>CM060417.1:113700927-114312966 GCA_030545235.1 Helianthus tuberosus | reverse complement strand
ATAACCTGGATAGTTTTAAAGTGTTTAGCCAAGCATCATAACAATAAAACAAGATTCAAATTCAGAATTCATTGAAATAAAATAAAGAAATTAGAAAACAAGAAGAACCGGAGAGTTAGAACCCGTAAAGCTTCAACTTCCCGCTCCCTACATGACTCCTAATATTCTTGAACTTGATCTCTTGCAAATTAAGCTCCAGCCGATCTCCTCCGATCGTATTTTTCTGATGTGCCTCCTCCGATCCCCCTTTTCTGATGTGCCTCCTCCAGCCTTTATATTATGATAAGTTCTCATATAATAGTGGGCTCCCCCTAATTTGCGTCCAGGATGGATTTTATCTTCGTTTGCCCCCCTCTATTATTTGGTCACCACTCAATAATAATACATGCTTTTTCTTTTAATAGTGGGCTTCATTATGGCATGTCACACAAAGATAATAATACATGCTTTTTCTTTTAATAGTGGGCTTCATTATGGCACGTCTATATATATGAACTATACATAATTCATATTGCCTTTCTTATAACATATAGATAGCGGGCTCGACCCACTCACAGAAAATAGCGTCTAATTTCTTTCGGGCACTGGCATTCTACTATGCCCAACTGGCTGGTTATCTCTTTATTGCTCGTTTTCGCTCCATTTGCATCAGGACCTGACAAAACACAAAATAAAATAAAACAAACTAAAAACTAAAAAAAACAAATAAAACTTATACAATAATTATACATTTCACACGGGACAAATATATGTATTTTTCTACACATCAAATATCCCCACACTTAACCTTTTGCTTGTCCCTAAGCAAAATCCTAAAACAACAAACCAACTTAAGCACTTAACAAAAAAAAAAAAAAAAAAAAAAAAAAAAAAAAAAAAAAATCTCAAACAAATTAAAATGCAAAATACGAAATCACAAACACAGTGGTTTCTCAAGACTTACAACGTTCAAAAAGTTGACCAAAATCAAGATATTTTTATGAAAAACTAGGCCTACTTAATCAAGCTTCTCTTACTTTTAATCAATCAAATATGCAATATCAACACCCCTCACAATTTCACTCAACTCTCGGTTAGTATATTTTTTAGTGAACTCTCAGAACCAAACTATGAAACATAACTATTATAGGCTTGTACGTCGATCAGATCTCCACCTATTTGTTAGAATTCAACATGCATCAAGAGGGCTTTATTATGGGTAGGAAAGGGTTTTAGGTAGGTTATATATTTAGAAAGGTGTGACTAACTACAGAGTTTCACAGTTAACTTATCTTGCAAAAACTGACCATATAACAAGAAAGCACCGTGAGACTTAAACTAAAAAAGATAATTTTTTTTTACTTTTTTTTTTACTTTTTTTTTTCAAACCACTTTCAACCTAGTGACTCTTTTAAGGTCAGATCGTCAAGACTAATTTTATCCAAGATGTTAATTAAGTCTTTCTCAATCCTGTAGTGAATATTACTTCCAACTCTAATGAACCGTTCGGCATTGAGCCTAATAGCCTCCACCCTCATTTAGAAGCGTGTATTCATGTTGGGATTCACTTTGACTTCTTTTACATCTTCCTGTGCAACTCATCCGGTTATAATATCAACAACGGGAAACAAACGAATGGTTTTAGGCTCAAAGTGGTATCTAATGGTAATGGTGAAACAAATTATACACAAAGGTTCAAAAAATGGTAATCCTAATGCCTCTACGGGCATCCCACTTAACCTTTACAATTGGCACGTGCTTTCTTCAAAGCTTCTTAACTTGTCGATCCTCGATCGACAAAGGTTTTTCAACAAATTTCAGGCTCTCGTCTATATGCACATCCGTATGTTGTATGACTAGTGATTCATCAACTAGACATTTCTTCAGGTTGCATATGTGGAATACATTATGAATTCCACTGAGCTCTTCAGGTAGGTATAACTTATAAGCCACTGTTCCGACACATTCGATGATCTCGAATGGTCCTATGTATCTTGTAACCACTCATAAAATCACAACCACTATTATAAAGACACGTGTCATGAAAGATAAACGTGTTATAAACCCGGATCAAATTGAAAGGTGTATGGTAGGATTAAAAAGGGTCAACATGTTAATTAATACCTCTGAGTGACCTATTTATAAATCCCAAACCTTAATATATTTTATAAACATCTATATTCAAATCTGGTTATCCTTGGTGGTACATAATTCAAGTTTACATGGATCCTATGAGTTTTACGACAAATCCTCAATTGAAAACCTTCATCAATAAAGTCCAAAACATGTAAGTGCATGGCAACACTCTCAAGGGCATGCAAGGTCTGATTTCATGGTCCCCTCCTGCTGATAAAGGCATAAGATTCAAAATTATAAAGAATGCATGGTCAAAGCCTAAGAGTTTACAAAGTTTTATCTTTTGATGAAGGCTTACGGACCGCAAGGTGTATGCCTTACGGACCGTAAGGCAGCACCACTGGGCGATAAATTCTGAAAAGCAGATACGGACCGCAAAGCCAAAGGCTTACGGTCCGTAAGACCTGTAACTGGGCAGATTTTTGGACAGTTGCCTGTTATCACAAGTTACACCGCCTTAGAAGGCTGGTTTTTGAAATACAAGAGTTTGGCCAGTAGTTTTACATGCATAGGGACACATGGGATCATCAGGAAACATTTGTAGACTTATGTGTGATGATCTTGTTGCATTTAGCTCACTATATAAGAACTTGAAGTTACAAACATGGGACTTGCTCACTTCAAATTCATTTCAAGCATTTCTCTAGAGCTATCTGGACTTCAAGCAGACTACCATCATCTCTTGAATCGTGCTTAGGACCTTTGTAAGTGTCCTTAACCTCCTAATTTCAGTTTTAATTAGCTTAATGACCAAAAGTCAAACTTATCGTAATTAAGGTTTGACTTCGTGATTAATCACTAATGGTCCAGTCATTAGTTAAATTAAAAGTAGATATAAGTTGGTAATTATGTAGGTAATAAACCCCTAAGAGGGCACCTACTGATTATCACCCTAACTTGGTCAAATGTCGGGTCAAACCTAGTATTAAAAAGTCAACAGAAAGTCATTTTTTGCAAATAAATTCATAATTAGAAATGTGGAAGCTGTGGAACCTGTTTTAACACTTGTATAACTTGGTAATTAATGTAAGAACATGTCTAAGCATGTTCAACCCGACCATTTTAAGTTTAGGCTCGGTTCGGAACCGAAAGTCGCAAAAGTAGACTTTTGCTTTGACTTTCAGTTCTGACCCAATTTAGCATATTTTAGAAATTCCTTAGAGCTCTATTAGGACCAGGTTATAGGTTAGTATAACCCTCTGTGATTATACAACTTGGTTCCTAATTTATCCTATTCATTTGCATGTTTCCGTTATATGCCTAAATGTTGACCATCATGCCCTTTTGATAATAAAACGAGATTTTTGAAAATATGAAAAGACAAAAACCTTTGTTACTGATTTATAAACTTGTCCTAAAAATTTAACATCAGTTTGAGGTCTAGATTAGGAGTTATGCTCAATATCGTAATTAAGAAGCTTTTAACTAATTAAACGGCATAATTAACATATAGTCTATTTAAACCCAAATTTTGACACCAATATTTTTACCTACTGATGTAAGATAATATTCTGAGATTTTTGAGGATTTTTATTTATTTTTAAGCTGAGCATAACATAGGGTTCTAGCTTTGATTCGGTAATTGTCGGTTATACCCTTTTCTTGAATAAAATGAGTTTTACATAACATTTTGATACCAAACTTTTTGCTACTGATTTTATATGATAAATAAAATATTTTAAGCCTTCTGGAATGATAAAAATATCAGCTTTTCTTATAAAACCCGGAAATCGCTTAAAACCGCCTTTTTACGCGTTTTAAAGCATAGTATGAGTTAAAACTATTTTAAACATATAAGACTTAATACCTACTGAAGTTTTAAGTAAATTTTTATAATTTAATAGTAGGCAGAATTTTTGAACTCAGATTTCCAATTTTGACCCTTAAAGCTTATGTAAAATTACCAAAATGCCCCTACGGTGCATAGTTTGGTTATAAATAATAAATTTCACATATAAGCAATACCCTACTGATATAACTTATTAAAATAAGTATTTTTACTGATCAAATATGACCTGAACCACAGATTAGTATTTAAACTCTTTTATAACCATTAAAATGACCAAAATACCCCTACGGGACATAATTTGAGTTTAAATTCGTTTTGGGCATAATGGAAGGTATCCTACTGATATCACCACATATTTAAGGCATATTAACTTAGGAAACCTGTTCATGACTCATTTGGTTACCCGTTACGCATTTTCGCGTCCGATGCGGTTTATGTAACTAGTTTGCATAAATTAGCCGAAACGGGTCAAACCGTATCATTTTTTTTATCTCAAAATCCAGAATGTGTTTAGTTTACCCATATTATACAAGTATACAAACTTTTCGGGTCTAAACCACATTCTAATCCGGTCTTCGCTTAATCGTGCGTTTTGAACCGTATATCTTCCCTTAAAACTTACCGGTCTAAGTTTAGGCTTAATTAAGATCCGTTAGGAATCTAATAGGTTATAAAAACCTTCGTTCCAGATTTAGGAGCCCAGTAAAAGCTATCTGCACTTGCTGATTGAATACGGTTGAGATAAATTTGAATATTTGCTCAGGTAAATACTTTTAACTTATTTTCCCTTATACGGGCTTGGGGTACGGTATATAAAATACCGCTTGGTCGGGCGTTGAATTTTTAATCATATGAAGGTTAATTTATTGAGATGACCCATTTAAACTGTTTTGTTTGCTTAAAGCCTTTGGGGGGTTAATGACCATGTCCCGGATATCCTTGGCATCATTGATTGAAATGGCCACGTCCTAAGCACGGGGTGTAGGCATACACCTGCCAGTGTATATATATAAAAAGGTATAACCACCGGTTCAAGAATAACTCGCCGCGGGATTATTTCATGTGGTGTGTCTATTAATCTTTAGCCCGGTATTCAGCCCGGGCTACTGAACGTATAACGAACATGTAATTCTTTTACAAGTTTATATATAAATAATTATCCCAAGTTATAAAAGATATTTTGTGCCTTGTGCATTCAAATCAATTTTCTTAAACTCTTTTAAAAAATGAGTCAGTTAATTGTATTTACCAGTGTAAACTGACGTATTTTCCAAAAGGTTAAAGTGCAGGTACTAGGCGGAATAAGCTGGCTACTTCTGAGTGAATAAATAAAAGTCTTGCAAGCTTGGTCACTTAAAATCTGTTGAACAATTATCTTTTTTTGATCCGCCTGTGGATCCTTTACATTCCGTTTGTAATACTTTGATATTTTCATTCGGTTTGTAATGATTTTATCTTTAGCTTCCGCTGTGCATTAAACTGTGATAATTTGACTATGATGATATCAACTATGTCACGATACTCCCCACCGGGCCCACCGGTAATACGTGGAAATATCGGGGTGTGACAGGTTGGTATCAGAGCCAACATTGAGTGACTTAAACACTAGCCTTTTGTGTTTAATCTCAATGAAACAGTTTGCACATTCCTGGACTTCCGAGTCTAGACAAAGAACTTAGGACAAATCCTAATTCATTTTATTTTGCTCTTTATTATTTTCTTTGTTGTTCTTTGTTTGTTTTGACAGGTTCAACAAAATGCCACCAAGGTTCAGGAGAGGACGAGGCAAGGCGCCAATTATTGGCCACGACCATGAAGCCGGACCTTCCCACCGGCAAACCCCGTCTATAACCATGAGCACAAGTCCTCAGGAGGATTGGAGGACCTATTTGGAGCCCGCGAGGCGGTCTGTCTCGCTAAGTTCATCACCTTCATACCATAATTCATTCGGGCCCCAATCGGAGAACGAGCCCCACAACTCACATCACTCCTTCATCCCTCTCCAACGATCAAACTCACACCACTCTTTCAATGACCCAACACCCTATTTCCAGAGTCGGTTCAACCTGGCAAACCTAATTGAAGAACCAGTGGGTTTTAACCCATTGGGACCAGAGGATCACTTTTCTGGTGACCATGCTATGGACATGGATGAAGATACCTATCCCGCCGAACCTCCATTCGGGATACCCACTCACCCCATCGAGATCTCAGATGGGTTATCTTTTCATGGATCACCTTACCGTGGTCCAGACAGCTATCAGGCGAGATTTGCCCAATATGATTGGGTGTTTACTCCATCCTACCACTCATCGCCTCAGCAACAGGATCCCTCTGAGGATTCACGTTTTGTAGCGGTCACTCGACTGCCACCACCGCCAGTTCAGCAGCCGCCTCCGGAGCCACCGAGGCAGAGAAGGTCAAACGCACGGATGTCCGTGCGAGAGGGAGTCCGTATCAGCACCCCTCAACCTTCGAGTGGCAGTCACTACCCGCCACTTTATGAAGACCCACAAATGGGTGGGCCTTCAAACCCCGTATCTAAGGTGGACTCTGCGCCAGTCGCGCCACCACCAATGGGTTATGATAACCCGATTCCTTCATACGCCGGCGCAGTGGCATATAACCCCTTTGAGCAGCCGGCCCACACTAGCTACAACTACGCCGAAGCTGACCCTTACCTTGTAGCGGTGAACTACAATGCTCTTAATCCCGAGGGGCCTTATGGAGCTCCCTGGGGAGTTGGATACCCAGCCTATGGGTACCAACACCCGCCGCCTCCTCAACCTCCACATCAGCAGACGCCGTAGCCGCCATTGATACCGCCAGAGCAACAACAGGAGATTCTCCAAAGGTTGAGTCAGGTGGAGCGGGAGGTCCAAGATGAGCGTAGGAACAACCGAGGATTTCTCAAAGGTCTGGCGAGTTTAATCAAGGGGAAGAGCAAGAAAAGGGTTTTTTGAAGATTCCTTATTTATTTATTTGTATTGTAATTTCCTTGTTTTAAATCAAGTCCCTGCGTGGACATCTATTTCTGTATTCAGTCCCTGCGAGGATATGTATTTCCAGTTTAGCCCCTGCGTGGGCATGTTATTTCTGTCTAGCCCCTGCATGGGCAAGTTATTCCGTTAAAAGTCCCGTTTAGGCAATCATGTACTCTTTTAAATTTTAGTGGAATGTTGAATTTAAAAATTTCATTTTTCTCAATTATATGCATAAACATAAAATATGAAATAAATAAAAAATTGTCATTCCTTTTAAATGATCTGCCATTATATATATTAAAAAGAATCTCAAAGGGTATAACCTAGCTTGTATGTCATTAAAGACCTAGCTGTGATGGTAAAACCTGTCTAAAAGAGATTCAGATCCTTGTTAACATCTGAAAACATGTTAACACTCCTGGCAACAATGTGATTGGATAAAATCACGTAAGCCATCCTTATATTGGATTCTTCTAAGATTCCCTAACTAGCCCAATGATCCATAAATCATGGGTACAAGTCATCAATTAAGATGATCATATATTAAACATCCATTAGTGATGTAATGCCTACGGGTCATATTTATTGTCATATAAGACAAAAGACAGTTGTAGTCTATGACTCCCTATCAAGAAAAGGTAATGAACTATGATTCAAGCCTTAATACCTCGATCCTATAAGATCTTGACTTATAAAAATTAAATTGTCCTTGTGACTTGGCCTTTTGTGCCGTAATTATATTTTGATTAAATTTAGGATAATTATAATGAAAATCCTGAATATATATGCTTAACAAATTAACCAATATGGTTTATAGTTACTATGGTTAATGGATTTCCATAAAGGACAATCCCAGAATAGACTTCTAAATAAATCATTATCATTATTTTATATAGCAATCAAGCTACATGGCAGAGTCTTAAGAAGTCAACAGTCACCCGCTGGAAAATCATGACACTGCCAGGATCAATATAAGTGGGGGAGAACTTCGAGCATTAATTGATAATGCTGTTGCTAAAGCCGTGGATAGGCAGCTCAGGGAATCAAGTGATACACATAGCAAAACCTTATCTGTACCCCATTCCAAATCTCACCTTAAGACTCATTCTGAGGCTCATAGTAAGCCACCTTCTAAACAACATGAGTCAAAGAAGGATGATGCTCAACACTCCTCGAATCAGCACAGTGTTCCATCAAAGAAGATTGTATTTGATCGTGAACTACGTACAAAGACCTGTACCTATAAATATTTTGTCTCATGCAAACCCAGGGATTTCACTGGGGAAAAAGGAGCTATTGACTGCATGACATGGTTAGATGAAATGGATACCGTGGTTGACATCAGTGGTTGTGCTGATAGGGATGTGGTAAAGTTTGTATCTCAGTCGTTCAAAGGTGAGGCACTAGCTTGGTGGAGGTCTTTGATCCAAGCTACTGGAAAGATCCCATTGTACAATCTGTCTTGGGATCAGTTTGTGACGTTGATCAAGGAGAATTACTGTCCTCAACATGAAGTTGAGAAAATCGAGTCCGACTTCTTATCTTTGGTGATGAAAAATTTAGACTGTCAAGCATACCTCAGCAGTTTTAATACCCTGTCTCGATTGGTTCCTTACTTGGTGACGCCAGAACCAAAGCGAATAGCCCGTTTCATTGGGGGTT
This sequence comes from Helianthus tuberosus, assembly GCA_030545235.1. Classification (NCBI taxonomy): domain Eukaryota; kingdom Viridiplantae; phylum Streptophyta; class Magnoliopsida; order Asterales; family Asteraceae; genus Helianthus; species Helianthus tuberosus. Next base: position 114,304,416 of record CM060417.1, on the reverse strand, counting down.
TAGCCCCGGAGATCAAGGCCAGTGTAAAGGCATCTCGACCTGCTACTTTTAGGTTAGCAGCTGATTTATCTTTGTCTCTTACCCTTGATGCGGTCAGGCAGAGATCGCTTAGGCATTATGATGCTGAGAAGAGAAAACGTGAGGATGAAAACTCACGTCGTTCAGACAAGAAGCGCAAAGGGAACTCTGATCACAAGAAAAGTTCTGGATTTAGAAAGGATGATCAGCAGTCGGGCTAGAAGCCCAAGTGCAAAATATGTAAGAAGCGCCATTTGGGAAGGTGCAGATATGAATCGAAATCCCAATCACAGCCTAGGGATTGTGGGATCTGTAAGTCTTCTGAGCATAAGACGATAGACTGCAAGAAGATAAAGGATGCAACTTGTTACAACTGTAACGAGAAAGGGCACATCTAGTCCAACTGCCCTAAATATACCAAAAAGCCTGAAGAAGCCAAAAAGACCAATGCTAGGGTCTTTCGAATGGATGCACGGGAAGCTGTTCAGGATGATAATGTGATAACAGGTACCTTCCTTATAAATGATGTTTATGCAAGGGTGTTATTTGATTCGGGTGCGGATAAGTCATTTGTAGATGATAAGTTTTGTAAGTTGTTAAATTTACCTGTTAAAGCCCTAAGCATGAAATATGAGGTAGAGTTGGCCGATGGTACCTTAGAGACTGCCTCAACTGTGTTAGATGGATGTTTTATATCCATTAGGAACCACTCCTTTCCGTTATCCTTGCTTCCTTTGAAATTAGCTGGTTTCGACGTAGTGATAAGAATGGATTGGTTATCTCATAACCAAGCCCAGATCGTTTGCGACAAGAAGCAAGTGGTGATCAAGACTCCGTATGGTGAGCCACTTACCATACAGGGAGACACTCAGTATGGGTTGCCTAAGCAAGTGTCTATGCTTAAGGCGTCAAGATGTTTGAAGAAGGGTTGTGTCATTTACATGGCACAGGTGACTATTGATGAACCGAAGCCCAAGATTGAAGACATCCCTGTCATTTCTGAATATCCAGAAGTATTCCCCGAAGAACTACCTGGTTTACCACCAGATAGGCAAGTAGAGTTCAGAATTGACATTATTCCTGGAGTAGCACCTGTTGCAAGAGCACCTTACAGGTTGGCACCAACAGAGATGAAAGAGTTGAGGACTCAACTAGATGATTTGTTAGCCAAAGGATTTATTAGACCTAGTTCGTCTCCTTGGGGATCTTCATTTCTAACCTTATGCTTGACAGTCTCTAAGGTATCATCGGCCAACTCTACCTCATATTTCATGCTTAGGGCTTTAACAGGTAAATTTAACAGCTTACAAAACTTATCATCTACAAATGACTTATCCGCACCCGAATCAAATAACACCCTCTTATAAACATCATTTATAAGGAAGGTAGCTGTTATCACATTATCATCCTGAACTGCTTCCCGTGCATCCATTCGAAAGACCCTAGCATTGGTCTTTTTGGCTTCTTCAGGCTTTTTGGCATATTTAGGGCAGTTGGACTTGATGTGCCCTTTCTCGTTACAGTTGTAACAAGTTGCATCCTTTATCTTCTTGCAGTCTATCGTCTTATGCTCAGAAGACTTACAGATCCCACAATCCCTAGGCTGTGATTGGGATTTCGATTCATATCTGCACATTCCCAAATGGCGCTTCTTACATATTTTGCACTTGGGCTTCTCGCCCGACTGCTGATCATCCTTTCTAAATCCTGAACTCTTCTTGTGGTCAGAGTTCCCTTTGTGCTTCTTGTCAGAACGATGTGAGTTATCATCCTCACGTTTTCTCTTCTCAGCATCAGAATGCCTAAGCGATCTCTGCCTGACCGCATCTAGGGTAAGAGATAGTAACAAATCAGCTACAGACCGAAAGGTAGTCGGTCTCACACTGGCCTTGATCTCCGGGGCTAAACCCCCAATGAAACGGGCTATCCGTTTTGGTTTCGGTGTCACTAAATATGGAACCAATCAAGACATGGTATTGAAGCTGGTGAGGTATGCTTGACAGTCTAAATTTTTTATCACCAAAGATAAGAAGTCAGACTCGATTTTCTCAACTTCATGTTGAGGACAGTAATTCTCCATGACGAGAGCAACAAACTGATTCCATGTCAGATTGTACAGTGGGATCTTTCCAGTAGCTTGGATCAAAGATCTCCACCAAGCTAGTGCCTCACCCTTGAACGACTGAGATACAAACTTCACCACATCCCTATCAGCACAACCACTGATGTCAACCACAGTATCCATTTCGTCTAACCATGTCATGCAGTCAATAGCTCCTTTTTTCCCCAGTGAAATCCCTGGGTTTGCAGGAGACAAAATATTTATAGGTACAGGTCTTTGTACGTGGTTCATGATCAAATACAATCTTCTTTTATGGAACACTGTGCTGATTCGAGGAGTGTCGATCATCATCCTTCTTCGACTCATGTTGTTTAGAAGGTGGCTTACTATGAGCCTCAGAGTGAGTCTTAGGGTGAGATTTGGAATGGGGTACTGATAAGGTTTTGCTATGTGTACCACTTGATTCCCTGAGCTGCCTATCCACAGCTTTAGCAACAGCATTATCAATCAATGCTCGAAGTTCTCCCCCAGTTATATTGATCCTGGCAGTGTCATGATTTTCCAGCGGGTGACTGTTGACTTCTTCAGACTCTGCCATGTAGCTTGATTGCTATATAAATAATGATAATGATTTATTTAGAAGTCTATTCTAGGATTGTCTTTTATGGCAATCCATTAACCATGGTAACTATAAACCATATTGGTTAATTTGCTAAGCATATATATATTCAGGATTTTTCATTATAATGATCCTAAATTTAATTAAAATATAATTACGGCACAAAAGGCCAAGTCACAAGGACAATTTAATTTTATAAGTCAAGATCTTATAGGATTGAGGTATTAAGGCCTGAATCATAGTTCATTACCTTTTCTTAACAGGGAGTCGTAGACTACAACTGTCTTTTGTCTTATATGACAATGAATATGGCCCGTAGGCATTACATCACTAATGAATGTTTAATATATGATCATCTTAATTGATGACTTGTACCCATGATTTATGGATCATTGGGCTGGTTAAGAAATCTTAGAAGAATCCAATATAAGGATGGCTTACGTGATTTTATCGAATCACATTGTTGCCAGGAGTGTTTACATGTTTTCAGATGTTAACAAGGATCTGAATCTCTTTTAGACAGGTTTTACCATCACAGCTAGGTCTATAATGACATACAAGCTAGGTTATACCCCTTGACATTCTTTCTAATATATATAATGGCAGATCATTTATAAAAAGGAATGATATTTTGATTTATTTCATATATTATTTCCATATAAAATGATAAAAAGGGTACATAATTGCCCTAAACGGGACTTGAAAGAAATAACATTGTCCACAGAGGGACTAAAAGATAAATATGTCCTTATAAGGACTACTAAAGAAATGAAATTTCAATAAAGGAGTTTCCTTCTTCACTTTATTTCTGAATCTCTCCTCCTTGGTTCACCTTGTGCGGTATGGTTACTGAAGGTTTTGGCGGGTAGTCGAATTCTTCCACATTAGGAACCTTAGCAGAAGTGGAATCCAAGGATTCTATGGTTAACAAATAATATGGATCACAGATAGGATCAAGACTGGTATAATCCAAGTTTGGGATTCCAAGACTTGGAGGTAAGAAATACGGATCATTCGGGTCCATAGGTATCATCTTCGGAGCGGGAGTTTCAGGGATAGCTGGTATGAACTCCTCCGATGTTGGCTTCTCACTTGAAGTCTCTTGAGTACAGAGTTTGAAATATGGTTAATTAGGTTCAAAAGGTCCTTTTTCCATACTGGTCGTATGCTATTTCGAGCTGTAGTACGATGCTTTACATTCTTACACTTCAGATTTGGAGATTCTCCACCAATGGCAGCTTTGCTCGGCGACACGATCTTGAGATACTTAAATATCGAAAACAATGTATACTTATTAGGGATGAGATTATTCCTAGTTCATGTCTAGACACAAAAGGCTAGTGTTTAATTCACTCAATGTTGGCTCTGATACCAACCTGTCACACCCCGATATTTCCACGTATTACTGGTGGGCCCGGTGGGGAGTATCGTGACGTAGTTGATATCATCATAGACAATTTATCACAGTTTAATACACAGCGGAAGTCGAAAGATAAAATCATTACAAACCGAATGAAAGTAATATCATTTATTACAAAACGGTTGTAAAGGATCCACAGGCGGATCAAAGATAAAAAGGATCATTGTTCAACAAATTATAAAATCTAAGCTTGCAAGACTCTTTATTGATGCTAGGAGTAGCCAGCCTATTTCGAGTAGTACCTGCACTTAACCTTTTTGGGAAAATACGTCAGTTTTCACTGGTAAATACAATTAACCGACTCATTTTGAAAAGAGTTTAAGAAAATTGATTTGAATGCACAAGGCACAAAATATCTTTTATAACTTGGGATAATTATTTATATATAAACTTGTAAAAGAATTACATGTTTGTTATACGTTCAGTAGCCCGGGCTGAATACCGGGTTAAAGATTAATAGACACACCACATGATATAATCCCGTGGCGAGTTATTCTGAAACCAGCGGTTATACCTTTTTATATATGCACCGGCAGGTGTATGCCTACACCCCGCGCTTAGGTCGTGGCCATTTCAATGAATGATGCCAAGGATATCCGGGACATGGTCATTAACCCCCCAAAGGCTTAAAATAAACAAAACAGATTAAAAGGGTCATCTCAATAAATTAACCTTCATATGATTAAAAATTCAATGCCCGACCAAGCGGTATTTTATATACCGTACCCAAGCCCGTATAAGGGAAAATAAGTTAAAAGTATTTACCTGAGCAAATTATTCAATTTATCTCAACCGTGTTCAATCAGCAAGTGCAGATAGCTTTTACTGGGCTCCTAAATCTGGAATGAAGGTTTTCATAACCTATTAGATTCCTAACGGGTCTTAATTAAGCCTAAACTTAGACCGGTTAGTTTTAAAGGAAGATATACGGTTCAAAACGCATGATTAAGCGAAGACCGGATTAGAATGTGGTTTAGACCCGACAATTTTGTATACTTGTATAATATGGGTAAACTAAACACATTCTGGATTTTGAGATAAAAATGATAAGGTTTGACCCGTTTCGGCTAATTTATGCAAACTAGTTACATAAACCGCCCGAACACGAAAAATGCGTAACGGGTAACCAAATGAGTCATGAACAGGTTTCCTAAGTTAATATGCCTTAAATATGTTGTGATGTCAGTAGGATACCTTCCATTATGCCCAAAATGGATTTAAACTCAATTTATGCCCCGTAGGGGTATTTTGGTCATTTTAAAGCTTATAAAAGAGTTTAAATATTAATCTGAGTTTCAGGTCTGATATAATCAGTAAAAATATTTATTTTTATAAGTCATAACAGTAGGGTATTGCATATATGTGAAATTTATCTTTTATAACCAAACTATGCACCGTAGGGGCATTTTGGTAATTTCACATAAGCTTTAAAGGTCAAAATTTGAAACCTGAGTTTAAAACTTTTGCTTACTATTAAAATATACAAATTTACTAAAAATATCAGTAGGTATTAAGTTTCATATGCCAAAAATAGTTTTAACTTATACTATGCGCTTAAAACGTGTAAAAGTCGGTTTTAAGCGATTTTCGGGTTAAAATAGGAAATCTAAGTTTTTGGTCAGTTTATAAAGTTCAAAATATTTTATTTATCATATAAAATCAATAGCAAAAAGTTTGGTATCAAAATATTATGTAAAACTCATTTTATGCAAGAAAAGGGTATAACCGACAATTACCGAATCAAAGCTCGAATCCTATGTTATGCTCAGTTTAAAAATAAATAAAAATATTCAAAAATCCCAAAATATTATTTTACATCAGTGGGTAAAAAGTTTGGTGTCAAAATTTGGGTTTAAATAGGCTATATGCTAATTATGCCGTTTAATCAATAAAAAGCTTCTTAATTACGATATTGAGCATAACTCCTATTCTAGACCTCAAACTGATGTTAAATTTTTAGGACAAATTTATAAATCAGTAATAAAGGTTTTTGTCCTCTCACATTTTCAAAAATCTCGTTTTAAGGTCAAAACGACATAATGGTCAACATTTAGGCATATAACGGAAACATGCAAATGAATCGGATAACTAAGGAACCAAGTTGCATAACCTCAGAGGGTTACACTAACCTATAACCTGGTCCTAATAGAGCTCTAAGGTATTTCTAAAATATGCTACATTGGGTCAGAACTGAAAGTCAAAGCAAAAGTCTACTTTTGCGACTTTCGGTTCCGAACCGAGCCTAAATTGAAAATTGTCGGGTTGAACATGCTTAGACATGTTCTTACATTAATTACCAAGTTATACAAGTGATAAAACAGGTTTCATGGCTTCTACATTGTTAATTATGTGTTTATTTGAAAATTAGCTTTCTGTTGACTTTTTATAATCAAGTTTGACCCGACAATTGACCTACTTAGAGTGGGAATCAGAGGGTGCCCTTTTAAGGGTTTATTACCCACATAATTACCAACTCAAAGCTACTTTCAATTCGAGAATTGACTGTACCATTAGTGATTAATCACTAAGTCAAACCTTAATTACGACGGTTTTGACTTTAGGCTATTAAACTAATAAAACATGATTAAGAGAGGTTAAGGACACTTACTGAAGTACTTAGCACGACTAATGATCCTTAGGAAATGATCTTGAGCTCCAGGAGGCTTCAGAAACAAGTTAGAATGATTCTTCAAGTGTATGCAACAATGTTGCAACCAAGAGCTATGGATGATCCCTGATGATTCCCAAGTGTCCCTAAGCATGAAAAACCATTAAACAAGCCCCTAGAATCGAATACAAGGCTTCTAAGGCGGTGCAACCTGCTGTACTCGCAGCTGTGCATGAAATCTGCCCAGATCAGGCCGTCGCGTCACGCGACGGCAGAAGGTGAAGGTGGTGGCGTGACGCCAGCATGTGGCTAACCAGATCATCAAGTTTTAATTAATGACATTTTCACCCCCTGTACCTTCTAAAGCGTAATTTCTTTCATTTTAAGCACAATTAACCCATATAATTTATATTTCTAGTATCCTTGAGATAAAACCAAACATCGTTAGGTCTGGTTTCGTTAAACGATAACCGAAAACACAAGTTTTGCCTCGTTGATGCTTTTAACCCCTTAATTACGAAAGTTAACGTATCATTCTCATATGATTTCGAAACCTTGTGAAATTTTTATCCCTTATTCTTGGGAGTATAATTAATTGTTACAAGGGTCCAGGTTCGCTAAAAGGTCACTCAGAGGTATAACTTAAACATGTTGACACATTTAACCCTCGCGTCTTGTAAACTTTCACTTTCTTCCACAAACGGTTTCATACGCTTCATGATTCATTCGTTTAAGGGTTTAAACATTGTGTAGGGTTGTTGAACGGCAAAATTTATCCAATGTTGACACTTTGAATCCTTTTACACACACACTTTCTTTGTTTGACATCTTTAATCCCTCATAATCAATCCATTACACGTTTAAAGTTCATGACACGTGTCGATATTATATTGGACATGATTTTGCGAGGTGTTTCAGTGTTACTACCGAATAGACAAGGAATAGTGAAAATACCAGGATTGGTAAGCTTTTTGGGAAGCTTATTTAAGACAACGACTGAACACCCTCCATTCAACGAGACATTAGACAACTCCCCTAACTTCTCTTTGTTCCTAAGAAGGTCTTTCAAGAATTTCGCATACTTAGCCATCGACTGAAGTGCCTTGATGAAAGGAAGATTAATCTTCAATTGCTTGAAGATGTCTAAAAATTGCCCGTATTCCCTTGAATATTTTTGGTTCCTAAGACGTGAAGGAAACGGGACACGCGAATGGTCTACTAGGGGCGAAGGTCTAACGTCTATGGGCGTTTTCTCAACTTTCTTCTCACTTTGAGACTCACCGGGCTGTGCGGTACTTGCTGGGCTTAGCCTCGGTTGCACTTTGCCGGGAGCCTCCATCTCGACCACTTCATCAATAATATCCCCATCCTCATCAACTACCCTCTCTTCAACTCTCGGGTTCCCTACGGTTTTGCCACTACGAGTGGTAATGGCTTTTGCATGAGCATTAGGGTTCGGTTGGGTGTTACCCGCAAAATGACCGGGTAATCTCTCTTCTAGCTTCCTAGACATATCAAATACGACCCTTTGGAGGTCTTGGAAAGAGGCTTGATGGTTCTTAAGCATATGGTCATGTTCACTAAGTGTCTTTTGGGTGGTTTGGTCCCTAACAACTAGTTGGCTCATCATAGCCTCCATTCTCTCTAGGCTACCCCCTAGATCATAACTTGGACCTTGACCTGGTTGAACCTGATTATTTGACCCCCCATCCTTGACCTGTCCATTGAACCCTTTGTTGAACTGCCCATTTGAACCCCCACCAAAAAGTGAACCTTGACCCCTATTTGGATTTTGAGCTATTTGAAAACCAGGGGGTCCATTTGAGCGAAAATTAGTATTATTATTAAAGTTATTATTATTATTATTATTATTATTATTATTATTATTTCACCAACCTGAACCAAAATTATTATTACCAAACCTACTAGGTTAACCTCTACCGAAACCTCCTCCTACGAAATCAACTTGCTCCTCACCAACTAGCAATGGACACGCACTCGTATCGTGACCCCCTCGGCAAAACTCACACTTGTCTACCTTGGCTTTAATCTCCTTAAGCTCCCTAGTCACGTTTTCTAAAACAACGGCTAAACTAGGGTCCATGGTGACATGGTTCACCCCTCGGGCGGGTGCACTAGTAGTGGTATTCGAATTACCACTTTGATACCGCTGATCGGCTCGCGATTGAGATTGAGATTGGGCAAATTCCTCGAAACGCCCTAAACACTCGGCAACAGTGAGAATACCCATCATATGCCCCCCCGCATTAGTATCAAACCGATCACGTGTCGCAACCCCCGCCCCTATCTGTCCCAGGAACGGGCGACCGCGGACAACAGTGTTGGTGGTATCGGTGTCTATTAGTTTGGCAGCGGAAATTACATCAGGACCGTAGTTAGGAAATATTTTATCAGAGTAAAACACCACATTTTATATAAATAAATATATTGGGATGAAACCCAGGTTTTTCATTACAAACTGATTTATAGGGATAAATCCCATTTTATTGAAATAAACGCCTTCTTTTATTTAGGTAACTTTTATAGTCACTTTTCCAAGCCTTCAGTGCGTTTAAAAACATTTTGTCAGTGGGAAATACTGGTGAGTGAATCCCAGTTCAATCAAGAAAAGTTTTATTAATTCAATCAGTATTGAGAGCGATTACAATGTTTACATCTACCCAATTACTCATTCAGTACTGTCAATCCTGACTGGTGGGTCATATTACACATTGGCTAACTCTTTGTCCATTGGTAACGTGTTTCACATTTTGTATACAAAACCCCAATATACCGGCAGTAATCGTAGAATTACAAAGACTCAATCACTGCTAAATTGCATTGTAAAATATTTAAGGTTTTGTAAAAACAGTTTACAAAAAGGAGATTACTCACATTGCTGTTTTAGATTTTCTGTAAGGGTTTCCTGGGAATTATCTATAATTTACACAAATGAACACGTGTTAGTATAATAACCCATTTTAACATTAGCAATACCCTCCCCGAGACGGCATTCCAACGACTACGTCGGGTAGACCACGACAGCCGTTACGGAACCCTAGATCAATCGGGCAGCGTATCTAATACGTATCCAGGGGTTATGATACTTACAACGGAGCAGAACTTCGTTATTTAGGGGGGTATTATACCCGGAGATTATGCCTACTTCTTAGAAATTCGTTAAGAAAGAAAAGAAATGAGCGACGGAAAACGAAAACCCGATGCCCTCTTATATAGGGCCTGATTTGGGCTTTCTCGCGGCCCGCGTAAGGTTACTCCTCGGCTTACACGGCCCGCGTAGTAGGGGGTCTAGGCGTAGGTGATCCGGGTCACGATATAGGTTCAACATGTTGCTGCCACGTGTCCGCACTGGGTGCAGCCTCGTTGTTATTCGCTCGCGGCCCGCGTAGGCAGTAGCCAAAGGCTACGCGCCCCGCGAGGACCCTATTTTTCTTATTTTTAATTAATTTTAATAATATTAAAGGTATTCGGGCCCTATTTTCGCGTATGGGGTGTATTTTAAGACATATTGGGCTATTTTAAAATATATTAGGGTGTTGGAAAAATTTAGGGGGTTGTTATATCCTCCACACCTTGTTTTAGAGCTCGTCCTCGAGATCTACTGGAACAAGTGTGGATATTTCCTTTGCATTTCTTATTCAAGTTCCCATGTGTATTCTGGTCCTCTTTTGGAGTCCCATTTCACTTTGACCAGAACTAATCTCTTGTGCTTGAGGTTCTTGACTTTCCTGTCTTCAATCTGTAGAGGCCTCTCTACAAAGTTGTTCATTTACCTCTATATCCTTTAGAGGCACTATAAGTGATTCATCAGCTAAGCATTTCTTGAGATTAGATACATTAAATACATCATGTATTCCTGCCATTTCCTCTGGCAGTTGTAGCTGATAGGCTACAGGTCCTATTCTTCTAATAATCTCAAAAGGTCCAACATACCTGGGACTTAGCTTTCCCCGTTTAATGAATCTTACCACTCCTTTCCAAGGAGAGACTTTTCAATAATACCTTGTCACCTACCTAAAATTCTAACGGCTTGCATCTGTTATCAGCGTAGCTCTTTTGTCGATCACGTGCTGCTTTCAGTCGTTCCTTGACTTGAATGATCTTGTCGGTTGTCTCCTGTACTATCTCAGGTCCAGATAGTTGCTTTTCCCCAATTTCTGCCCAACAGACTGGGGTTCGGCACTTTCGTCCATAAAGTGCTTCGAATGGTGCAGCATTGATACTTGTGTGATAACTGTTATTATAAGAAAATTCTATTAATGGTAAGTGTTCATCCCAATTACCTCCGTAATCAATTACACAAGCTCTAAGCATGTCCTCCATTGTCTGAATTGTCCTTTCGCTTTGTCCGTCCGTTTGAGGATGATAAGATGTGCTTAGATTTAACTTGGTTCTCATTGCTTTTTGGAAACTTGTCCAAAAATGAGAGGTAAAACGACTATCCCTATCAGAAACAATTGATAAAGGAATTCCATGTAATGAAACTATTTCATTTACATATAACTTGGCTAATTGTTCCATACTGAAAGTTTCCTTCATTGGTATGAAATGAGCTGATTTAGTTAGCCTATCTACAATCACCCAGATTGTATCATTACCTTTCCTTGTTTTGGGTAATTTGGTAACAAAATCCATTGTTATCAATTCCCATTTCCACACGGGCATTTCTAACTGTTGCAGCAATCCTGAGGGTTTATGATGTTCAGCTTTAACTTGAGAGCAGGTTAAACACTTAGAAACATAGGCTGCTATGTCGTTTTTCATTCCTATCCACCAAAAATTCTTTCTTAAATCCTGATACATTTTATCATTTCCTGGATGCATCGTATACTTAGACTTATGGGCTTCTTCTAATATACGGTGATGTAGGTTTCCTAATTTAGGTATCCACAACTCTTTTTATGGAATCTCCAAATTCCATCTGTTCCTTGTTCTAATTCCTTAATCATTCATTTTAATTTTTCAGTATCATCCTTGATTACTGATTCTTGTGCTTTTCTAATTTGATCATTTAAATCTACTTGTAGATTTAATTTAAGAGAACGTACCCTTTTTGGCTTTTCATGATACTTTCGACTTAAGGCATCAGCCACTACATTGACTTTTCCTGCATGATACTGGATATTACAATCATAATCACTAAGAATTTCCATCCAGCGTCTCTGCCTCATATTCAACTCCTTTTGCCCAAAAACATACCTTAAACTTTTATGATCAGTGAAAATGGTAAACTTACTACCATAAAGGTAATGTCTCCAAATCTTAAGGGCAAAAATTATAGCTTCTAATTCTAGATCATGGGTTGAATAATTCTCTTCATGATTCTTAAGTTGTCTAGATGCGTAAGCTATAACCTTTTGGCGTTGCATCAACACACATCCATAACCTAACTTATAAGCGTCACAATAGACTACAAAGTCTTCAGTTCCTTCTGGTAACGCTAGTATGGGTGCATGGGTTAATCTTTGCTTAAGAATTCTAAAGGCTTCTTCCTGTTTTGGTCCCCATTCAAACTTAATGGATTTACATGTTAGCTTAGTTAAGGGAATGGATATTCTAGAAAAATCTTGAATAAATCTTCTATAATAACCGGCCAATCCTAAAAAACTTCTAACCTCGGTTGGTGACTCAGGGGTTTTCCATTTAGTAATCGCCTCAATTTTGGTGGGATCCACATGAATTCCTTCATGATTAACTAAGTGTCCAAGAAACTGTACCTGTTCTAACCAAAATTCGCACTTAGAAAATTTAGCATAAAGCTTTTCCTTTCTTAGTAAACTTAGAAGTGCGTGCAAATGCTTTGCATGTTCCTCTTTACTCTTAGAGTAAATGAGAATATCATCTATGATGACAATTATGAATTTATCCAAATATGGCTTACATATTCGGTTCATCATGTCCATAAATGCAGCTGGGGCATTGGTTAAACCAAATGGCATGACAGTAAATTCATTATGGCCATACCTGGTTCTAAATGCGGTTTTAGGAATGTCCTATTCCTGTACCTTTAATTGATGATATCCTGACCTTAAACCGATTTTAGAGAAAAATCGGGCTCCTTGCAGTTGATCAAACAGATCATCGATTCTTGGTAATGGGTACCGATTCTTAATCGTGACCTTGTTCAATTCACGGTAGTCAATGCACATACGCATTGATCCGTCCTTCTTTTTGACGAATAAAATCAGTGCTCCCCATGGTGATGAACTTGGCTGTATGAATCCTTTTTCCAACAATTCGTCTAACTGTTTCTTCAGTTCCTGCATTTCGGCGGGTGCCAAACGGTAAGGTGCTTTGGCAATCGGTGCCGTTCCTGGTAACAGATGGATTCTGAATTCAACTTCTCTGTCTGGCGGTAGTCCTGGTAATTCTTCTGGGAATACATCTGAAAACTGAGATACTACTGGAATATCTTTTAGTTCTTTTCCTTTAGTGTTAGTGATTATGGAAATCAAATACACTATAGATCATTTTCTTATATAACTTGTTGTTTTCATCACAGAGATGAATTTTGTGGATCTAGATGGCTTATCTCCTTTAATTGTGATCTTTTCACCCTTTGGTGAATTTACTTGGATTGACTTTTGATCACATAAAATACTGGCTTTATTGGCTATTAACCAATCCATTCCTAATACAATATCAAATCCTACCAGATTCATTGGGTAAAGGTTTGCCATAAATTTTTGATTTAAAAACTCTATTCTTGCTCCCTGCAAGACTTCAGAAATCCTAACGGTTTCTCCATTCGCTGTCTCCACTAGGCATTCTTGTGGGAGTTTAGTTAATGATTGATTTAGAAGTTTGCAGAATGAAGTATTAATAAAACTTTGGTTTGCACCAGAGTCAAATAATACTTTAGCAAAAATATCATTAACTAAAAACGTACCGTCTATCACGTCCGGAATCATCTTGGCTTCGTCTGGCGTCAGAACAGATGCTCTAGCATTTTTAGCGTTCTTGTTGTTCGTAGCTGGAGCTAATTTTGGACAGTTTGGCTTGATATGACCTTGTTCTCCGCAGTTGTAGCATATCCTATTGTTGGCCTTCTTCCTGCAGTCTTCTTCCTTGTGTCCCGATATTTTGCAAAAATTGCAGTATATGGAGCATCTTCCAGAATGCTTCCTTTTGCAATACTTGCAATAAAGTGCAGAGGTAGAACCTATATTTTTCCCATGGTTGGTATTACCAGAACGGAATTCCTGGGTAAGCCTTTGAGATAGGTTCCTCCTTTGATCCTCTTCTCGTGTACGTACTAACTCATCTGTCAAGGTATTTGCTAGTTCTACAGCTTCTTCTATGGTTTGAGGTCTAGCTGCCTTGACTACATGTCTAATCTCCCCGATTAATCCCTAGATATAACGGGAGATTAATACTGGTTCTGGTGATGCAAGAGTTGGTACTATTCTAGCATATTCAAAGAATGTGGTAGTATAACCCTTACTATCTACCCAGGTCATCCTAAGGTTCAGGAATTTATTTGCTATCTGTTCCTTTTCATTGGGAGGCCAGAATTTCCTTTCTACAATATTTTTAAATTATTCCCATTCCATATTGTAAACCCTGTCACTTCCTCTAGACTGAAGGATAGTGTTCCACCATTCTAAGGCTGAATTCTTAAATAGATTGGAAGCAAACATTATCTTATCCTCTTCCGCACATTTGCTTATTTTTAAGACAGCCTCAGTCTTTTCTATCCAGCGTAGAGTTGCAATGGGTCCTTCATTGCCCGAGAATTCTATTGGTTTGCAGGACCAGAATTCTTTGTAAGAACAACCATAAGGCATGGTTCTTCTTCTTTTGGGAATGGGCACTTGAAGTACAGGTCCATTGTTCACGCTGTGTTCAGGTTCAGTTGGTCGCTTACTGCTATGTTTACTTTTATTATCAGCTTCCTTAACAGTTTGGATAATAAATGGCATCACATCTATTATTGCTTGTGCCACTATGTGTTGGATGGCACTATTATCCACTTGGTTTCCATTGTTATTGTTGTTTGGATTCTCATTAATCGGGTTATTGTCATTCTGAATATTATCATTCTGGTTTTCCTGGTTCACTTCGTTGTCCATCTGAATTTTAAACATTTACCACATATTAATATCACAAAATAATATTTAATGCAAACAATCACACAACACGCATATTGATAAAAAACGTCGAGCATTGCGACTTTACTTTTTCTTATAATATAATATGCATCTACTACAAACCAATATTGGAAATTAAAATTACAATAGCAACTGAAATAAAAATTACACTAATAGTAGTAGGCATCCGTAGTTTTTTTAACACACATATTATATATTATTATATTATATTAGTATTATTATTACTTCTACCATCTCCACCATCATTTTCAAGGATATGGATTCATCCAAAAATCCATATTGCGCTCGTCATACTTCCAGACGAGTCGCTCTCCCACCTGTCTCATTCTCTCACTGCTTTCTAAAATTTCCTCACCAAATGTCCTAAGTTCTTGTACATTTTCTGCACTCATCGGGGGTGCAAGTTCTAGGAATGGGTTTGGAATCTGGGGTGCGGGTTCCTGGTATGGAGGTGTAGGTTCCTGGTATGGGTAAGGATTCTCTAAAATTTCCCTAATGAATACATCGTTATCGTAATTGGGATCTAGAGGGTCCAACCCTGGGTAGGCTCCTAGATTTTGCATGGGCATGTCTTCATGTATGGGGTAACGTTGCACATAATCCCTATTGTCGTCCCACCATGGGTCGTAATTTGGGTCTAAGGGGTTAGGTGCTGGTACCCTAGGTATTTCCTCCGGGTTAAAATCATGCATTTCAACTTGATTTTTAGGGTTTTCTATTTCCATTGGTTGGTGGGGAAATGGTGGTTGTGGTTGGGGTGCTAGCATTTGTTCCAGGTTAGGGTCAGCTGCAGTGGTTGCTAGGATATGGAAATTAGCTAAACCCCTATTAATCATGTCCTGGGCATGGGCATCTATCTCTCTTTTGGCTGCTGCTAGTGCTCTCTGTTCTTGTAACTTTTTTCATTCGCTTTCTACGCTCATGTGCTCCCTTACTGAACCATCCTCTCTTTTTCTGAGGGAATGACTCTTCGGACTGAGCCTTAAACACGAATAGTCCTTCTTTAGTCTCAGCAGAGTACCCTGAGAGGGCAGGCTGTGAAGAGGCACCTTCGCTTCTAGGCGAACCAGACAACTGACGATACGCGTCGGATGGTCCTTGGTCGCTCATACTGTAAATTAACAAATAGTCAAATAACACATAATAATAAAATATAATTATGCACGTATTTTCATAATTTATTTCCTAACAGTTTGAATTTTGGTGTCAGCAGAACACTTCTGTGGCTGAATCAGTGGCTTAGCTCTGATACCACCTTCTGTCGCAACCCCCACCCCCTATCTGTCCCAGGAACGGGCGGCCGCGAACAACAGTGTTGGTGGTATCGATGTCTATTAGTTTGGCAGTGGAAA
Organism: Helianthus tuberosus; assembly: GCA_030545235.1. NCBI lineage: Eukaryota > Viridiplantae > Streptophyta > Magnoliopsida > Asterales > Asteraceae > Helianthus > Helianthus tuberosus. Next base: position 114,288,205 of record CM060417.1, on the reverse strand, counting down.
TTACATCAGGACTGTAGTTAGGAAATATTTTATCAGAGTAAAACACCACATTTTTTTATAAATAAATATATTGGGATGAAACCCAGGTTTTTCATTACAAACTGATTTATAGGGATAAATCCCATTTTATTGAAATAAACGCCTTCTTTTATTTATGTAACTTTTATAGCCACTTTTCCAAGCCTTCAGTGGTGTCCAGCTGGCTTCTAATTGGCTTTCACATTGTGTTACCTGAAACGCGTTTAAAAAAATTTTGTCAGTGGGAAATACTGGTGAGTGAATCCCAGTTCAATCAAGAAAAGTTTTATTAATTTAAACAGTATTGAGAGCGATTACAATGTTTACATCTACCCAATTACTCATTCAGTACTGTCAATCCTGACTGGTGGGTCATATTACACATTGGCTAACTCTTTGTCCAATGGTAACATGTTCCACATTTTGTATACAAAACCCCAACATACCGGCAGTAATCATAGAATTACAAAGACTCAATCACTGCTAAATTGCATTGTAAAATATTTAAGGTTTTGTAAAAATAGTTTACAAAAAAGAGATTACTCATATTGCTGTTTTAGATTTTCTGTAAGGGTTTCCTGGGAATTATCTATAATTTACACAAATGCACACGTGTTAGTATAATAACCCATTTTAACATTAGCAATACCCTCCTCGAGACGGCATTCCAACGACTACGTCGGGCAGAACCACGACAGCCGTTACGGAACCCTATCTAATACGTATCCAGGGGTTATGATACTTACAACGGAGCAGAACTTCATTATTTAGGGGGGTATTATACCCGGAGATTATGCCTACTTCTCAGAAATTCGTTAAGAAAGAAAAGAAATGAGCGACGGAAAACAAAAACCCGATGCCCTCTAATATAGGGCCTGATTTGGGCTTTCTCGCGGCCCGCGTAAGGTTACTCCTCAGGTTACGCGACCCGCGTAGTAGGGGGTCTAGGCGTAGGTGATCCGGGTCACGATATAGGCTCAACACGTTGCTGCCACGTGTCAGCACCGGGTGCGGCCTCATTGTTACTCGCTCGCGGCCCGCGTAGGCAGTAGCCAAAGGCTACATGCCCCGCGAGGACCCCATTTTTCTTATTTTTAATTAATTTTAATAATATTAAAGGTATTCGGGCCCTGTTTTCTCGTATGGGGTGTATTTTAAGACATATTGGGCTATTTTAAAATATATTAGGGTGTCAGAAAAATTTCGGGGGTTGTTATATCACGAGTCTCTTGGGTGAGACCGTTATAGAATTTCTCACATAGGGCCCAATCGGAAAGACCATGTTGGGAGCAACGAGCACAAAGGTTTTGGAAACGCTCCCAAGCAAGGTAATAGGGCTCGTCGGGCTCCATGCGGAAAGAGTGAATTTGATCACGAAGACGTGAGGCCTTCGCGGGTGGAAAGTACTTGTTCAGAAAAGCTTGACAGAGGCCCGCCCATGTGGGAAAAGTACCGGTTGGTTGAGAGTCCAACCAAGTAGCCGCACGGCCGGCTAATGAAAATGGGAAAAGTTGCAAGTATGTAGCATCAGTCGGGGCTCCGTGAAGGCTAAAAGTAGCTAGGATGCGGGAGAAACGGTTTATGTGGGCCGGGGCGTCCTCATCCTCGCGGCCATGGAATTGAATGCTATTGGTGATGGCTTGCATGGCATAAGAGGGAATCTTCCATGAGTTCTCGCTAACTATGGGTGGAACGGTGATGGGTGAAGCAAGACCGGTGAAATTTTGAGTGGCTTGCTGATGGACGGTTTGCCTAGCGTTGGCCATGTTTCCTAAGTTTTCTGGGATGCTAGAGGTGCTAGAAGTAGGGCTATCGGGTGGGGAAACCTTAGGTGATGTTTTAGGTGAATGGTTTGGTGAAGGTGGTGGGGTTGGAGGTGGGGTGGGTAACGGAGTAGAATCGAAATTGGGAAATTGAGAAGAGGATGAAGTACTAACCTGTGGGCCTTGGCCCAATCGAGACGATGACTCGGTGACTGGCGGCTTCGACGGTCCGTGCGAGCGCAGATGTGGCATCCACTACAAGCAAAAACCTAGATATGAGGAAAGCAACACTAGTCACTACGACTCAAAAAAAAAAAAAAAGACTCAAAACAAACGAAACACGTATATGTCACTTAAGTCTATCAAAGCTAATGAACGTGATTGCCAAGAGTCCCCGGCAACGGCGCAAAAAACTTGATGTGTGCTAAACAGACTATAAAATTTAACTAAATAAGACTCTCTATTCTAGACACTAAAAAGCTTTAATTCTAGACTCGACCTAAAACCACACAAACGACAAGTGTACCGATCACTGTAGTATAACCCTAGGAAGTCCGGATATCGAACCACGAGACTCTATTTATCACGTAAATTAGACTCTAACAGACACTAACAGACACGACTGAAACTTGTTTAATTGTTTTGGGGGGGGGGGGGGTTACGAAAAATCTAAGGAAATCTATTTAAACTAAATATTAAACTAACACTAGACTAATACGAAAGAAGGCAAAGGCTTTTCTAATATGACGAATGAGACCACCTAGACTAGAATCCTGGATTGATTTTTAGAAATTACCGATTAAGTTAACTGCATGAATTATGGAACTGGGATCTTATTGTACTAAACCTATTAAGACACCAACTAAGCCCCTCAACCCTTCTCGAGGTGAAACTTATGGCGCTACCTAGGCCGTTAATCCTACCGGTTATTAGACGTCTTTCCAGTTGTCTAATTATTGTGTAAGTACCCTAATGTTGACCTACTCTTTTCCAATCATAGATCTAGGGTAGTTTGGATTATTTAACTTGACTTGATAGACTAATAAACCGACGGGGCAACTAAGGCACGACCTGTTCCAAGGACTGTGTAAAGCAATTCACCGGGTAAGACCTATCAATAGACCCGCACCTTCCAGCTATAAGGACTAGCAGAACACTAAAACCTAGTAAATTACTATCAATTACTTCTAGAGGTTATTGGCCAATTCCACCCTAAAGAGTTAAGATTTATTACATGATATAGACACTCACCAAAATCTAAAACCCTAGCATGACTCTATATTGTGATAAAGACCGTCACTAAGAATCATAAGAAGCAATTGACAATAATAAACCAAATTAAAGTACGCATGTGCATCAAATCAATAAAACAAACTCTTTATTAAACACAATTAATCCATAATATTCATGCAATTAACAAATACAGTAAAAACTCCATATCAATCCATTCATCAGGTCTAGGTGGCTTGAATGTTTAGCCAAGCATGTCAATAAACGAAAACAAATCAAAGATGTTCAAAAAATAATTCATGATAACAAGTTTCAAGAAAGAAATCAACAAAACAAGGGATTGAAAACCCGTGAAAATCTTCGATTCTTCGTTCTGAACTCGTACCACTGATTCGTATGCTTCAAGATCTCCAATTCAGCTTAAAGAATGCTCCAAAATCACCCAAGATTGCTCTCCAATCTTAATTAGGGTTAATGATGCTCTTCTTGGGATTTTATAGTTAACCCTAGCGAATAACGAATTTTGGCCGTCATAAACCCCCGTCGCGTCGCGCGACGGGTAAGTGGTGTTGAGGTCGCGCAGCGCGACCATTAAAAAATTCATAAATTTATTGTTTTTTCATGGCGGCACGCGACAGTCTTGTGATTCCCTTGTGGCGCGACGCCACAGCTAAAATTTCACAGCCTTCTTCGAATTTTTCCAGCTTGAACTTCTCAAAGACTTCAAAAAATTTTCTAACTCTTTTAAACTTGTTCCTAAGCTTGGTGTTTCAGCATTAAGGCTCGTTTTTGCTCACTTTCCAGCAATATTAAGTACCAAGACCTGCAGAACATCGAATTTCTCAATAGTACGCACATTCTAATGAAAACTAAACTAAAAAGTAACGGAAACTATACAAATTATACACGAATAAAGGATGTATTTTGCAATACATCACGCCAAGTGTCCCAACGCGTGTGAAGGCTACCCGGGTGACTCGCCAAGCCTACAGCCTAACCTACATCGCTCGCGGCCCACGAAGGCCATTCATGTATCTCTCGCGGGGCGCGAGGAACCCGTGATCAGACCCTATAAATAGCGACCATCGGCCTTCAGTCCAATTCGTTCATTTCGATCTTTCTCTCTCAAAGTTTTGAATAGAAATTATAATACCGGGTATTATACCCACTAAAATAGCGAAGCTCTGCCTCGATGTAAGTATCATAACCCCCGGTTACGTATTAGATACGCTGCCCGATTGATCTAGGGTTCCGTAACGGCTGTCGTGGTTCTGCCCGACGTAGTCGTTGGAATTTTGTCTCGGGGAGGGTATTACTAATGTAAATATTGGGTTATTATACTAACACGTGTGCATTGTGTAATTAATAGATAATCACCAGGAAATCCTAAAGGAAAACCCTAAGACAGCAATGTGAGTAATCCTCCTTTTTGTAAACTGTATTTACAAAACCTCAAATATTTTACATTATATTAAACAGTGATTAAGTATTTGTATTCTACAATTATCGTCGGTATGTTGGGGTTTTGTATACAAAATTTGTTACTACACTGTGAGTAGTAACATGACCACAAGTCGGGTTGACAATACCGTGGGTGGTAATTAAAGTAGATGGAAACAAATGTAATTGCGCGACCGCCCTCAATGCTGTACACAGTTTTTGATATGTGTAAAATGCAACATATAAATTACATTAAATGAGGCATAAAACTAACCCTTTTTTAGTACTAATGTTGGAAAAAAGTGTGCTTTTGTCTTCCTTTTGTATTTTCAGGATTAAATGAGCTCAAATGAACAAAAGAAGCAAAAAGGCAGCTAAATCTAACATAAATACAAGAAAATGAATAAACATGGCATGCCCGACCCCTCGACAGCATCCTCCCAAACAAAAACAAGAGAACAGAAGGCTGAACACGCCCCGTGCTCAATGAGCACAGGGGCGTGCCCAAGTGTCTACAGAAAAGACAAAGTTGTAGAAGCTTCTATCACCCACCACGGGGGCGTGCCCAGCGGACACGGGGCCGTGGTCAACTCTAAGATTCGCAGAATCTAGGAAAATCTTGATAGTACAGATACGCTTCTGCACACGGGGTCGTGCCTAGCGGACACGGGGGCATGGTCAACTAATGCAGACAAACTGCATTTAATGAAGAAAGAGAAGATGGATGGACATGGGGCCGTGCCCAATGGACACGGGGCCGTGTCCGGGCTTCTGTACAGGCTATAAATAGGGGTGCTTGGCTCACTTGCAAATCATTCCTTGGCAAACCACCTCTCTCACACTTCACCCACCCACCACCACCATCACAACCCACATCCACCACTATCATCCATCATCAATCATAGAGTGTGTGTAGTAGTCTCGGGATCGAAGATTGATAGTAAGAGTTCTTGACAATCAAAGGCCATGTTTGCCTAAGTCTCTTACATCACTTGGTGAAGACAAGCATTTAGTGTAATACTTTTTATTTTTAATCTTTTCGCACTTTTTATTTGGTTATGTATTAATGACTATAATAACTAGTTTCTTATGTTGAAGGTGAATCTTCCTTATCATTTGTTCGTGGTGTCTTAGCGTTATTTTACTGTCTATATAAAATAAAAGATTTACACCATTCATATCTCCACGGTCTATATGGAGATATGTTGGCTACCTGGTCGGGGGTTAAGGGAATGTTTGGTAAGAGTCTTGCCTTGTTCAGTGTATAGATCCTGCAAGGACCTGGGTCAACTTTAGTAGGAGCTCCTTCAATACCCACTGGTATTGGATGGCGGGGGTCCGAACTCCTTGATCCCCTCATATGTAAACTACTATTAAAACTTTAACCCGGCTATTTAGGATTGTATCCCTGCTGACTCAAACTACTTAGCCGAGGGTAGCGTCACCTTCAAAAGAGGGGCCTACCATATTATGCATTAATAACTTAATTAATTATCTTTCAATAATCCAACCCTTTAGGATTGTGTCCTTGGTGACTCAAACTACTGGGTTGAGGGTAACGTCACCTTCAAAAGAGGGGCCTACTACTATAACTAAGATAATCTCTTAAAAAGTGCAAAAGTGCGGAAATAATCAAAGGTTATACTAAAGGCGAGTCGGATCCAAGTGATTCATCTTGTCTATCTGTTTTTATTTTTATTTTTCATCATTTTTAGTTTTTATTTTCTAGTTTAAAACCTTTTTCTAAATTTTTAATTTGATTAGACGTAGAGGATAAACCGGTACTAAAAGCTCTTGTGTCCTTGGACGACCTCGATATCTTACCAACGCTATACTACGCTCACGATGGGTGCACTTGCCCATATGTGTGTTTGGTGTTAGTAAAATATCGTGCTTTATAAATTTAAAACTTGACTAAAGTGTAAAAAGGCCTAAAAATATACATAAAAATATATCACGCTACACGCACATCAAGTTTTTGGCGCCGTTGCCGGGGACACAAGGATTTTAAGAAAGTTAGGAATCAACGGCCTAATCGTTTTTTTCTTATTTTTCTATTTTTAAGGATTTTTCTTAAATTTTCAGCTTCTGCAGAACTCAGCACACGCCGTGCCCACTGAACATGCCCCGTGCCCAATCTTTGGTACTGGCAATCCTGTTTTAAGTCAGACAGTAGCTGAACATGGGGCCGTGCCCAATCAACACGCCCCGTGCCCAAGTATCAGTTACTGAAAACAGAACTGTAAGATCCCGACGGTTGGTAATTTCTGACACAAACATGAGTGATACTGATTTTTTTACTATCGGCCCTCTTATGGTACGTGGTGTCAAATATGTGGTGGCCCTCATAAAGATGTAGAATGTTATTTTCTAAATTACAAGCCCCACTATATAGACCCATTGTTTTCCTATAGCCTTAAGAGGGGCGAAAGTAAAAACAATCCCTATCTCTCCCTCGAATGCTCTCAATCGAACCTTCTAGGAGAAATGCTTCTTGATGAATTATTTCAATTGGAAGATCTAATTCTTAATTGGGTAAAAGAACTTGAGAGGGATATCATTAATGTAAACCCCAATATGAATCCGGATCACAGTGGTTGGTTGTTTTAGTCCAAAACACCTATTGATTAAGTGTTTGAACTATGAAAAAGTTAAGAACAATCAAGAATGAAGATGAAGCTAATGGATTGATGAATACAACAAGTGTTGTATTGAATCCAAACAAGTATATGAATCAATAAAGCACCTTGGAATACTGATTTGAGCACACAAACAAGAGATTTAATGTAAACAACACTTCATTCACCAAAGAGCCAAAAGCTTGGCTAGTGCTACAATGCTTGGGCTTATATAGGACCTGACTTGCCAGCAAAATTATAATTTTGCTGGAATCTTAACTACACCAAGTCAGGATTTCTAGTTTCATGAAATTACAAAATAAGCCCCTATACTATTAAATTAGCCACAAACAACTATAAAACTAATCCAGTACAAGTATGAACGATCTCAAAAGTTCCAACAATACCCCCCCTAGATCGTTGCATACTTGTCTTCTCATTCCTTTATTGTTTCCACTGGATTCTCTGTAGCTATCTTTTCAGGCTCTTTAGGATTGTCTTCATGCCCTGCCATTTCTGGTGGTGCTTGAGTCTCGACTGGTGCAACAGGAGTTTCTTGAGTAGTAACAACTTCACTTGTTGGTGGATCCTCCATAGTGGCCTCATGTGTGGATGAGGCCGGAGGTGATGATGTTGTCTGGGAAGTTATGGTGGGCTCTGTCGTTGAAACGGAAGTCTTTTCTTTCTTTCTTTCATGCTTCTTCTTCTTCCTCGCTTCCTTCTTCTTTTCCTCAGCTTCTTTTCTTTTCTCAATTTTGTCTACGAGGTCCAGCATTTCTCTCTTTATCTTCCAGGCTTGATCTACCGCTCGCTAAAATAGCATGGCCTCCTCAAGATTAGCATTTCCAGCTCCGACGTTTATGCGGCTTGCATTTAGCACCGTTAGATCGGAGAGTCCAAACATAAACACGTCCATGGGATCCAAGATTCGGATATCTATGTTTTCGTTTGATCTGATTACAGCTTCACCAGTTTTGCTATCATAAAACCATTTCTTGAAATTGTTGAGGGATACTGGAACTTCTTCAGGAAGCTTGATTCTCGTGATAACTTTAGCAGGGTTAATTACCCACGTCACCTTTCCCTTTTCCAGTAACTGGATCCCTGGTAGTTTTGGATACTCTCCGTCTTGGACGCTGTGGCCTGTGATTTGGGAAACCCTTGTTACATTCTTTAGCAATCAGGCGCTCAAAATCCCCGCCAATGCTTCTATCTTGTGGATTTAGAATATCCAAACGGCCAAACTCACGCAAATCCCACCTAGGAAGAGTAAAGAGATCAAATCCAGTCTGGAAGTACTGAATCACGCCGCCTCATCTTTTAACCACAAACATTCCTCTCAGATTGCTGTACATCCAGCTGATGATTTTGTCGGTGGCCTCAGTCTTTTCGACAGTTATCACCTGATAGAAGTCAGGGAGTTTTTCTCTTTCTTTCTTGAACCACTCTGGATGCTGGGGGGAGAATGTTTTTCCATCTTCCTGCTCGTACAACACTTCCTTTTCCAGTCTCCACTCAATGAATCTGGCAGGCATTTCATCCCTATCAACTTCTTCTTCATCACTTTCATCTCCTTCAGTCACTTTCTCGGTTGACTCCAAGCGCCTTTTCTTTGCCTCAGCTTCTTTCGCTTTTCTGGTTGTTTCCTCTTCTACGAAGGCCTCAAAGTTGAAAACTTCCTCAAAGGAAAACATAGGCTCTATTTCCATCTTCGCACACATACTCCTCATCATTCTGTACAGTTTTTCAATCCCCATCTATTGAAATCTTATGAATTTTAATTGCTTGGCCATATAAGCGTTCATTTCTTTGTTCTTCTTACGCTGATCTTTTAACTTCTCCCTCAAGATGTTTATGTCGTTTACTTGGTTCTTGAGAAGACAAATTTCTTTGGCTGCAGATGGACCGGTTTCTGCGATGAGTCTATCATAAAGTTCTTGAAATGGACGAATTCTTTGAGGAACCACTGGAGGCCTTGAGATCCTCGTTGGTTTGACTTGAGGAAACTTTGAAGATCCTTCATCTGTCGATTTCTTTTTCGGAGGAGTTTTCTTGCTTGCTGAACCTTCATCCGGATCAGTTAACAATGCATCAACAAAATCATCCAGAGACTGTACTTCCTCTGTTACCGTTTCAGGCCTTTCAGATTCTGACATTTCTCTTCTTTTGAGGCTCTTTTCTCTTTCCTGCATCGCGTGAATTTCTTTCATATCTTGGATATGTCGACGATGTTCTTCAGATTCAGCCGCTCTGAAGCTTGCACCCATGAGTCTTTCTGGGTTTTCAGATGCCTTTTTTCTTCTTTGGAGGCTCATCTTCAGCTGCTTGCTTTCCTTTTCTTTTTTCCTTTTGATCATTCTTCTTTTGCTGCAGCCTCTGCTTCAGCTTGTGCAATTCTTTGTTGCTTTTCTTGAAGTGCCTCTCTGTATTTTCTGTAAGCTTCCCTGACCAACGGCAGTCTCTCTGCTGCATACATCCAATCATGTAGCATTACCCATTCATTTGTTTTAATCTCTGTGAATTGACGACTCGTGGGCACATGAAAAGTGTAGAGATTTCCATCATTCGGCGGATTCTCGTATTGATCGTTAATAAGCATCTGGATGAACCTGGGATACATTGCCCAAGTCGGCCCACTGACATTCTCTAGCAAGTAATTGAAAATTAAACCAGAGATGTTGAATTTCTGATTCAGACACAGGTTTAACATGGCTGCCGACCATTCCAGATTTAGGCCGTCAAAACCACCTTTACGATGGACTAAGCACATAGCAATTACGTGAACAATGAACCTCCAATCCTTTGTGAGTCCACTTCTCTTAATCTCCTTCTTTTGACGAAAGTCTCCTACATACCCCATACCACGAAATCCGTCCAAAATGTCATCTTTTCTCAAAGAGATTGGATCTTGTGCACTGTCTTGCAACTTCAAAACTTTGCGAATCCTTTCTTCAGTCACTTCTATACGTTTGTTACGAACAGTTGAAGATATCCCTCTAGCGTTGTTGATAGTTTCAGGCATCGCATTTTCCTAGAACTCTTGAATGTGGATTCTGTAAACTTTAACGACTGTTTCAACCGCATAGCCGATTCTGCTTGATCTAACCCATCTTGCTGCGTCCTGGAAATCTTGTGGAACTTGGTCGAGATTGATGCTTTGATTGTGCTTTAGCGTCCTATCCCATTCAATATTCTTCACCATCCTGTGTTGGACAAGAGAAATGAGGCAAGTTAGAAAGATTTTAACAAAAAGATATAAAATTATAAAATATTTACATAAATATATACGAAAAGTTGATTTGAAAAATATTTACAAAAAATAAAAAAGATAATTTACATTTTATAAATAGAAAGGAATATTAGAAAATAATTAAGAAAAATTTAGGTTAAAATAAAAGAAAAGTTAAGAAAAAAAATTTACAAAGAAAATTAAGATCGCTGACAGCCCAAACAGCTGTCGTCGCTGACAACTGTCATCGACATCGGTCAATTCCGCCAATAACGCACGTGTTGAAACAGGTTTATTTCGCTAGCGAACTTTAGCGAAGACAAGGTTTTGTTCCCGAAACGATTTAGCAGCGAAGACACTTGTCTAGGCCGCTTTACCGACGAAATAAGATTATTTCACCGGTTGCTCGAACTCGCGTTCGAGACTTTTGAGATTTCCTTTTAATTTCGCTAGCTTCGCCGTCTTCATGGTAAATTCGCTGGCATCATAAATTTCTTGAAAAACCCTTCTTATGCCCTAACAGTTATCACTCTCTGATCATCTCTGATCATCAACACTCTTAACAGGTTTCTAAATATCGATTATCCTATGTCCAAATACCCTCAAATTATCTTACTATTTACAGATTCATGATGTCAAGTTTCGAACTTAAAAGATAATCAAAAGCACTAGATTCAACAATCATTAATCAGAAATATTTACAAGTGAAGAAGTGGTGTGGATTACCTGTCGACTTGACCGAAAACAATGTGAGATAATGGATGATTCTGAAATTAATTTCGACAAACAACCGATTTGTGACGTAAGACCGAGTTTAGAGAGGAAGATGATGAGAGGTTTTTGAAAAATTTGAAAATGATGACGGTTAGAAGATATTTATACATGGATTTCCGTACTTGGCGAAATTAATAATTCCACCGGTATCTTTATTCCGCCGACTATGATCAAAATATCTTTTTCAAAAACTAAATTTTAAAATCGCTCGTGAATTTCAAACTTTCTCGAAAAACGTGCCCATTTTTGTTTAAAATAGCATAAGTTATGAAATATTTACAAACTTGATAAAATTTGGGCCATTTTGACTCCGAACTACGTTTTTCAACCCTGGGAGGTTCCAATTTTAGCTGATATTCTTGATTCTTTTGACGCTCGTCAACTTACCTGCAGAAGATCATATTGCCAACACCTGCCAATTTCTAATATATTATTATTATTATTAGTGAATCAAGGCACAAGAAAAACTGCCAGTATGTTTGTCCGCTTAAATCCATGCATCCTTCTTTCAACATGCCTTCGGAGAGCACGATTATCATGTTTTCGGTAATATTGACAAGACTTCTATGGCCCCCTTTTTTTAAGGCACTTATTATGAAAGGATATCATAGTTGTTCTAGGTCAGCATGTGATCTGGATGCAGCAGAAGAACAACTATGATACCCCCGAATGAAAAACCAATATAAAGACCCGAGATCTCAGACTTTGGCAATCTATCAACGCAAGATTTAAGACCATTAAGCCATATGCCGCAACGTGTTACCCACAAGATGCGTAATGCCTGAGAAAAGCCAGAATCCTTGTGTAGACATTATGTTTTGCTCCCTAACAGCAGTTTACTCGTTGGTGTTGCTGAATCTACCGACACGTCGTTGCTTGGTACCCCGATGCCTTTTGTTTTCTGATTTTCAAGAAATGACAAAGTGTTAGCAATTTTCTATCACTTCCTCTAACAGGAGTCAGACACAAGCATCTAATTTCTGATTTGATTTTCTGGAATATCCCCCCTAAAATCTTTATTTTCGAGAGTCCATTTGCCCGAAAATGAAATTTTAATTTTTCAGAAAATCTTTTTGGTAGGCAACGTTTAACGATACTTGTTTTACTATTAACAAACGTTTTTTTTTAAATTGTAAACATATGGACAAAAGATAGAGTATTTACGAAAGCTTTTTGGACAACAAGATTCATTTCCATTAAAGGAAATTAACCATTTCCAACCAGGTTACCAGCTGGTTGAATCGGGTTTTATCGAAGGCATTTGTGAAAATGTCGGCCCGTTGCTGTGCTGTATCCACTGGCACCACTTGAATGTATCCTTTCTCGTAGGCATCTCGAATTGCGTGAATGCGAATTTCGATGTGCTTTGTTCTGGAGTGGTGGATGGGATTCTTCACAATTCCCAGACACGCCTCATTATCGATGAATATAGGAGTCTTCATGATGTTGATTCCATAATCCAACAACTGATTTTGTATCCAGAGAACTTGTGAGCAGCAACTGTAGGCCGTGATGTATTCTGCTTGAGCGGTGGAGGTGGACACAGTTGTCTGTTTCTTGCTTTGCCATGAGATCAGACGATTTCCCAAGAATTGACATCCTCCTGAGACAGACCTGCGATCTACTTTACAACCTGCATGATCACTGTCAGAATAAGCAATAAGATCAAAATTACTATCTTTAGGATACCAAAGACCTAGTTTCGGAGTTCCTTTAAGATAGCGGAAGATGCGCTTCACAGCAGTTTCATGTGATTCTTTGGGATTTGTCTGAAAGTGGGCACAGAGACAGACGGCCCACATAATGTCAGGTCTGCTGGCCGTTAAATACATCAGAGAACCAATCATCGAGCGATTAAAGGACTTGTTCACTGGTTTTCCTTGAGGATCCAGAGTAAGCTCCATCTGAGAGGCGAAAGGGGTGCTGGCAACTTTACAGTCGTTCATGTTGTACTTCGTGAGAATATCCCGAATGTACTTAGCCTGATGAATGAGAATCCCATCCTCCCTTTGCTTCACTTCTAGCCCTAAGAAGAACGTGAGTTCTCCCATCATGCTCATTTCGAACTTTGCTTTCATAACTGTCTCGAATTCTTTACATAGCTTCTCATTTGTTGACCCGAAGATGATATCGTCCACATAAATCTGGACCAGCATTATGTCTTCTCCAATTCTTTTGGTGAAGAGAGTCATGTCGATCGTTCCTCTGGTGTATCCACACTTCAAAAGATAAGTTGACAAAGTCTCGTACCAAGCACGTGGAGCTTGGTGAAGACCATAGAGGGCTTTGTCCAATTTGTAGTAGCGACCTGGGAAATGCGGATCTTCGAAACTCGAAGGCTGACACACGTAGACTTCTTCCTTTACCTTCCCATACAGAAAAGCGCTATTTACGTCCATCTGAAAAACTTTGAAATTTCTGTATGACGCGTATGCTAGGAATATTCTGATTGCCTCCAATCTTGCAACTGGAGCAAAAACTTCTTCGTAATCAATTCCTTCTTCCTGATGAAAAACCTTGCACCACCAATCTAGCCTTGTTCTTGATCACTATTCCACGATCATCCATCTTGTTACTAAAAACCCATTTTGTACCAATCGGAAACTTTCCCTCAGGTAAATCTACTAACTCCCAGACTTTGAGTTTGTGAAATTGAGATAATTCTTCCTGCATTACCTGAACCCAACTGGAGTCTAGAATGGCATCTTCAATGTCCCGTGGCACGGACTGTGAGAGAAAAGTTTCATAGATACCTTTGTTGATGCAGCTTCTTCAACTGCACCTATGACATTCTCAAGAGGATGATTGCGATTTGTCTTGTATCCAGCATTTGTCTGAGATTCAATCTGCTGCGGAAGGTTGGTGAAGTGTTCATCCACGTAAATTACTGGAAGGTCATCTTCTTGTGTTGGTTCATCCACATTCGCCTGTGAGGAAGAAGCACCGTTTTCAGGGGTGTTCTCAGGCGAGGTGTCACCAGTTGCTTCATCTACAGAGAGAAGTGGATCAGCGGAGAATGGAGAGAAATGAGTAGTGAACGGAGTTACACCAATATCTGAAGAATCAAATAGAGGTTCAACTTGAGCATCTTCAACAGGTTCTGCTTCTGGAGTATCTTCTGGAATTTTGAAGGTGTTGAAAATCACACCCACGTCATAAAACCAATCGGGAGTACTTCCAGTGTTAGTGTAGTTTCCTTCTTGAAAGTCAACATAATATGATTCAATCACCATCTTCATTCTTTTGTTGTAGACTCTGTAGGCTTTCTGTGTGGATGAATATCCCATGAAATAGCAGATATCACCTACCGCTTCGAACTTGATGAGATTTTCTTGAGTATTTAAAAGAGTGCACGAACATCCAAAAGGTCTGAAAAAGTCAATAAGCGGCTTCCTTTTGAAGAGAAGTTCATACGCCGTTTTTCCATGTGGTTTTACAATGAGAACCCTGTTCAGAACGTAGCATGCTGTATTTACAGCTTCTGCCCAAAAGATGATAGGAAGCTTTGAATCCACCAGCATGGTTCTCGCAGCCTCGATCAATTTCCTGTTCTTACGTTCAGCAACTCCATTTTGTTGAGGAGTTCTCGCTGCACTGTATTGAAGATGAATTCCCTTTTCTGCACAGAAGGATATGAAGGTTTGATTTTTGAATTCGGAACCATTATCGCTTCTGATCGACTTCACTCTTAATCTGGTCACGTTTTCAATCTAGGGAATAAATGACTTGAGAATATCAGTTGTCTCACTCTTTGCTTCAAGAAAATAAACCCATGAAAAACGAGAGAAATCATCTGTAATCACTAAACAGTAAGAACTTTTAGCATGGCTTTTAACACTTATTGGACCAAAAAGATCCATATGCATCAATTGAAGAGGCTCAGTAATCGTGTTCACTGCTTTGGACTTGTGCGATTTCTTGTGTTGCTTTCCTTGGGCGCATGCAATACATTTTTCATAAAAAGGAAATTCTTTTATCGGAAGTCCTCTTACTAAGTTTAATTTAGAGAGTTTGTTCATATTTTTGAAATTTACATGCCCCAATCGCCTGTGCCAAAGCAGTGACTCTGATTCTGAAGCCTTTGAGATCAAACAGGTCAGGTTATCATTTGTCTTGGCGTTTTTCATGTTGAGCACGTATGTGTTGTTTTGTCTTGGAGCAGTGAGCATGATCATTTCTGCAGGGACGACATATTCAGGCTTGAGAAACAAGCATTCCATGTCATTGAAAAGCACCGATATTCCTTTATCACAGACTTGTGATACACTCATGAGATTGTAGCACAATTCTGGAACATAGTTGACATTTTCCAACGTGAGGGCTTCAGACACCCCATCTCCTATTCCAACAATCTTCCCTCCCTTTTCGTCTCCAGCGAATGACACGAAATCACCATCAATAAAACGAAAATTCTTCAGAAGCTCCTTCAAGCCTGTCATGTGTCTTGAACATCCGCTGTCGACATGCCAGATGTACTCCATGAGCATTCGAAGCCATTTTTGGAGTTTATTCTGAAATACAAGAATATACACAAATTAGATTGATTTGGGAACCCAGACTTGCTTCATTTTGAATCTATCGTGGTTTTGTCCCACGATATCCTCTTTTTGTTTCCAAAAATAAGCTGTTGAATTAACCAGATTTTTAACCGATTTCTTAAGATAATCAAGTTGATATGTGAAATTCTTAACAAAATCATATTCTGGTTTAGAAAACTTCTTGTTTTTACAATGTTTCACTGTATGTCCTAAATGACCACAACGAAAACATCTTTTACGTCTGGGTCTTTTGGTGTTAGAAGATGATGTATGTGATGAGTGTCTTGAGCTTTCTGCTTTCTTCATTTTCTTGTCAACTCTGCTTTCATCTTCTGAGTATTCTTCATCATTGTTGGAATCAGATGAACTTTCAGACGTTTGGTATTCACTTAAGTTTTGCTCTTTACTTGCTTCGTAGCTTGAATCATTGCAGCTTTGATCTTCGCTTGAACTTTCTGAATCTTGGACTTCAATTGTTTCAACACTTGAACCTTCAGAGCTTTCATCATTTGTTGTTTGATATTCACTTGAGGTTTTCAAGGTTTCTTCACTTGAAAATTCAGTGCTTTCATCATCTGTTGTTTGATCGTCATTTGAGGTTTCTGATTTTTGCTCATCCTTAGGACTTGAAGTCTCCTTTTCATCTTCTGAGGCAGCAATGCTTGAGTCTTCATTACTATGATCTTCAGCGACTTTCTTTTCTGAATCTGTCATACCTGTTCGAGATGGAATAAATTCTGGAATTTCCTCGGTGAGGAATTTTCCAAAGCTATTCTTTTTCAATTCTGGCACAAATACAGGAGATTCACAAACATTTTTATCATCACAAAAAGCAGAATTTAAATCATGACATTCAGACACAGGATGTTCACGATCACGGGTCTCAAATGTAGGCACATGGCCCTTACAGTCATCCGAAGATTTAAATTTAGGCACACGGCCATTACAGTCATCCGTCCTAATTAAATTATTACATTCATCCCGAATATTGTTTTTCTTAGAACAGTTCCAGGCGAACCAGTTAACAGTGGAATAACTGTCGCCTGAATAACCTATTCCTATTTTTGAACCGCCGCAGTCTCCATCCTCATCGCACACATCTTCTTTACACACAATTGGATCTGCATTACTTTTAGAAATGTTAGCGGTGGTTTCGTTTTCACAAGAGTAGTTTTGTTCTACAGAGGCCTTTTCATCAATAAGATCGTTTTCGGGATGAGGAGTTGGTATAGGCACATAGTTTTTGCTATATGGTGGAAAGAAGAGTTTTCTTTCATTTCCTTGCCTATCCTTATACCCGATCCCGTCTTTCACATACGTTGGTCGTTGGCAGTTTTTGATGTCAGTAAAGGCCTTTTGACTGACATTCCATTTGTCTTTGACAATTTGCAACTTATTCTTTTCGTTCAAAGCTTTTTCTAGTCTACCTGTGAGATCGTTAATGATAAAATCTTTTCTAAACACAAATTCTTTTAGAGTTTGCATTTCAGCTAAAGTTGAATTCAACTTTCTCTGATATGCGGCCTCGTTCTGTTTAAGCTCTTTGTTAAATTTTAAAGCTTTGTCTTTTTGTCTCTCAAATTCTAGATTTAGAGACTTGTAATGTGCCACAACATCAACGCATGCGGGTGTGCATAACTTTACTTTAAAGCTATGTGGAATGCTATTTACCAAATCTTTGTCTTTTTCTTTCGAAGATTATGTTTTCATTGCTGCGGCTGACACTTTTTCTTTGTCTTTCTTCTGGTCAGATGACTCCTTAGGAACATGCTCCTTAGCTTCTTCAGAATTCTTTTCCATCTCAGGATCCGGGGAGGTGAGAATGCTTTTCAGACCCTTGTCAGCAATGTTGTCACCTTTTGGAATTCCAGCTGTCTGTTTCTCATACTGCTTTGATGAGGATTCGCTTGAGATCTTTGCCATAAGAGCTTTGTTGACCTGTTCCTTGGCTTCAGCAATTTCTTCACTCCAGTCATAATCTTCAACGACTAGAGCCTTTGGTGTGTTGGGAGACGAGTTGGTTTTGTTTTCTTCGATAGTGATTTGTTTCACAGCAGGAGTGGCTTCAATGTTTACTTCCTTTAACAAGGGGCAATGACGCTTGAAGTGACCAAGATTCTTGCAGTTGTAACATCTCAGTTTGGATTTGTCAAAACCAGCTTTCCCAAGACCCACACGTTTTCCAGTCTTATCCTGAAACTTCTTCAACCTTAAAGTGATCATAGCCATCTGCCACTTCAAATCCATCTCCTCCATGTCATCAGGATCAACCTGATACATGTCTTCAGCAGTGAACATTTCCCTCTTGAGCTCTCCTGACATTAAAGCTTCATAGCTACTCAGAAACATGTTGAAAAGTGCCACGTTTTCAGTAGACACTTTCAATGCTTGTGTATCACCAACCGTGACAGTCTTCTCACCAGGTTGTGGGGCTTTTGATGCGCTTGCGGAAGCGTTAGCGTAGATCATGTCAGAAGCTTGTTGACTGATGCCACCTGAAGCAAGGAATGCCACTTCCTTCATTCCAGCAGAAGTTTGATTTGTCTTTGGAGTGTAGCCAGCAGTGTTCATTTCTCGTTTGTTGACATCCATTTCAAAAGCTCTTAGAGTGTTAATTAAGTCTGACAGAGTGACTGGATTTGGATTATTGAGGAAATCCTTCTTGATCATCATGCATTGCAAACTCCATTCCTTAGGGAGTGAGTCCAGCAGCTTCTTTATAGCTGCACGGTTTGTGACAGGATTTCCTGCCTTCTTCATTTTGGTCATCATATTCAGAAAGCGACTGATATGATCGGAAAGACTTTCTCCACGAACTCCACAGAACATGTCGTATTGCTTCTGCACCATGTCTCTCTTACTTTCAATTAGCTCTTCATTTCCCTCATAATACTCAATCAATGCATTCCAGAGTGCATTTGCAGTTCGGTGTTCTTCAAACATGTTGCAGTCATCAGTTGACAGAGCCATGGTTAAGGCGGCATGTGCACGGCGATCGCGTTGGATTAGGGCCTTGTCTTCGTCAGTGAAGGTTGTGGCGTCATTGTTAGAAACTACCGCATCATTTCGAACCATTGTTGGAATGTGGGGTCCAGCGGTGACTGAGAGCCACAGATTGTAGTCTGTGTATTCGAAGAACGACTGGATACGAGTCTTCCAAGTACTGAAATCTTCAGCTCCTTTCAACTTTGGTGGCCTAGTAGTGGTTCCGGTCTCAAGTTCCGCTTGAGCAATTGGACTTAGCTGATTCAACGACATCTTGGGTTGTTTTTGACAAAGGAAAGCTGGTCAGAGGTTAATTTCGTTGAAAAGTCTCCTAGAGAATAATTTCGCCGGTAATCTTCGCTGGTCTCCTGTCTTCGCCGGTACACGAAGATATCCTGCCCGAGCGAACAAGCTAATTCCGCTGATACAAATAGCACACACGTTAGATTGGCTAATTTCGCCGTATACCGTAATAAGAACGCTGTGGTTCTATATCACAATTCTTGAAGTCGCCTTCGATAATTTCGCTAAAGGGTCACTTGGCACTATTTCGCTGGCAATCAACAATTTCGCTCGAGTTTTAGTCGGCGAAATTGGCGATTCTGCGATGATTTCGAAGATTGTTCGCTATGTTCAAACACTTCTTCGCTATCTTCAAAATTTTCTTCGCTATATTCAAAATTAATTTCGCTGTATTCAAACTAATTTCGCTGACCAGAGGGTTTAACACGAACTAAAACCCTCTAATCACATAAAAACGACTCAAAAACCATGTTTTGATGCATCAAAATGTCCAAAATGACTCCCTAATCACTTATTAGGAACAACCTATCGATTAAACACACCAAATCAATCCATTTTAAGCCCAAAAATTTGAAAAACCTTGAAACTTTGAAAAACCTTCAAAACTTTGAAAAATCTTACCAAGAACACAACAACCAAGAGCACTAAGGCTCTGATACCAAATTGTAAACCCTAATATGAATCCGGATCACAGTGGTTGGTTGTTTTAGTCCAAAACACCTATTGATTAAGTGTTTAAACTATGAAAAAGTTAAGAACAATCAAGAATGAAGATGAAGCTAATGGATTGATGAATACAACAAGTGTTGTATTGAATCCAAACAAGTATATGAATCAATAAAGCACCTTGGAATACTGATTTGAGCACACAAACAAGAGATTTAATGTAACCAACACTTCATTCACCAAAGAGCCAAAAGCTTGGCTAGTGCTACAATGCTTGGGCTTATATAGGACCTGACTTGCCAGCAAAATTATAATTTTGCTGGAATCTTAACTACACCAAGTCAGGATTTCTAGTTTCATGAAATTACAAATTAAGCCCCTATACTATTAAATTAGCTAAAACAAATATAAAACTAATCCAGTACAAGTATGAACGATCTCAAAAGTTCCAACAATTAATTCACCTCAAGACAATACCCAAGAAGAATTATTGAGATCGCATTCGGATAAAAACAACTTCGTTGTTCCCGAAATTACCTCTAACTCTGGCGAAGACTTGAGCGATAGTCGTCCCTGTGTCGATTGTGCCGTGAAGGACTCCCCATCGACTTTGTTCGATGCATACATAGACCCGAGTGATTCGACATACACCTTCTTTAACGAGAGCCCGGGAAAGGGTTGGACTTATCCACCTACATTTAGCATAGGAATCACCCTCACCGATAACCTCTTGCGTTCTCGTCTAAATCTAGAGCAATTAAGGTATCTCAGGCACTTCGGTGTTGTCCCGTCCAGTAAGGAACCACCCGATCCGGATAAATTCCTTAAAAATAGACGAAGCTCCATAGACAGCCTCTAGACACGGGGCCGTGTCCAGGTCAGCACGCCCCCGTGTCCACCAAAAGATTCCCGTCTGATTTTCTGTCAGAATACGGACAAAATGTGTCAGGATCCTGTCTGTGCACGGGGCCGTGTCCAGCCAACACGGGGCCGTGTGCAGCGTGATGTGATTTTCTATAAAGGCAGCAAGATTCCTGCATATTTGCACCAAAGGTTGAACATTCTCGCTTCTCCTCCTTTGGTACCGATTATCACCCAAAGGGCATGAAATGTGGTACCGGAAGTCATCATACCGGCCGAGTGGTACACCATACACCCGGAACCCCCTCGAGACATATTACAAGGGGTTTCGGTTGGTGTCACTCCCCCTCCGCAAGATGTTAAGGAAAACAAGCCCGCCTTCTTCCTCCCAAGAGAAATAGAAGAATGGCTTTAACAACATCTAGGGAATACCTCTCGGTCCGGAGTTCTAAAAAGCCTTTAAATACCGGAAAGCTATTTCCGGAATTTTGATTCCTATTGTAAAAATAGAACTCCCTAGGATGATTTTATGTATCACTTGACCTATCTATCTTAGGGCTTTTAGTTTTTATTTTTCTGCTTTGTTTTCACTTTCTAGGACCCTATGTAATGTGTTAGTTTTAATGGAATGATGGTTTTAATTAAATTGGTGTTTGGATGATGTTGTCATGGGTAAAACACACTCGGGATGGTGAAGCATACCAAGGGAAACTTAAACCAGCACTCCATGCACAAAAACAGAGCCTCCCGACAGTTTTTCTTCGTTACAGCAAGATCAGCACGGGCCGTGCCCACCCAACACGACCCCGTGCTGAACAGTCTGTAGAAAATGTCCAGTTCAGGTAACTGGATACGGGGCATGCTCACTGAACACGCCCCCGTGCCCAGGCTTCTGTTTTGTTTTTGTTACTTTCTGTTACTGGCAACCTGAACACGGGGCCGTGCCCGAACACCACGGGCCCATGTCCAGATGCCCAGTAACATTAAAATTTGTTTTTAAACACACCTTTACACATTCAATCAACATAAAAACTTATTTTTGGGACACATTGAGGACAATGTGTAATTTAAGTGTAGGGGGGGGGGATGCTAAAACCTTGAATTTTGCAAGTCCTAATTACAAGCCTTACACAAAACTCTATTAGAACCGCTAGTCACCCCAATTTTTTTTTTCAAAAAATTTTCATTTTTTTACTTGTCTTGGTTTAATTTGGGAATTACAAGTTTTAAAAAGGTTATATTTTTACAAATTTACAACCGATAGCGTCATGATAAAAAGAACCAACATAAGAAAATTATGAAAAGGCATGACAAGTCTAGTTAAAATTTGATTATATATACTTGATCACATAAAAACCCATTCCCACAAAAAGTGAGTTTTGAGCCTTTATTGAGCATACAAATACACATCTTTAAACTAAATGCTCATTTTTCGTTTCTTGTGTGAATAGCCGCTTGGGTTCTTACAACTATAGAACTTGCCACGACGATTCATTCCCGGTCCTTACCAACTTAAACCCGAGTAAGTAAATGATGGAGGCATTAGGACTAACCCTTTTTATTTCAACACCATTATTATTTTTTTTACCACCTACCCAAAATCCCCCTAGTTAACCCCTTTGAGCCTAAACCTTTTCATTTCTTAACCCAAAACAAACACCCTTTTTCCCACCAAAACCCTTTTTCATTTTAAACCCTTTATTTTCGTAACAAAGCTCGGTTTTTCTTATGACTTCCTTATCAAAAAAAAAGATGATAAACCCAAAAGAAATAAACAAACAAGTTTATCAAAAATAACTTTGTTTGAAGAATTGCTTCATCAAAATAAAAAAGTTACAAAAATAAAAAGTCTTACGAAAACCGACGTTTTTTACGCCTTTTGCCCTTTTCTACTAACCACTAACCTAACCACCTACCTTTAACCCAAGCCTAACCCTACCCCAAAGTCCTCTTGATATTTACAAAGGTGTATAGTTAAAAAGGAGGAGGATTGATTGCTTGGCAAGCATATGGTAGAAGTAAGTTCCATGCCGCTCTCGAGTGTTTCACAAAAATACATTTTCGGCCGAGTGTTGAGTGATCTCCCGTGAGGTATGTGAACTTGTATATAAATGGAATTTTAAAGAGGCATGTTATGCCCAAATAAATAATTTCTCTTATGTAATTTTCTAAATAAATCATGACGAATAAGATTGTAAATAACATAAAAATAAAACCTAATAAAAATCTTGGAATCCCGACACTCTATGACAAGCCCAAAAACCTTCTCTTCTACCCATTCTGTTAGGAAACTTTATTTGTAAGTATTGAAGAAAATCATAATCAACTGGATCTATGAAGAGATAACAGTCCTGAAGATCATAACAAGAAGAAGAAGATCAGATAGGACAACTGAAATGCACAGCATCTACTTCAAAGAATCACAAGTTGATCAAGAGCTGATTTGGATTTTCAGAGAAGGTCATTTCTGATGGATCTGATCATCAGTTTCTGACGATTCTGATCATCAGATTTTCTGATGATTTGTTCACCAGAATTTCTGATGAAGTGGTTTATCAGAAATTTTGATGAATACCCCACTTGTCTAAAACTCAACTCTATCCTGCCACAATGACCGAAGCAAGTTGATATTATTGGATATCATGATTACAAAGGCAACTTGAACGTTGGATTCAATGAATATGTCAAATTGCTACTTTTTGCAGGACTTATTGCATGAATAAACTATTGTTTATTCATGTACCCAGTCTTCTATAAATAGAAGGCTCAACCAGCAGAAGACAATTGAGTTTGAAGCTTAGCATTCATATACAACACACAAACTCCATTGCCCTTCTCACCCACATAATTCAAGATTCATTTGTATTAAATAATAATCTTACAATCACCTTGTAAACTATTTTGTTTCAAAGTGATATAAACTTGATAATTCTGTAGGTCTTGTTTCTGAAAGTCTGATTTCCATTTCCGTACATCTTTTTCACATCTACTGAAATCACTTGCCATATTACGTGAAAAGAAGTTGTTTAGGCCATACTGGGTCCAACAATTGGTATCAGAGCAGATTGAATAAACTATTTTCAAACGATCAATCGCTCATCTTCTTTTCTCTAAATATGGCCAGCTTTCAATCCTGGAATAATGCTTTTAATATTGGTTCTATGTCTAAACCTCTGACTCTGGTCAGAGAGGAATACCCCCAATGGAAAATCAGGATGGTCAATTTCCTAAATGGTCATGACCGAGCTCTGTTTCAATCCATTGAAAGGGGTCCACATATACCAATGACTGATATACCAGCAGTTCCAGCAACTGACCAAACACCAGGAATCCCTGCCTCTCGTGCTCCCAAAAGTGAAATAAATTGGAGCGCGAAAGACAAGGAACTGGTGGCTGGGGATGAAAGGGCAAAGTCACTCTTAATAATGGCCATCCCTAATGACATATTTTCACAAGTTGATGCATGTGCATCAGCTAAGGAAATATGGGATTAGTTGGAAAATCTTTGTGAAGGAGGAGAAAGGATGAGAAGAAACAAGAGAACAAACAATGTTTCCTCATATGAGAGGTTTAAAAGTTTACCAAATGAAAGATTAAATGATACATATCAAAGATTTACAAAACTTTTAAACGAGCTAATGAAATTTGGAATAACAAAGTCAAATGATGAAAGAAACATAAAATTTCTTGATGCTTTACCTAGATAATGGAGAAGTCTAACCATGACTTTGTCCTCAACCTTAGAACTAGGAAACATGAGTCTTCATGACTTATACAGCATCTTGATCCCAAGAGAGGAAGAAATATTTGAAGAAACCATTCAAAGAGGGGGATCTTTAGCTCTTATCTCAAACTCACAAAGACCAACACCTACTAATGATCCACAACCTTCAAACAGCCAAAGTTTGGAAATTTCTGATACTTAATCAGATTTTTCAGCTTTTGCTGAAGCAATAGCACTGCTCACCAAAACATTTGAGCAGAGGTTGAGGGGAGGAGGCCAGAGATACCAGAGAAGTGACAGAGGGAGGATGGATGGAAGATCTAAGGAAGAAGTTAGATCTAATGATAAGGGGAAAGCTTAGGTTGTGTGCTACAAGTGCAAGCAAAGAGGTCATTATGCATTAGAATGCAAGACCAAGAAGCTGAAAGATGTTGCTTACTATGAGAAGAAGCTTGAAGAAGCTAAGAAGCACCAGCAGCAAGTCAGCTTAATTGTAGGGACAGATACATGGCTATCTGATGACTCTTCTGATGAAGAAGAAGAAATGGCCAACTTCTGCCTCATGGCACTTTCTGATGACATACCAGAAACTTCAGGACAATAGGTAAATTTAGACAATCTTGATCTTGAACACAAGCAAAATGAGCTCATGTCAGATTTTCTAAATCTGCAAGTTAAACATCAATCAGATAGTGAAAAATCTGATGAGTTGCAAAGGACCATGAACAAAATCATTCTTGAAAACCAATTACTCATAGAAGAAAGTATAGATCAAAGAGCTAAAATTGAGTTCTATGAAAATGAAAGAAAAGATCTTTACAAGAAAATTAATGTAAGAGGTTTTCAACAAGCCAAAGAATTTATAAACTTCATTGAGTCCACACCAAAGAACAAAGGAGAGGGTTTAGGATATGTAGGAACAAGAAATAGTAAACCCACTGTCTTTGTAAAAGCAACTCAACAGATTTCTGATAAATTTTCATCAGAATCTGATTCTGAAACTTGCAAGTCAACCTGTTCTGAATACTCTTTTGATAAACCCAACTTTGAACCAAAAAGTAGTGAATGCAAACAAAAGTCTGTAGAAACTCTAGAAGCAGTTCACTCATTTTTTCAAAATTATCCACTCATTCCATCACAAGAAAGAATATCAGAAAATTCTGATACAACTTGTATGTGTGTTGACATACTGAAGCTTGTTCAACATCATCTCCAAAAGAAAAATGCAAAATCTGTTAATGGCTCAGCATGTAACAGAATTTCTGATGAAAAGAAAACAAAAGAAAAAAATATATTTAAAATCTCATCAGAAAGAGTACCCAAGCATGCCTGGGTACCAAAAACCCTCTAACCATTCCATTTCAGGACCATCATGTGCAGCAGATCTAGTACTGCGATTCAGGAAGCTCCAAGCACATGACTGGGGATAGGAGCTTACTCAGCAACTTTGTTCCAAAGCTGGGTAAATTGGTAAATTTTGGAAATGGAGTGGAAGGAAGGATCATGGGATACGGATGTATAAGGTATGGATGTCTGACCATAGAAAAAGTAGCCTATGTTGAAGGCTTAAGGTACAATCTGCTAAATCTTGGTCAATTCTGTGATAAAGGTCTTTCAAATAACCTTATTACCAGAAGAATGCTTAACAACTTGTCTCAATGATAATCAAAAGAAAAGGATTTTATATCTGATAAAGTACCAGAAAAACTGATAAATTATCAGAAAATCTGATGTATCATCAGAAAATCTGATATATCATCAGAAATTGTGGTACCTCATCAGAAAACATTTTGAAAAATCAGAATCATTGAATGATTATTAGAACAAGTTCATGCATGTCATCACCTTTATCTATATCTCGTATCGGCAAATTCATAATCAGTATTATGTGTGTTTTTAGCTTTCTTTATTTTATTTTCATTTCTGGATTATTTATTTCCCTTCTTGTGTTGATAACGTCATATGACAGAAGTTTTTCTGGGAACTCGTTAGTGGGTGTAAAGCTTTTTCTCTCTTTCATTAAATACACTGAAGTGACAATGGTAGGTAATCATTATAGATAATCTGAAAATGGCCGCCTAAATCATTTAATGCAGAGAGTTTTATCTGAGTTATTCTTTATGCAACCTGATAGAAATTTAATAACGAAGATTGTGGTGTACAAAATCTATTAGTAGGTAGATACCATTTATGGCAAACTTTAAGTTTACTATATATGCTCACCACATTAAGCAAAGTCTGTCACCATCACATAAGGGATCACCAGAAAACTTCTTCATCTTCTTCTACAAACACTCACATCTTCACTCACTCACAAAAATACTTACCATAAGAGCTGATCATTTCCCACTTCCTCAACATCCATACCACAACCTCAAACTTAGAACCAGCTTTGAGGGTCCTCTCTGGGAAGGATGCCAAACAGTGGTGAATCTGCTTATGGGGAGTAACTTGAAGTATGCCCTCACATCCAATATAATAGTCTTCCCGAAAATTCTTCAAATGTTCTAGCAAAATGCAACTTTGTCAGACAATGAAGATAGGGGACGGATATTTATTGAAAGTGTTGTGCTCAACCAAAGAGTTCGAATAACTAAAGATATCATCAGAACGGCTCTACAACTCAATGATGATTATAATGTTCTGATGTTCTCAAAGACTGAGATTGAAGAAACCTTGAAGTAAATGGGGTACAATCCTGTAAACGAACCCCAAGCAGACAACAAAAATGGCTTCATCAAGCCATGGCAATTTCTAATCACACAAATGGGTGCATGCTTCTCAAAGAAGGCCATTAATCATCATGAAGCATCCCATAGGTTGTTGGAGACTGTCCGAGCCCTCATATTTAACATTCCTTACAACTTCTCTTATTATTTAATGAAAGATTTTGCAAGTAATATGTGCTCTGGCATGCCATTTTTTATGTATCCTCGTTTTATAATGAAGATAATCACAAGCCAACTGGGCTTTGGAGGAGTTCCTGCAGATTATCTCAGAGCTGAGATGAGCCTCTAAGAAAACATGAATATGAGTTTGCTCAGACCTAGTAATCAGAATTCTGGATTGATGACTTAACTTTGGGTACTCCTTGAGTTAGAGCATGGAGAAGGGATAGATATTGATTAGGTATTTCCTTGTTTGAAACCTGTTTATGTAGATAGTTTGCATGCTAATATGTTTATATTGTGTGCTTCTAATTACTTTGTTGTATGTCTTATGGTTTGGGAAAAAGAAAAATGGGTAAAGAAAAATGAGAAACATGATCATCAGAAAACAAAAATATTTGACACAAAATTCCGAATTTCTGATGACAGAAGATAAAATCTGGTAATCCAAACTGGTTTTCTGTTAAAACTCCAACATGGTAAAAGGTTTTAGAAAATAACAGAAAAAGCCAAAGAGACTCGAATGCAACCAGAGAATCAAATGTAAGTCCTCTAATCTTATCTCATTCCCTCTCATCTAAAAAAAGCGCAAGTATACCTCTATATCAATCAAAAGTACAACTTCAAAATCTGCGGAAAAGGGTCACAAGTTTAGGGGGAAAACATAACCAATAAATTCTGTTGAGAATTGTTGACTTCTGTTGACCACATCTAAAAAGTCAACAGAAGTCAGAACAAAAGGAAATACATATTGTTAACAGAATTTATGTTGAAATTCTGATGACATCATCAGAATGGGACTTTGACTTACAAGAAAAGGAGGATGCAGATGAAGAAAGCTGATTGGACCTCTTACTAAATAGGGTCCACAAAGATGAAAAAGGTGTCATATAACCGATAGATTTCTCCAATCAAAATTCAGTTTAACACTTCAGTGAAAGGAATGATTGAAGAAACTACAAATTGAAAGAACAAGTTGAAAGGGCACAACCACGATTACATGATTAATCATCATTAATGTCTTGATACCCACAATCCAACGGTTATATTCTGAACCAAAACTCACATCACACGATCTAACGGTAATAAAGACAACTAATGATCTTTTAACCGCCATTACATGGCACGTTCCATATCCCCTCAACTCCATAAACCCATAATTCTCTGCTAAAATCCTCACTATATAAATCTCACTTAGCAGAAATTCGAAAATCACACACCATCTTCACAAAAACTTCAAACCAAAACATACCCTGTTCCTCACTCAAAATCCAAAAATCCCTAAATTTCAAACCCTAATTCACAAGGTTCAACAATGGCTGAAGTGAACCTCAACATCCCAATTGTTCAACATGAAGTACCTTTTGTTGAAGATACAGAATTTCTACCAATGAAAGAAAACAATCTGCTGATGAATACAGAGCATTCGGAGTATGATGTAAGATGTCAACTTCTGGTATAATATCTCATGAATTGTCCAATCTCAGGAGCACTAACAAAAGAAAGAGAAGTACCAGAGAAACTACTACAACAATTTGTTCACACTTTTAATGAAGTTGAAGAAAATCAGGTCTCTGCTCATGTATGGGGAAATGTTTTTGTAACATTAACCCCTGCAAGAGTAAGAGAATGGCTTGAACTACCTATTCTTGATAATTACATTGAAGCACCAAGCAGAGAAGAATTAATAAGCTTCATCAGTAGGCTTGGTTACAAGAAAAAGGATATCAACAAAATTGGAGCAATTAGAAGAAATGAAATGCCAGCCATCTGGCAAGTGATGATGGAAGTGCTAAACAAATGTCTCACCTCAAGGATAGGGGAACTGATCAAATCAGTCAAGCTATTCTGACAATCATGTATGGACTCATAACTGGGTTCAAAATTGATTATGGGTCAGAAATTTTCAACCTGATCAAAAGGTCAATCATCACCAGAAATGGAAGAATAACCTCACATCTGCCATATCCAAGGTTAATCTCTATTTTCATTTCTGAAACATTTGCTGCAAGAGACATAGAAATACCAATTTTGGAAGATATGTGGAGTTCAAATACCATGAAGGCCTGGAGTTCCAATCATGGATGGGAATCTGACAAAGATATCCCTGTGTTACCAGAAAGCATGCTATGCATCATTGCACCAAATTCACAGTTCAGAATACAGCATGAAGAACTTCTGACCAAATCAGATTCTCCAACAGAAAGAGCCAGCAAAGAAGTTTTTAACTGTTCTTCATCACCAGAAGAAGAAGAAGTTCAGAAGTCCTGGACATCAGAAACAGAGGCTGCAAGAAGAGAAGGAATTCTGATGATAACTAACTCACCAGAAAACAAGACAGATCATACTGAGAGTCAACAAATTCATGAAGAAAGAATTCATCATGAATTTGATATTCATCAAGACTATGCAGAACCACACATTGCTGGAGGAACTCATGAATTTGCTGAAGAACATTATGAAGAAACTCACTTTGATGGCACTGAAATTGAAGCTACTGAAGTGATACATCATGATGAATCTTATATTGCTGGTACATCTCTTTCAAAAACTGTGTTAGTTGATACTCACTCAAAATAAACAAAATCAGAAAGTTCAATTCATGTTTCTTTCAAGTTAGAACATAAAAAGATTGATGTTAATGAAGAGGTTACTAGTTCTTTTCATCTCATCTCTGAATCAGAAAATGAGGAAGAGGATGAGATCTCAACAGATGGAGATCAGGAAACTGATCAAGGAAATCTGGCAAAAGGTAATATGTTTACCTCAAAAACTTATGGAGAATCACATATTGATGTGATTCAAGGACATAAGGAAATCCAGGATGAGAATATGTTACTCACCACTGGCGGAGATGATACTAGTAAACTTAAGGTTGCACCAAAATCTAGTAAAGCCAAAAGTGACCCTATCATTTCCAAAACAGCAGCAAATGTGTTTGCAGCTGGAATGTTAGCAAGAACATCTGTTGTTCCAAATATCCCTAAAACACCTATGAACCAAGAAAATCTGGAAACTGTGATAGAAAGTGTTTACAAAGTCTGCAAAAGAAATCCAGTAGAAGAAAAACTTGATATGCTGCTGTCAGAAATACAAGGTCAAAGGGCTGATATGAAGACTTTGTCAGAATCAGTGGAAGTGATAAAGAAACAAACTGAAGAAAACACTGAAGCTCTAAAGTCTCTTCAAAAGATGAAAGAAAAAGCACCAGAATCCAACATCTCTGCATCAGAAATCCAGATGATTCTCACAGAAATAGAAAACATCAAGACACAAGTTGCAAATGCTGTGGAATCAAGGCAGTCAAGTGGATCAAATAGAGTTTTGGAGGAAGTTACCATACTAAGGGCAAGTAATAACAGTATCACAGATGCCCTTGAGAAGCTGTCAAAAGAATGGGCTGCAATTCAGATGAAAGCTCAAACTGAATTCAACAAAGTTCAGAAAAACATGGCCAGCAACTCAAAACAGGTAAGAGAAGTGCAACAACTGATGGAGAAGATGCAATTCAACATTGCAAAATTGGCCAAAGTGGATCCCAAAGAACTCATGAAAGAATTTCCTGCTGAAAGCTCACAACAAAAAGCTCCAAAGTCAACCCAACAGCAATCATCAGCTACACCAAGCACCAAAGCTGGAACCATACTGATGGGTCCACCTCCAAATATCCCAAGAGATGAAATGCTGAAAAGGTTAGCAACTTCAAAACCTCAAGTTGTTAAAAATTTGAAACTTTTAACTTCTGAAACTGTCCCAAAACCAACAATATCTAATGACTCTGCAATGAGTAAACTCATGAATCCGCAATCAATGAGTGAATGGGAACAAGAAGGAGATTCAAGAAAACCAAAAATTGTTAAAAGAAAAATCTCTAAAACTAAGTCTGTCTTGGTTAGAGAGATTGCCAGGGATGTAATGATATTCCCTGAGCATAATCTGGTAAAGTACTATTTGACAAAAGAAGATATACCACTAAGACCACTGACTCCTGTCAGAGTGGCTTTAAGAGATGAAAGGATAAAAAGAGGTTCAGGTAGCATTCACTCCAAAAATGAGAATCCAGTAAGAAGAGTTTTAAAAGCGGATGAAGTGAAGGTTGCAACCGATGATGTTGGAGGAACTCGTGTGCAAAACAGGTACACACTTCTGAGAGAAAATGGGGAAGAACAAAAGGTGACTGACGAAGAAATAGCTGACCAGTTGCATCCTATAGACATTCTGTTTATGAAGGATCATTATGAAAAGGAAAAGAAAAATAACCAAGAAGTCAGAAGAGCATTAAATGGCATATCAAAGGCCGGAATACTCCTGTTTGAAAGAATGGCTTTTTCAGACTTTGATCTATGCATCAACTATGAGCATGTACACAACAAAAAGGTGCATGTCATACCACCTAAAACAAAAGTCCCCGCAAAGATATTGGAAAATGCAAGATCTGGAGACATCATTGAATTAACAAGCAAAACTAACAGTCACAACTATGGTGTCATCTTCAGAGATATTGATAATAACAAAGCTCTGTTCAGAAGTGTTGATATCTGCAAGAACTCAAATCAAACTCTGAGGTTTATCATGAAAGGCATGAACAAAAGACAGGAACATCTTCAGAAGACATGAGAGAACTTGGAGGGTCACAGGAAAGAAATTGAGCAAATGATTGAAGAATGGATCCAAGCAAGAGAATGGTACAAAGACATGTATGTCAGTTGCAACAAGTATATCTCCTACAAGAAGCAGTTAAAGAAAGGAGATGTGCATAAGATAGTGAAGCTAAATTGAAGAACTTGTTTGTTTGAATTT
Source organism: Helianthus tuberosus (assembly GCA_030545235.1). Lineage (NCBI taxonomy): Eukaryota > Viridiplantae > Streptophyta > Magnoliopsida > Asterales > Asteraceae > Helianthus > Helianthus tuberosus. The sequence continues at coordinate 114,256,368 of CM060417.1, read as the reverse complement.
TCATATTTTATGCAATTTGTTTTTCAAAAACATCAGTAACTGGTTTAAATTTGCAAGTGTTATGTTTCCACTGTTTGGAAATTTTTTGTTCATAAGGTAGTTCATTTTCTTACAATACTTAGGGGGAAACTGTTAGGAAACTTTATTTGTAAGTATTGAAGAAAATCAAAATCAACTGGATCTATGAAGAGATAACAGTCCTGAAGATCACAACAAGAAGAAGAAGATCAGGTAGGATAACTGAAATGCACAGCATCTACTTCAAAGAATCACAAGTTGATCAAGAGCTGATTTAGATTATCAGAGAAGGTCATTTCTGATGGATCTGATGATATTTCTGATGAAATATCATCAGTTTCTGACGATTCTGATCATCAGATTTTCTGATGATTTGTTCACCAGAATTTCTGATGAAGTGGTTTATTAGAAATTCTGATGAATACCCCACTTGTCTAAAACTCAACTCTATCCTGCCACAATGACCGAAGCAAGTTGATATTATTGGATATCATAATTACAAAGGCAACTTAAATGTTGGATTCAATGAATATGTCAAATTGCTACTTTTTGCAGGACTTATTGCATGAATAAACTATTGTTTATTCATGTACCCAGCCTTCTATAAATAGAAGGCTCAACCAGCAGAAGACAATTGAGTTTGAAGCTTAGCATTCATATACAACACACAAACTCCATTGCCCTTCTCACCCATAGAATTCAAGATTCATTTGTATTAGATAATAATCTTACAATCACCTTGTAAACTATTTTGTTTCAAAGTGATATAAACTTGATAATTCTGTAGGTCTTGTTTCTGAAAGTCTGATTTCCATTTCCGCACATCTTTTTCACATCTACTGAAATCACTTGCCATATTACATGAAAAGAAGTTGTTTGGGCCATACTGGGTCCAACACATTCTATTTGGGAGTGTAAGCCACATTATAAAGAGTTTTGCTTGAGGACAAGCAAAGATTCAAGTGTGGGGGTATTTGCTGTGTGTAAAATGCAACATATAAATTACATCAAATGAGGCATAAAACTAACCATTTTTTAGTACTAATGTTGGAAAAAGTGTTATTTTGTCTTCCTTTTGTATTTTCAGGATTAAATGAGCTCAAATGAACAAAAGAAGCAAAAAGGCAGCTAAATCTAACATAAATACAATAAAAGGAATAAACGTGGCATGCCCGACCCCTCAACAACATCCTCCCAAACAAAAACAAGAGAACAGAAAGCTGAACACGCCCCGTGCTCAATGAGCATGGGAGCGTGCCCAAGTGTCTGAAGAAAAGACAAAGTTGTAGAAGCTTCTATCACCTACCACGGGGGCGTGCCCAGCGGACACGGGGCCGTGCCCAATGGACACGGGGCCGTGCCCAATGGACACGGGGCCGTGCCCAATGGACACGGGGCCGTGTCCGGGCTTATGTACAGGCTATAAATAGGGGTGCTTGGCTCACTTGCAAATCATCCCTTGGCAAACCACCTCTCTCACACTTCACCCACCCACCACCACCATCACAACCCACATCCACATCCACCACCATCATCCATCATCCATCATAGAGTGTGTAGTAGTCTCAGGATCCAAGATTGATAGTAAGAGTTCTTGACAATCAAAGGCCATGTTTGCCTAAGTCTCTTACATCACTTGGTGAAGACAAGCATTTAGTGTAATACTTTTTATTTTTAATTTTTTCGCACTTTTTATTTGGTTATGTATTAATGACTTTAATAACTAGTTTCTTATGTTGAAGGTGAATCTTCCTTATCATTTGTCCGTGGTGTCTTGGCGTTATTTTTCTGTCTATATGTAGGATCGAATTTTGACCCGAACGAGTCGTTCAGAAGAGCTCAAATCCGTTTCAGATGCGGAAAATAAGAAACGAACGTGAAAACAGCTTGATTCACACTATAAACCTCTTGTATATTGAATTAACAACGTTTACAATCAAAAGGAATACCGGCAGCACCTCGGTATCACTCTAAGAAATCTGCTACAAATGAATAGACATGACACCTATTTATAGTATTCCTGCTTTCGCTTGAAGACACACATGTCAGCTTCAAGCGAAACCTTCTCATTAAACTCAAGCGAAACACATGACTTTGACTTTCAAGCGGAACATTCTAATTTGTCTTCAAGCGAACTATATGACTTAACATTTCTGTTTCCTGTTTGCATGCAATTTCACGTGATGTTGTCATGCTGTGATGTCATCATTGATGTCACATATGTGATGTCATCATTCTTGATGATGACTTCACTCTTGTTCAGATCTGTAACGAACCCGTGACTCGATATAAGAAGAAGACGACAGATGTGTGCACCAACAGACTCCCCCTCAGATGTTTACGAGTCTTAAGTGTCGAGTCTGCACAATCTTCAGTCTTTATCAGTCTTTGAACTTCCAAAATCTTGTCCTAGCTCTTGTCTCACTCTAAATCCTTCTCTCTCTAGCAAACTCCCCATGAACAATCTCTACTCAGATGTCTTCAGACTCCCCCTTTCGATATGCTGGGATCGCAGTCTGGCATGTTGAAATCACATAGACCTCAGGTATCGGAACCTGGCACTCTATCTTCAGATTCAAGATCGAAACCTGGCTACACCTGCACATTCTTATCCCAGAAATAAATTTCACAAATTTAACATTTAACAAATTTATAAACCCAGATTCTCTCTCAAATTAAACCAGAATGATTTATCAATGATAAATTCTGATGAACCATTTGCAAAAAAAAAAAAAATTAATCATTTTTCTTTTCAAAACACATTCTCCCAAACCATTTGTTCATCATGTCTAGCACTTAGAATTTTGAAAATCAACTCTCCAATACCAGTTGTCGAAAATCTTTTTGAATTTTTCAAAATTTTATGCTAAAACACACTAAAAATCTTATTGAAATAATTTTTTTAATATGAAGAAATGCAGTAAAAAAATATTTACAGACACTATTTTTGTGAGTTTGTGTAAGAGGATCATATCAGTTTATGAGACATATCACCAACACCGTTAAGCGTTAAACATGTTAAGTTCTAAACGATTCACGTTGATTGACGATATTGTTGTCCACGTAAACTCAATCTAAAAACTTTCGAAATGCTTACCGATACGTTAATGTATATTTAATTTTGCCCTAAATTCTTATGGACCCCACGATCTCAGCATATCCCTTCATCATGCAATACACTGACTCAAGTAATGCCTTTAAACTTTTATCAACTGTGAATTGTGCGAAAACAAAGCAGAATGTTTAAACATTAACAATCAGGTCGATACTTCCGTATACGCAGAGAAAGTCCAATGTTTAAACAAAATAAGAAAATAAAAACAAGTTGAAGTTGTTTAGGCTTTAACCACCAGGTCGATACTTCCGTATACGCAGAGGTGATCCAAAGATTAAACGAAACACCAAAGAAAATAATGCAGAACGTTTAGGCAATAACATCCAGGTCGATACTCACGTATACGCAGAGGATGTCCAATGCTTAAACAAAATAAAGAAATAAAACAAGTTTAAATCTTTGCAAAATGAAATACACAATCACAGCGACTTTTTAGCAAAGTTGTGAAAATTCACAAACTTAACCAGTTTTATGTCTTTCGACAATCAGGGATTACCGAGTAGGCACACAGTCAAGAAGGACAAAACTAAGTACTATGCTTTCGACCATGTTTCCCACTAGAACTAGGCTTTTTGCTTTATGTTTGTATCGTTATCGCAAATCTACTAGTCTAGCTGAGCCTATCGTCACATCTTTAGTGAGACCGTTTATCACATTTTTACTTTCCACTTCTTTAGCATGTTGTGATAGTCCACTGATGTACTATCATTTCCTCTTCTTTCACACAAAACTCATTTTTCATTTTATCATGTTTTTATCTTTTTCAAATTTTCAAATGTTTTTGGATTTTCTGAAATTTTCTACTCCCTCTAAAATGCAAACACATTAAAGGAAATTTGAAAATAAACTATACAGAAAATTAACAACCGATACCAAATCGCCTCAATTCGCCATCCACTTGGCATAGACAATCAGAACTCCACCTTTCAACAAACTATTTTCTCATTATGATTTCAAAACACTTAAGTTTGTTTTAATCAAAATGATTTTTCCGGAAAATAAGTCTGTTTTTACCACTTGTAGTTTTTTTAAAAAAACTTGTAGGGATTGGTTCATCATGTTGTTCATTCAATCATACGTATCAGGATTACATCAAGTTCAAACTAATGACCTTGACGAATCACTTTGAAATATTTAACCTCTTACCACTTGTAAGTATAACCAAAACATTTAACTACATGTAGGAATAAATCATCTACACAAACCATTTTACCAATCAAGATGCCAATTCCTGCTTCACACTTACCTACCTGGAAGCTCCGGCAATTCCTCAATCTGTAAAAATTTATACAATTTTAAAATCTTTCACAAAAACAAGTTTAACAAGAATGATGTCGATTCCTGATCCACGATTACAAACTTGGGATCTCCGGCAATTCAAGTTTTTCAAGCAAAGAAAATGTCCACCCAAGCCTGACCAGCCTTAGGTGTTTTCAATTCAGATTTAGTTGGGGTGTAAGTTGCTTTCTTTATAGCATAAAAATCTTTAACCCCTTTAACCTTCCCATCGACCATCTTTCCGAAAATTTTCCTCACATTTCCATTAAATGCTTTCTCAACTTCAAAATTATCCTTTTCAGAATAAAACTGATTTGAGATTTCAACCTTCCCAATCTTTTGTTTAAAATTTTCAGTCCTCAATGGTGGAAAGTTCTCATCATTCATTGAAGGAACTGAATTTTCACTCTCATCAAATTGTGGCTCCTCTGATTTTGTGGAATCAGATTCATCGCCAGATTTTACATCTGATTTCTTAACAACCCAAGCTTGGTTATCAAGATTTCCCCTTTTCTTGTAAAACCTTTTCGAACATTCACCAACTTCATATGTTGAATTTTTAAACACTTTAAACCTTTCAGTTGGTGGTTCAGTTTTATCAACAACTACTTCTTTAAGTTTTTCTGAGACTCCCTATTTTTGTTTTTGTTGCTTGAGGACAGTTCCATGCAATATGACCAACTTCATTGCATCTGTAACAAGTTCTAGTCTCCTTTCTTTGAAAAACTCCATTCTTCATCTTTTCAGCAAGAAACTCCTGGTTTGACTGTTTCCAGAATGAGCTCTTTGCTTCTTCTTCACAATTTGTCCCTGAAACAAATTTTGTATTTGTTTTAGAAATTTTCTCATTTTTATGATTTTCAGGTGGAATAAAACCTAATCCTTTCTTTTTATAGCTACCATTATGGTTTAGTTTCTTTTGAAAACCAGAACCAAAATTGTAACCCTTTTTCTTGTTTAATCTTTGTTGAATTCTTGAAGTGTACTTTTTAGATTTTCCAGTAAGATTTAAATCTTTTATTTCAGAAATATTAATTTCTGTCATTTTGAAAACCTTTTTGATCATTTCAAATCGAACACTTCTTATTGGAAATTCTTTATCAAAATATAATTTGTCAGAATCATTCAAAGTATATGCAACTTCAAATGTTTCGTCATTCAAATTAGATTTTGACAACAAAAATTCTTTACTATACACCCGTTTTCCCAACGACTTTGAACTCTTTTCAGACGAACTCGAATTTCTGGACTCAGACATTGACTCAGACTCCTCATCCTTATCCAACACCTGATCGACCATCTTTTTTATTAATTCGGACTCATGATCTGTTTCGGACGTTGTGAATGTGACGTCAATGTTGTCTGGTAATACATCGGTTAACTCAGACTCTAACTTTATATTGACTGCCTTTTTTACTTGTTCCTCATTCGGTTTTCTAGACGAATACCCTTCCCAAATTGGAGGCGGACACTTGTTATAACCGACACTCTGTTTCTTACCAGTATCCGTTTTCTTCTTTGACTTCTTTTCTTCATCTTTAAATGCCTCAAAACCTGCAACAGTAGGATAAATTCTATCAATTAAGTAATCAGAACATGTATAACTTTTCAGTAACCGTCTGATTCTTTCATTTTCAGTCTTTTCAGTATCCAACTCTTGCTTCCATTTCGCGCATTCTTCAATATAAAAGTTTATCTCTTTCTGCTTCGACATCATCGTTGCGTTCAACATTTTCAAAGCTTTTTCTCTTTATATGTTAGTTTTCTGCAAACTATTCACATTCCTATTCAAAACATCGTATGATTCTTTCAAATTTTTCACATCAAACAACAACTTTTCTGTCATCTTTTCTGATTCACTAAACCTCTCGTCTTTTTCTTCACATTGTTTGCAAGATATTGAACATGTAAGACATGGTTTTGTGACTTCAACAATCTTCTCTACCTCCACAATCTTCTCAACTTCAACTACCTTTTCCACTTCCACTATCTTCTCAATCACTTTGACTTCCTTCAATTCTTTTGCAGCTTTTCTCTCTTTGAATTTCTTCAATTTATCTGAATAATAAAATTCAAATCTGTCAGAAGATAAATGTGTTTTTTTCAAGGTTTATCTGTTCAAGCTCTTCATCATCACTGTTATCTGTTGAACTGTTTTTAGAGGAAACATATTCTTCATCTTTCTCTTCATTATCAGATAACACAACCATCCATTCTTTTATCAACTCTGGCTTTTGAACAATCTGAGCAATAAAAGCTTTAGCATTAGGATCAGCTGGAATATACTTATCCCAGCTAAAACCTTCAGCCACTTTCTCGTCATCATGATCAATGATGCCATAGTAAGCTTTCCTGTTTGCATCTTCGATCATTTTTCCATGTGCAGTTTGTGACTCCTTTTGTTGATGTGGTTGATTGGTGATTTGTTGATAGATAGCCTTTCTATAGTAATCATCTTTGCTAAAAGGATTCTTTGCTCCACTAGACTCCTGATTCTTGCACTCTCTTTTAATATGGCCTTTCTCCCTGCAATGAAAACAGACAACTTTAGATTTATCAAATCCTAAATTAGAAAGATTTGCATCTAAGAAATCACTTCTTCCAGTTATCATTCTAAATTTTTCTACTCTCCTCAAAACACTAGCTAAGGCCCATTTAATGTCCATCAGTTCCAACTCCTCTGCTTCGATCTGGTCATAATCTTCCTTTGTGAGCATCGGATTACCAAATTTTCCGGCAATCAATCCTTTATAAGATTCTAATGCAGTGACCAGTAATCCCATATGACTTTTCACAACTTCTTCAGAATAATTTTGTCCATTTTGAAGATGTAAAGCCACATTACACTGAATCAGATGACCATTTCCAACAGATGCACTTTGAACACTTGGAGGATTCACATTTGAAAATCCACTAGTATTAATTGAGCTTTGACTGCTTGTTCCGGATGAATTTCCTGCACTAAATGCTGTTTGGATTTTTGGACTCACTTCAACTGTCTGAACATTTCCTTTATAATACAGTTTGATATCTTGCTAATTACTTGAACTGTTCATTCTAGCAATTTTCTGTTGTTCAAGATCCTGTGCCTCCAGCTTTTCAATAAACTGAGCAATTGATAATCTGCTAAACTGTCCAGAATTTTTCAGAATCATCAGATATGTATCCCATTCATTTTGTGGTAATGCATCAGCAAGGTTTTCTACCCATTCTGCTGGAGTTTTTGTAATCTTCAACTGTGACATGGTGCGTACAAGATGACAATATCTCTCAATGAGAGTCTTTGTTGTCTCACCAGGCATACAAGTAAACAATTCAAACTCTTTTTTCAACAAAGCTGCTTTACTCTGTAGCATTTTTGTACTTCCTTCAAATTTCTTTTTAAGAGCTTCCCAGATAGAATAAGCACTGTCATCATGTTGAAGCAACACAAATATATCCTCTTTAACAGCTTGTTGTAATAGATTGATCATCATTTTCTCTCCTTTATAACTTTCTCTCTCTTGCTCTGTGAATTCTGAAATGATTTTACCAACTCCCACTGAGTTTTGTGGCCTCTCATATTCAGTTTCAATGCCTTCCCAAGCTTTTAAATGATTCGCCTGAACCCAATTCTCAAAACGTTTCTTCCATCCATGATAATCTTCAATTCCCATAAGTTTTGGGGGTTTTTGCATTGTTCCGGTTTCATTTTCTGCGTTCATGTTCTGAGCAATGGTAGTCGGAGTAATCGGGGTTGAAGCAAATGCGTTGTAGAATTCAGAATCCATGTTTCGATATCGAAGAATTTCTCAAACAAGCTTTCAAATGAACTGGTTCTCCTCTTAAAACACCTCGAATCACCTGACAACACAACAAACAAAAACACAATCAGTTTAAATGGACTGAATACGTAAAAGTGTGTTGATGAAATCAATTGAAGACTCGTGTCGAAGATTTGTGGACTCGTTTAATGAATTCCGCAAACTGAATAAATGAACTAGATCAAATGGGCCACGAAATAATGGGCTTCCAATGGATCTCAAACAATGAAGTTCACTTGGGCCGAGAACAAAATTCTGATTTGGATTGATGTATGAATAAGGTGGGCTGACTACAGACACTAACGATTGGGCCGTTAATGAGAATGCAACTTGGGCTGACACCTCGGTATAGGACATATCACTTTTAATATATCTCACATGCAAACTGAAACTCAACACATGATTTCTTTTCCCAAATATCAATGACCTGACATCCTGGTTTTACGTTTCACACAACACGACGTACACACTCAAGCAAAACAGTGATTCAAGCGGTTGTCATTTTCAAGCGGTCTCAACACGTATTTCAAGCGAAAGATCTATTTCAAGCGGACTCAGAAAGATTTTGAAGCGAAACCTCAGATTTCACGCAAATTCAGACCAGTTTGAAGTGAAACCTCAGATTTCAAGCGAACTCACAAAACACCCGTTCAAGCGGAACCTCTTCGAAAGACAATTTTACTGGTTTTTAGTTCGAATTTTAAGCTGAAAATTTCCAGGATTTGTTAATACATGATTACGCATAATATGTGTGAATTTGAGCCAATTTTAACCGTGAAAAATTTTTAAGTTTGAAAAAGAATGGTGTAGAAACAGAATTTGTGATGAAAACAGGCTGTTTTGGCAAGATCTCTTCTTCCTGAGCTCTGATACCAATTGTAGGATCGAATTTTGACCCGAACGAGTCGTTCAGAAGAGCTCAAATCTGTTTCAGATGCGGAAAATAAGAAGCGGACGTGAAAACAACTTGATTCACACTATAAACCTCTTGTATATTGAATTAACAACGTTTACAATCAAAAGGAATACCAGCAGCACCTCGGTATCACTCTAAGAAATCTGCTACAAATGAATAGACATGACACCTATTTATAGTATTCCTGCTTTCGCTTGAAGACACACATGTCAGCTTCAAGCGAAACCTTCTCATTAAACTCAAGCGAAACACATGACTTTGACTTTCAAGCGGAACATTCTAATTTGTCTTCAAGCGAACTTTATGACTTAACATTTCTGTTTCATGTTTGCATGCAATTTCACGTGATGTTGTCATGTTGTGATGTCATCATTGATGTCACATATGTGATGTCATCATTGATGTCACATATGTGATGTCATCATTGATGTCACATATGTGATGTCATCATTCTTGATGATGACTTCACTCTTGTTCAGATCTGCAACGAACCCGTGACTCGATATAAGACGAAGACGACATATGTGTGCACCAACACTATATAAAATAAAATATTTACACCATTCATATCTCCACAGTCTATATGGAGATATGTTGGCTACCTGGTCGGGGGTTAAGGGAATGGTTTGGTAAGAGTCTTGCCTTGTTCAGTGTATAGATCATGCAAGGACCTGGGTCAACTTTAGTAGGACCTCCTTCAATACCCACTGGTATTGGATGGCGGGGGTCCGAACTCCTTGATCCCCTCATATGTAAACTACTATTAAAACTTTAACCCGGCTATTTAGGATTGTATCCCTGCTGACTCAAACTACTTAGCCGAGGGTAACGTAACCTTCAAAAGAGGGGCCTACCATATTATGCATTAATAACTTAATTAATTATCTTTCAATAATCCAACCCTTTAGGATTGTATCCTTGCTGACTCAAACTACTGGGTTGAGGGTAACGTCACCTTCAAAAGAGGGGCCTACTACTATAACTAAGATAATCTCTTAAAAAGTGCAAAAGTACGGAAATAATCAAAGGTTATACTAAAGGCGAGTCGGATCCAAGTGATTCATCTTGTCTATCTGTTTTTATTTTTATTTTTCAGCATTTTTAGTTTTTATTTTCTAGTTTAAAACCTTTTTCTAAATTTTTGATTTGATTAGACGTTGAGGATAAACTGGTACTAAAAGCTCTTGTGTTCTTGGACGACCTCGGTATCTTACCAACGCTATACTACGCTCACGATGGGTGCACTTGCCCATATGTGTGTTTAGTGTTAGTAAAATATCGTATTTTATAAATTTAAAACTTGACTAAAGTGTAAAAAGGGCTAAAAATATACATAAAAATATATCACACTACACGCACATCAGTTTTACTTATCTTGATTAAACTGGGATTCATTCACCAGTATTTCCCACTGACAAAATCTTTTTAAACGCGTTTCAGGTAACAAAATGTGAAAGCCAATTAGAAGGCAGCTGGAGAGCACCGAAGGCTTAGAAAAGTGACTATAAAAGTTACCTAAATAAAAAGGAGACTTTGTTTTCCATAATTGGGGTTTATCCCTATAATTTGTATTGTAAATAAAACATGGGTTTTATCCCATTTGTTTATTATAAAAATATGGTGTTTTAAACTCTGATAAATATTTCCTAACCACGATCCTGATGAAAATTTCCGCTGCCGAATTGATAAACACCGATACCGATACCATCTGACTGGTTCGCGGCTCCCGTTCCAAGGATGGGGTCGGGGATTGTGACAGAAGGTGGTATCATAGCCACTGGTTTAAGCCATTTAGGTGTTCTTTTAATACCTAAAACTTAAACATTATGTTAGGAAATTAATAATTTATGTGTTATTCTGTGTAGATAAATTTTAATATTCTGATTTTTATGTTATTTTAACAAATTTTGAGTTCAGAGTATGAGTAACCACTATGATTAGATGTACCCACAGGCTACCTAGGCAAATGTATTATACTACACTTTTATACAATTAGTAACTTAGGGGACCACCTTGAATTGCATCATTTCATAAATAAATGAATGACCCGTTAGAATAAATAAATAAATAAATAAATATATAAAATTTTGATGCCCCATATAATGTTTATTAATACTTACATATATAATTAAATTTTCTCTACACAAATAGCTTAAACAAAGTGATATTATTTAATAATATAATATCTAGTAATTACTATTTATTAGCTATAACAGTAACAATTTCATTATATATAAAAGTAGAAAAAAATGTTTAGTGTTAATTATTTATTGATTATGTCTTTCAATCAAAAACGTTAATTAACCATCCTTTAGTAAATCTTTTAATTTAATTATATATGATGCAATACCTAAAATGTATATAGTACTTATATAACATATATAGTTGATTCATGACTATATATATCTATAGCATATAAGGCAGTATAAATATTTATTAAACACATATGTTTAAACATAAAGAAGTGTGTATAATTTTATACATAAGGCATTAACTTTTAGGGTGTACTGATCAATTTACAAATAAATTTTAGACATACTATTTGTAGGTCTAAAAATTATGGTTTAGACAGTCAATAAACTTTTATAGATCGCAACTACATAAAATACATATGCATGTTTGTTTTATATACTTAACTGGATACATATAAATATACATATTTGTATATTTAAATTAACCTATAAATACCTTTAATTTATATTTATACCTTCATATACATCTACACATCTGTATATATGTATGTATTTAAATAACATTTAAATATATACACACTATATATTAACATATTCAGTGTATTTTATGTATATAAATATATAGTGTTATACAAATATAAATTTAAATATGTCGGATATGTATTTAATTGTTATACAAACGTACCGCTATATTAGATTTGGATCACTATACTCAAATATACAATTATATTTATCCATATTAGCAAAAAAAAATTCAAACTAGAATATTCTAGTTGACAGCAAAATTAAGTTATTACTTTAGTTATGAGACATCATATAAATTGAATAGCCTTTATATTTATATATAATAGACTATTTGTTCAATAAAAACTTTAGTTTTAACTACAAGTTCAATGTTTTATCTACATTATTTAAAACTAATTTATTTAATAAAATGGTTTTGTGTCATCAGTATTGTTTAGATATATTTATATTATATAAACTGATTAATGTAAATAAAGGGTCATTATGAAGTAAATGTTTTAACCTATTGACTAACTTCATATATCAGGCTTATGTATAACAAGATATTTGGTACATTTATTATTATTATAATTATTAACTCCAGTTGAAAAATAAACTTTAGTACAATATTGATGATTATAACATAACTTATAATAATAGATATTAGTAATATCTTATTGCTCATCTAAATGCGTGTTATATTGTTTTATTACCTTGTTTGGTCTTATAAAATGATGTCGTAACAAAAAATATTATAATAAGTAAAGAAGCCTCGGTTGCTCTACTATGGTTGGAAAAGACGGAAACTGTTTTTAAAATCAGCACATGTCCGTTTCAAGTACTTTAACCTAAAACACTTTTACCTTTACCTTAGAGTTTAAAAAAATTGAAATATATTGAATACAATACACTCTCGTAGTGATAATTTAGATTATAATCTTTTAAAATATTAATCTGACTAGTTTTGTAAATGTCATGATTTAAGTAATCATGAAATATAAAATTTTATACATATACAAGCTGCATGTACTAATAATTGGAAGTATATATATATACACTATAATAACATTTATATGTTTATACGTGTATATAATTTAAAACTATAACATAATTTAAAGAAAATATATATTATATATATATAAATAATCATGTTTTTATTCTCTATCATTTAGAATATTATAAAAAGTTTTTATGATGTATTATAAAAGAAAAGAAAAGATGAGTCTGATGGTTTGTACAATCGGTATAAAAGAGAGTAAATAGTTAATGTTTTTAGAAGTAAAGATATTATAAAATGAAAACCCCTTTTTCTTACTCGACTTAAATTAATAATTTAATATTTTATTTTTACCTGACACATTAAAATTTTCCTAAACGTTCTAGTTATTCATTTTTCAAGCTAGAATTAAAATAGATACCCCACATAAAAATAATTGATTCAAATGTGTGTTTAATACGCTTGTCCTTTATATAGCTTTATTTAAAAATCAAGTTACAATTTTAATGTTGTAATATCTTTAAACAAATTACTATTACTATTGTTTGAGATATACATACATATTCTAATACATGTATATTACTTAATTATCTAATATATTTAGAATCAATTTTAGAAACGTCAAACTTTGTATTACTTACTATAATGCTTCTTTGAATAAATAATATAATATACAATAAATTAAGAGTTAAGTTTTAATATTTTAAACTAATATGGTTCAACCCACTAGTTAAAAGTGAAATTGTTCCCATGAGTCCAGAAAGTTTATATTTTGAGTAATTTATTTCCCTAAACTTTTACTTATCCATCCTTTAAATTTAATAGAAGTTTATTTCAATATATTACTTTTATAAAAGGGTAAATAAAACTAGGGGAATAAGCTTGATAATTGGTACTATCGGATATATATAAATTAAAGATATTACAAAATAATTTAATATTATATATATATGTGTGTGCACTACTAAAAAACTGTCCATTTCCGACCAAGGTTTTTGTCGGAAACCTGTCGGAAAACGGCGTTTCCGACCATTTTCCGACAAAAATACGTTTGTAGGAAAAAGCCTTGTAGGAAAATATTTCCGACAAGTAACCGACTAAATTTCCGACAAATTTCCGACAAGTACACGTGTATATATATATTATGTAAGTTTCGAAATTAACAAGAGATTTGAAATTTTTTTTAATAATAAATGTATACATATATAATAGAATTTCTTGATAGTATACACAATATAATAATCAAATATCTTCTGTAAGATAAACATAAAAGAAAATATCACTGGTGATTCATATGAAAACATGAAGTCATATAAAAATAAATCATAAAACGTGCTATGTTTTAAAAATACCATCTGTCTCAATAAAATATTCTTGGCAACAGAATCTAATATAAGCATGAATAGAGTTAGCTATAAGCATACTCATTAGACCTAGCCATAGAGTCAATGGAGACAATAATATTGTTGTCAAAAACTCCATTTTTCAAACAAAATCACAGCCATAATAATATCTATGCTTAAACAAAAGGATTAGAATATTAATTTTTACTAGTAACACCCAGGATAGTATTTAGACTTGAACCTAAGAAAAATGCCTTAGTATAAAGCTTTGAGATGAGATAACTACTTGCGTAAATAACGTGTGATGGTTATTGGTATGCCGTGAGGATGATGACTAGAACAGTGCAAGTATGATAAATAAGCGATAACACCTGGCCACTGTTATTTCTTGTTTATCAGTACTACTCGGTTATAGAATATGATCCATCATGAGAATACTAATTTCCTTATTCCTTGATGCAAGCCATAATAAATGATGAACTTTTAATCATGATTTGATAAAATCTATTTATGGGAAATACAATGATAATTACCTCTCCGGCAAGACTGGGTATGGTGTGGTAGACTCTCCAGCTTGTCCGGGTAAGATGGGGGTACCTCTCCGGCAAGACCGGGTAAGATGAGGTATATAATGGAATTCCCTAAATAGTACCATGACCTGATATCTGACCCGTTTTTGAAAATATGAATCTGTTAAATACGTTAACCTTATGAATGGTGTGTATATTACAGTATGTGAAATATATGATTATATAGACATGTATATCTATGAGTAAATCCAAAGACCATAATGATTGACAAGTAGGGATAAATCACAAACAGGTGTGTCAATGATAATTTTAGATTTATTTATCAGGAATCTCTCGTATACATCTATAATTCCAATGTCAAACATTACTTCGTTTGACCATCTGTCTCGTAATTAGTGCGACAAGATGAACGATATGAACCCTTTATGTTGAGACGCCATCGAAAGTATAAGAATTTCCCTTGCGTTACTTTAGATTATTGACGCATTAGGAAACATGTAACTAAGACACGAAACATCTAAAAATTTACGCTAATAAGAGTAATTTTTACCTTCATTAAGAACTCTTGAGAAGATAAGAGTCTCAAAACATAGACAATAATTCTGGTCAAAGTAATGGGGAATTCAAAGTAAGGACCAGAATATACTTAAGAAACTAGGATCAGTGACAAACTAAAGGTATTCCTCCACATTACAGTGAATCTCGAGGACGAGATTTAAAACAAGGTGGGGAGGATGTAACATTTCCAAAATTTTATTTATAAAAATTTAAAATAAAGTTATTAAACGAATAGATCTTGGGTAAGTTGACCAATAGAAATATGAGGTATTTTGAGCGAACGTAGGAACCGTTTAATAATTAAATTATAAAAATACATTATATTTAAACTTACTCCGTTTTTAATGAAACTTGGTTCAAAATGTAAATACAAATATTCCCGTTCTAATGACATATTCACTATTTTATAAAACGTCATATTTTAGAAGTTATAAGCGCCAAATAAGTGAAGCAGTTGAATTAATTATAATATATATTAAATAAAATAAATCAAAACATAAAATGTGTGCATGTATACACGTGTAGTTAGAAATGATCATATGAATGATTGTAGTTGTGTACGTATACTCCTTGGCGTAAACTCAAAGCTAATAGGTAAGTATAAATAGGAAGCTCAGCTTCTTTTCTGTTGCATCATTGTCCCTCTGTCCCTCCTATAATCTATAATTTCTTTAGTAATTCACCCCTAAATACTCCAAATCCCTGCCCCGTTTTAAGTGTTGTAACCCCTGATCACTGAGTCAATACCCTGTCCGATTGATTTAGAACCCACCAACGCATGTCAAGGCTCTGCCCGACTAAGTACGTTGGGGTTCTGTCTCGTGACATATTGATAAAATTGAATTGGGTTACTATACTTAACGCGAGTGCATTATATATTTTATTAAATCGTATAACCACCCTCCTAAAACACCCCTGACACCCCTACACGTCCTAAAATATACCCCGTATACGCTTAAACGAACCCAAATAACCTTTATATTATTAAAGATCAAATAAAAACAATTTCTAAGGGTTCTCGTGGGCCGCGACCTATCTCCCTAGGTCTGTCGCAGGGCGCGACATAGTGACACCAGGCGGAACCCTCTTGCGCCACGTGTCCCAACGCGTGTGAAGGCTACCCGGGTGACTCGCCAAGCCTACAGCCTAACCTACATCGCTCGCGGGCCGCGAAAGCCATTCATGTATCTCTCGCGGGGGTGCGAGGAACCAGTGATCAGACCCTATAAATAGCGACCATCGGCCTTCAGTCCAATTCGTTCATATCGATCTTTCTCTCTCAAAGTTCTGAATAGAAATTATAATACCGGGTATTATACCCACTAAAATAGCGAAGCTCTGCCTCGATGTAAGTATCATAACCCCCGGTTACGTATTAGATACGCTGCCCGATTGATCTAGGGTTCCGTAACGGCTGTCGTGGTTCTGCCCAACGTAGTCATTGGAATTTTGTCTCGGGGAGGGTATTACTAATGTAAATATTGGGTTATTATACTAACGCGTGTGCATTGTGTAATTAATAGATAATCACCAGGAAATCCTAAAGGAAAACCCTAAGACAGCAATGTGAGTAATCTTCCTTTTTGCAAACTGTATTTACAAAACCTCAAATATTTTACATTATATTAAACAGTGATTGAGTATTTGTATTCTACAATTATCGTCGGTATGTTGGGGTTTTGTATACAAAATTTGTTACTGCACTGTGAGTAGTAACATGACCACTAGTCGGGTTGACAGTACCGTGGGTGGTAACTAAAGTAGATGGAAACAAATGTAATTGCGCGACCGCCCTCAATGCTGTACACGGTTTTACTTGTCTTGATTAAACTGGGATTCACTCACCAGTATTTCCCATTGACAAAATGTTTTTAAACGCGTTTCAGGGAACAAAATATGAAAGCCAATTAGAAGCCAGCTGGAGAGCACCGAAGGCTTAGAAAAGTGGCTATAAAAGTTACCTAAATAAAAAGGAGACTTTGTTTTCCATAATTGGGGTTTATCCCTATAATTTGTATTGTAAATAAAACATGGGTTTTATCCCATTTGTTTATTATAAAAATATGGTGTTTTAAACTCTGATAAATATTTCCTAACTACAGTCCTGATGAAAATTTCCGCTGCCAAATTGATAAACACCGATACCATCTGACTGGTTCGCGGCTCCCGTTCCCAGGATGGGGTCGGGGATTGTGACACGAAAGTTGACGTATTTTCAAAAGATTGAACTGAAGGTACTGAACCTCGTTATTAGGCTGGGAATCCGGGTCGGTTATGTTAAAAGCTTTGGAATTTACAACTCCTAGCTTAAGGCCTATGATGTCTAAGCTTCGTTTTGTCTCGAGCCCACACTTGAACATCTTTGTACTTTGAATATTAAACACATTTTTAATGTTATGAATACTTTTACTCTTAATACTTCCGCTGCATTATTATTATTTAATTGTGATAACTGCTACCCAACCCTCACGACTAAACCCTTCTGGGCCCACCGGAAAACGGGGTGTGACAAATAGTCTTCGGTTAAAACAGGATATTTAACGAGGTATCAATTTGGTTCAAGTCCTAACAGGTGCAACGAATAGTTTTATGGCTACTTTGGGCACTAGGTAATGGCGATGACGGCGAATGTAACACCCCGAAAATTTTCGTCGAATTATGTGACGACACGTGTCCCGAATCTCCAACTAATCCCGACTATGTGGAAGGAGAGGGACCCACACTGAATATATATATTAATCGACACATGTCCCTAATCTCCAAAATAATCCCGATTATGTGGAAGGAGAGAGATCAAATACGTCAAAATGGGGAAAGGAAACAAGTCCAAGGACTAAAACTATAAAAATCCCAAAATTCTATTCCTAGAGGTCCCTTACGGACCACAAGGCTAGATGTGTCATTGCTGCCATATGCCACCTAGCCGTGAATTTCCCACCATTTATCCTCCTACTACTCAGTCTCTAATGACTCATGGTAACACATATCATGATTTGGGAACTCTTTGAGCACTATAAATATCACCTTTGGAGTTCTTCATAACTCACACCATCACTCTCACTCTAAATCTCTCCCTTGAGCTTTTTTGGAGACTAGGAGCTGCTTCTAAGTATTCCTTGTAGTTCCTCAATTCTAGTAAGTCTTATCCTTTGGTCAATTTCATTAATTTAGTTTGAATTCAACTGAAATTCAAATAGTTTGACTTTTCATTTGACTTTTAGTTCTGACCACTATGGTCAAGTCAAAGTTCGAATCAAACTTTCCTTCGTGATCGTAATAACGAAGGTATGAATTATCACACCCCAACCGATGGCCGAAATATCGGGGCGTGACACTAAGCGATTCAGATTGCTCAAGAGATTCCACAATACTATTTGTTTCAATATAAATTAATTAAGTTTCATGAAATTGTCTAAAAGTCAACACGATCCACAACCACATAAGTATCAAATTACATCATGCTTCAAATATTGTCCAAAATTTTCTAGTTAACTATGATGAGTTTCTAAGCATCATCCTAGCTTGTTTTCTCGAATCCAGCTACTGTCAACCTGCAACATGTATTAAAATACTATCAACAAAAAAGTTGGCGAGCATACAAGTTTGAATACGTAGCATAATAGTTTATAAAAACTCATATCCATCATGTAAACATATAAAATAAGTTTCACCATGCTAGTTTACGCAGTCCAAGTGATAGCCCAAGTTTCCAATGCGTTAAATGCCTTTACCAAAGACTAACGGGAGGTTAAATGTCTCATCCTAACAATACCCCAAAGACTAACGGGGAGGTGCATTACCCCTATAGCGCTACCATTGTTAAGGCGGAACTACACACAAGGATTAAACGTTCACATAGCATAAAAGTCTCAAGTATCAAGTTTCAAGTTTCATGTTTAACGAGGATAGAGTATGTTTCAAATAAGTTTCAAGTGTTAAGTGTCTAGTTTATAGAATACATGCTGCATCCCAAAAGTGTTTAAAACAAAAAGGGATCGAGTATACTCACAATGGGTGCTTAAACCAAACACTGCTAATGATTAGATTGAAGGGAGCGCTGGATCAGCCTGCGTGCGGGGAACAGAGCATAAGTCCTCTAAGAGCTGACTCGGTTGGGAACAGAGTGTCGAATGGTGTGAAAATTGAGATAAAGTGTCTGATAGAATACCTGAGCGGATGGTCATCCGGTCGGATGACCATTCGAACAGATGGACTCCATCTGACCGGATGGTCATCCAGACAGATGACCATTCGAACGGATGGCCATTCAAACAGTGGGTAAAGTTTGCGAACTGATAAAGTTTCAAACGTTGTGATCATAGTGTCCTGTAAAACAAACAAGTGTCATGATAATCAGATCATCTGGAAGAATGGTCATCCGATCGGATGACCATTCAGACAGATGGTCAGTGAGTGTAGTTCTATAAAGGTTTCCAAGTTTCGAGTTAACAGAGACGGTGTGACGACGTGTCAAACAACGGAAACGTTCCAAACCCAGCTCGTTCAGTCGGCTGGGAACCACCCCTTCTCGAACCAACGAACTGTTTCCGGTGTGTTTCATGTTTGAACTCGTCAAACTGTCCGTTTTCCGGTGAAATTTAGTTCTCAAGCCGGCTTTTGACTAAGAAACGAGTCGAAAGTCAGTTCAAGTCTGATTTCACTCATGTTATGTATAAAATTTGTGTTGGACCGTTCTACGACCTTGAAACGTCAGTTAAGGCAGTTCATCTTTGAATATGAAGGCGGAATCAACATAAACAAAGTCATAACAGCTAGTTTCCTTTTAATCTTTCCTTTCTGATTGATTTACGTGCTTGTACAATGTTTTCTGATACAAATCCGGCAGCACTTCGTTTCACATACAATGACCTACTCTTAACAAATGAATCACACAACACCTATATATAGCATGTTGATTTCGCTTGAATCAGTTCAAGCTAAATCATGATTTCCCTTGAACCATTTCAAGCTAAATCTTCAATGTTGATTTAGCTTGAACCATACATAACCATTCTCAAGCGAAATCTCCATGTTAAACATGTAAAAACCCTAATTTAAACCCTATTGTGTGTTCATTCAACCTATCTAGACCTAAGACTTAATGCAGACGAAGTCAACAGACATTCCATGCACCAACAGACCCCCCCCCTTGGATGTTGACGAAGTCTTCAGCTCCTGAGTCTTCAGTCTTGGTCTTTTCTCCAACTCTCTGTCTTCACATCATAAACATTCTTCACAGGTTTAGAATCACAACCTGAATCTAACTTTCATCTTCCCATTGACTGTTGATCCAGACTCCCCTTTTCACAGACTCCCCCTCTCGATATGCTAGAATCTGAGATATCTGGTTCAAGCTTTAACATTTAGCTTCCATGGGAATGATGAAGTCCAAAACCTGTTACCCTGCACATCCTCTACCTCACCATAAGTTTCACAAATTTATAACAATTGAATTTAGTAAACTTACTGGTAGAAATCATCAATTCAACAATCATACTAGTTACATCAAGTTCAAATGAATGACCTTGATTAACTAAACACACAATCTTACAAAACATTTGTATATGACATTCAAAGTTTTCAACATATTCTCCCAATCCAAATCATCATGTTTAGCACTTGGAATTTTGAATATCAGCTCTTCAACATCAGTTGTCGAAAATCTTTTTGAATTTTTGATTTTAAAGAAATGCAGTAAACAAATATATACAAACAATATTTTTGTGAGTTTGTGTAAGAGGATCATATCAGTTTATGAAACAAATCACTAGCACCGTTAAGCTTTTGACATTTTAAGTTCTAAACGATTCACATAGATTGACGATATAGTTGTCCTCTTAAACTCAATCTAAAAACTTTCGAAATGCTTACCGATACGTTAAGGTATATTAATTTTGCACTAAATTCTTATGGACCCCACGATCTCAGCATATCCCCTCATCATGTAATACACTAACTCAAGTAATGCCTTTAAACTTTCATCAACTGTGATATGTGCGAAAACAAAGCAGAATGTTTAAACATTAACAATCAGGTCGATACTTCCGTATACGCAGAGAAAGTCCAATGTTTAAACAAAATAAGAAAAATAAAACAAGTTGAAGTTGTTTAGGCTTTAACCACCAGGTCGATACTCCCGTATACGCAGAGGTGATCCAAAGCTTAAACGAAACACCAAAGAAAATAAAGCAGAACGTTTAGGCAACAACATCCAGGTCGATACTCATGTATACGCAGAGGATGTCCGATGCTTAAACAAAATAAAGAAATAAAACAAGTTTAAGTCTTTGCAAAATAAAATGCACAATCACAACGACTTTTTCAGCAAGTTGTGAAAGTTCACAGACTTAACCGGTTTTTATGTCTTTCGACATTCAGCGATTACTGAGTAGGTACACAATCACGAAGGACAAAACTAAGTACTATGCTTTCAACCATGTTTCCTACTAGAACTAGGCTTTTTCATTTAAGTTTGTATCGTTATCGCAAATCTACTAGTCTAGCTGAGCCTATCGTCACATCATTAGTGAGACCGTTTATCACATTTGACATTACATTTCTTTAGCATGCTGTGATAGTCCACTGATTTACTATCATTTCCTCTTATTCACAACCAAACTCATTTTTGATTTTTCAATGTTTTTGACATTTTCAAATTTTCTAATTTTTTTTTAATTTTTTCTCCCCCTAAAATCAAAATATGTTTCAATTTTGATTTTCTGAGAAAATTTGAAAACAAACTATACAAGGAAAGTGACAAACTGATATCAAATCGCTTCAATTCGCCATTCACTCGACATAAACAATCAGAACTCCCCCTGACAACAAACTATTTTCCCATTTAGATTTCAAAACACTTAAGTTTGTTTTAATCAAATGGTTTTTCCGGAAAATTAGTTTTATGTGTCATTTCACAAATTCGGGGTTTCATCACATTGTTTACCTTTATCCACTTATCGAAAAGATAAATCAAGTACAACTTAATGTCCTTGATTAGTCTTTTGTGATTCGAAATATCACAGTTACCAACCTGTGAATTTCTCAAGAAATATGCCGATTCCTGTTCCACACTTACCAACCTGGGAACTCCGACAAGTCAGGTTTTTCTATTTGAAAAGATTCACCCAAGCCTGACCAGCCTTGGGTTTGACAGTTTTTACCTCAACAGATGGCTCTTCTGGTTTTGACAAACCAGAATCATTGCCTGAACATGGCTTGTCTGACTTTGACCTGTCAGATTCATTGCCTGATGGTGGCTTGTCTGACTTTGAGACGTCAGATTCATCGCCAACCATTTTCTTCTTCTTCTTTTCTTCTTTCGTCCTCAAATTTGTATCTGATGAATTCGTCTTGCTTGACTTTGCAATCAAGTTAGTTGATTCATCAGAACTCTTATTCAATCTGTCCGGTGAACCCGAAGACAAAATCTTCTCCAGATACTCTCTCGCCTTCTTCCTTTTCTTTCTCAGTCTGTCTTTCTGCCCCTGAGAAAGCTTCACTTTCTTTTCTTGAACTTTAGGTTCTTGAACCTTCTGTTCTTTGGGCTTGACGTTGACTGGTTTCTTTGCCATTCTTTGAGATTCAACCCTCGATCTTCCCATTGATCTCCTTGGGCAATCTCTGGCAATATGTCCTCTGATATGACAATTATAGCATCTTCTTGTTTCATAATTCCAATTCTGGCAGTTAACAGCAATGTGTCCTTTCACACCACAGGTGTAGCACACTCTGTTATCGTACCATTCACCACTTTCACACCATATGCTTAGATCATAACATTGTCTGGCTTTGTGGTAATCATCACTCTTCTTGAAAACTGATTTTGGCTTTGAAGCACTGTGGTCAAACCTGCACCACTTATTACCAACACTTTGTGAGTTTTCATTTTTAGATTTTTGTGATTTTTGATGATGATTGAATGACTTATCTGATGAGCTTTTATTTTCATTTTTAGAATTTTTCAAATTTTTATCTTTTTGTTTCTGTTCTGCATTCTTCTTAACAGGTTTTTGCTTTGAGCATTCACCTATTTCAGTAGATTGCAAAACAGTATTTTGAAATTTTTCTTGTAAATCTAAAAATATTTTTCTTTTCTTTTCTTTTTCATCATTAGATATTTCATCACAATCTTCAATTTTGACTTTGTCAAAATTTGTGACATTGTCACTTATTGGAACAGAATTGATCGGTTTTGGACACTCATATGATGCCGAAGTCACAAAACCTTTCAATTTCACTTCAAGCTCTTTGATTTTAATGCGAGCTTTTTCAGCTTCTTTTTCAAGCTGAATGATTTTAGCAAGATGAGAATTGATTTCAATTTGTTTTTCAAGATTATCTTTACCAAAAATATCTCTCTCATCTGCTAAAATCTTGATTTGATTTTGAAAATCTTTTTCTTTTAACACTTCATTTTCCAATTTTATCCAAGAAACATTTTCATTTTCAATTTTAATTTTTCCAAAATCTTTTTCTTTTTCTTTCAAATTGTTAATTTCCAATGTCAAACTGTCCAAACTACTCAACAGTTTGTCATTTTCAGACGTCAATTTCTCACAGTTTTCTCTTATTTCAAGAATCTGTTTATTATCAGATTCTTTCTCATCCTTCAAGCTTTTGATTTCCACTGTCAAACTCTCCACATTTTTCAAGAGATTGATATTTTCTGCTTCGGATTTTTCACATTTTGAGCATACAACTTCACATTTTGAAGTTTCATCCTTCTTTGATTCTTCAATCTTTGTCATTCCTCCTCTAATCTTTTTGATTAATTCAAGAAATTCAACCAAACTCATATTTTCTGAGTTTCTTTCTATTTCATCTATTAACTCTTTCTTTTTCTTTTTCTCTTCTTCATCTCCCCACCATTTTCTTTGCCAATAATCATCTTCCTCTTTATACTCTTGGATTATGGCTTCAATATCAAGCGTGTTGTGATCAATAGCAATGTTTCCATATGGATCAAGATAACACTCCCTGTCTGGATCCCATCTATTTGCTCTCTTTGCTTCCGAAAAGATACCAGATATTCTGATCATTTTGTTTTCAGCAATCATTTTTCTGTATCTATATTTTTGCTCTTCAGTTCGGTTATCTTTCCAAGGAATAGGTTCAGATTTTTTCGCCATGATTTTATGTCCTTGAATTACCTTGAAATCACCTGCAAACAAACAAACAAATGATCAGTTTAAACGTTATCAAACAACTGAATCAAACTGATACTCGGTTGGTGCATATTCTGTGCGAACTGAAGTTCAAGTTGTCAAACCGTGCGAACTACTATGACCCGGATCAAATTCAAACCACCTGATTTATTCAAATCCCAAACGAACTGAGATCAAGTCCAAAAACTTATGCGAACCTAGTTCAATTTGGATATCACTAATCGACAAATATATTGTCCAAATGGGTGACTTATTGACTCTTTGATCTTTAATGATAAACCTTGGTTTTCCAAAAATGAATTCACATGCAATCTGTCAACTCAACAATTCATGTTATTATGCAATAAATGTCTTACAACATTGACTTTCAAACTTTTAGATATTTAACCAAAAGATTCTTATGGCTGACAAGTTTGATATTCAACAACATATGATTGGACCTTACAATTATTTAGCTGACAAAATATAACACCCAAAACTAGTGATTGAGCCGAAAATTGAAGTCACACGGAACTCTTGGTTCAAGACAAACAGTCAATTAATTTGTATGTCGACAAAATCACTTATCCGACACTTGTTCACGTGATATCCGATAATTTCAAGTCACATGGATTCTGTCAAATCGATTAATGTGTTCTCGTGAATTCTGATCTTCGATAGAAACAATATTATTTCACATGCAAACCGACAATCTCTTTTTACTTTTCACACAAATCGATGAACTTTCAAGTGGTCGTTTCAAGCGAAATCTATATTGTCCAAGATATTCAAGCGAAATCCAATCAGATCAATTTCGCTTCAACTGTTCAAGCGAAATCCCCAAATACAAGTTCAATGATTCAAGCGAAATCCTAAGAACAGTTCTGTTACAAGCGAAATCAACAGATAAACTCAAGCGAAATCATACAAATAAGCATATTTCAAGCGAAATCATCAATATATTTCAAGCTAAATCTGCTGATGTCATCTTTTACGAAAATTTTTCAAGCGAAATCTTAATTTTTTATATGAATTCGATTGATTTTAAGTCCAAATCTTTCAAGGATTAGTTATTACACTAATTCGCTTGTTATATGTCAAATTCAGGTCATTTTCACCGCTGAAATATGTTCAAATCAGAAAAGTAAGAGAAGAAGTGAGTAGAGATAAGAAAATCCGGTAGAATCAAGCAGTAATGGTATGAACTCCTCGTCCTGAGCTCTGATACCACTTGTTGGACCGTTCTACGACCTTGAAACGTCAGTTAAGGCAGTTCATCTTTGAATATGAAGGCGGAATCAACATAAACAAAGTCATAACAGCTAGTTTCCTTTTAATCTTTCCTTTCTGATTGATTTACGTGCTTGTACAATGTTTTCTGATACAAATCCGGCAGCACTTCGTTTCACATACAATGACCTACTCTTAACAAATGAATCACACAACACCTATATATAGCATGTTGATTTCGCTTGAATCAGTTCAAGCTAAATCATGATTTCCCTTGAACCATTTCAAGCTAAATCTTCAATGTTGATTTAGCTTGAACCATACATAACCATTCTCAAGCGAAATCTCCATGTTAAACATGTAAAAACCCTAATTTAAACCCTATTGTGTGTTCATTCAACCTATCTAGACCTAAGACTTAATGCAGACGAAGTCAACAGACATTCCATGCACCAACAATTTGAAGAAAAGTTCGAAAATCAGTTGTAAAACATGGTGTTCTTCAGATATGAGCCGGAAACAAGTGTCATTCCATCAGATCTGAGGTAAAAGCGTGAGTTTTCTTTTAGATTTTGTATAAAAACTATGAAAATCCTTAAGATCTAGGGCCGTTCTTGATTAAATGGTGATTCACCATAGTTTGTACCAACTTCTGAGTGGAAACTACCTCCAAGTGACCCCAAATCAGTCGATTTGCGTGAAAATATTGAAGTGTTGTGTGATTTTGACGAAGAATCTTGTGTAGAAGTGATAATTGATGAAAGTTGTACAAGAATCGGGGAAGAATACTTACAATTTGCCTTGAATTTTGCTTAAAATGACAGAGAGTGCGTGTGGTCGGATGGCAGAGAGTGAATGTGTGAAATGAGAGCACAAGAGGCCTATTTATAGCTGATGTTGACAGCTAAGGCGGTGCGGGTGCGAAATGGATCGGATGGCTATTCGGTCGAATGGTCATCCGATCGGATGGTTATCCGATCAGATGGTCATCTGATCGGATGTCCATTTGGACAGCCGAGACCCGTTTGCAAGTTTTCCGACTTTGGTTTGTTTGCGAGCTAGATTAAGAGTTGCGTTGCGTAATATTGTGAGTAACCATTACAATGGTATAATTATATAATTAACACAAAAGTTTCCAAGTTTCAAGTCTGCGTATAAGCAAGTTTCCCGTTCAATAAGTATCAAGTGTCAAAGTCTCTCGTTCAATAAAGAATCAAAGTTTCACGTTCAACAGTATCAAGCTTCTCGTTCCACTAAGTATCAAGTTTCTCGTTCAATAAGTATCAAAGTTTCTCGTTTAATAAGCATCAAGTATAACAAGTGTCAAGTGTCAAGAGTCAAGTTTCACAAGAGTCAAGTATCAGAAGATTCAAGATTCATATTGTAAAGTATCATAGAGTAAAAGTTTCACGTAGTTTAACATAGTTAAGACTCAAATAAGTATCACTAAATATTACAGGGACGAGACTTGCCAAAATATAAAAGTTTCAAACGCAGGGCGTTACAGTATTCCTAGGAGCTGCTTCCAAGTATTCCTTATAGTTCCTCAATTCTAGTAAGTCTTATCCTTTGGTCAATTTCATTAATTTAGTTTGAATTCAACTGAAATTCAAATAGTTTGACTTTTCATTTGACTTTTAGTTCTGACCACTATGGTCAAGTCAAAGTTCGAATCGAACTTTCCTTCGTGATCGTAATAACGAAGGTATGAATCCCCTGCGATCGTACCCTTCGATAATCACGTTTACTAAGTGAAATGATGGATCAATATAACAACCCTCCTAAAACACTCCTACACGTCCTAAAATATACCCCGTATATGAGAAACGACCCTACATAACAATTATATTAATAAAAATCAAATAAAAACAAAAAATATTGGTCCCTCGTGGGCCGTGATCCGGTCCCCCTAGGTCTGTCGTGGGGCGCGACCAGGTAACACCAGGCGACACCCCCTTTGGCCATGTGTCTAGCTGCGTGTGAAGTCTACTGTGTCACACCCCCTTCTAAGGCGGAAGCACGAGGTGTGATCTTGAAAAGTTCTCATTGCATATGAATGGAAAACATACTACATGCTCATAAAATAACTCCAAATGCCATTAATATTACATAACTAAAAACATAAGTTAAGTTTTGAGTTTACATCACAAGACATCATATTGTTTAAAAGATTACATCTTTAATTAAAAGGTAGACATCAAGGTTTTGGTTCTTATATCACCACATAGAATGGGACATAACAACCAAACCCAGCAAAACGGGCATAGGAGTCTTGATACATAGTAACTAAAAACACAAACAACATCCAAGAGCAGGAGTGAAACTGCGCATACATCCACCTTAGTTATCTGAAATACATGTAAGTTTTTGGAAAATCGTCAACATAATGTTGGTGTGAATTCATGCAATTTTTTAATAGAATGTTTATATACTTGAATGAAAGCATGGTATGTAATTTGTAAAACATATCTGCACTGTGAATGTAAATGTAAGGAATACGAGATCGCTAATGTTTCGCGAGGACATTAACATATGTCACGACATAGGAAGCCACCAAACCTAGGCATTTTTTCGAGATCGACTGAGACACAAAAGCACTCATTGGTAGAAGTAGGCCAAGAGTGGGGTTGCCTGAAACCCATTAGATCTAACCCTTCTGTTCCGTGGTCTAAATGTATACGTTGACTAATGGTGCTTATAGTACCCTATTCGTCACGTGATCTATGTGTCATTCCTTAGTTTTGTGTGCTACATACCATTGTACATGTATTTTCCCCAAGTTTAGAAAACAAGTAAAAGTTTAAAAGTGGGGACATGAACTCACAATTTTGCGTTTCCTGCGTCGTAAACTTTACCGGGTTTGCTTAGAGCGCCGTATCACTACCTACACACGTGCTATGTCTTATTAGACGCTTAGGTCGTGTAACGACTATTAGTCTTTGTGGTTTATTAAGACTGATTTTGGAATCATTGGTATATTTTGAGTTACATCCTTGATGCATTGTATAATTCCGAAGTGCATAATCCCAAGCATAGGAATGCTTGTATTTGTGTATATTCATACTTGGGTAATTTGCCAACAATTTGTGGTGTATTCCGGTATGCATTTACACGTATGAGGACTCATACCTTCTTATATTCATTAAGTATTCTATACTTAAATTTGTGATTGTTTTTCCAGAATATTATTTTTAGATAGCTAAAAATCACCAATTCATATCCTCAAAATTATACACATTTTGAGTGGGTTTTTATAGAAAAAAAAATCTATAAGTTTATTTGGCAAAAATAAGTATATCTTCATATAAATCTCAAAAATAATATATATATTTTCTTGTAATTTGGTAGTATCCGAATTCCAAATTTTTGGTGTATTAGTGTGTTATATTATTTTTGAGTTTCTAGAATAATATAACTACTTCACATAATTTACAAGTAACACACATATTGTGACAACTAAATATACACTTAGTCACTTTTATTTATCAAAAGTCAACCTCCAACGTTTGTAATTTTTGTAATAAAAATTATGGCAAACTTTTATATGAAACCCATTGACGGGTGGTCCGTAGGATAACCCTTAAGTGCCTTAAAAAGATTAAAATCCCATGCTTTACACGTTTAATTGTTTGAACTTGGTAACTACTAGTTGTTTGGACGTGCAGGTGCAAATGGAGCTTAAAAGGGAAGTAATTTGGAGCATCAATGAAAAAATAAATTTTTGGAATTGAAGAATTAAGAGGATAGCATGATAGAGGACGAAATTACGAGAACGTAGGCGAAAACAGTGAAGAAAACGGAGTTGAAACGAAAAAGTTATGCTGAAAACAAGTTTTCATGTTGAAGCCTGCCGTAAGCTACGGCAAGGGCCGTAGCTTACGGCACCGACTGGCACTTTTTGTCACCGTATGACAGTTTAAAACCACCGTAAGCTACGGTGGCCACCGTAGCTTACGGTGCTGACTTGCGTAAATGTGTAACTTCCACCTTTTAATGCGGATTTATGGTGTCTTTTCATTCCCAATCATTCTCATTCGGTTACACACAGTTCTAGGGGTGATTTCTAGTGTTCTTGGTGCTTGAAGACATTTTCCAATCATTCGGTTTGTGTTTTTAATTGTTATGAACATTAAGACTTGTTTGATGATGATGATTCAAGCCATGAGTGGCTAAACTCTTTGTGGTTATCTTTAGTTGAAGGTTTGTTTGAGACAATTGTGCTTTGATTTAATATTTCTAGAATGATAAACTTAATTTATGTTTTGTTTATTATGGTGTGTTTTTATTTGCTTGTAAATTGTTGATTCTTATGATTATTCTATTTTGAAACCATACGTTCTTGGTGCCGTTGGCAATCGAGATATCATGGGTAGAATTAGGATTGGGTAAGGGTTAATTGGTCATCGGGTAACAACCTCATGTTCTAGGAATCTGAGTACTTAGTTCCCTTTTATCACAACAAGTAATTGCACATGAACTATGTCTATGTAGTTCTTTCTAGTGAATGATAGCACAAACGTTGAAGCAAACCGGAAACTAAAGATGGTCATTTGTCTCTAATTTGTTTACAACCAATACCTTCATTTTGCAATTAGAATAGTAATCTTAGTTTTAAAAATCAAATCAATCAAACCAACTCTTGAAATTTACTTTTATTGCATTTAGTTTAATTTTAGTTAACTTAGATAAATCTTCAAATAACACATATTCCACAAACTCCTTGTGTTCGATACCCACTTGCCACTATCTATTTAGTAGTAATTGGATTAAATTTGATTGTGACCACGACATCATGTCAAATTTTGGTGACGTTGACGGGGAGTAGTGCGCAACGTGCGTTATTTTTTATCTTCTTAGGTTTGTTATTTTTCTGGTTTACGCTGGGTGTGTTAGTGTGCAGGTATTTATAGGTGCATGTGTACTAGGAGCTCTCACAAGCTATCACCATTGGCATTTGATCCGGAAATTGAGTGAATTTTAAGAGGAAACATAATTTTGTTAAGGGAAAACAGAATCAGCGGATCACCAACAACACCAACTACACCAATTACACCACTTAGATACATGGATCCGCCACCACCACCACCCACTATGGGTGAACTTATACCACCATTCATATCATCATCCACTCAACCTTCACCAAATACTACCATGCCAAACACCACTACCGACCCTACTCCACCCCATGATGTTACACCAACCAACACCACACAACCCATTACCACCCAAGAGGAACCGACACTTACTTTTAACCCTTCTTCTACAATTCCACCATTCACCCATTTCTTCCCAGGTGCGGGTCAATCATCTTCAACTTATACAATAGCACCAAACTCAACCATTGTTCATGCGACTTCTACATTTAGACCATCGAACCAGTCGGGTTTTCAATATTCAACTCTTCCATTTGGGAAATCTTCGGGTATTGGGGGAGATGGATATGATGAGGGGTATGAAGATTTTGAGGGTTATGATGAAGACGGATATGCATATGGGGGTGATGGAGATCAAGGGGAGTTTGCTTATGTACAAGGTCAAACTCAAGGAATGCCAAGTGTTGGTGGAATGCCACAACAACAACTTATACCACAACATATTCGGCCAAGGCCACAAGGGCCACAAGTGCAACGTCCTATACCATTGCAACAAGTTTGTCCACAAAATGCACAACCACAATTCCAAAGGCCAGTTCAACACCCACCGGTGCCACAACATCAATTTCAACCACATGTACCTCAAGGGCCTATGCAAAGACCAATGGGTCCTATTCGTCCAAGGGGTCGGTTGGGTGTACCAAGAATACATCTTAGAGAACATGCAAGAGGCATTGAAGCGCATTTTAGGCTGGTAATTACTCACAATCCTTCACCGGTAGTTATTCCTCACAATAATCAAGGGAGGACATTTGAAGTGAGAACCAATTCATTACAAAGCTTGCCAAAATATAAGGGTCTAGCAACGGAGGAGCCTTATTTTCATTTGGAGGCTTATGACTCGATTTGCAACACTCTTGGGAGTCAAGGATTTTTGGCCGATGATGTTAAATTGGTATTATTCCAATTTTCTTTAGAAGACAAGGCAAAGAAGTGGTTTTACACTCTACCTTCAGCATCTATCTACACATGGGCGGAGATGCAACAAATCTTTTTGGATGAATTTTATACCGCTCAAAAGATAAATGATGCTAGGAAAGGGTTGAGAAGTTTTCAACAACAATCTGGTGAGATGTTTCATGAAGCATTCGAACGTTTCAATATGATGATCAAGAACTGCCCTCATCATGGGATTGAGCTTTGGGAATTGATGAATGCTTTCCATGAGGGGTTAAGTGCCGAAGATTCTCGCGATTTAATGTCCATCACAAATGGTACTTTTGGTACAAACTACGAGCATGACGATTGAGAGTTTTTGGAGCAAATGGCAATTACATCAAAAAGAAAAGCTCAAGCATCAAGGAGAGCACGACCGGCCATTACCCGAACTCAAGTGCATGCGGTAGACGATGGTAATGTTCAAACTTCTAACCAAATTTATGATGTTTGTGCTATTTGTAATGAGATAGGACATGCGGCTGAAAATTGCCAAGGAAGTGAAGGGCAATATGAAGAGGTTCATGCGGTGCAAGGTCAAGGTGGGGGTGGTAGAAATTACGACATGAATTCCAATACTTACCACCCCGTTTTACGAAATCACCCGAACTTTAGATATGGGAATTCGTCAAATCAAGCCAACCCGAACTTCCAAGGTAACCAAGGATTTCAAAGGCAATATCAAACGGGTCAAATCTTTTTGGGTGGAAACAAAGTAATGGAGATGTTGAAGGCGATGCAAATTGAGATGCAACGAAGGAATCAGCTTGATGATGCTCGCATTCAAAAAGACGAAATCCGTGATAAAGCAATTCAGTCGTTGACTACCCAAATGAGTCAACTTGCGAGTGATGTGGCAATATTGAAGAAAGCAAAAGGCCAACTACAAAGTGACACGGTGACAAATCCCAAACACATTAAAAGTGTTAATATCAATGTGGTAAGTACCGTTCCTAATAGTGAATTCAATGAAATATTTTTAACATCTTCTTGTCAAGTGAGTGCAGGTATAGGAAGGGATGCCGAGGTTGAAACGGACAAAGAGCATGGAGCACCACTCGTGCCTATTCAAGTGGGAAAATTAAAAATTCCTCAAGCATTGTTGGACTACGGGGAGAGTATGAGTGTGCTACCAGGCGATCTATACGATATGTACGACTTTGGTCCGCTTCAAGATATAGACACCATGGTGAGTTTGGCAAATGAAAGTTGGAGGCATCCACGGGGAATGGTTAAGAATGTTATGATTCGGTTGGGAGAATTCGACTATCCACTGGATTTTCTGGTTTTAGATTATGTTTCTACCAAAACGGCATCACAACAAAGGGTAATTTTAGGTCGACCGTTTCTTTATACGGCAAGTGCTCAAATCAACTGTAGAGACGGGATCATTACTATGACCGAAAAGAACCGTAAGTTATACTTTGATGTTCATACTAGGGAGATTAGTTATGAACTTATTGAAGAGAAGGGTAGAGAATCTAGTAACCATATGAAAAGTGTGCATTAAAGAATAAAACAAACAAACCACCGGGGTGTGAAAAGAAGTATGAAGGTTCGAGCAGGTATGTAGTTGACTATCCACTGAATGGACATTTGATGGATGCATTTCAACCAATGACAAGCTATAGTGGGGGAGGTGATAGGAACCAATTCTTTGAGCCACCATAAATAGGGGTGGCATGGTCTGGCTGAAGACTCGAAACTTAGCGCTGCTCGGGAGGCAACCCGGGGTTTTATATTGATCTTGTTGTGTTTATTTTCTATGTTTCAGGGCCATGGCGACATTCAAGTGTGGGGAAGATGTGCGGATATTTGTGTGAAGGTGGTGTTAGGAAGTCGGATTGTCTACAACATCTGTTGTGTCAAACTTCACCAGGTCATTGTATTCTTTCCTTAGTCTTGTTATGTTCTTTAGCTTTGAAATTTTGGTAGTTAGTTTGTTAATGTTTTGTTTAAAAAAAAGTTTGAATGGGTTTTAGCGATCAATTCCTTTCAAATCCATACATTGGGGTCAATGTATCCCAAGTGTGGGGATGGGGGGAAAATTTTGAGAATTTTAAAAAAATTGTGAAACCAAACGAAAAATTGTCGAAATCTGAACACTTGATATTGTTCCACTTGACACACCGACACCCCTTTTTAGTCATTTCTTGGTGAGTGTTTGAGCCACACATGATTATTAAAGATGCTTTCCTTGTTTTGAGTGGCGGTGTGTGTATTGTGTTAATAGAACTTGTGCATGAATGCTTGTTAAATCCTAGAGTTAGCATGCTTGTGAAAATGATAGGGATTTTTAGGTAGCCTCATCCGAATGTGTGAGAGTGTGGGAATTGGGGGTTGGACCTCATACGTTACATATATGAGCTTGGTATTGTGAGGAGTGGGGGTTTGGTCTTTAGAAAGCCATGTTTGAGCCTTATACTATTCGGTTGTGACCCAAACCTACTTCTTACAAAAAAGCTTTACCTATTGAGACGACCCGGTTTAGGAATTTAGTTTGTGATTGTTGATGTTCTTGTATATATTGTTGAGTTTTATGTGTTATGAAAAAAATGAAAAAAAAGAAAGAAAAGAAAAAAAAGAAAGAGAAAAATATGAGAAAATACAAAAAAAAAAGTATTTAGTTGCAATAGTAGTCGAGAATGTTGAGAAGTTGTGTATATAGTTGATGTTTGCTTTGTTTAGTAGTAGAAATAAAAACCGGGTCAAATCAATTAGCTCTTGCATATATATCCCACCATTTTCCTACCTTTACACATAGCCCCGTTATAACCCATAAGTCCTTTTGATTCATAAGCATGCTAGGTATTTGATAGGAGGAAACTTGATTTGTATACAAGCCTATTATCGCACAATCACACACTTGCATTGAGCGTGTTAGCATAATGTTGCTAATATTACTTGTCACCAAGAGTTGTTGTGAGGGGTGTGTCTTGTGGTATGATAAAAAGTTAGTAAAAGGACGGTACATTTTAGCTTGGTTTGCATGTTGATCGCTTGTGGTTTTGAAATGTTTAGTGAATGAGTTGCTTGGGACAAGCAACGGGTAAGTGTGGGGATGTGACGGGTGGTCCGTAGGACAACCCTTAAGTGCCTTAAAAAGATTAAAATCCCATGCTTTACATGTTTAATTGTTTGAACTTGGTAACTACTAGTTGTTTGGACGTGCATGTGCAAATGGAGCTTAAAAGGGAAGTAATTTGGAGCATCAATGAAAAAATAAATTTTTGGAATTGAAGAATTAAGAGGATAGCATGATAGAGGACGAAATTACGAGAACGTAGGCGAAAACGGTGAAGAAAACGGAGTTGAAACGAAAAAGTTATGCTGAAAACAAGTTTTCATGTTGAAGCCTGTCGTAAGCTACGGGAAGGGCCGTAGCTTACGGCGCCGACTGGCACTTTTTGTCACCGTATGACAGTTTAAAGCAACCGTAAGCCATTCCAAGCCACCGTAAGCTACGGTGGCCACCGTAGCTTACGGCGCTGACCTGCGTAAATGTGTAACTTCCACCTTTTAATGCGGATTTATGGCGTCTTTTCATTCCCAATCATTCCCATTCGGTTACACACAGTTCTAGGGGCGATTTCTAGTGTTCTTGGTGCTTGAAGACATTTTCCAATCATTCGGTTTGTGTTTTTAATTGTCATGAACATTAAGACTTGTTTGATGATGATGATTCAAGCCATGAGTGGCTAAACTCTTTGTGGTCATCTTTAGTTGAAGGTTTGTTTGAGACAATTGTGCTTTGATTAAATATTTCTAGAATGATAAACTTAATTTATGTTTTGTTTATTATGGTGTGTTTTTATTTGCTTGTAAATTGTTGATTCTTATGATTATTCTATTTTGAAACCATACGTTCTTGGTGTCGTTGGCAATCGAGATATCATGGGTAGAATTAGGATTGGGTAAGGGTTAATTGGTCATCGGGTAACAACCTCACGTTCTAGGAATTTGAGTACTTATTTCCCTTTTATCACAATAAGTAATTGCACATGAACTATGTCTATGTAGTTCTTTCTAGCGAATGATAGCACAAACGTTGAAACAAACCGGAAACTAAAGATGGTCATTTGTCTCTAATTTGTTTACAACCAATACCTTCATTTTGCAATTAGAATAGTAATCTTAGTTTTAAAAATCAAATCAATCAAACCAACTCTTGAAATTTACTTTTATTACATTTAGTTTAATTTTAGTTAACTTAGATAAATCTTCAAATAACACATATTCCACAAACTCCCTGTGTTCGATACCCACTTGCCACTATCTATTTAGTAGTAATTGGATTAAATTTGATTGTGACCACGACATCACGTCACCCATGTTCAAAATTTACTTATAAACACTTATATAAAAATATTTTTCTAAGTGTTTAATTTCTACAAAAAATTTGCCATAGTTTCCCCTTAAAAATGGAGGTTTCCATGCTTTCAAAGCATATCATTTTCTTTTAAAATCAACATCAATCATCAACCATTAAATCAAGACTTACCATAAGCCAAGATCATGTAAATTACACTATATCATGAACTTGAAGTTTTTGTAAAAACATGTAGTAACTTACCATGTTATTTAGTAGGTTTAGTTACCCTTAAAAACATGGTTATTTGTTGGTAAATCACATTATTAAAAGATTTAGTCATTTACAACTTGTAAGATGATTTTTCTTAAAATATTTCTTTTGTATTTTTCTTGTTACAATCATGTTCCTAGTCTTGATTTAACACTAAAAATATGATTTGTTTACTTAGAAACCATGAGTTTGTAAATCTTATAAATAAACTTGGTTTCTTGAGAAAATTATTTTCGTAATTATCTATTTACAAGACTTTTAACATGTATCATCCATCCTCATATTCTAAAACATTTTTATTTTCAAGTTCATGTGAGACATAAAGGATGATCATTATACTTTCTTCAAGATCCATCCTTATACTTGCTAGACCATGTGTTTAATCATCATCTAGCAAGGTTATTATGGTGATCAACACCATAAACACAAGAAATCCACAAACAAGTTTCATACATACACTTTATCATCATAGATTTCTTGTTATTTAGCTTTATGTTAATGTTCATCTTCTTATTTCTTTGTGATCTTTGAGTTTAACCATTTACATAACACTTTAACCATTATGATTAGAAATAAAAACAAGATCAAGAAGCTTACTACTAGCTCTAATGGCTAGGGAAGAACTCAAGATGATGAAGATGAGAAACTAGGTGGATAAAAACTTATGGTGAAGGTCCTTCAAGTTCCAATGCTACCAAGCTTCTTAATTAAGTTCCTAGCACCCTTGAATCACCTTAGAATGGTTGTTAGTGGGTTGAAAATGGTGGTGGTGTGGTGGTGACTTGTGGCCGTGAGCAAGGGGAGGGAGGAGGAAGAGATGGAGTATGAAAGATGAATGAGATTAATGGTCTTCATATAATACTTATAACCATATTACTCTTTTAACCCATTGATAAAGTGTCTCAATGGTACTAGACAAATCTATTAGTGAATCAAGCAAGATCAATTAGGATCTCCAAGTAAATCAAGCAAAAATCAAGGTGTGGGGCCACCTTGGTGACCATCCACACAAAGGGGGGGGGGGTCTTGGTTGGTTTGTGATGGTAAGTTATGTTAACTAGTTAGTTTTCAAGTATAAGTTTAGGTGTTCTAGTTAATATGATGATATATAGTGTGTTAGGGTGTTCGGGGATCATAACTAGCTCGGAAACATTAAAACAATGCTTCTAGTATAATTTTGATGTTTCGGGTAGTGTCCGGTTGTTCGGTTAGATACCGGTTCGTTAAAGTGCTAAATTATACCGTTTAGTGTTCTTTATGTACCCTTTTGTGACACTTTTAATTCCCGATACTTAGGAAGGTATTCTGGATAATAAAACATGAATTCTGCATGATATTTCAATGTTAAAATGCTGATTAGAGCTAAATTATTGCTGAAATATGTAAAATTCAGCATTTAAAGTGTGTTTCGGGTGCTTTTTAGTGCTCAGTTTAGCTTCCGGGAAGTTTGTAAGTTAACCCTTGTATCCATACTTGGGTTTTAATGTATACCAGGTGTTGGACCTACTCCTAGGCCCTAATTCTATTGTCTGACTGTTTTCTGCAGAATGCTGACACAGCGTGTCTTACCGGTGAGTTTACTAGTTTCTCTGACGCAATGCTTACAGTAATGCACAAAGCAATGTTTGAAGTATAAAACATGCATGAATTCATATGTATGGTAAGAAATCGGATAATGTTGACATTTAAGCACATAATTGCAGACAATAAATAATATTAAAATAGTACGAAAATTACCGGTTTTGTGCCAGTTGTCACAGTCTCCCCCTGTTAAAAGAATTTCGTCCCAAAATTCAGGCTGAGTTACCTCCCGCAGGAGCTTTCTCGAACAGGTGGGGGTACTTGTCTTTAAACTGGTCTTCGCGCTCCCACGTGTACTCGGGTCCATGCTTAGAGTTCTAACGTACTTTGACAAGCTTAATGCTACTCCTCCGAGTCTTGTTGACTTTCCAGTCTGTATCCTCAACGGGTTCTTCAGTAAAGTGGAGGGTGTCGTCGATATGCACTTCATCCCCAGGGATAATGACTGTTTCCTGGGTTGGACTCTTTTTAAGGTTTGACACATGGAACGTATTATGTACTCCGTTAAGTTCTTCCGGTAATTCTAACTTGTACGCCATGATACCAATCTTTTCCAAGATCTTGAATGGCCCAATGTATCGTGGATTCAACTTCCCACGTTTTCCGAACCTTGCTACACCCTTCCAAGGTGAGACCTTCAACAGAACTTTGTCTCCCACCTCGAATTCTAAGGGTTTTTGTCTTCGATCAGCGTAGCTCTTTTGTCGATCTCGAGCCGCCTTAATGCGCTCCCGGATCTGAATGATCTTGTCGGTTGTTTCTTGAACAAGTTCAGGACCAACCATACGTTTGTCTCCAGCGTCTGCCCAGCATAGTGGTGAGCGGCACTTGCGGCCATATAGAGCTTCGAATGGTGCGGCTTTTATGCTTGTATGGTAGCTGTTATTGTAGGAAAACTCAACAAAAGGTAGATGAGTATCCCAGCTGCCGCCTAGATCCATAACACATGTGCGAAGCATATCTTCTAGCGTTTGTATGGTTCGTTCGCTCTGGCCGTCTCTTTGCGGATGGAAGGCCGCGCTTAGATCTAGCTGAGATCCAACGGCCTCTTGGAAGGATTGCCAGATCCTTGATACGAAACGTCCATCTCTATCTGAGATAATTGAGATAGGCGCTCCATGATGTGCCATGATTTCTTTCAGGTACAGCTCAGCAAGCTTTCCAGTGCTATCCTTTTCTCGGATCGGTAGGAAATGCGCAGACTTTGTTAACCGATCGACTATCACCCATATCATATCGTGCCCTCTAGGGGTCCTGGGTAATTTCGTTATGAAGTCCATTGATATCTGCTCCTACTTCCACATGGGAATCTCTGGTTGTTGCAGTAGACCGGACGGTTTCTGATATTCGGACTTGACCTTAGCACAGGTTAGGCACTTCCCAACGTAAACAGCAACGTCACTCTTGAGTCTCGGCAACCAATAATATTCTTTCAAGTCTTGATACATTTTGTCCGATCCTGGGTGGATCGAGTATCTCGACTTGTGAGCTTCATTAAAGATGACTTCTCGAATACCGCCATAGAGCGGAACCCAAATACGCCCTTTAAAGTATAAGGTTCCCTCTTCGTTTGGCACCAAATTCTTCTGCATACCTCAGAGATATTCAGCTCTACGATTCTCCCTCTTTAGGGCTTCTTGTTGTGCGTCATGAATGCGTGCAGTGAGATTTGTCCGAATAGTCATTTCCAATGCTCGAACTCTTAGGGTCTTAACCTTTTCTTTTCGACTTAATGCGTCTGCTACTACGTTTGCCTTTCCAGGATGGTACTTAATCTCACAATCATAATCGTTCAGTAACTCAACCCATCGTTGCTGACGCATGTTCAATTCCTTCTGATCAAAGATATGCTGCAGGCTTTTGTGATCTGTGAAGATTGTACATCGAGTACCATATAAATAATGTCGCCAGATCTTCAAGGCGAATACCACCGCGCCTAGCTCTAGGTCGTGCGTGGTGTAATTCCTTTCATGCACCTTCAACTTCCTTGAAGCGTAAGTGATGACTTTTTGGCGTTGCATGAGCACGCAACCCAACCCTTGACGCGAAGCGTCGCAGTATACCACGAAGTCCTCAGTGCCTTCGGGTAAGGATAGTATCGGTGCATCGCATAGCTTGTTTTTGAGAAGTTGGAAAGCTTCTTCCTGCTTATCACCCCAGTCGTACTTCTTGTCTTTCTGCGTAAGGGTAGTCAGCGGTTGAGCTATCTTGGAGAAATTCTTGATAAATCTCCGGTAATAGCCCGCTAAGCCCAAAAATTGTCGAACTTCAATTGGGGTTTTGGGGGCTTCCCAATTCTTTATCACTTCGATCTTCGCTGGGTCTACATGAATGCCCTTTTCGTTCACAACGTGACCAAGGAACTGTACTTCGTGAATCCAGAATTCGCACTTTGAGAACTTTGCATAAAGTTTCTCTTTCTTCAGTAGTTCCAAGATGGTCCTGAGGTGTTGCTCGTGCTCTTCTCTTGTTCGTGAGTAAATCAGGATATCATCGATAAATACAATCACGGATTTATCGAGATATGGTTTGCAAACATGGTTCATCAGATCTATAAATACCGCTGGCACGTTCGTCAGTCCAAATGGCATCACAAGGAACTCGTAATGCCCATAACGCGTTCTGAATGCAGTCTTCGGTATGCTCTCCTCTTGGATCCTTAACTGATGATATCCAGACCGAAGGTCAATCTTTGAGTAGTAGCTCGATCCTTGCAACTGGTCGAATAAGTCGTCAATCCTTGGTAATGGATACCGATTCTTGACAGTGAGCTTATTCAGTTCTCTATAGTCGATACACATCCACAGTGTTCCATCCTTCTTTTTCATGAACAAAACTGGAGCTCCCCAAGGCGAGAAGCTCGGCCTTATGAATCCTTTATCCAACAACTCCTGGAGCTGTGTAGATAATTCTTGCATCTCGGATGGTGCAAGCCGATAGGGTGCCTTGGCTACAGGAGCGGCTCCTGGAACCAAGTCAATATGGAATTCGACTTTTCTTTGCGGAGGTACTCCTGGCAGATCTTCGGGAAAAACATCAGGAAATTCCTTTACCACTGGAATGTCTTCGAGTTTTGGCTCCTCGGTCCTCTTATCTACAACGTGCGCCAAGAATGCAACACATCCTTTCCTTAAGCACTTCTGTGCCTTCATACAATTGATGATCCGTAGAGGCGCGTCTCGTTTTTCTCCATGCACGATGAGAGTTTCATCATTCGCCAGAGGGATGCGAATGATTTTCTCGTGACAAACAACTTCAGCCTTATTCTTGGACAGCCAGTCCATTCCGACCACCACATCGAAGCTACCCAATTGGACAGGTAAGAGGTCGATACTAAATATCTGCTCACCAAGTTCTAATGTACAACCCCTAACTACTTCGCCCGATTCAACAAGTTTACCATCGGCTAGTTCTATGGAATAAGGAATATCTAATCTACTAGATTCTATTCCAAGCATACTTTTAAATTCCACAGATACGGAACTATAATCGGCACCAGTATCAAATAGTATGGATGCAAAGTGATTGTTAACGAGAAACATACCGGTGACCACATTAGGGTCCTCACGTGCGTTCCTTGCTCCAATCACAAATGCTCGAGCTTGAACGTTGTTTTCTCTCGGGCAATCTTTCTTGAAATGGTCCTTGCTACCGCAACCAAAGCATCCTTGGTTCTACCCAGTTCCGTTACCATTCCGGTTACCGTTACCATTTCCATTTCCAGCACCGTTTCGGTTCCCATTCCCGTTCCTATTACCATTACCATTGCGGCCTCCAATACCTTTTCCCCAACAATCCTCGGTACGGTGGCCTGATTTCCCGCAGTTCTCGCATCTCCCAACGCGACAGTTTCCCACGTGGTGAAAGTTACAGCGGTTACATTTGGGCAGAGTGCCCTGATATTTCTTAGCTCCAGTATCATTTGCAGCTGCGAAGGTTTTCGCCTCCTTAGGTGGGTTGGTATCACGCTTCTTGTTGTCCAAACCCTTGTTGTTGCTACGGGTCGCTTGGTTCAGATTTGAATGTTTTCTTTTCTTGTCACCGGACGACTCAGCATGCGTCTCGGTTTTCTCAGTGGGGTTCAGTGATAACTTCTTCATACGGACAACATCTTCAGTAAGGCTGATAGCCAGAGTTACAGCTTGAGTGATTGTTGTGGGTTTTGCTGCAGTCACCAAGCTGTGAAATTCCGGTGCCAATCCCCAGATGTAGCGCTCAATGCGCTTAAATTCTGGAGTCACCAGATAGGGGATCACTCTTGACAGATCGTGGAACCTTCGAGTATAACCAGTAATGTCCGCACCTTCCATGGTCAAGTGCCAGAACTCAGTCTCCAATCTTTGGAGTTCAGCACGAGAGCAATATTTTTCCCTCATTCTTTCCTTCAATTCATCCCAAGTCATGCCATACGCGGCATCATCACCCAGAGTTTGGACTTGCAAATTCCACTAAGTCAACGCTTCATCAACAAACAGCCCAGTAACAAAAGTGACTTGCTGGTCCACGGTACACTTGCTCATGCGAATAGTGGAATCAGTCTTCTCCGTCCAGCGCACAAAAGCCACTGCACCTCCAGTGCCG
The DNA here is from genome assembly GCA_030545235.1 of Helianthus tuberosus. Lineage (NCBI taxonomy): Eukaryota > Viridiplantae > Streptophyta > Magnoliopsida > Asterales > Asteraceae > Helianthus > Helianthus tuberosus. Next base: position 114,213,908 of record CM060417.1, on the reverse strand, counting down.
TCGTGGTTCAGTGGCTTGCAGTCGAGAAACTGCTTGAAAGTGCATCCTTGAGTTGTGTTTCCTCCAGATGAGTCTCCATGTCCATTACGTCTAGTACCACTTGGTCCTCCACTGTGTTCAGTACGGTTCGCCTCGTACTGGGAGATAGCTTCGGAGATTCTTTCCTCCAGCAGGGAGTTCAGTTCTTCAGCAGTCCTCGGCAGTGGGGGAGGAGGAGGTTGATCACGAGTATTCACAGCTCTCCTGGGTGCCATGTTCTGCCAGAACACAACACAACAGGGTTAGACATTTGTTTGATACAAGATAGTAGCATATACATTTATAAACATGTATACACATAAGTAACATCAAACAATCCGCCAAGCACATCAGTCAATTTATACATCAACAAGCATGCATAAACAGATAAATATACTGATGCGTCATAAGATATTCATCGTGTTTTATACATATTAGGATAACTTGTTACATCTTTGTTTATGAAGAAAACAAAATGTATAAGGGTTACATCACCCATTAGTACAAGTTTAATACATATAAAAGTCAAATATCTTTCTTCACATTGGCGTCCTCCAAAACTCAACTGGGATCTTCATCACCATCAGAAGCCATAGCCGTCGGGTCGTTTTCGTCATATATCTCCTCACTTATGGAGGGAGGCATGATAGCTTGTAGGGAAATGTTATGCCATAAATTTATATATATATACATACTAATAGATTTTCCTTAATATACACATATATATAGTTACACGCAATTAAGCAAGTAGTTCCTAGTTGAAGTTAAGTGCTACCCTTGTGCACCCTAAGTCTCATAATGTCCTTACTTGACTCCTTGTAAAACAAGTTCAGGTAGTGATCCTGAAAGGTTCTCATTGCATACGAATGGTAAACATACTACATCCTCATAAAATAACTCCAAATGTCATTAATATTACATAACTAAAAACATAAGTTAAGTTTTGAGTTTACATCACAAGACATCATATTGTTTAAAAGATTACAACTTTAATTAAAAGGTAGACATCAAAGTTTTGGTTCTTATATCACCACATAGAATGGGACATAACAACCAAACCCAGCAAAACGGGCATAGGAGTCTTGATACATAGTAACTAAAAACACAAACAACATCCAAGAGCCGGAGTGAAACTGCGCGTACATCCACCTTAGTTACCTGAAATACATGTAAGTTTTTGGAAAATCGTCAACATAATGTTGGTGTGAATTCATGCAGTTTTTGAATAGAATGTTTATATACTTGAATGAAAGCATGGTATGTAATTTGTAAAACGTATCTGCACTGTGAATGTAATTGTAAGGAATACAAGATCGCTAATGTTTCGCGAGGACATTAACATATGTCACGACATAGGAAGCCACCAAACCTAGGCATTTTTGTCGAGATCGACTGAGACACAAAAGCACTCATAGGTAGAAGTAGGCCAAGAGTGGGGTTGCCTGAAACCCATTAGATCTAACCCTTCTGTTCAGATGTCTAAATGTATACGTTGACTAATGGTGCTTATGGTACCCTATTCGTCACGTGATCTATGTGTCATTCCTTAGTTTTGTGTGCTACATACCATTGTACATGTATTTTCCCCAAGTTTAGAAAACAAGTAAAAGTTTAAAAGTGGGGACATGAACTCACAATTTTGCGTTTCCTGCTTCGTAAACTTCACCGGGTTTGCTTAGAGCGCCGTATCACTACCTACACACGTGCTATGTCTTATTAGACGCTTAGGTCATGTAACGACTATTAGTCTTTGTGGTTTATTAAGACTGATTTTGGAATCATTGGTATATTTTGAGTTACATCCTTGATGTATTGTATAATTCCGAAGTGCATAATCCCAAGCATAGGAATGCTTGTATTTGTGTATATTTATACTTGTGTAATTTGCCAACAGTTTGTGGTGTATTCCGGTATGCATTTACACGTATGAGGACTCATACCTTCTTATATTCATTAAGTATTCTATACTTAAATTTGTGATTGTTTTTCCGGAATATTATTTTTAGATAGCTAAAAATCACCAATTCATATTCTCAAAATTATACACATTTTAAGTGGGTTTTTATAGAAAAAAATCTATAAGTTTATTTGGCAAAAATAAGTATATCTTCATATAAATCTAAAAAATAATATATATTTTTTCTTGTAATTTAGTAGTATCCGAATTCCAAATTTTTGGTGTATTAATGTGTTATATTATTTTCGAGTTTCTAGAATAATATAACTACTTCACATAATTTACAAGTAACACACATATTGTGACAACTAAATATATACTTAGTCACTTTTATTTATCAAAAGTCAACCTCCAATGTTTGTTATTTTTGTAATAAAAATTATGGCAAACTTTTATATGAAACCCATGTTCAAAATTTACTTATAAACACTTGTATAAAATATTTTTCTAAGTGTTTAATTTCTACAAAAATTTTGCCATAGTTTCCCCTTAAAAATAGAGGTTTCCATGCTTTCAAAGCATATCATTTTCTTTTAAAATCAACATCAATCATCAACCATTAAATCAAGACTTACCATAAGCCAAGATCATGTAAATTACACTATATCATGAACTTGAAGTTTTTGTAAAAACTTGTAGTAACTCACCATGTTATTTAGTAGGTTTAGTTACCCTTAAAAACATGGTTATTTTGTTGGCAAATCACATTATTAAAAGATTTAGTCATTTACAACTTGTAAGATGATTTTTCTAAAAATATTTCTTTTGTATTTTTCTTGTTACAATCATGTTCCTAGTCTTGAGTTAACACTAAAAATATGATTAGTTTACTTAGAAACCATGAGCGTGTTAGCATAATTTTGCTAATATTACTTGTCATCGAGAGTTGTTGTGAGGGGTGTGTCTTGTGGTATGATAAAAAGTTAGTAAAAGGACGGTACATTTTAGCTTGGTTTGCATGTTGATCGCTTGTGGTTTTGAAATGGTTAGTGAATGAGTTGCTTGGGACAAGCAACGGGTAAGTGTGGGGATGTGACGGGTGGTCCGTAGGACAACCCTTAAGTGCCTTAAAAAGATTAAAATCCCATGCTTTACACGTTTAATTGTTTGAACTTGGTAACTACTAGTTGTTTGGACGTGTAGGTGCAAATGGAGCTTAAAAGGGAAGTAATTTGGAGCATCAATGAAAAAATAAATTTTTGGAATTGAAGAATTAAGAGGGTAGCATGATAGAGGACGAAATTACGAGAACATAGGCGAAAACGGTGAAGAAAACGGAGTTGAAACGAAAAAGTTATGCTGAAAACAAGTTTTCATGTTGAAGCCGGCCGTAGCTTACGGCGCCGACTGGCACTTTTTGTCACCGTATGATAGTTTAAAGCCACCGTAAGCCATTCCAAGCCACCGTAAGCTAAGGTGGCCACCGTAGCTTACGGTGCTGACCTGCGTAAATGTGTAACTTCCACCTTTTAATGCGGATTTATGGTGTCTTTTCATTCCCACTCATTCCCATTCTGTTACACACAGTTCTAGGGGCGATTTCAAGTGTTCTTGGTGCTTGAAGACATTTTCCAATCATTCAGTTTGTGTTTTTAATTGTTATGAACATTAAGACTTGTTTGATGATGATGATTCAAGCCATGAGTGGCTAAACTCTTTGTGGTCATCTTTAGTTGAAGGTTTGTTTGAGACAATTGTGCTTTGATTTCATATTTCTAGGATGATAAACTTAATTTATGTTTTGTTTATTATGGTGTATTTTTATTTGCTTGTAAATTGTTGATTCTTATGATTATTCTATTTTGAAACCATACGTTCTTGGTGTCGTTGGCAATCGAGATATCATGGGTAGAATTAGGATTGGGTAAGGGTTAATTGGTCATCGGGTAACAACCTCACGTTCTAGGAATCTGAGTACTTAGTTCCCTTTAATCACAACAAGTAATTGCACATGAACTATGTCTATGTAGTTCTTTCTAGTGAATGATAGCACAAACGTTGAAGCAAACCGGAAACTAAAGATGGTCATTTGTATCTAATTTGTTTACAACCAATACCTTCATTTTGCAATTAGAATAGTAATCTTAGTTTTAAAAATCAAATCAATCAAACCAACTCTTGAAATTTACTTTTATTGCATTTAGTTTAATTTTAGTTAACTTAGATAAATCTTCGAATAACACATATTCCACAAACTCCCTGTGTTCGTTACCCACTTGCCACTATCTATTTAGTAGTAATTGGATTAAATTTGATTGTGACCACGACATCACGTCACCCATGTTCAAAATTTACTTATAAACACTTGTATAAAAATATTTTTCTAAGTGTTTAATTTCTACAAAAATTTTGTCATAGTTTCCCCTTAAAAATGGAGGTTCCCATGCTTTCAAAGCATATCATTTTCTTTTAAAATCAACATCAATCATCAACCATTAAATCAAGACTTACCATAAGCCAAGATCATGTAAATTACACTATATCATGAACTTGAAGTTTTTGTAAAAACTTGTAGTAACTTACCATGTTATTTAGTAGGTTTAGTTACCCTTAAAAACATGGTTATTTGTTGGTAAATCACATTATTAAAAGATTTAGTCATTTGCAACTTGTAAGATGATTTTTCTTAAAATATTTCTTTTGTATTTTTCATGTTACAGTCATGTTCCTAGTCTTGATTTAACACTAAAAATATGATTTGTTTACTTAGAAACCATGACTTTGTAAATCTTATAAATAAACTTGGTTTCTTGAGAAAATTATTTTTGTAATTATCTATTTACAAGACTTTTAACATGTATCATCCATCCTCATATTCTAAAACATTTTTATTTTCAAGTCCATGTGAGACATAAAGGATGATCATTATGCTTTCTTCAAGATCCATCCTTATACTTGCTAGACCATGTGTTTAATCATCATCTAGCAAGGTTATTATGGTGATCAACACCATAAACACAAGAAATCCTCAAACAAGTTTCATACATACACTTTATCATCATAGATTTCATGTTATTTAGCTTTATGTTAATGTTCATCTTCTTATTTCTTTGTGATCTTTGAGTTTAACCATTTACATAACACTCTAGCCATTATGATTAGAAGTAAAAACAAGTTCAAGAAGCTTACTACTAGCTCTAATGGCTAGGGAAGAACTCAAGATGATGAAGATGAGAAAGTAGGTGGATAAAAGCTTATGGTGAAGGTCCTTCAAGTTCCAATGCTACCAAGCTTCTTAATCAAGTTCCTAGCACCCTTGAACCACCTTAGAATGGTTGTTAGTGGGTTGAAAATGGTGGTGGTGTGGTGGTAACTTGTGGCCGTGAGCAAGGGGAGGGAGGAGGAAGAGATGGAGTGTGAAAGATGAATGAGATTAATGGTCTTTATGTAATACTTATTACCATATTACTCTTTTAACCCATGGATAAAGTGTCTCAATAGTACTAGACAAATCTATTAGTGAATCAAGCAAGATCAATTAGGATCTCCAAGTAAATCAAGCAAAAATCAAGGTGTGGGGCCACCTTGGTGACCATCCACACAAAAGGGGGGGGGGGGTCTTGGTTGGTTTGTGATGGTAAGTTATGTTAACTAGTTAGTTTTCAAGTATAAGTTTAGGTGTTTTAGTTAATATGATAATATATAATGTGTTAGGGTGTTCGGGGATCATAACTAGCTCGGAAACATTAAAACAATGCATCTAGTATAATTTTGATGTTTCGGGTAGTGTCCGGTTGTTCGGTTAGATACCGGTTCGTTAAAGTGCTAAATTATACCGTTTAGTGTTCTTTATGTACCCTTTTGTGACACTTTTAATTCCCGATACTTAGGAAGGTATTCTGGATAATAAAACATGAATTCTGCATGATATTTCAATGTTAAAATGCTGATTAGAGCTAAATTATTGCTGAAATATGTAAAATTCAGCATTTAAAGTGTGTTTTGGGTGCCTTTTAGTGCTCAGTTTAGCTTCCGGGAAGTTTGTAAGTTATCCCTTGTATCCATACTTGGGTTTTAATGTATACTAGGTGTTGGACCTACTCCTAGGCCCTAATTCTATTGTCTGACTGTTTTCTGCAAAATGCTGACACAGCGTGTCTTACCGGTGAGTTTACTAGTTTCTCTGACGCAATGCTTACAGTAATGCACAAAGCAATGTTTGAAGTATAAAACATGCATGAATTCATATGTATGGTAAGAAATCGGATAATGTTGACATTTAAGCACATAATTGCAGACAATAAATAATATTAAAATAGTACGGAAATTACCGGTTTTGTGCCAGTTGTCACATACCGGGTTGACTCACCAAGGCTAGGCCCTAGCCTAGCCTCTCACGGGTCGCGAAGGATGAAGAGGTGGGGAGTCGCGGGGCGTGAGCCGCCTCTCGTCCAGCCTATAAAAGGAGGCTTCTGCCTCATTCTTTAGTCGTTCATTTTCTTTTTCTCTCTCAAATTCTCTAATAGGCATAATACTCGGGTATTATACCCCTAAAAAGTGAAGCTCTGCCTCGTTGTAAGTATTATAACCCCCGATCACGTATTTGTTACCCTACCCGATTGATCTAGGGCTCCGTAATGCATGTCAAGTCTCTGCCTGACTCAGTTCGTTGGAGTTCTGTCTCGTGTTGTATGGCTAGTGTGATTTGGGTTATCTTACTAACACGTGTGCATTGTTTAGTTTTAATAGATAATAACCAGGAGAAACACCAGGAAGCTATAGTATTATCTAAGTCAGCAAAGTGAGTACATTCTCTTTTTGTAAACCCTTTTTGTGAGTCGTATTTCAAAAGTTTTACAAAACCCAAAATGTTTATCAGTTATAAATACAGTGATTGAGTTTTTGTATTCTACAATTGCTGCCAATATTATGGGGTTTGTATACAGTACTTGATAACCTTCACAATTGGGCACGAGTATCCAATGTGTGATATGACCATAGTCACAGATCCGTCGAGTGACAAGTACTGACCGAGTAATTGGGTAGATATCAACATTGTAATTACTCTCAATACTGTAAAGCTATAAAACCTGTTTTGATTAAACTGGGATGCACTCGCCAATATTTCTTCTTGATAAAATCTTTTTAAAACGCGTTTCAGGTAACTTAATATGAAGCTAATAGAAGCCAGCTGGAGAGCACTGAAGGCTTAAAGATGGCTATAAAAGTTACCTAATTAAAAAGGAGATTTATGTTTTCAATAATTAGGGTTTATCCTTATAAATGTATTGTAATGAAAACTTGGGTTTTATCCCATTTAATTATTATAAAAGCTTGGTGTTTTAAACTCTGATAAATATTTCCTAACTACGGTCCTGATGTCTCATTTCGGCTGCCAAATTAATAAACACCGATACCACTTGATCTGATTCTCGCGACGCCCGCTCCCGGGGTAGGGGTCGGGGGCTGCGACAATCAAGCATGCTTACTTTAAAAGTCAAAATGCAACGGTTTATGTAAATTGCATAAATGAATTCCAAAGCTTATAGCTCACTTGTTTTAACATTAAAACAGAATGTATGACATATATAAACCTTTTTTAGCATGCCCAACTTTTCCATTTCAGTTTAGCACCTCATTCTATGTCGAAAGTCAAGCAGTTTGACTTTTCCTTTGACTTTCGATTCTGACCCATTTAGTCAACGTTAGAACCTATTAAAACCCGATATTATGATCATATTAGTATAGGGTATAACCCCCTGAGGTTATACCTTTTGGTCATGTCGTTTGGTGGGTCAAAGGACAAGTCTAGTACATATATTTTAAAAAGGACAACTATGCCCTTTATCATCGTAAAAGCTAAATAAACGGTTTTAAACCAAAATAGCTAACATTATGACTTTCAAATAGAATATATAATATTATAAAATATGTTTTGACCCCTCAGACTTGTCATAGACCCAACCGACCTTCCGAACCCGCTTATACGCGCATAACTAGTTATATGAATCTAGTTTGCATAAACTGGACGTAACAGGTCTAGATACTTCAAGACCACTTTAAAACAGAATGTATGGTTAAATAACCTTTATCCAATGAGTCATTGCACTCGGATAGGTATAAACCACATTCTATCCGGTCTATACTTAATCTAGCGAAACCGAACCAATTCCTAAGTTAACGGGTAACGAAAATCAATTAATTGATTGAAAGCTAGCAAAAGGAAAATGCTATTAACTTATTTTCTTTTAAAACTTGGGGTATGGTAAATATGTCACTTGGAGTAGGTATTATATAAATGAGTCATGTGATTGCTTATAAATATAAGAACGCATTTTAATCCATATTACTTGATAACTGAAACACTTGGGGGTTATTGGTACCGTGTCCGGGCGTCCTGACTCATAAAATTGTATGGTCATATAAAATAACGCTCCGGGGTAGGCATACGACCTATAAGACTTGTTATTATAGATGGCGTGTACCTTAATCATTATAGCAATGAAAATGACCGACTTATGATTTCTGGTTCCAGACTGTCTGACAAGTATGTAAAAATGGTGACAATATAAAATCCAAAGAAATACTAAATGACCACCTACAGGTTTTCTCTATGTACTAAATCATTTTTGAAAAACAATTTTCAAAAGCGATTCGGTTAATTGTATTTACCGGCGAAAGCTGACGTATTTTCAAAAGATTGAACTGCAGGCACCGAACCTTGATATTAGGCTGGAAATCTTGGTCGCCTATGACAACCGCTATGGAATTTGCAACTCCTCATCTTAAGGCCTAAGATGTCCTAAGCTCTTTTTATTTTGATCCCGCCTATGGGCATACACTAAACGCTTGTACTTGAATTTTAATATTATATTAAAGCTTTTATTAAATTAAATGTTTTTACTCAATATTTCAGCTGCATACATGTTGTGATACTGTTATTCAATCGTCACGCTTTAACCCCACCAACTGTGCCCACCGGAATTCGGGGTGTGACAGCGAAGATAGTGACGTCAATGGATACGATAGCGGCGACCGAGGTGGCAGTGGCGTTTGTTGGTAGGGTAGAGGCGGCCAAGATGGCGAAGATGGAGGGGGAGGTGACAGTGGAGACATTGACACTTGTGGGAGATGTGGTGTTTGTGGCACCTAATAGGTGGGCTCGCTTATCCAGTCAAAACACATGATTCTTATCGAAAACTAAGTAAAATATGATTTGCCTTTTTCTTCTTGTGTTTTTCCCTTACTTAGGGTGTAGGGAGTGGTTAAACACTTGAAAGCGGTAAACTTCAAAATCAACCAATGAGAGTGTGCCATGTCATTCAACCTTAATAGTTTAAACTATGCTGAAAAGTATTGGCAATAGTTAGACACTTCATGAATTGGTAAACTTTAAAAAAAATGGGTGATTGGCTGAGAAAGAATGGACCCCACCACACATCCATCTCTATCCCCCTCCCCCTCTCCCTCCCTCTCACCGAAGCGGTGAAGCTTCACCGATTTTGGCCAACTCCATTTGGTAAATGTGGATTGGCCGTGGTTCCCCGAAGCGGTAAACGAGTTCACCGACGTTTGCCGCATCCCACTCCGTATACTATAACAACTCTCCTAATATTCTTAAGATACACTTATAAATGTACATGTTTGAAGATAACTAAACATAGGTAGGCAAATAGATATGCAACAAATCTAACATAAAATTTAAAGTCATGTACTTCTTTACCTCCACAGATGTAGCAGCTCTCCCAGAACCTTTAACGTAACCCTAGACACTCCTAAATACACCCGAATGCTAAAACCGGTCCCGAATACCTTTATATAATTAAAAATAAAATAAAAACAAAATTCAAGGGGCGTTCGCGGGGCGCGAAGCCCTTGGCTCTATCCGTCGCGGGCCGCGACAGCTCAAAATCAGGCGAGCACCTGATGCCGCCACGTGTTGATGACTCAGCAACCCTCAAACCGCCTAACATCCCTCGCGGGGCGCGAAGACCCCCTTGTTCTTCTTTGCGGGCCGCGAGAAAGTGCCGAATCAGCACTATAAATAAGGAGGTCGAGGTTTCAGTTTTCGTCGTTCAAATTTCTCAATCTCTCTCTAGATTTCTATATAGAAGAAGTAATTCCCAGGTATAATACCTACTAAAATAGCGAAGCCCTGCCCCGTTGTAAGTATTATAACCCCGGTTACGTATTAGATACGCTGCCCGATTGATCTAGTGCTCCGTAACGGCTGTCAAGGTTCTGCCTGACGTAGTTGTTGGAGTTCTGTCTCGGGAAGGGTATAACTAATGTAAATTGGGTTATTGTACTAACGCATGTGCATTGTTTAATTAATAGATTATAACCAGGAAGTCACAAGGAAAACACCTAAATTAGCAATGTGAGTAATCCTCTTTTTGTGTAAACCTTTTTGTGAGTAATCTCCTTTTTGTAAACTGGTTTTACAAAACCTTAAATAAGTTTATAAATGATTAGCAGTGATTGAGTCTTGTAATTCTTCAATTACTGCCGGTATTATGGGGTTTTGTATACATTACTTGATAATCTTCACAATTGGACAATGGGTTAGCCAATGTGTGATATGACCATAGCCATAGATACGGTCGAGTGGCAAGTACTGAATGAGTAATTGTGTAGATATAAACATTGTAATCGCTCTCAATACTGTAAAATGATAAAATCTGTTTTGATTAAACTGAGATTTACTCACCAGTATTTCTTGCTGATAAAATGTTTTAAACACGTGTTTCAGGTAACTTAGTGTGAAGCCAATAAAAACCAGCTGGAGAGCACTGAAGGCTTAGAAAAGTGGTCATAAAAGTTACTAAATTAAAAAGGGGAAATGTTTTCAATAATTAGGGTTATTCCCTATAAATGTACTAAAATGAAAATCGGGTTTCATTTCACTGGTTTATTATAAATGTATTATCAGAAAAACTTGGATTTTATTCCATTTAATTATCTTAAACATTTTGGTGTTTAACTCTGATAAAATATTTTCTAACTACGGTCCTGATGAAACTTTCCGCTGCCAAATTGATAAACACCGATACCATCGGACTGGCTCACGGCTCCCGTTCCCGGGTTGGGTGGGGTCGGGGGCTGTGACATATACCCTTATGCTTGTGTTTTTTCCCGAACGTGTTATTATACTTTTTAAATTTTAGATTAGGGTAAATTACAATTTTCGTCCTTTATGTTTGTATCAGATTGAAATGGTTGACCTTTAACTTCAATAATTACAGTCACAGTCCTTTCTTTGTTAAAACCGTTACACACTAGGTCCTTTAGCATTAACCCGGATAAAATTATCAGTTTAGTCTGATTACATAAGGATAGTTTAGTCTTTTATATCTGTATATAATATATTTACTTGTTTTGTTTTGAAAATGAAAATTCAACCCCACCACCAACACCTACTTTCTCTTCTCTGATCAAATCCCCACCCACATACACACCGTCCAAATCCCCACCTCCCATTTCCCTCATTAATTCAACCCTTCAATTAATCGAACAAGAAATAAACATACATTCAACCTTTTAATTAACTGAACAAGATATAAACACCCCTTCAACCATCCAAATCCACACCTCGGATCTCCCTCACCCTTCTACCGGACGAGCAGTGGACGGTGGTGTTGCGGCTGCACACATCGGCGTGTGACTGGGTTGCGTCGGCGGGGTTGACGAGGCAAAGAGAAGCAACAGAGGCTGCACATCTTCTGGATCTATTTTGTTCTGGTTCTAGTTTTGGATCTAGCGGATCTACATTACTGGTTCGAGTTTTGTGTTTTGGTTCGAGATTTGGATTCGATTGATGAACATCTGGTGGATCTACAAATGTTGAGTGAAATTTGAGTAAATTTTGATTGTTTAGGAGGATGGGTTTAAAGGGTGTGAAGAGTTTATATATAGGAAGATGATGGTGTAATGGGTGTAAATTATGATTGTTTAGGATTATGGGTTGAAGGTGCTTATTGAGAGTGTAGACTGCAATTTGGGTTTCATGGAGGTAAGGTTGAATATGGTGTAACAAGTGCTCAAAACCATTGATGTTTGGATTTTTTTTTATTATTATTTTTTTTAATCAAAACTTAGTATGAAACAATGGTGGTGGTACGTTGGTGTTGATGTGCTGGTGGGTGGCAGGGGGTGGTGATGTGGTGTCGGCAGGTGGAGAAGAAGAACACAAGGACAAGACTTTATGTATGTTTTTTTAAGTTGTTTTTGTTTTATTTATAATATATATTTTTAAATAAAAGGTATGTTAAATGAGCGAAATACCCTCATGCCTTGCACATGATCAGACTTAATTGATAATTTTAATTGGGTTAGTGCTAAAGGACCTATGGTGTAATGTTTTTAACAAATAAAGGAATGTGACTGTAATTATTAAAGTTAAAGGTCAACCATTGCAATCCGATACAAACGTAAAGGACGAAAAGTGTAATTTACCCTTTAAATTATTGACCTTATTCCTTCCTTTTTTGAACTTTCTTTTTTTTTCCAAAAGTTAGATTTAAAATCTAAACTACTATTGGCTTGAATCTTGCATCGACTTGTCAGCAGACTGTTATCAGTAGAGCAATATGTTGGTAGTAACTTGTCAGTAGAAACTTGTCTTAACATTTATTTATTGAAAGGTTAATACATGGAATTACAGTATGAGGAATAAAAAATATTACAATGTAAGAAAGGTTTGCTACGATCCTATACTAACAAAACAATCACGCAAACTAGCCACTGGGAGAAACTTATGTTACCACTTATTGAATTAAACGACTCAAAAACTAACATAACCACACTCATGAATAAAATTCAAAAAGTAAAATAAATTTAAAAACAACACAAGAACTTATAAAAGATGTTGCATTTCAATTCGTTTTGATATATTCATTTGTAAAAGGAATGGTGAATGAGATCTTCCCTAGGAGGATTCCTCTATTTACTAATTTCGTGAAAATAACGTTAAAAGAGAGGGATGGTTAATCATGCATTATGTGGTGGCGTTGATAGCCAAAAGACAAAAGGGTACATGCACTAGTCGGCATTTGTCCTGATTGTTGAGTGTTATGTGCCTTGTGTCCAAGGCTTGTTGCAAAATTACTATCGAGCTAGAGGTCTCACTGGAAGCAGCCTCTCTATTCCTACGGGGTAGAGGTAAGACTGTCTACATCTTACCCTCTTCAGACCCTACCTTAGCTTTGCTATTGATGGGATTTACTGAGTATGATGATGATGATTCTCCTCAAAATAATCTAGTAAAAAAACATGATTTAGACAAATGAGGGAATGTTTAACTAAAGAAGAAATGTAACACCCTGATTTCCCGGTGGGCCCGGACTTGGGGTATATGACAAATTGATATAGATATTCACAATAAGACAGCGAAAGTCTTGCGAGTATAAAATACTATTACAAATTTCAAATGTCCAAAGTTCAAATATTATACAGACCAAAGTGTATAAAGATTCACAGGTGGATCGGATAAACAAATGATTACATAATCAGACTACTAGGCATCTTGCATGGATTTTGCGAAGTCCACTAAGCAATTACCGGGCAGCTTCCAGCCTATTTACATTCTTTGCAACCTGCGCTTAGTCTTTTGAAGATACGTCAGTTTACACTGGCAAATATAAATAACCGACACATTTTGAAAATATTTCAAAAATCATTTTATGTGCACAATGACACATATATTTTCATAAATAACTTGGGACAAACTATTTCTCTTGTTATCAGTATTACATGCTTATCAATACATATGGGGCCTAGAAACTATGTCGAGATCATGATTAATCGACACATCACTTTAATACCCTTATTGGGCAAACCCATATTGGGCAAACCCATATTGGGTTATAAAAATATTTTAGTATAGCATTAGCATCTGTTAGGTATATGCCTACACCCCGTGCTTAAGTCGTGGCCATTTGCAATTAAATGAGCCAAGGATATCCAGGACACGATCGCATTAACCCCCCAATGTTTAAGTTATCAAGCAATACGAACTAAAACGGGTTATTTGAATTCTAGACACATAGGTCATCGATACCATACCCGACCAAGCGATAATAATTTACCGTATCCCAAGCCCGTATAGGGAAAATAGGTTAAGAATATTATTTACCTAGCTTAAGTCTTTACAATCCAAAGACAAATATATAAGCACAACCGATATAACAAAACAACTAGCAAGGTTTCAATTTACTGGACGCCCTTAGTGTGGAATGAATGATATAATAACCAATTAGAATGTTAACGGGTCCTATTCAAGTCATAGACTTAGACCGGTTAACCTATATATAAAGAAAACGGTACGGTACGCTAGATTAAGCAGTGACCGGATAGAATGTAGTTTAAACCCTCACAAGTACTATGACTTGTATAATATGGGTAAACAATATAACATTCTGGATTTGAAGTGAAATTGAAAGAATTTGACCCAATTCGGCTAACTTATATAAACTAAGTTATATAAGTCAACCGTACGCGCATAGGCGGTATCGGGTGATCGCATGAGCTAATGTTAAGTTCATTATGCCAAAACATCTTTATTATATTACCACATCAATAGGTATTACACTTTATATGTTCAATATGATTTAAAAACCAATTCATGCACAAAAGGGCAAAATTGGCATTTTTATGGCATAATGTATGAACTTGCATAAAACCCGACAACTGATTATGATCAAATGGTATAACCTCAGAGGGTTATTCCATACATAAATATGATCATAATGCAACTTCAAATCAGTAGCTAACTTAGCTAAATCGGGTCAGAATCGAAAGTCAAAGTAGAAGTCAAACTGCTTGACTTTCGGTTGCGAACCAGACTATAAACTGGAAATGACGGGTTGAAAATGTTAGACATATTCTAATATGTTATACCAACTGATAACCAGCCACCCAAGAATGGAATCGTCGAGCGAAAACACTTGACAACCTCCTAGAAGCAGCTTTTCTTGCCACCAGACCTTTCTCCATCAATTAGGAATCTGATGCCGTCACTAAACACATTCCTTAAATTGTAGCCATTTGTTGAGTGCTTTTTTTATGTCTAATCCGCATATATATCACCATTGCCCTTGATGTGCATAGATATTTATAAGTTCAATTTATAAATTTTCTGAAAAACTGCGTTTTGACTTTTATTTTATTATAACTTTGACCCGTCATTTGACCAATTTAACGTGATCTTCAGGAGGTGCCCTCATAGGGGATTATCGCCTACCTTATTACGATCACGTAGCCATGTTCGATTCGAACAATGGTTGGACCATAATGGTCATAACCGAAAGTCAAAGCAAAAGTCAATTTGCTTGACTTTCGGCTAATTACTTAGCCTAGAAAAAGAAATGAGCTGAGAAGGAACAATTATAAGTGTTCTAGGATGAACAAGAACTCAGTTGGGAGGCTCCCTTTTGGTCAGGAACACTCCAAGTAGAGAGGAAGATTGAGAAAATGAGCAAGTAAAATGGTAGCACAATGAGGCTATTTATACTTGAAGAAGTGTTGTAGGATTAAGCCAAGTGTTAAGGGGTGTTCTAAGATGATTCCAGGTGTGTATTGAGGTGTTAGAAGCTGCACAAGAGTGGCAAAATGCGAGAGATGTGGCAGCAATGCAGACTGCCTTGGTTTGCAAGTGAAGCCTGCCAACACGGTCCCTTACGGATCGTAAGGGTTCACCGCTTACGGTCCGTAAGGACCTCATCGCCCATGGTTTCATATTTTCTTACGGTCCGTAAGCTCCAATGACTTACGGTCCGTATGTAACACCCCGTGTTTTCGAGAAGTCAAAGTCAAGGTCAAAGTCAACGACCGATAGGACTTGACTCCAATCATAACCTTCATCATTGTGAAAAACAGCAAGTGCCCTAGATATTCTGTCAAGTAGTTACTTTTGGTGTATTTACTTTATTGAGACTATTATGTGGAGTAAGTGTCTATAACTGCAAATAATCGACGTATGTTAATCACTATTCAATCGACCTACGACTGTAAACTATAGGCAGTAACAATGCGATAAAGCTAATCTACCCATAAACAAGCTATGCTAATCGAATCGACGTCGAATCGTGATACGAACCGCAACTCGACTTATGAAATTTGGTTATTATGTGTGTGTGTGCCCTATGTGTTACTTGTGCATGTTTAATTATGTTATGTTGTGGTTATCAAGCGAATCGCAAATCGAGACTCGAAACACAATCGAACTCAATCGCAATCTACTCGCAATACGAGAAACGAAGGTGTTATAGGATGTTGTATGTTAGATATAGTAGTTGGGACTAAAAGTAATTTGACTAGGAAACTCTATCGCATCGAACCGCTCGCAAACGAAACCGAATCATCAAAACCGTCGCGCCAAACATTCGAACCGAGTGCCATCCGGCCGGATAGCCATCCGACCGGATAGCCACCATGCCAGGGAGTCAGATGCCATCCGACCGAGATGTCATCTGACCGGATAGTCATCCGGGCGGTATGCCACCCGACCAGATAGCACTTTCCTCTTTTGGAATCCTATAAATACCCCTGTCATTGTCATTCTTTCCACTTTTGGAAACCCTCTGTCCGAACAACTCGTGCTCCTCACCTTTTCTCCGATTTCTCTCGATTCCGGTAAGTTTTCATCCTAAACCTTGTACTTTCCTAATCTACACGCACTTCTACACCTTTCTATCTTCTGAATCTTAACTTTTAACCGTGAAATCACTAGATTTCGGGTGTTCTAGGATGACGTCATCATGAGTTCTTGAAGAACTTCATGTTTTGGCTTCAATCCACCAAGAACAACCTAGATCCATACAAATACACAAAGATCTTGTAAGATCTCAACACAAGAGTGGTGAAAAAGGATTGAAAGATGGTTTTTAACTTCTTTCAACTCTTTTATATTCAAAACACTCAGAACCGGTAGAATCGGGTTCTGATCTAGTCTCCTACTCATTCCAAGTGTTGTACTGGTTCAGATCTGGATTCCGCCTACGAGACCACCGACATCGGGTTAAACAAAAACAACCATCTAGAGCCGGTAACTGACTGAGCTAGGGTGATTCCTGGTCGGTTTAGTCGTCCGGGTCAAAATGGGAGTTCTATTGGGTAACACTTGTCAAGGCATCTCGAAATAACGACAAACCATCAAAACGACCAAGTGTAAGACGAACGGAACAATCAGAACGGATTGCTGTCCGACCGGATTGCTGTCCAATCGGATAGGTCATCCGAACGGATTGCCATCCGAACGGATCACACTTGGGTCCCACCTTTAAGAAACCATATTCCAGGTCTGAGTATTGAACGAATTGCTATCCGATCGGACGACCATCTGATTGGATTACTCTTCGGATCATAAGATACTAAGACTTTGAAGACTTAAACAATTTTCAACATGTTCATTAACAGGGTTGCCACCCGACCGGATGGACATCCGATCGAGTGACACTTCTGATGTGAACTTGTCTTCACTAAGTAATCTCACCACTAAGTTGCCGTCCGACCGGACTACCGTCCGACCGGATGACCATCCGAACGGATTGTCATCCGCACGACCCACCATCCGATCGACCAACTTGATGGATAGAGATACTTCAATGCTTTCAAAATGCTACAACGAAAACTTCAAAAGTCAAGCCATCATACACAAACACATTCATCCTAAAGGAAGAAACAATCCACTCGAATAGTCATCAGACCGGATTACCATCCGACCGGATGACCATCCGACCGGATGACCATCCGAACGGGTTGTCATCCGCACGGATTGCTGTCCGCTCGGATTACCATCCGAATGAATTACCATCCGACCCACTCTCACTCTGTATCATTTTACGCGTTATTTACCGTTATGCTATCGAATCTATTCAGGCTAACCCTACTCGCTAAGCGCTCCCTTCAATCCATCAATCGCTGTGAGTATACTCGATCCCTTTTTGCTTTAACGCACTTTTGGGTGTTACATACGTTACGACTATCCAAATCACATCAAACACACTACTCAACACTATTTGAACGCTAACCGTTAATGCATGTTATACGTGGCTCATGAATGCTTGTTTGTTATGTTTACACATGGAATGCTGTCTACCTGCCTTAGCAACGATAGTACTATAGTTTGGACTCAGCACCCGTTCGCGGGGGTTGTTAAGGATCATTACTTGCATGGTTACGGTGGTAAACATGTATTGCGAACTGCATCTGGCAGTCAACCCGCAGTCATTGGTATCGATGGATCTGTGTCGATAACTAACGTGCTTCATTTCACTATGTGTACGTGCTGGTTATGCGTAAACGATTTCGAACTCTATATACTATTATCAAACTTGTATGTTCACCTTTACATTTTATGTATTGACTTTATTTTAACGTATGTGACAGGTGCTTAGGATGCACACCTGGTAGGAATTTAAAGCTAGAATAACGCTTTAGAGCCCAACAAATAGTTGTCTGTAGATAACGAATCAAGGGTCTCTAGAAGCAGAAAAACAATTGCTGTCTATTTAAATATGAGTTGTCAGAACAGAATATTTGCCTGGATTTTGTCTGTAATAATTAACTTGCTGTTTGAGATACGGTATGGGACATGTCATTTAATTGAATAGTATTGATAATTGTTATGGAAACTTCTGGACAATCTGTTTCGCTCAGTGCCATGCCCCGATGATTCCGCCATCGGTTGGGGTGTGACAGATTGGTATCAGAGCCATAACTATAGGGAATTAGGCAAGACTCGACCTAGTCCGGGTCGAAGTCTTAGAAACCTAGACTATAGTGAGGAACCAACAGACCGACTCGAGTACATCCCTACTGGATTACGTACGCGCTTATTACTCGACGTTTTCACCTATACTACACTATCACTACACTCGAATTTTCAAGGGGCGATAAAGTCGAGATTAGGTGTGAAAACCACAAACTCCCGACTAAATTGCTTAATCGATGCTGTTTTGTCAACTTATCAATAATCTCTTCATTCTTTTTCAATAACGAACGCTTGTTCCACGGGGGGAAATTATACCAAATTAGGGGTGAAACCCATATTTTGATGAATAATCTCCTCTATTGTATTAAAACAGGGACGAAGTTGTTAAGATAGGCTTGAAACCCTAACCTTGACGACTTGTTCCGCACATTTTACCAAAACTCTCACCAAAGTCTCGACGGACTCCAACGACCTGAAGTCACGGCATGACTAACGGGACGCGTGCCAAACGCCCAAGAATCGAGGCGAAGGCACAGTCCTGAAGGTCAAAATGTGTACAACAAGTCCTTGAGAATAGTCGAAACGCTTTGGTTAGTCAAAGTCTAGTAGCCGTAGACAATCTATTTCTCGAATTTTGTGTGTTTCAATTCTGAGCCCGCAACTGCTGACTTCGATAATTCGTCGATTTTATGTGTTATATGTGTGTTTACCGTTTATGTGTTTAATTTTGGAAGATTTATTCGATTTATGCCTCACTTCAATCGACACGCACAACCCGCACTGCATTTCTATCTCAAAACGCTGACAAATCGCTAAGTTGTGGACGATCTTATGCTATAATACTCTTATATTACACTACTCGATGATAAGATTACGTATTCAGAGGTAGTCGGAATACTCTGTGTGCTCTTGTGCTTCTATGCCTCTAGTGATTAAATGTGTATGTGTTTCCTTGCTTCTTTGCCTTACATGCTTAGGTGATTATGTGCTCTACATGCTTATGTGATTTTGTGCTCTTTGTGTTAATATGCTTATGTGAATCTGCGTGTTCCTGAGTTTTAGTAAGTAGTAAACGTGTGAGGTGAGATTCGAATACAATGTGTTGAGTCCTGTGACGATGTCTATTGCAGACAATGTCGTCTGGATCCCGTCATTCCCTACTTTCTCGCCAAGAAAAGAGAGGCAAATGCCTTGCTGCCATCATCGCTAAAAGTGTAGCAAAAGCCATGAGTGATGTTTACGAAAATGCCAGCAAATCGTCTGAGGAATCGAGGACCGAAGCTCCTAAAGCTACCTCCAAGTCCTTCAATTTCAAGCAGTTCAAGTCATGTGGGCCAAAGGAATTCACTGGAGAGGGAGGTCCTACTGCACTATTCCAATGGTTTGATTCCATTGAGGTTACTTTGCGACAGAGTGGTTGCCCTGATGACCTTCGAACTCTGAATGCTACCGGCGCTTTCCAGTCCCGTGCTCTAGACTGGTAGACGGCCGAGAGAAACAAGCGAGGGAACGATGCAGCCTACGGTCTGTCGTGGGACGAGCTCAAAGAAGTCATGCTAGAGGAATTATGCCCTCCTCATGAACGTCAAAAGCTAGAAGATGAATTTTGGCACATACACCAACATGAGGGTGATAATGCTGCTCTCACCGCCCGTTTCAAACAGCTCAGCATCATCTGTCCCGATCAAGTCAAGACTCCGGAGATCACAATCAAGAAGTACATCCGAGCTTTGCCCGACTGCGTCGCAAATTTCGTGCAAGCGGCTAAGACTAAGACGATCGAAGAAACTTACCTACTGGCTCCTGAAATCAACGACAAAAGGGTCAAGGCTGGTGTCTGGGATAAAACTCCGAAGCATCTGCATCAAGCTACTACCACCGCACCAACTACTGAACCCACCCCATCAAGCAACAAGAGGAAGAACAAAAGGAAGAACAGCTCCAGCAACAAAAACTGTGAGATCACTGCTGCACCAGCTCAGTCTGTACCAGCCCAACAGCGTCAAGTAGCGGTGTCTGTGGCTAATGCACCACCTTCAAAGCGTGCATACACTGGGCCACATCCGCTCTGCCCTACTTGTACCTACCATCACCCAACTGCCATTCCCTGCCGTTTTTGTGCCCATTGCAATGTATACGGCCATTTCACTGCCAACTGCCGTATTCGACAAGCTCCTGCTCATCAAGCTCTGCTCACTGCCCCTCAGGGTCAACAAGCCCCTCCGGCACCCGCGGTCAAGGCCAGAGCCTTCTTCGCATGTGGCGACCCGAACCATTTCGTCAACATGTGCCCAAACAGGGTTGTGAAACAAGAGCCTCAGTAACAGCAGCCTCAGCAGCAACAACAACAGCAGCAGCAACAACAGGCCGCGCGCGCCAAAACTTTCAACCTCAATGTGCGTCAAGCCCAGGCCGACAACAACGTGGTCAATGGTACGTTCCTTGTGAATGGTATTTATGCTTCGTGTTTGTTTGATACTGGAGCCGATAATTGCTTTGTGTCGTTCGAATTCGAGAAACTCCTTAGTCGTAAGCGCTCTCACCTCTCCTCGACGTTCGATTTTGAAGTCGCTACCGGAAGAACTGTCACCGTTAATTCTGTTCTTCGTGATTGTACCCTCGAGCTAAATAATCACATCTTTCCAATCGACCTTATTCCGATGCAACTCGGAAGTTTTGATGTCATAATAGGCATGGACTTTCTTCGCGAAAACCATGCTGAAGTGGTATGCTTCGAAAAGATGATTCGATTCTCGCTCGCGAATGGTGATTTATCGTGTGTCTACGGTGATACTACTTCAAAGGGGCTCAAGCTCATGTCGTGTGTCCAAGCTAGCAAGTATCTCCGCAAGGAATACAGAGCTTTCTTGGCTAACATTGTAGTAGCGGAGAAGGAAAAGAAAGAAAAGAAGGAAGTGAAAGACGTTCCCGTGGTTCGAGAATTTCCTAATGTTTTTCCAAAGGATCTTCCCAGACTACCGCCAAGTTGTGACATCGACTTTCGTATCGACCTCATTCCTGGAGCCAACCCTATTGCCAAAGCTCCCTACTGACTCGCGCCGTCTGAGATGTGCGAACTCTCAAACCAACTCCAGGAACTACTTGAGAAAGGCTTCATTCGCCCGAGCACCTCTCCCTGGGGTGCACCAGTCCTTTTCGTCAAAAAGAAGGATGGGTCGTTCAGGATGTGCATCGATTATCGGGAATTGAATAAGTTAACTATCAAGAACCGCTATCCCCTACCTCGCATCGACGATTTGTTTGATCAACTACAAGGCGCTACGTGTTTCTCAAAGATCGATCTACGTTCAGGGTATCACCAGCTACGTATACAAGAGAAGGATATACCCAAAACCGAGTTTCGCACTCGTTACGGCCACTACGAATTCGTTGTCATGCCTTTCGGTTTAACCAACGCACCAGCGGTTTTCATGGATCTAATGAATCGCGTGTGTAAACCATATCTCGACCGTTTCGTCATCGTATTCATCAACGATGTCCTGATCTATTCCAAATCGAAGGCCGAACACGCGCAACATTTACGTTTGGTTCTCGAGTTACTCCAGGGGAACCAAATCTATGCCAAGTTCTCCAAGTGTGAATTCTGGTTGGAGGAAGTTCAGTTTCTGGGTCACATTGTTAATAGTCAAGGTATTCACGTTGACCCTGCGAAGATTGAAGCTGTCAAGAGCTGGGTTACGCCTAAGAACCCGTCTGAGGTCCGTTCTTTTCTCGGACTAGCGGGCTATTACCGACGATTCATCGAAGGATTCTCGAATATTGCTGTGCCGCTTACCGCACTCACGCATAAAAACCAGCCTTTTGTTTGGGGAACTAAGCAAGAGACCGCCTTCCAAACCCTCAAGCACATGCTTTGCAACGCTCCTATTCTCACATTGCCCGACGGAAACAACGATTTCATTGTCTATTGTGATGCTTCCAACCTTGGTCTCGGTTGTGTCCTTATGCAACGGGACAAGGTCATAGCTTACGCATCTCGTCAGCTCAAAGTCCACGAGAAGAACTATACAACCCATGATCTCGAGCTAGGCGCAGTTGTTTTTGTGTTAAAGATTTGGCGACACTACCTATATGGTACCAAGTGTACGATCTTCACCGATCATAGGAGCCTACAACATATCTTTAATCAGAAGGAACTTAATATGCGTCAATGCCGATGGGTAGAACTTCTCAACGATTACGACTGTGAGATCCGATATCACCCAGGCAAGGCGAATGTTGTTGCCGACACACTTAGCAGATGGAGCTATCTGCTTAGCACTCGTAATGTTCAAGCCCAACACGATCTCGAAACTCTCATCCGTGACGCTCAACATGCGTGTTTTAATGAACGCACTTTGAAGAAAGAAAGAATCTACCACGATGGAGCCCAACTTGTGAGCAAATCGAACGGGATATTCCACTTTCTGGACCGAAATTGGATTCCCAAACGAACCAATTTATGACAAATCTTGATGGACGAAGCCCACAAATCCCGGTATTCTATTCATCCCGGTGCCGACAAAATGTACCAGGATCTTCGTTATAAGTACTGGTGGCCAGGTATGAAAAGGGATATCGCTCTTTACGTCGGAAAATGCCTAACTTGTGCAAGACTCAAGGCTGAACATCAAAGGCCCTCTGGCTTGCTCGAACAACCACCAATCCCCATGTGGAAATGGGAGAGTATAGCTATGGACTTCGTAACCAAGCTACCACACACGTCATCAGGTCACGACAACATTTGGGTTGTGATCGACCGTCTGACTAAATCAGCACACTTTTTGCCAATACGGGAAGACTACAAGGTAGAACGATTAGCCCGAATCTACACCGACGAGATCATTTGTAATCATGGAACGCCTCGTGACATCATCTCTGATCGTGATGCTCGGTTTACTTCGCGACTGTGGGAAACGTTTCAAACGGCACTAGGTACATCGCTTAATCTAAGTACCGCTTTCCACCCTCAAACCGACGGTCAGACTGAAAGAACGATCCGTACTTTTGAAGACATGCTCCGTTCGTGTGTCATAGACTTTGGTGGTAATTGGGATAAATACCTGCCATTAGTCGAATTCTCATATAACAACAGCTATCATTCTAGCATCCAAATGGCACCATTCGAGGCATTATACGGAAGAAGATGTCGATCGCCTATTGTGTGGCACGAGATCGGTAATTCGCAATTAACCGGTTCTGAGCTATTACAAGAAACGACAGACAAAATTTTCCAAATTCGAGACAACCTGATGAAAGCCCGGGATCGACAGAAAAGTTACGCCGATAGAAAACGCAAGCCCCGTGAATTTGACGTTGGTGACTATGTACTGCTAAAGGTATCACCTTGGAAGGGTGTGGTCTGATTCGGCAAGAAGGGAAAGCTCGCGCCTCAATATGTTGGACCTTTTAAGATTCTGGAAAGGATCGGAAAAGTCGCCTACATACTCGAACTACCGGAGGAACTTAGTAATTTCCACCCGACTTTCCACGTGTCAAACCTCCGAAAGTGCCTAGCTGATCACGACTTACATGTTTCTCTCGATGACTTGCAAGTGAACGAAACATTACACTTCGTGGAAAAGCCTGTCGAAATCATGGATCGCCAAACCAAGCAACTCAGGCGCTCGCGCATTCCTATTGTGAAAGTCCGCTGGGAAGGCAAACGAGGCGCAGAGTTCACTTGGGAACTCGAAAGCGACATGAAGGCAAAGTACCCGCAGTTGTTTGCTACGGCTTCATCCTAATTTCGGGACGAAATTCCCTAAACAAGGGGAGGCTGTAACACCCCGTGTTTTCGAGAAGTCAAAGTCAAGGTCAAAGTCAACGACCGATAGGACTTGACTCCAATCATAACCTTCATCATTGTGAAAAACAGCAAGTGTCCTAGATATTCTGTCAAGTAGTTACTTTTTGTGTATTTACTTTATTGAGACTATTATGTGGAGTAAGTGTCTATAACTGCAAATAATCGACGTATGTTAATCGCTATTCAATCGACCTACGACTGTGAACTATAGGCAGTAACAATGCGATAAAGCTAATCTACCCATAAACAAGCTATGCTAATCGAATCGACATCGAATCGTGATACGAACCGCAACTCGACTTACGAAATTTGGTCATTATGTGTGTGTGTGCCTATGTGTTACTTGTGCATGTTTAATTATGTTATGTTGTGGTAATCAAGCGAATCGCAAATCGAGACTCGAAACACAATCGAACTCAATCGCAATCTACTCGCAATACGAGAAACAAAGGTGTTATAGGATGTTGTATGTTAGATATAGTAGTTGGGACTAAAAGTAATTTGACTAGGAAACTCTATCGCATCGAACCGCTCGCAAACGAAACCGAATCGTTAAAACCGTCGCGCCAAACATTCAAACCGAGTGCCATCCGGCCGGATAGCCATCCGACCGGATAGCCACCATGCCAGGGAGTCAGATGCCATCCGACCGAGATGTCATCCGACCGGATAGTCATCCGGGCGGTATGCCACCCGACCGGATATCACTTTCCTCTTTTGGAATCCTATAAATACCCCTGTCATTGTCATTCTTTCCACTTTTGGAAACCCTCTGTCCGAACAACTCGTGCTCCTCACCTTTTCTCCTATTTCTCTCGATTCCGGTAAGTTTTCATCCTAAACCTTGTACTTTCGTAATCTACACGCACTTCTACACCTTTCTATCTTCTGAATCTTAACTTTTAACCGTGAAATCACTAGATTTCGGGTGTTCTAGGATGACGTCATCATGAGTTCTTGAAGAACTTCATGTTTTGGCTTCAATCCACCAAGAACAACCTAGATCTGACCGATTTCCACACAAATACACAAAGATCTTGTAAGATCTCAACACAAGAGTGGTGAAAAAGGATTGAAAGATGGTTTTTAACTTCTTTCAACTCTTTTATACTCAAAACACTCAGAACCGGTAGAATCGGGTTCTGATCTAGTCTCCTACTCATTCCAAGTGTTGTACTGGTTCAGATCTGGATTCCGCTTACGAGACCACCGACATCGGGTTAAACAAAAACAACCATCTAGAGCCTGTAACTGACTGAGCTAGGGTGATTCCTGGTCGGTTTAGTCGTCCGGGTCAAAATGGGAGTTCTATTGGGTAACACGTGTCAAGGCGTCTCGAAATAATGACAAACCATCAAAACGACCAAGTGTAAGATGAACGGAACAATCGGAACGGATTGCTGTCCGACCGGATTGCTGTCCAATAGGATAGGTCATCCGAACGGATTGCCATCCGAACGGATCACACTTGGGTCCCACCTTTAAGCAACCATATTCGAGGTCTGAGTATTGAACGAATTGCTATCCGATCGGACGACCATCTGATTGGATTACTCTTCGGATCATGAGATACTAAGACTTTGAAGACTTAAACAATTTTCAACATGTTCATTAACAGGGTTGCCACCCGACCGGATGGACATCCGATCGAGTGACACTTCTGCTGTGAACTTGTCTTCACTTAGTAATCTCACCACTAAGTTGCCGTCCGACCGGATGACCATCCGAACGGATTGTCATCCGCACGACCCACCATCCGATCGACCGACTTGATGGATAGAGATACTTCAATGCTTTCAAAATGCTACAACGAAAACTTCAAAAGTCAAGCCATCATACACAAACACATTCATCCTAAAGGAAGAAACAATTCACTCGAATAGTCATCCGACCGGATGACCAACCGAACGGGTTGTCATCCTCACAGAATGCTGTCCGCTCGGATTACCATCCAAATGAATTACCATCCGACCCACTCTCACTCTGTATCGTTTTACGCGTTATTTACCGTTATGCTATCGAATCTATTCAGGCTAACCCTACTCGCTAAGCGCTCCCTTCAATCCATCAATCGCTGTGAGTATACTCGATCCCTTTTTGCTTTAACGCACTTTTGGGTGTTACATACGTTACGACTATCCAAATCACATCAAACACACTACTCAACACTATTTGAACGCTAACCGTTAATGCATGTTATACGTGGCTCATGAATGCTTGTTTGTTATGTTTACACATGGAATGCTGTCTACATGCCTTAGCAACGATAGTACTATAGTTTGGACTCAGCACCCGTTCGCGGGGGTTGTTAAGGATCATTACTTGCATGGTTACGGTGGTAAACATGTATTGCGAACTGCATCTGGCAGTCAACCCGCAGTCATTGGTATCGATGGATCTGTGTCGATACCTAACGTGCTTCATTTCACTATGTGTACGTGCTGGTTATGCGTAAACGAATTCGAACTCTATATGCTATTATCAAACTTGTATGCTCACCTTTACATTTTATGTATTGACTTTATTTTAACGTATGTGACAGGTGCTTAGGATGCACACCTGGTAGGAATTTGAAGCTAGAATAACGCTTTAGAGCCCAACAAATAGTTGTCTGTAGATAACGAATCAAGGGTCTCTAGAAGCAGAAAAACAATTGCTGTCTATTTAAATATGAGTTGTCGGAACAGAATATTTGCCTGGATTTTGTCTGTAATAATTAACTTGCTGTTTGAGATACGGTATGGGACGTGTCATTTAATTGAATAGTATTGATAATTGTTATGGAAACTTCTGGACAATCTGTTTCGCTCAGTGCCATGCCCCGATGATTCCGCCATCGGTTGGGGTGTGACACCGTAACCATCTTTCAGCAACAAAAATTTATTAACCTTACAGTCCGCAAGGCATTAGGCCTTGCGGTCCGTAAGGGTCACTAAGAGGCCATTCTTTGGCATGTTGACATATTTAGTCCCTCCACATTCATTCTTCCACTATTTTACATAGTTAGTCCCTCTCGTCCAACATTGTGGCATAGTTGAGAGTTGATTGAACACGTGTTGTCGTACTATTTGATATAAAATTATGAGGTGTTACAAGAAAGAAGAAAAAAGCCAAAGCATTATGTAAGCAAAAATCATTAAGTATATATCAAGCTTTTGTGACATCTATTTCCTTCTAAGTCAACCTTGATCCTATTTTAATTTGTTTGATTCTCATATGTGAATAGCTTCCAATCATAAGGAAAAAAATAGTTTTGAATTATTCACAATGGATTTCTTTCAATATGTGATTAAAATCCAATCATAAGGAAAAACTTAGTTTTGAAATATTCACAACTAGTATTTTACCGCGGCGCGCTGCGCCCGCCGCGTGTTGCTACACGTTAACTGCAAAGGCTAAAGGGCTTCGAAAATTTATCAAACAAACAAAACAGAGAAGCTAAACCGTTAAATGAATCAAAGTTTTCAGAGAAGCTAAAGAATAGACACTAAACGGAAACGTGAGAAGTTTTAACGTGATCTAAGAGAATTTTTCTTAGCAGTTGTTGTTTTGAAATATGGACAATAAGTTCCGAAAGCAACCAAAGAAGAAATCCAAAAGAAAAATCATGACCAAAAAGATGTCGACACATGTTTTGCATTAATGGAAAAATATAAAAACGAACATTAGAGATGGTTTCTACCGATGTTGTTCAATTGGAATCACCATCGCCATGACACCGATATTCTAGCATAACAAAAAACAATAAAGCGATTTACCAATTTATTTTTAGCTTGAGGAAACATGACAAAATCAAAAAATTCAAAGCAACAAACATACTCATACGAAGAAAAAGTAATTTTAAAGCAAAACTTTAGTGTACTTTTAGTGATGTTTTTTAATAGTTTGTATTCCAACAAAAGTTCACATATCACATGAAAAGCATATACGATTAAGTACAACAAAAAACAAACTCAATATACCGATTGAATTTCATCATCAAAGTTAGAAGCTTTCTACACTATAATCATCATTAAATTTTTCACGTTTCTTCTCCAATTACTTTGCTTGTTTTTTGATATAATCATCATCAAAGTTAGAAGCATTCTACACTATAATCATCATCAAATTTTCCACCTTTTTTCTCCAATTTCTTTGCTTGTTTTTTGATATAATCATCATCAAAGTTAGAAGCTTTCTACACTATAATCATCATCAAATTCTCCAATTACTTCGTTTGTTTTTTGATATAATCACCAACAAAGTTAGAAGCTTCGTTCAGGCAAGAAGTTGATCGAGACAAACCCAATGCCTTTTGTCAAAGTGGTAGTGGTGGAAGAAATGGTGTAGAGTAGAGGTAAGATAATCAACTGTGGGAGTAAAATATGTGGCTGAGTAAAACACGTGCCCAGGCTAAAAAGCAAAACAAAAAAAAAACAACATTCTTAAAACTGGTAAGGGAATGTGCAAAAGTGGACGTTGGATCAAAAAGCAACGGCTGAGATGTGTCAACTGTTCACAAGAGTCTACCGTAAATATTATTATATATAATGGATTTATTTTTGAAAGAAAAAATGGATATGATAACGACTCGACCTGTCAGTATATAAGTATATCTTTCTCCACGATTTGACCACGACTCGAC
Organism: Helianthus tuberosus; assembly: GCA_030545235.1. Taxonomy (NCBI): domain Eukaryota; kingdom Viridiplantae; phylum Streptophyta; class Magnoliopsida; order Asterales; family Asteraceae; genus Helianthus; species Helianthus tuberosus. Next base: position 114,184,849 of record CM060417.1, on the reverse strand, counting down.
CTGTCAGTAAACCTGAGAAAAACTACTATACATGTTAATGAGATGATTGTTAAGGTGATCACTATCTTGCTTAGTAGGCCTTACTAATAAGTAATAAAGATAAAATCTTAGTGATACCCGGAACTGGACGTAAATATGATTCATTAACATCCATTCAAACTGCTATAACTCGTTGGGTTTCATATGTGGATTTTTTCTTTATTTCAAACCATCTTTTAGTTAAAATCTAATCAACAAACACCTTAAAACAATAAATATTTATTTAAATGATATTAAAAATATTATAATTATTAGATTTAAAAGAGTTAATTACTTTTTAAGTCCTTGAGGTTTGCCAAAAATAACGGTTTCAGTCCATTAGTTTAAAAATTGCCATTTCAGTCCATTAGTTTCATTATCATAACCATTTCAGTCCACAAACTTAACTCCATCCATTTATTTTGTTAACTTTGGGGTGAAATTACCAAATTACCCCTGCTAACTTAACAAATTGTAATAAAAATCATAAAAATTCAAAAAAATTCCAAAAAATTAAAAAAATTCCAAAAAATCTAAAAATCAAAAAAATTTTAAAAAATTCAAAAAAATATAAAAATAAAAAAAATAATAAAAAAATTCTAAAAAATCTAAAAATAAAAAAAATTCCAAAAAATTCCAAAAAATTCAAAAAAATCTAAAAATCAAAAAAATTTTAAAAAATCATAAAAATTCTAAAAAATCCAAAAAAATACAAAAAAATCCAAAATGTTTCGAACCCGAACCGTTTCGACCCGTACCGTTTCGACGCGAAGCGTTTCGACGCGAACCGTTTCGAGCCGAACCGTTTCGACCCGTACCGTTTCGACGCGAACCGTTTCGACCCGTACCGTTTCGACCCGTACCGTTTCGACGCGAAGCGTTTCGACTCGAAACGGTACGGGTCGAAACGGTGCGGGTCGAAACGGTGCGGGTCGAAACGGTGCGGGTCGAAACGGTTCGGGTCGAAACGGTTCGGGTCGAAACGGTTCGGCTCGAAACGGTTCGGGTCGAAACGGTTCGGGTCGAAACGGAACGGGTCGAAACGGTTCGCGTCGAAACGGTACGGGTCGAAACGGTTCGGGTCGAAACGGTTCGGGTCGAAACGGTACGGGTCGAAACGGTACGGGTCGAAACGGTACGGGTCGAAACGGTACGGGTCGAAACGGTTCGGGTCGAAACGGTTCGGGTCGAAACAGAACGGCTCGAAACGGTTCGCGTCGAAACGGTTCGCGTCGAAACGGTACGGGTCGAAACGGTTCGGGTCGAAACGGTTCGGGTCGAAACGGTTCGGCGTCGAAACGGTTCGCGTCGAAACGGTTGGCAAACCTCAGGGACTGAAAAAGTAATTAACTGTTTGTGGTTCGAAACGGTACGGGTCGAAACGGTTCGCGTCGAAACGGTACGGCTCGAAACGGTACGGCTCGAAACGGTTCGCGTCGAAACGGTTCGCGTCGAAACGGTACGGGTCGAAACGGTTCGCGTCGAAACGGTTCGGCTCGAAACGGTTCAGCTCGAAACGGAACGGGTCGAAACGGTTCGCGTCGAAACGGTTCGCGTCGAAACGGTACGGGTCGAAACGGTTCGGCTCCAACGGTTCGCGTCGAAACGGTACGGGTCGAAACGGTTCGGGTTCGAAACGGTTCGGGTTCGAAACATTTTGGATTTTTTTGAATTTTTATGATTTTTTAAATTTTTTTTGATTTTTAGATTTTTTTTGAATTTTTTTGAATTTATTTGATTTTTTTGAATTTTTTGGAATTTTTTTTATTTTTAGATTTTTTTGAATTTTTTTATTATTTTTATTATTTTTATATTTTTTTGATTTTTTTGAATTTTTTAAAATTTTTTTGATTTATAGATTTTTTGGAATTTTTTAAATTTTTTTGAATTTTTTTGAATTTTTATGATTTTTATTACAATTTGTTAAGTTAGCAGGGGTAATTTGGTAATTTCACCCCAAAGTTAATAAAATAAATAGATGGAGTTAAGTTTGTGGACTGAAATGGTTATGAAAATGAAACTAATGGACTGAAATGGCAATTTTTAAACTAATGGACTGAAATCGTTATTTTTGGCAAAACTCAGGGACTGAAAAAGTAATTAACTCGATTTAAAAAAACCTATTCCTGTCCGCTAAAGTGTATACAACATTTTCTTTAACAGTTAAGACTATTAGTACATTTGAACACAGAGAGAAACATTTAATGAGTAAAGATAAACACTTTTTATATTGTTGATTGATTAACAAATATGGATACATTATACATTATACTTCCATGTCAGTATCAACTCAAATCAAATTAATAACTTTAACTAAGGGTGTTAGGAGTGGGAGTCGGCAAAGCCACTTTACCGAAGTGGCAAAGAGTGGCAAACCATTGCCAATGAAGTTTACCGATCAAACATTCATCAATTCGGTGAGTGCTTGCCGTGCGGTGAAGGGAGTGTATGAGAGAGAGAGTGGATAGTGTGGGGTGGGGTCCATTCCAATGTCAACCAATCACACCTTTTTCCTTTTTTTTAAAGTTTACCACTTCACCAAATGTCTAAACCATTGCCAACACTTTTCACTGATTGACGTGGCGCACTCTGATTGGTTGATTTTTTAGTTTGCCACTCTCAAGTGTTTAACCACTCCTAACACCCTAAAAAACAATATGAACAATATGTATTAAATCTTAAACACTTAAGCGATCAACGAGAAGTGATTTAATGGGGGTCCTGAGTTGAATAACTGACCCAGAGACTGTATTTTTCTGCTACAATTTTAAAACTAAAATGAGTATTAACTCCTGATCAGACTTATCTAATACTCATAATAAATGATCACTCGGCCAAGTGGGAGAATGTTAGCGTAAATTATTATTAAATAATTTATGGTGCCCTTATTGATCATTTATCTAATAACCAGATCAATATTGACCTTAATATCCCTATAAAATTAACTGGGCTTTATTTGATGGACATAAAGGCCCGTACTAGTTAATTAGGGTTTCCCCTTAGGTGAAGCATATAAATACAGGTTATTGGGAACCCTAAAAATACACCATAAAGTTTACGGCTCCCCTCACTACAATCTGTTATCATCCCTCTCCATCCTAACTGCTCACCCTAAACGGGAACCGATCAAGATGGCTTCTTCTTCATCTCTTACTACTACTGGATTGTCAGGTATGTCAAGATCCCTAAAGTGTTTTTCCATTAGATATTCAAAGAACTTATTAACATTGTGTCCAAGGCTTGATGCAAAACTACTATCGAGCCAGGGGTCTCACTGGAAGCAGACTCTCTATTCCTACGGGGTAGAGGTAAAACTGTCTACATCTTACCCTCTTCAGACCCCACCTTAGCTTTACTATTGATGGGATTTACTGGGTATAATGATGATGAGTGATTATCCTCAAAATAATCTAGTAAGAAAACATGCTTTAGACAAATGAGGGAATGTTTAACTAAAGAAGAAAGGAGAAAAAAGCCAAAGCATTATGTAGGCAAAAATCATTAAATATATATCAAGCTTTTGTGACATCTATTTCCTTCTTAGTCAACCTTGATCCTATCTTAATTTGTTTGATTCTCATATGTGATTAACATCCAATCATAAGCAAAAAAATAGTTTTGAATTATTCACAATGGATTTATTTTTGAAAGAAAAAATGGATATGATCATGACTCGATCTGTCAGTATATAAGTATATCTTTCTCCACGAGTTGACCACGACTCGACCCGTCAGTAAACCTAAGGATCACTACTATACATGTTAATGAGATGATTGTTAAGGTGATCACCATCTTGCTTAGTAGGCCTTACTAATAAAGATAAAATCTTAGTGATACCGTACTGGACGTAAATATGATTCATTAACATCCATTCAAACTGCTATAACTCGTTGGGTTTCATATGTTGATTTTTTCTTTATTTCAAACCATCTTTTAGTTAAAATCTAATCAACTAACACCTTAAAACAAAGAAAATTGGTTTTTAATAAACCAACCTTTGTCCCGTTGGTAAATAATAATCTTACCTACGTAATTGGTATACAATAATCCTACCTATCAACATGTTGGTACTCAATGAACTTCCGTTAATTTTTTTTAACTGAAGTTAATTTTTAAGTTTTATTTATTACACAAAAAGTCCCTGTAGTTGTAATTTACTAGTTTTAACTATTTTATAAAACAAAAAAACCTCAAGGGACTGTAATTTACTAGTTTTAAAATAGTTAAAACTAGTAAATTACAACTACAGGGACTGTTTGTGTAATAAATAAAACTTAAAAACTAACTTTAGTTAAAAAAATTAACGGAAGTTCATTGAGTACCAACATGTTGATAGGTAAGATTATTGTATACCAATTACGTAGGTAAGATTATTATTTACCAACGGGACAAAGGTTGGTTTATTAAAAACCAATTTTCCTTAAAACAATAAATATTTATTTAAATAAACAAAGATATTACAAACATTATAATTATTAGATTTAAAAAACCTATTCCTGTCTGCTAAGTGTATACAATATTTTCTTTAACAGTTAAGACTATTAGTACATTTGAACTTAGAGAGAATCAGAAACATTTAATGAGTAAAGATAAACACTTTTTATATTGTTGATTGATTAACAAATATCGATAAAAACTTTAACTAAAACACATTATGTATTAAATCTTAAACACTTAAGCGATCAACGAGAAGTGATTTAATGTGACTGATCATCTCTTTTCCAGCATGATTATAATCGTCACCACGCGTATAAAGCACATCACAAACTCATGCAAGATTAGTTGGAGGCATAAGTAAAGGTCTTGGGACTTCCGTTGGCCTTAGAGACTCTTGATTTATAACTTTCCAACTATCTTCAACTAGTTTTGCGAACAACTCATGTGTTTGCTCCTCTGAGATCCCGTATTGCTTCATGTAACATTCGACACTAGAAGCTACATGGTTTCTTTCTTGTTCCTCCTGTCATTTTATATTTACCACAAGTTACAACCCATTGTTTTTTAATACAACCATAAAATGAATCATGAAGTTTTACATACCTTATGTGTGGCCATGTCATCCATAAGCCTTAAAATCAAACAAGAAGCTTTGACAATAGGAGGGTAGGTTGACACCCATTCATATGTATCCTCGGTCACCGAATCATCCCCATAAACATAACATTTCGCGATGATCATGGCGTAGGCACAAGTAATAAGTGTAACGGACATATGTTCCTCAACGGTTGGAATATACCTCTCATTTGCCCATCTGGCTTCAATTAAGAGATTTCGAGTGTACTCTTTAACCTAATAGGTTTCGTGTTTTCAAAGGCAAAAAAATTGTTAGTTTGTAGAACAAGAGAAACGGATTGTAAAGATCGAACTAGTTGCATATTATGTACCATCTCTTTTGTATAATAGCTACGGTATGTCTTTCCCGTCTTCTCTAGGAATTCTTTGGCTTCTTTGTGAACATCAAGAAGTTCTTGGTATATCGGCTTCATGTATTCAGGAAGCATATCCAAGCAACTTATCGACCATCTATGTAAATCAATCACATGACAAATAAATTTTGGGATTTTTTGTGTATCTAATGTATAAGTAGAAGTGAATTCTTAGTTACCACTTACTTCTGAACGGCTTTAGTAAAGATCTCGAGCTCTTCGTATGTACCATAGTTATCATATGTGTCATCCAAAATGATCACAAGATTGCAAGCTTTCATTAGAAAAATCCTTGATTCAGAATGTTGAGGCTCGAAGTAGACCGCCAATATCCAAAAGTAACCTTCGACTATTCTGTCCCGAACATAAGGTAGTTTGTTGGAGACATCAAAGTTCTTCCACCATCTGGACAAACATATAATCGGTTATTGGTTATACATCTCATTTGACTAAAAGAAATAAATCAAATAACTATTGTTTTAAAAAAATTACTTGCTGATTTGGCTAAGCTCCTTTCGGTGAAGTTCTTGGAGTAAATTGAAATCTAACTTAGCAAGTGTTAGTAAGTCATCATTATGAGAATCTTGTTGTTGGTAGATTGGTATGTAACGCAACGTCTCTAGTCGTGGCAATCTTTTTCGAAGAGGTTGTTGTAGTGCTTGATGTATTTGAGTTTCAAGGGAAACGTCGTTACAAATGTTTTTCTTGATTATATTCCCGAGATGATATCTTGTAAACTCGAGGGCTTCGTCAAGAACTTCTTCGCCTTCCACCCGCATATGTGTTGCTTCGTACAAAGATAACATCCCGCGAATATCAGACTTCAAAAAGTTACCATTTTCATTCTTGTACTTGTAGAATATTCCTATACATGAAAGAAGGAATTATTGTTATAACTAGAGTCTCATATTATACAGTAGACATGATAGGTGACAGGTTAATATATATGACTACGAAGTAAAAAATTTGTTTCAGTGCGGGTTGGTACACCTTCTTCCAAATTTAAATCCGTTTAAACTAATGATTATAGAAATAAAACTTGACATATTTCAATCTCTTCTGACTTGTTAGATCAGTTTGACTTGTTTCAATTCACGTAGCTTTTTTTATGTAACTTGTTTGAGAAAAAAAACCACAACATAAAAACACATATTCATGATCTAAGCATATAACTGACAAAGTGCAAACAATATAGTACGTACCGCTTGAAACATTGAAGCCTTGTTGTCGTAGGAGTCTAAACCAAAGTGAAGTGCTTTGGAGGTTATCATCGTCGATCCACTGATCCCCGTACATAAGATAAATACTCTTTAAGCATTCCTCGATTTCATCCTCAAAATGATACGCTACACCAAGGCGTTGGACCGCATCAATAAGTTCCAACAACCTAATATGTTGTGTTGGTTCTATCGATCTAGCGATCACTAGCTCTTTCCGCACTTTCTCCCTTAGTTCTGTAGCACGTTGCTCCTCACAAGCTTGATCCTTTCTCTACAAGTACAAATGAAACAATTATCAAACCATATTATTTCATATCACAATACAACAAAAGAACATACCTCATTATACGAGAGAAATTGATCTCCCCAAATGCTACGATGGAAGTTCACCATGCTGCGGACGGCTTGCTTAAAACTTTTGTTGTGGTTAAGGGATGGAGGAGATTTAGACATGTTTTTAATTTTTTAATATATGTTAAAGACAAGGAAAAGCTAGTATAGATGGAATTATGAATGGAATGATAGATGTGAATGATATATATAGGCATTCTAAACTGTAAGTCAATTTGAATAGAGTTATACCAAATTGTATCTATATATTAATTGTAGCTATATATTAATTTCCAACATTGCAATGAATAGTAACATATATTTTGTCTTTTAAATGTCTTGTCTTTAGTTTTTTTTTTCAAAATAAACTTTAGTGTTTTTTCTTTTAATTTCCAACATTGCAATGAATAGTAACATATATTTTGTCTTTTAAATGTTTTGTCTTTAGTTTTTTTTTTTTTCAAAATAAACTTTAGTGTTTTTTCATTTAGTTTTGTAACAAAATTTGGTTTTTGATAATTGTCTCTGTATATTAATTTCCAACATTGCAATTAATAGTAACAGGTATTTTGTCTTAAATTAGTTTTTTCTTAGTTTTTATTTTACATTTTTTCCGTGATTTTGTTGTCATTCGGTTGCTACTTAGTATGGTACGGTGTTTGGTGGTCACGATTGTTCCCTGGGGTTTTTTTACCCCCTAAGCTTTCTAATATATGTCTTTATAAATTCGATTTCGTCTACTTTTTATGTACGTGAGTCATCTGGGGTTAAAAATTCATTTTTTTGTTTTACGATTTTTTCTGGTTTTGATCGTCGTTCGGTTGCTACTTAGCACGATTTTACGCCCCCAATCCTGTAACGCTGGTAGCACAATTTTACGACCCCTATCCCGCAACCCGGAGGACGTAAAACTAGTAATATTTGAAAACAAGTGGGCAAAATTTCAAAGTGGTTAGTGCTAGCAAAGACTGACTAGGTTTGTGGAAAAACAGGAAAGGTGAACGTATTGTACAAGCAAAACTTTATTATTTCTAATAATCCCACCTATATATATATATAGGGGAGGGTTATCTTGAGAACGCTAAATATTATGACAATCGTGAGAACGAAAAAATAAACCAATCAAAACCAATTTTTTTTAATACAAACCTCATTGTAATTAAAATACAACATAAAAAAAAAAGAATTTACAACATTAAATAATTCATTTCTCCTCTCAAAATCGCTTTTATTAGAATTTTTACACATATGTAATATAGCAAATTTACACATGTGTAAATGGCAAACTTACACATGTGTAATTTTTTTTATTTACAAATTCACGTAAATTTAAACGTATAAATGAAATCTATAACATTGTATTCGAATAATAATGATAAGTGTAAAAAGAAATTTTGAATTTGAATTGTTTTTGACAAAGTTCTCGTGGTTTTTGATTCGTTCTCACGATTCTCGCGATATTTAGCGTTCTCATTTAACCCCCCCTCCATATATAGGGTAAGGTTCATTTGAGAACTATGAGAATCAATGTGAACACACAAAAAAAACCTAAAAAAACCCAACCCCCCCCCCCCCCCCCAAAAAAAAAAAAAAAAAAACCTAAACCTCCCCCCCCCCCCCCACACCCCCACCCAAGCTAAAATGCTAAAAACTAAACCCCAAAAAAATCTAAAAAACACACAACAATTTTTTTTTAATATTTTTTACATTAAAATCGCTACTCTTAGTAGCCAAAATTTTGTTTGTAACAAAATATAGTTTTTTTATAAAAAATATTAAAAAAAATTTTGTGTGTTCTTTAGCTATTTTTAGGTATTTTTGGTTGTGTTGACATTGGTTCTCGCGCTTCTCGTAACAAAGGGTGGTTCCTAACAGATCCTTCTCGCGGTTCTCGGAATAAAGAGTGGTTCAAATGAAAACCACTTTTATAGCGAAAACTCGAAAACTAACTAAAAAAACCTAAAAAAACACACAAATTTTTTTTTTATTTTTTTCCATTTTTTATTAAAAATCGCTAGTTTTTTATATAAAAAAAACTTTTTTTCAAAATAAATTTTTTTTTGTAGTGCACATGTGTAATAATTAACATGTGTAGTACACATACACATGTGCCCTACAAAAAAAAAACTTTTTTTTTTTGAAAAAAAAGTTTTTTTTTATATAATTTAAATAGCGGAAATTGGTATGCAAAAAAAAAATAAAAAAATTGGTATGTTTTTTAGGCTTTTTTAGTTAGTTTTCGAGTTTTCATGATAACTAGTGGTTTTCATTTGAACCTTCCCCTATATATATATATATATTTGAACGGCCAACAAAAGAGGAAATTTTATTAGAAAATATACACAACTTACAAACACAAAAGAACATCTAGCCAGCAGCTAAACCTCGAAACCAGACCACCTTGACGGCAAATACAGACCCCAAATTGACAAAACATTAATGAGCAAAAACATCAATACGCCTCCAGTTCTGGAAGGTCAAAGACACTGATGTGGGGTAAAATACACATATTTGTCCCGTGTAAATTGTATAAGTTTTATTTGTTTTTATTTAGTTTTAGTGTTATATAATATTATATTATGTTTTGGCAGGTCCTGGTGCAAATGGAGCGAAAGCGAGTAAAAAGGAAATAACTAATCAGTTGAGTAGAGTAGACCGTCAGTAACCGAATACAAGGACAAGGACATCAATTTTATTATCGTCTGCATATATTATTATTATTATTATTATTATTATTATTATTATTATTATTATTATTATTATTATTATTATTATTATATGGCATCCCTACTATTCTCAACTACTACATTCCCAAGTGTCGGCGCCGACACGGGAATAGTAGTGCCCCTTTATTGGCCTACATGGGCGGCAAACAAATAGTGTTAGGCAGCTGCCTGGCACTCTCCTATTGACCTAACAAATTTACGATTTTATTCCGCTTTAAAATTACGATTTTGCCATTAGTTTAAAATTATGTTATTGCCCTCACTTAAAAACAAATTTACGCTTTTACTCCCAACTAAATTTCAATTTTGCCCCCGGTTAAAAATTACGACTTTGCCCCGTTTCAATTTACAGTTTTGCCATTTGTTTTTTCCCCTTTTAATTACGATTTTGCCATCAGTTCAAAGTTATGTTTTTACCCCCACTTAAAAATAAATAACGCTTTTGCTTCCAGCTAAAAATTCCAATTTTGCCCTCGGTTCAAAATTACGATTTTGCCCCGTATAAATTCACAGTTTTACCATTAGTTTTTTTTTTCTCACAGCTAAGTTACGATTTTGCTCTCAACTTAAATTTACATTTTGCCAATCGTTTTTCTTTGTTTTCCTGGTGAAACTTCAATTTTACCCCAGTGTAAAATTACAGTCGTGTTGGCAGCTTCCTTGCACTCCCCCTTGGTCTTTTTAATTTACGATTTATCCCCAAATTAAAATTATGATTTCGCACTCAGTTAAAAATTACGTTTTTCCAATCGTTATAGTTTTTTTTTTTGCAAAAGTAGAAAACGATTTTTTAATTGGTTGACTCGATTTAATTTTTTCCCGTGTCAAGAAGCCGCCTAACAGTCGCTCATTAGTCCTGAAAAATTACAGTTTTGCCCTGATCCGAAAAATATCGTTTTACATTTTTTTCTTAGCAAAATTATAGTAGTGTTTTCTTTGATTGATTGAGAATTATTCGGCCATCGCCCCCGCAATGCGGGCGGGGCATCAACTAGTTACGAACAAAAAGGAAAATAAGGGGATTGCATTTATTGTTACCAGAGACAATTTGCATAAAAGTAGGGTGCCATATATTAATTTTGTTAAAGAAAGTTGGCATATGATATTATTTGAGGAGAGAAGGCGGCTACAAAAGGATTTATATATAGGAGTTTTCTATTGGCACACCCCCTTGTTTATTCGTACAATTTTCCAATTCAATATGCATCGTATAGGCCTATACGATGCGTATTGAAATAAAGTAAAAGACATGGCAGACTGATAGGTGCATGTTATGTCTGGCGGTGGGCTTGATACGCATCGTATAAGCCTATACGATGCGTATCAAGGCACTAAATTTTTGAAGCTTATTTTTGGTGTGTTGTGTCGAATGCGAACCCGAGAAACGAAAGGGATTTCGAGCAGTTGGTCGATGACATGCTAGATAAAGTTCTTGACACGATCATATCCATTTTCAAGTTTTAGGAAACGAAAAGGATTTCGAGCAGTTGGTCGATGATCGGAGTGTTGCGCTCCGGTCAAAGATAATATTTATAAGCCCTAATTACCCTTAACGATAGCTAGTGGTAGCAAGGTGTCGAACCACGAAGAGTATGTGGTTTGCGAATCGACTTTGAATGAATTGTAGAAGTTGTCACTTTTATGAAGCTTGCTAAGTTGTTTTTGTGGTTTTTGTTTGTTAAAAAGATGTTGATTAAAATTACTAAAATGATTGGATTGATAACTACTAATGATTAACAATTTGCAAGTAACTTGATTAGAAAGACAATATGGAATAACAAGGTTCACGTACACCCGGTTTCAACAAATGCAAGACCTAGGATTACTATGTGTTTTAACTTGATTTACTTGAATTAATTCATTAACGGGTCAATAATCACAAGGCTTAGGTGCCAATCACTATCAACGTCATAGACAACGGACCATGATGCACTTTGTTACCTTGGACTAACAAATCCTATCAAGAGACAAGGCATAAATACGTGTATTCGTTTCACAAAGTCAAATTTAGTCATTCATTCGACAATTTATAAATGCAATACAAACGTAGGACAATTGTCTAAAGCTTCAAATGTAATTCAAGTTGTCACAAACCAAGAATCAACACATAGAAAAACATAAATCTTACAAAAGTTTACACCGGGGTGAAACCTCCAAGGAATTAGCCGCGCATGATCGAACGGACGTGATCACCGGATGTTGGAAGCTTGTTCTTGATCATCTTGATGCTTGGAGATAGTGAATGATGGTGATTAGGGTTGTGGTAAGTGATGGTGATGAGAGGATTGAAGGATGATTGTAAATCGAATGAACTAGGGTTTCGATTTGAATGAATCAGATGATGGATCGTGATAGAGATGGATTGGTAGTGATGTTAGTGATGATATTAGGCTCCAAGAACAAATTTCAAACTCAAAAACAAGTGTAACTCCCGAAAACAGGTCAACCAAGCTTTTAAAACTCGTCAAACAACAAGAAAAAGCAAGAATTCGCGACGGGCACCAGGGAGCGGCGTCGCCGATGCCCCTAGCGGCGTCCCCGACTCTGACCTGTAACACCTCGAAAAATCACGTCCAATGGTGTATTGACACGTGTAATAAACCCTAATGAAGTCAAACCTTGAAATTAAGGGACTAATTTTTCGAAAAATCGAAAACTTTGATTATGAAAGGACTGGAAGTGTTTTCATACCAAAAATAAGTTTCTGAATAACCTCTCACGATGATTATATTCACAAATGAGCCACTTGTTGATCGAGTGTAGCCATTTACGTAATTAATTGAAAGTTTGCGCAATGAAGGGTTAAAAGCGTCAACATGTTAATTCATACCTCTGAGTGACCTTCTAACAAATTGGGAGTTTCGTGATATTTGATTATACTCTCGGGAATGCCAACTATTGGCCGTCTAAGGTTTTTATGCCTATAAGTAAAGTTACGCGCAACTTTGCAAGTTAGAGGAGCTAAAAGTGTCAATATGTTTAATTATACCTCTGAATGACCTTTAGCGAACCCGAAACATCGTGATGTTTATTAATACTTTCAAGAATGTCTAATATGGATTAGATGAGGCTTCAATGCTATTAAATGATGAGATGCGCAAGTTTGTGCATTAGAGGGACCTAAAGCATCAACTTTTGAATCTACGCCTTTCGGTGACCATTTAAGAAAAAAGGAGAGTAGTAATATTTAATTATATGCTTGGGAATGCCCATCATGGGCCATGGAAGGCTTGGATGTCAGTAAACGACATTTCACGCTACTTTGCGCAATTAAAGGACTAATTGCGTCAAACTGCAAAAGTATGTCGATTCGTTGGGTATCGGACCTTCCGAAATGTGACCATGAGTTAAACATACCCTAATTATCCTTTATATAGCTTAGGTATAGGCTTGGAGGTGTTTGGTGCTCAAAAATAAACTTTTACGTCATGGAGGGACTAAAAGTGTCAAAAAGTGCACAACTTTGCATTTTCATTCATATCTTGCAATCTGAATATATCCGGACATCCAAAAATTTATGTAAGCACTAAAATATTTTATTTCAATGTTTGGCTTGATAAAATTCCATTTGTCGCGTCGTTTGGATCGTTTTTCGCGTCCGCCCGTGTTTCGTCGTAATTAGCCGAACAACGAGATCGTACGACCAAACGAACCAACATCCGGCATATTTTTGAGCATGTTTCATGTTCCCTATGCTTAGGCATCCTTGTAGACCCTTAAAAAATGGTTTAACGGGCCTTAGATGTGTCGGAATTGGCATTTGGAAGTACAGGGGCTAAACCTGTCAACTGTTGAAACTTTGTTGATCTGACCAGGACCTTACGGACCGTATACACTCGGACCATACGGTCCGTAAGCAGGTGCCAGATATGAATTTTTGCTTGGTCACTACTCTATTCCATTCTCATCCAATCAAAACCGAATCCTTGGGCTTCAAGACAATTATACAGCTGTCCTAACAGGTGTAGTGATCTCATTAACCCTTCAAACACTTGTCTCCATCCTAATCATGTCCAAAAACTATAAATAGGATGAGAACCCAATACTTTCATTTGCTCATTTCATCCCATCTTGCTATCTTCTCATTTCTGAAGGAATCCTGAGCATTTGGAACTTCCTTGGAGTTCTTTTCAGTACTAAGGACCATTTGTAAGTGTCCTTAACCTCCAAATTTCAGCTTTGATTAGTTTAATGGTCAAAAGTCAAACTTATCATAGTTAAGGTTTGACTTAGTAATTAAACACTAATGATCCAGTCAGTCAAATTAAGAGTAGTTATAAGTTGGTAATTGTGTAGGCAATAAACCCCTAAGAGGGCACCTACTGATTATCACCCTAACTTGGTCAAATGTCGGGTCAAACATAATTATAAAAAAGTCAAAAGAAGACTATTTTTCAAATAAATTCATAATTAACCAAGTAGAAGCCATGGAACCTGTTTTAACACTTATATAACTTGGTAATTAATGTAAGAACATGTTTAAGCATGTTTAACCTGACAATTTCAAGTTTAGGATCGGTTCGGAACCGAAAGTCGCAAAAGTTGACTTTTGCTTTGACTTTCAATTCTGACCCGAATTAGCTTAGTTTGATTATGTCTTAGGGTTCCTTTGTGACCATGTTATATGTTAGTATAACTCTCTGAGGTTATACAACTTGGATCCTTAGTTATCCTATTAATTTACATGTTCCCGTTATATGCTTAAATGTTGACCATTATGCCCATTTGACCTTAAAACGATATTTTTGAAATATATAAAAGTATAGAAACCTTTATTACTGAATTATAAACTTGTCCCTAAAATTTGACATCAGTTTGTGGTCTATATTAGGAGTTATGCTCATTAGCGTAAATGAAAAGCTTTTATTAAATTAAACGGCATAATTAGCGTATAGCCTATCTAAACCCAATTTTTGATACCAAATTTTTTACCTACTGATACAAAATAATATTTTGGGATTTTTGGAGATTTTTATTTATTTTTAGGCTGAGCATAACTTAGAGTTCTAAGCTTGATTCGGTAATTGCCTGCCGGTTTTGCCCTTTTGGGCTATAAAATGAGTTTTACAAATCCTTTTAATACCAAACCTTTTCTACTGATCTAATATGATAAATAAAATATTTTGAGCCTTCTGGAATAATAAAAATATCAGCTTTTCTTTAAAAACCCGGGAATAGCTCAAAATCGCCTTTTTAAGCGTTTTTATCGCATAGTATGTATTAAAACTATTTCAAACATATAAGGTTTGATATCTACTGATGTTTTAAGTAAATTTTTATAATTAAACAGTAGAAAAGGTTTTAAACTTAGAATTCTAATTTTGACCTTTAAAGCTTAAGTGAAATTAACAAAATGCCCCTTCGGTGCATAGTTTGGTTATAATTAATAATTTCACATATATGTAATACCCTACTGATATAACTTATTAAATTAAGTATTTTTAATGATTATATCAGACCTAAACCTCAGATTTATATTTAACCTCTCTTATAACCTTTAAAATGACCAAAATACCCCTACGGGGCATAAATTGGATTTAAATTCATTTTGGGCATAATGGAAGGTATCCTACTGATATCACAACATATTTAAGGCATATTAACTTAGGAAACATGTTCATGACTCATTTGGTTACCCGTTACGCACTTTTCACGTTCGGATCGGCTTATGTGACTAGTTTGCATAAATTAGCTGAAACAGGTCAAACCTTATCATTTTTATCTCAAAATCCGGAATGTGTTTAGTTTACTCTTATTACACAAGTATAAAATATTGTCGAGTCTAAACCACATTCTAAACCGGTCATCGCTTAATCATGCGTTTTGAACCGTATCTTCTTTTAAAACTAACCGGTCTAAGCATAGGCTTAATTAAGACCCGTTAGGAATCTAATAGGTTATTAAAAACATTCGTTCCAGATTTAGGAGCCCAGTAAAAGCTATCTGTACTTGCTGATTTGATACGGTTGGGATTGAATTTATATTTAGCTCAGGTAAATACTTTTAACTTATTTTCCCTTATACTGGCTTGGGGTACGATATATAAAATACCGCTTGGTCGGGCATTCGACCTTAACCGTTTGGTGGTTAAGTATTATCGAGATGACCCGTTTAAAAATTTGTTTTGTTTGTTTAAACGCCTTTGGGGGGTTAATGACCATGTCCCGGATATCCTTGGCATCATTCATGAAATGGCCACGACCTAAGCACGGGGTGTAGGCGTACACCTGACAGATGCATATGTAAAAACTGGTAACCCACTTAAAGGAATCAACCTTGTGGGCATTATACCTGTGGTGTGTCTATTAATCTTTAACCCGGCATGACCCGGGTAACTGAACGCATAAGGAACATGTAATTCTTTTACATGTTTATATATAAATAATTATCCCAAGTTATAAAAGTTTTGTGCCATGTGCATTCAAATCAATTTTCTAAACCTTTTCAAAATGAGTCAGTTAATTGTATTTACCAGTGTAAACTGACGTATTTTCCCAAAAAGGCTAAGTGCAGGTACTAAACGGAATAGGCTGGCTACTCCTAGCATCAATAAAGAGTCTCGCAAGCTTAGATGTTAAGATCTGTTGAACAATTATCTTTTATTGATCCACCTGTGGATCCTTTACATTCCATTTGTAATACTTTGATATTACTTCATATCGGATTGTAATATATTTATCTTTTGCTTCCGCTGTGCATTTAAATTGTGTTGTTTGACTATGATGATATCAACTACGTCACGATACTCCCCACCGGGGCCCACTGGTAATACGTGGAAATATCGGGGTGTGACAGGTTGGTATCAGAGCCAACATTGAGTGAAATAAACACTAGCCTTTTGTGTTTAATCTCAAGGACACAGTAGCACATTCCTTTACCTTCTGAGTCTAGACTTAACATAGGAATACTCTCATCTCTATTCTTAGAATATTGCTTTCAATTCTATATGTTTTAATACGTCGCCAAGCAAAGAGGCCATAATGGAAATTCTCCCCCTTTCGAAGCTAGGGAAGGCCGAGCTTCGTACTGCGACCAGGATTAACGTGCAGCCAAGGATTAAGCATTCAGAAATAAAATGAAGAAGAAACTCCTTTTGCTTGAAGATCGTTTCCTTAGTAGTCCTTATAAGGACATATCTATCTTTCAGTCCCTTCATGGACAACATCTTTTCTTCAAGTCCCATTTAGGGCAATTATGTACCTCTTTTTATAGCATTGTATATGAATGGAGTATATGAAATAAATTAAAATAACATTCCTTCTAAAAGATCTACCATTATAATAAAATGGCAAAATCTAAAAAGGGACAAGGCCTAGCCCATGTGTCATTTTAAGACAGGGCCAAGATGGTAATTCCTCAATTAGATTCAGATCCATATTAACATCTCAATTCAGGATTGTTCTGCGTTAAATATTAAAAAGAATCTTAAAGGTAAAACCTAGTCTATATGTCATTGCAGACATGGCCAAGATGGTAAAACCTATTCAAAAGATTCAAATCCTTGTTGACATTTGTAAACACGTTAACATTTCTGGCAAAATGTGATTCGATAAAATCACTTAAGTCATCTTTAAATTGGATTGTTCCAATTCCCTTCTTATTTATATAATCATCCATTAAGGGTGAAGTGCCTACAGGCTATACTTAATGTCCTTAGAGACTAAAGACAGTGGTGGTCTACAACCCCCTGTTAAAAAGGGCAATGAACTTTGATTCAAGCCTTGATACCTCGATTCTATAAAATCCTGGTTTATAAATTAAATCTGTCCATGTGACTAGGCTGTTGAGCTATTATTAAATTATAACTAGGGATATAATGCCTACGAACTATATTCATTGTCATATAAGACAAAAGACAGTCATAGCCTACAACTCCCTGTCAAGAAAAGGCATGAACAACGTTCAAACCTAAATACCTTGATTCTACAAAATCATGGTTTATAATTTAAAATTGCCCTTGTGACTTGGCCTTTTGTGCCATAGTTACATTTTAATTAAATCTAGGATAATTATAATGAAAATCCTGAATAAAAATAAATATCATTCATTTTCTGCCAGTATATATTAAAAAGAATCTTATAAGGTATAACCTAGCTTGAATGTCATTAAAGACCTAGCTAAGATGGTAAAACCTATTTAAAAAGAGATTCAGATCCTCGTTAACATCTGAAAACATGTTAACACTCCCGACAAAAGTGATGCGATAAAATCACACTTGTCATCTTTATATTAGGAATTTTCCAAACCCCTTATTTAGCTTAAATGATCAAGAGGAATCATGGCTAATAAACGTCGAACATGATGTACACATCAAAACATCCATTGGGATGAATACCTTCAGGCAAAGATGTATACATGAAAAAAGATAGTTTTATTTCATAACTTCTTGTCAAGACAATGAACTATGAAATTTTCCGATCCAAAGGAATCAATGATTATGTTTTAAAATTTCCCTAGTGACAAGGCATCTATGCCATCAAAAAGTCCTTTGGAACAAGCCATTGTGCTATATAAATGTCGGTACGACATTGACAGTCGTGACTTATATCCCCTGTCTAATAAATATGAAGGATTATATTCCGTTTAAAACGCCAAAGACGGTTTATTTAAAAACCTAGGCAAAACATAATCAAATAAATTAATACTATCTATTGGCCTATATGGTTTATTTGCACCATGGCTATTTAATTATCAAGTTCGACAATTCACCATAATTAAACCTCTTATTACTACATGGTCTGTAGCCTTCAAAGCTTCACCATGGCTGACTCATCTGAGGCTCACAATCATCCAGTTGATCAGAATAATGATGCAGGACTAAACTTAACGGGCACCGAGTCACAGGCTATGTTGGATACAGCCGTAAACAAAGCCGTGGACCGTGTATTAAAGGATTATAAGCGAAAGTGCAATAATACCCAAATAAAAGTTACAAAAATGGTAAGGCCGGTTCAAACCAGTCCAAGCCAAATGAGGCAAAACCCAAATGTAAAACCTGCGGGAAGAAGCACTTCGGAAAATGTTTCTATGAACAGACCAGGGGATGTGTCATCTGTAAAGAGATGGATCACAAGACCTATGAATGCAAGGACTTGAAGGACGCCACATACTATAGTTGTGGCAAGAAGGGGCACATAAAGAACCGCTGCCCAAAGAAGGCGACAAAAGGGAAAGATACTTTAGATTCACAAGCTAAGCCTTGTGGAATCTGTAATAAAGAAGGGCACAAGACTTTGGAGTGCCAAGACATAAGGGATGCAACCTGCTATGGTTGTAATGAAATAGGGCACATCAAAACTAATTGCCCAAATAAACCCAAGAAGCCTGGAGAGGCTAAGATGACCAAAGCTGGAGTCTTTCAAATGAATGCTCAAGAGGCCGCTCAAGATGACAATGTCACAACAAGAATTTTTCCTTGTCAATGACATTTATGCTAGAGTATTATTTGATTGAGGTTCAGAGAAGTCTTTCGTAGACAATAGATTTAGTAAATCATTAAATCTGCCTGTTAAAACTCTAAGCGTTAAGTATGAAGTATAATTGGCCGATGATACCTCAGAGACTGCTTCAGCAATATTAGATGAATGTTTTATATCCATTAGGAACCATTCTTTTCCGCCGTCCTTGTTTCCATTAAATAAAAAGGGACTCGATATAGTGATAGGAATGGATTGGTCGTCTTATAAAAACCAAGCCCATATTGTGTGTGATAAGAAGTAAGTAATTACCAAGTCACCTTATGGTGAGCCTTTGACAATTCAAGGAGACACTGGGTATGGATTGCCTAAGCACTTGTTAAATATGGTATTTAATACCAAAGACTCGAGTATGGAAAACTTAGAAAAGATAGACAACAGTGGCGATGCTAGAGATGCGACGAATGTTAATGGTGCATCAAATGTGAACCTCAATGTTAATGGAGTTGATCTCCAAAACTGTAATTAACGTAGCTGTTAGAAAGGCTATGAGAAAAATCATGAAAAGGTTCAAGAAGCCGAATGCTGCTTACTCTAAAAAAAAAACCACATGTCGCTGCTCATGAGGAGAGCTATATTCATACTTCAAATGCGAAGAATAAACCCAGCAAAAGCATATATGGCAAGGAGCCCCATTCTTTTTAGGATGTACTTAAAAGTACTTCGTCTCTTGGAAGTCAAGAGACTTCAATAAAAGGGGCCATCGATTGCAGGGAATTGTTGAATAAAGTAGAAACCATTAGGTGTATCAGCGGTTGTGCTGGAAAGGACACGGTGAAGTATGCATCACAGTCATTCGATGGCAATACCCTTAATTAGTGAGGACATTAATAAAGTCCACAGGAAAGATCCCTTATGCAATATGGGATGGTCCAAGTTTTAAGGGCCTTATTAGAAAAAAAAAACCTATTGTCCGCATTGTGAAAGGGAAAAAGATGGAATAAGAATTTTCTGACTCTCACCATAAAAGTTCTAGACTGTCGACAGTATGTCGCAAACCTTAATTCATTGGCTGAGATAGTGCCCCATTCAATCTACCCAAAAATCTAAGCTTAATGCAAATAATTATTGGTGGTTAGCATCGGAAATAAGAAGGCACATTAAGGTTTCAAATCCTGCTAATTATAAATCCATTATGGATCTACCTCAGCTACTCACATTGTATAGATTAAGAAACAACCAGTCAAAGCTGAGACTGCCTTAAATTGGTCAAGATTTTGCAGCTAAGTTTAAAAGGATTAAGAATGGATGCGTTTAACCTTCCTGATAAATGATTAGAGGCAGTTCACATTAATAATGACACCGGATAAATCCCTTATTGTGATTTTATTGCTAAGAGTTATGTTTGGGTTCAGGTGCTGCTAAGTCTCTCATAAGACCATAAGCTTGGCAAACTTTTAGAAATTTTTCCCGTAAGAAACCCAGATATTAAGTGTAAGGTAAAACTTACAGGAAAAAATCATAAGAACCATTTCTTCTGTTTCTGTCAAGAAACCTTCAATCGTAGAATTTTAGAAGTATCCTCTCTCTAAGAGGAAGTGCGTCAGCATACATAGTTGATATCTCTTTGATCTATATCGATTGCGAATACCAGACAGTATGGTAAAAGCGCCATATGAGGATTGATGTATCTCAATAAGTTCCATAGATTGCTTCCATGCCTGATCAGTATGGAGGTTTAATGCATGGAACCGCAAGGATATTCTAATGGTCATATGGTACTAAAGTCAACTAATGGTATTCAAAGAAGATATCTAGAATGGAATTGTCCAAGTAAATGTCTCCGATTAAGGAATTCGTGGGCTTGTAACATAAACGTGTCACTTAATTGACACAAGCAATGGTGGAAGTACTGGAGCCTGAGATTTGGAAAATCTATGTAACCTCCTTGTATCTTGATTATCTTCTCCCAAGATTACCCTGCTTCCATCCCGAGAGGCCAGTAGAGTTAAGATTTATATCCCATGTAGGGCTGTTTTTTTTTAGATCTCCAAGACGGCTAGTACCATCATTGGAAGAATCGAAAACCTGATTAAGTAAGTTTTAAAATAGAGAATTCATATAGCCTAACTCAATATTCTGAGAATTCGGTATAGTTAATTAAGAAAGACGGTTCATTTTGCTTGTGCATTGATTACCGCAACTCTAATTAGGCAACAATTAAGAATTTCCATCAGCTGCCCAGGATCGTCGATTTGTTCGACTAACGGCAAGGATTAGCTATTCCTTAAGGTTAGTTTTAAGCAGTGGTTGGAATAACCGTCACACCTTAAATTAAGATTTTCTATAATAGCTGTTACATAAGTATCAAGGCTGCTCCTTTGGAGACCTTGTATAGATGGAATGATAAACAATTATTGTTAGACATAGGATTTGCAAGTCTAATTATCAGGATCTAAAAGTTGCATTGGAAACAACGAATAAGATCATACAAATCCATAATCATCTGTAAGTTGACAGTATTCGGCAGAAAAAATCAAAGATTAATGAAATTGGCAACCCTCCTAAGATCTTGTTAAGGAAAAAGGTTCAACAAAAATATCACCCTGGAAGGGTGTGCCAATCTGATATTTATCAGGCTAGTTAAGCTCTGAATATATAGGATCATTCGAGGAAATCGAATGTATCAAGATCAAAAAGCTTATAAGCTAAAACCCATTTAAGGAACTCGGCAGAGCTCGCAATGCATTACACATTAATGATTTAAGGATATGTTTCACCAATAAGTCGAGAAGCATTATCACATAATGATATGCAGATTTATGATATGATGAGAAACATGTATCGATTAAGGATCGACAGGTTAAGAAACACCAAAAAGGATATATGTACCTATTATAAAGGTCAACTTGGGAGCTTGAAGAGGCTCCAGATATGTTATAGAAGTTAAGTCCATTATGCGACAAAAAGTGCTTCTAGCATTTAACAAATCTCGAGCTCGAGATTTCTTTTAAGGGGGTGAGGATGTAACACCTCGTAAAATCACGTCCAATGGTGTATTGACACGTGTAATAAACCCTAATGAAGTCAAACACTGAAATTAAGGGACTAATTTTTTGAAAAATCGAAAACTTTGATTATGAAAGGACTGGAAGTGTTATCATACCAAAAATAAGTTTCTGAATAACCTCTCACGATGATTATATTCACAAATGAGCCACTTGTTGATCGAGTGTAGCCGTTTACGTAATTAATTGAAAGTTTGCGCAATGAAGGGTTAAAAGCGTCAACATGTTAATTCTTACCTCTGAGTGACCTTTTAACAAATCGTGAGTTTCATGATATTTGATTATACTCTCGGGAATGCCAACTATTGGCCGTCTAAGGTTTTTATGCCTATAAGTAAAGTTACGCGCAACTTTGCAAGTTAGAGGGGCTAAAAGTGTCAATATGTTTAATTATACCTCTGAATGACCTTTTAGTGAACCTGAAACATCGTGATGTTTATTAATACTTTCAAGAATGTCTAATATGGATTAGATGAGGCTTCAATGCTATTAAATGATGAGATGCGCAAGTTTGCGCAATAGAGGGACCTAAAGCGTCAACTTTTGAATCTACGCCTTTCGGTGACCATTTAAGCAAATAGAAGAGTAGTAATATTTAATTATATGCTTGGGAATGCCCATCATGGGCCATGGAAGGCTTGGATGTCAGTAAACAACATTTCGCGCTACTTTGCGCAATTAAAGGACTAATTGCGTCAAACTGCAAAAGTATGTCGATTCGTAGGGTATCGGACCTTCCGGAATGTGACCATGAGTTAAACATACCCTAATTATCCTTTATATAGCTTAGGTATAGGCTTGGAGGTGTTTGGTGTGCAAAAATAAACTTTTACGTCATGCAGGGACTAAAAGTGTCAAAAAGTGCACAAGTTTGTATTTTCGCGCATATCTTGCAATCTGAATATATTCGGACACCCAAACATTTATGTAAGCACTAAAATATTTTATTTCAGTGTTTGGCTTGATAAAATTCCATTCGTCGCGTCGTTTGGATCGTTTTTCGCGTCCGTTCGTGTTTCGTCGTAATTAGCCGAACAACGAGACCGTACGACCAAACGAACCAACATCCGGCATATTTTTTAGCATGTTTCATGTTCCCTATTCTTAGGCATCCTTTTAGAGCCTTAAAAATGGTTTAACGGTCCTTAGATGTGTCAGAATTGGCATTTGGAAGTACAGGGGCTAAACCTGTCAACTGTTGAAACTTAGCTGATCTGACCAGGACCTTACGGACCGTATACACTAGGACCATACGGTCCGTAAGCAGGTGCCAGATATGAATTTTTTCTTGGTCACTACTCTATTCCATTCTCATCCAATCAAAACCGAATCCTTGGGCTTCAAGACAATTATACAGCTGTCCTAACAGGTGTAGTGATCTCATTAACCCTTCAAACACTTGTCTCCATCCTAATCATGTCCAAAAACTATAAATAGGATGAGAACCCAATACTTTCATTTGCTCATTTCATCACATCTTGCTATCTTCTCATTTCTGAAGGAATCCTGAGCATTTGGAACTTCCTTGGAGTTCTTTTCAGTACTAAGGACCACTTGTAAGTGTCCTTAACCTCCAAATTTCAGCTTTGATTAGTTTAATGGTCAAAAGTCAAACTTATCATAGTTAAGGTTTGACTTAGTAATTAAACACTAATGATCCAGTCATTAGTCAAATTAAGAATAGTTATAAATTGGTAATTGTGTAGGCAATAAACCCCTAAGAGGGCACCTACTGATTATCACCCTAACTTGGTCAAATGTCGGGTCAAACATAATTATAAAAAGTCAACTGAAGACTATTTTTCAAATAAATTCATAATTAACCAAGTAGAAGCCATGGAACCTGTTTTAACACTTATATAACTTGGTAATTAATGTAAGAACATGTTTAAGCATGTTCAACCCGACAATTTCAAGTTTAGGATCGGTTCGGAACCGAAAGTCACAAAAGTTGACTTTTTCTTTGACTTTCAGTTCTGACCCGAATTAGCTTAGTTTGATTATTTCTTAGGGTTCCTTTGTGACCATGTTATATGTTAGTATAACTCTCTGAGGTTATACAACTTGGATCCTTAGTTATCCTATTCATTTACATGTTCCCGTTATATGCTTAAATGTTGACCATTATGCCCATTTGACCTTAAAACGATACTTTTGAAAATATAAAAGAATAGAAACCTTTATTACTGAATTATAAACTTGTCCCTAAAATTTGACATCAGTTTGTGGTCTAGATTAGGAGTTATGCTCATTAGCGTAAATGAAAAGCTTTTATTAAATTAAACGGCATAATTAGCGTATAGCCTATCTAAACCCAAT
Source organism: Helianthus tuberosus (assembly GCA_030545235.1). Taxonomy (NCBI): domain Eukaryota; kingdom Viridiplantae; phylum Streptophyta; class Magnoliopsida; order Asterales; family Asteraceae; genus Helianthus; species Helianthus tuberosus. Next base: position 114,160,326 of record CM060417.1, on the reverse strand, counting down.
TTTTGATACCAAACTTTTTACCTACTGATATAAAATAATATTTTGGGATTTTTGGAGATTTTTATTTATTTTTAGGCTGAGCATAACTTAGAGTTCTAAGCTTGATTCGGTAATTGCCGGTTTTGCCCTTTTGGGCTATAAAATGAGTTTTACAAATCCTTTTAATACTAAACCTTTTTCTACTGATCTAATATGATAAATAAAATATTTTGAGCCTTCTGGAATAATTAAAATATCAGCTTTTCTTTAAAAACCCGGGAATAGCTCAAAATCGCCTTTTTAAGCGTTTTTAACGCATAGTATGTATTAAAACTATTTCAAACATATAAGGTTTGATACCTACTGATGTTTTAAGTAAATTTTCATAATTAAACAGTAGGCAAAAGTTTTAAACTCAGAATTCTAATTTTGACCTTTAAAGCTTAAGTGAAATTACCAAAATGCCTCTTCGGTGCATAGTTTGGTTATAATTAATAAATTTCACATATATGTAATACCCTAATGATATAACTTATTAAATTAAGTATGTTTACTGATTATATTAGACCTAAACCTCAGATTTATATTTAACCTCTCTTATAACCTTTAAAATGACCAAAATACCCCTACGGGGCATAAATTGGATTTAAATTCGTTTTGGGCATAATGGAAGGTATCCTACTGATATCACAACATATTTAAGGCATATTATCTTAGGAAACATGTTCATGACTCATTTGGTTACCCGTTACGCACTTTTCGCGTTCATGACTAGTTTGCATAAATTAGCCGAAACGGGTCAAACCTTATCATTTTTATCTCAAAATCCGGAATGTGTTTAGTTTACCCTTATTACACAAGTATACAAGCTTGTCGGGTCTAAACCTCATTCTAAACTGGTCATCGCTTATTCATGCGTTTTGAACCGTATCTTCTTTTAAAACTAACCGGTCTAAGCATAGGCTTAATTAAGACCCGTTAGGAATCTAATAGGTTATTAAAAAACCTTCGTTCCAGATTTAGGAGCCTAGTAAAAGCTATCTGTACTTGCTGATTTGATACGGCTGGGATTGAATTTATATTTAGCTCAGGTAAATACTTTTAACTTATTTTTCCTTATACTGGCTTGGGGTACCGTATATAAAATACCGCTTGGTTGGGCATTCGACCTTAACCATTTGGTGGTTAAGTATTATCGAGATGACCCGTTTAAAAATTTGTTTTGTTTGTTTAAACGCCTTTGGGGGGTTAATGACCATGTCCCGGATATCCTTGGCATCATTCATGAAATGGCCACGACCTAAGCACGGGGTGTAGGCGTACACCTGACAGATGCATATGTAAAAACTGGTAACCCACTTAAAGGAATCAACCTTGTGGGCATTATACCTGTGGTGTGTCTATTAATCTTTAACCCGGCATGACCCGGGTAACTGAACGCATAACGAACATGTAATTCTTTTACAAGTTTATATATAAATAATTATCCCAAGTTATAAAAAGTTTTGTGCCATGTGCATTCAAATCAATTTTCTAAACCTTTTCAAAATGAGTCAGTTAATTGTATTTACCAGTGTAAACTGACGTATTTTCCCAAAAAGGCTAAGTGCAGGTACTAAACGGAATAGGCTGGCTACTCCTAGCATCAATAAAGGGTCTCACAAGCTTAGATGTTAAGATCTGTTGAACAATTATCTTTTATTGATCCGCCTGTGGATCCTTTACATTCCATTTGTAATACTTTGATATTACTTCATATCGGATTGTAATATATTTATCTTTTGCTTCCGCTGTGCATTTAAATTGTGTTGTTTGACTATGATGATATCAACTACGTCACGATACTCCCCACCGGGCCCACCGGTAATACGTGGAAATATCGGGGTGTGACATGACCAGAACCTCCAAAAGCTGGCGACGGCCTAATCTCCTGTATACGGACACTTTTGGCGACGGTACTTTCTACGGGGCGTCGCCGACGGTGCCTACAATATCATTTCTCCGTTTTTCACGTATCTTGGTCCCGGTTGACCCGTTTTGCGTCTCGGTGGTCCGTAAAGCGTCCCGGTGGTCCGTAAGGCGTCCCGATTAGCTCCTTAAAATCCATAAGACCTAAAAATACAAATCCCATTAAAAGTAGGCTATTCGAGATTAAAAGTCATGTAAAAACATCAACTTAAACATTTACGAACACCGGTTTTTGACCACGTATCACATCCCCACACTTGTCGTTTGCTTGCCCTCAAGCAAATCTGTTTTTCACTTTCACGTGGGTCGAACAAGAAATACACTCCCCATTCCCGAGACGAAGGTTAAGGTCAATTGTCATACCAAAGTTCAAACTTTTACAGTTTACAAACTATCTAGCGGTAAAGTGAATAATCACATATAAAATGGTTATCCAAGATTAACCCGTCCGTGAAACCGACAAATCATGCACACCTCTAACAATGTTTTCTCCGCTCGGTTTATAATTTGGCTAATTTTATAATGTATAAGCACTTTCAAAAAAAAATAATCGCTCAAAACCGATTAGAACACGTACCCGCAAAGGCTTGCAACTCAATCATTCTCTACCACCGAACACGAATACTAAGCACAAGTCATAAGGTCTTTGTAAGGGTTGTAGCGGGGCTAGTGTAACACCTCGAAAATTCATGTCCTATAATGTGTTGACACGTGTCATAGGTTTGAACGTGTGAAAGAATCTTTTAGAAGGACTAAAGTTGACAATCATGGAAAGTATGTGAATATACGGGTTCTAAATGTCAACAGTGAATAAATATATTGTACAATAACCCTACATGACGCTCATACCTTCAAACGAATAAATCATGGATCGTACGAAGCTAAAGATGAAGGAAAGTGAGAGATTACAAACTACAGGGGTTAAATGTGTCAACATGTTTAAGTTATACCTCCGAGTGACCTTTTGACAAACCCGAAGCTTTGTAACGGTTAATTATGCTCACTAGAATGCATGATATAAATTTCATAAAGTTTCGTTATCGTATGAGAAAGTTATGATCAAATTCGTATACAAGGGGTTAAAGCGTCAACGTTGAAAGTTATGACTTTTCGGGTAATAACAAAGTGATCAAGGACTAAATAAAGTGGGTATAAGTCTTAAAGCCCTTGTAAGTAAATATGAAGGGGTCAAATTGCAAGAAATAAGCTTAGTTGACCTTTCGAAAGGCCAAGGGACAATATGCAAAAACTTGAAAATGAAAAATCTGATTAACAAGGTCCAGGCGGGCCGCGTAAGACACCTTAAGGTCTTACGCGGGCCGCGTCAGACGCCCAGATACAGAATACGAAGACAGCAGCCTGTATTCACGCATAAACCGACTTTAATCAGTGGTTTCACTTCATGGGCGACCCCTAGGCAACCCCTAAACCCTTAGGGACATATGTGGATCTTCTGGGATCATGGTTAGACTTGTGTGTCAATGATCCATGAGTTCTTGAGCACTATATAAGGCCACTAAGTTGCAACCATTTCTTCACACCTTCATCTGCATTTGTGGAGCATCTCTGGAGCTCAAGTGCCTTCCCAAGTCCTTCCTAATCAAGCTTAGGACTTCAGTAGGTATGCTTAACCTTTCTTAGTTAAGTTTTTGCTTAGTTTTAGCTTAATAGTCAAACCATCGTAATTAACGGTTGACTTAGCGATTAATCACTAATGGTCCAGTGATTAGTCAAATTGAAAGTAGTTATAAGTTGGTAATTATGTGGGTAATAAACCCTTAAAAGGGTTCCCCCTGATTCCCACTCTAACTAGGTCAAATGTCGGGTCAAACTTGTTATTAAAAAGTCAACAGGATACTTAATTTATAATTTATGCATAATTAGCAATGTAGAACACATACAACCTGTTTGATCATTAATATAACTTGGTAATTAGTGTAAGAACATGTTTAAACATGTTCAACCCGACAATTTTATGTTTAGACCCGGTTCGGAACCAAAAGTCGCAAAGCTTTGACTTTTGCTTTGACTTCAGTTCTGACCCGTTTTGGTATGTTTTAGAAATACGTTAGAGCTCTATTTGGACCAGGTTACATGCTAGTATAACCCTCTGTGATTATACACCATGGTTCATTAGTTAACCAATTAATACGCATGATTCCGTTAATTGCTCATATGTTGACCATTATGCCCTTATTACCATAAAATGTGATTTTTGGAAATATATAAAAGTAGACACCTTAGTTAATGATATATAAACTTGTACCCAAAGTTTGACATCAGTTTGAGGTGTAGTTTGAGAGTTATGCTCATTAGCGTAAATTGAAAGCTTTATGTTAATTAAACGGCGTAATTAGCGTATAGCCTATTTAAACTCACTTTTTGATATCAAACTTCTTACCCACTGATGTAATATATTATTTTGGGATTTTTGAAGATTTTAAATTAATTTTAGGCTGAGCATAACTTAGAGTCGTAGGCTTAATCCGGTAATTGTCGGTTTTGCCCTTACGGGCTATAAAACGAGTTTTACATATCAAATTGACTTCAAACCTTTTGATACTGATCTTAAATGATAAATAAATTATTTTAAGCCTTCTGGAATAATAAAAATATCAGCCTTATGTATCGAACCCGGAAATGGCTTCTAATCGCCTTATTAAGCGTTTTTAACGCATAGTATGTACTAAAACTATTTTAAACATACGAGGGTTGATACCTACTGATATTTGAGGTAAATTATAATATTTTAACAGTAAACAAAAGTTGTTTAACTCAGACTTCAGTTTTGAGCTTTTCGGTTTATGTGAAATTACCAAAATGCCCCTACGAAGTATAGTTTGGTTAAAATTAATAAATTTCACATATATACTTTACCCTACGGTTATAACTTAATAAATTAAGATTTTTTTCTGATTATATCAGACCTGTAACTCAGGTTAATACTTGAACTCTTTTATAAACTTGTAAATGACCAAACTACCCCTACGAGGCATAGTTTGTGTTTAAACTCGTTTCGGGCATAATAAAAGACTTCTTACTGATGTCACAACATATTTGAAGCATATTAACTTAGGAAACCTGTATATGGCTCTTATGAATACCCGTTACGCTTATTACGCGTTCGGTTCGGTTTATGTAACTAGTTTACATAAATTAGCCGAAACGGGTCAAACCTTATCGGTTTTATCTCAAAATCCAGAATGTGTATGAAATACCCATATTAAGCAAGTCTTCGAACTTGTCGGGTCTAAATCACATTCTATCCGGTCTTCGTTTAATCATGCGTACGAACCGTATCTTTGAAACTAACCGGTCTAAGCTTAAGCTTAATTAAAGACCCGTTAGGAATCTAATAGGTTATTAAAAACCTTCGTTCCATATTAGGAGCCCAGTAAAAGCTATCTGTACTTGCTGAATTGAAATACGGCTGGGATTGAATTTATATTTAGCTCAGGTAAATACTTTTAACTTATTTTCCCTATACGGGCTTGGGTTACGGTATATAAAATACCGCTTGGTCGGGCATCAAATCTTCCATCGTTTGGTGGTTAATTGAATAATTTGATCGGCCCGTTTAAATTGTTTTGTTTACTTAAAGCCTTTGGGGGGGTTAATGACCATGTCCCGGATATCCTTGGCATCATTCATGAAATGGCCACGGCCTAGGCACGGGGTGTAGGCGTACACTTGACAGCTGCATATGTAAAAACTGGTATCCCACCTTAAGGAATCAGCCTTGTGGGCATTATACCTGTGGTGTGTCTATTAATCTTTAACCCGGCACGAACCGGGCTACTGAACGCATAAGAAACATGTAATTCTTTTACGAGATTATATATTTAAATAATTGTCCCAAGTATAAAAGATTAATTTTGCCTCTGTGCATTTTAATCAAATTATAAAAGATATTTTGTGCCACGTGCATCCAAATTAATTTTCTTAAACCATTTTCAAAATGAGTCAGTTAATTGTATTTACCAGTGTAAACTGACGTATTTTCCAAAAAGGCTAAATGCAGGTACTACACGTAATAGGCTGGTTACTCCAGGCATCAATAATCAAGTCTCGCAAGCTTTAGATGTTAAAGTCTGTTGAACGATATTATCTTTCTGTTAAAGATCCGCCTGTGGATCCATCTTACGTTCCGTTGTAATATTTGATATTACCTTGAATCGGATTGTAATATATTTTATCTTTCATTTGCTTCCGCTGTGCATTTAAATATTGTGTTGTTTGACTATTATGTTGCCAACCACGTCACGATACTCCCCACCGGGCCCATCGGTCATACGTGGAAATATCGGGGTGTGACAGGTTGGTATCAGAGCCAACATTGAGTGAATTAAACGCTAGTCTTTCGTGTTTAATCTCAATGACACAGTAGCACATTCCTTGACCTTCTGAGTCTAGACTTAACATAGGAATACTCTCAATCCTAATCTGTAAATTTTGCTTCCAATTTTTATATATTGGATATGTCGCCAAGCGAAGAAGCTGTATTAGAAATTCTCCACATCCGGAGCCTAGAAATGCTGAGCTTCGTACCGCGGCGAGAATGAAACGAGCATCCAGGGAGAGAACATTCGAAAATAAAATGAAGAAGAAATTCCTTTTGCTGAAGATCGTTTCCTTAATAGTCCTCATAAGGAGATATTTATCTTTCAGTCCCTCCGAGGACACATTATTCATTTCAAGTCCCGCTTAGGGCAACTCTGTACGTTCATTTTTATATAGTGGATTGATTAAATTTAAGTTTTCATTCTAAACATGAAATATGAAATAAATGGAAAATAACATCCCTTTTATATGATCTACCATTATAATAAAATGGCAAAATCTAAAAAGGACAAGACCTAGCCACGTGTTATTTTGAGACAGGACCAAGATGGTAGTTCCTCAGTTAGATTCAGATCCTTATTAACATCTCGATTTAAAATTGTTCCGCGTTAATTATTAAAAAGAATCTTAAAGGTAAACCTAGCCCATATTACAAGGCCAAGATGGTAGAACCTATTCAAGGGATTCAAATCCTTGTTAACACCTGTAACATGTTAACATTCCTGGCAGACGTGGTTCGATAAGACCGCATGAGTTATCTCTAAATTGGATTACTCCACTTTTCCTTATTAAAATAATCATCCCTTAGAAGGGAAGTGCCTACGGGCTATAGTTAATGTCCTCTGAGACTAAAGACAGTGGTAGCCTACAACTCCCTGTCAAGAAAAGGTAATGAATTTTGATTCACACCTTAATGCCTCGATTCTCTGAAATCAGGGCTTATATCATCCTATAAGATGATCATATTATAAACATCCCTTAGAAGGGAAGTGCCTACGGGCTATAGTTAATGTCCTCTGAGACTAAAGACAGTGGTAGCCTACAACTCCCTGTCAAGAAAAGGTAAGGAACCTTGATTCAAACCTTAATGCCTCGATTCTCTGAAATCATGGCTTATAAATTAAACTTGTCTACGCGACTAGGCCATTTGTGCTATTATTAAAACCTTAATGCCTCGATTCTCTGAAATCATGGCTTATAAATTAAACTTGTCTACGCGACTAGACCATTTGTGCTATTATTAAAACCTTAATGCCTCGATTCTCTGAAATCATGGCTTATAAATTAAACTTGTCTACGCGACTAGGCCATTTGTGCTATTATTAACTTATAAATTAGGATTTATGATAAAAATCCTGAATAAAATAAATATCCTTCCTTCCCTGCCAGTATGCATTTTAAAAAGAATCTTAAAGGTGAAACCTAGCCTACGCGGTCAAGATGGTGAAATCTACTCAAGGGATTCAGATCCTTGTTAACACCTAAGAACGTGTTAGCACTCCTGATAAATGTGATTCGATAAAATCACAACAGTCATCCCCATATTGGAAATTTTTAAATTCCTAATTTGCCTTATGATCTAGAAATCATGGCTTATATCATCTTATAAGATGATCATATTATAAACGTCCGTGAGTGATGAAGTGCCTACGGGCTAAATTTGTTGTCCGATAAGACAACGACAGTGGTGGTCTTTGACCCTGTCTAAAGATGTTGGAATACGTCCAAGCATAATAGTCGGTAGGGTCCATACGATCTCGACTAATATCGTCTGAAAAGATGATCATACCATAAATATCCCTTAGGAGGGAAATGCCTACGGGCTATAATTAACGTCCTCCGAGACTAAAGACAGTGGTAGCCTACAACTCCCTGTCAAGAAAAGATGTTTTGCCTACGGGCTATAATAAATTGTCCATCTGAGACATTGACATTATGATCTTTATGATTCCTTGTCTAAGGTGGTGAGCTATGCTCAAGCCAAATAGTCAATATGATTAATGCAATCCTGACTTATATCATCTAAAATGATGAATCCATTATAAACATTCATTAGTGATGTTTCGCCTACGGGCCATATTATATTGTTCATTTGTGACACAAACATTATGATCTCTATGATCCCCTGTTTAAGGTAGTGAGCTGCGCTCAAGCCTAATAGTCTATATGATCATTGGGATCCTGACTAGTATCATCAGTATGATGATCATAAATTCATAATATTGACATCCCTAGTGATGAATTGCCTACGGGCTATACTTTACTCTATTGTCGATAAGACAAAATAGTGGTGATCTTTATGATCCCCTATTCAAAATGGTGGGATTATACCCAAACCTAATAGTCAATATGATCGATGTGATCATGACTAATATCATTAGATACGATAATTATATATAGACATCCATTAGTGATGTTAATTGGTTTACCTTTCTGTCAAGTAAATCGCCTTTCAAGACGATGACAGTTGTAGTCTATGACTCCCTGTCCAAAGGTGAAGAACTATGTTCAAGCCTTAAAACTCATGATCTAATAAGATTGCAGCCTATGAATTGATGTCCTTGTGACAAATCCACAAGTTATATTTCAAGTCACCCATAACAAGCCTCCGTGCTATAATTCGTCGTTCGTGACAAGTTAACATACTAAATGTTAACATCCCTGGTGACAGGCCTTAGTGCCATATCCTATAACGTCCTAGAAACAAGGCCATTTGTGCGGTATCTAAATGTCATTACAACAAGGCCTTCGCGCCATATGATTACTTATGTCCTTCATGACTGGGCTTTATGCCATATCTTTCTACGTCCCTCGCGGCAGGCTTCTATGCCATATATGTATATATATATATATAACCAAAGTCATGTAAGGCTAGCCTTTGAGCTATTTATAATCGTCCTTGTGACAAAGACAGTTGTGACATTATGGTCCCCTGTCAAGCAGGTATTGGACTCGCTCCAAACCTTGAATGCCATTGATAGTCCTTTTGTGACTTAAGCTAAATGTAATAGATATACATTCAAATAGCATTCATTAAGAATGTTCAGAACATCATGGCCTATACGGTCCGTGGATGCCGTGGCTAATCTATGTCAGGTCATCAGGATGATGACTAATAATGGTTTAATTTGGTAATTAGTACCAAGTTTTGAGTATGGAAAACTCGGATGAGATAGGCAATAGTCGCGATGCTATTAATGCGACAAAAGCGAATAATGTCTCAAACGTAAACCTCAATATTAATGGAGTTAATCTCCAAGCGGTGGTTAATGCAGCAGTTTGAAAGGCCATGGGAAAAGGTCATGAAACAATCCAAAGAGCCGAATGCTTCTCGCTCTAAATTTCATTCAAAACCACGTTCAATTGCTCATGAGAAGAGCTTTGTTCACACTTCGAATATGAAGGATGAACCAAAGGAGGAGGATAACTCCCAGAAATCTAAGAAAGAGAGCAAGTACAAGCTTAATAAAAAGCAACGAAAGTTCAGTAAGAAGCCTGTATGTAAGAATTGCTATAAAAGACACTAGGGACAGTGTCGAATAGAACCAGGACCAAAGCAGTGTGACATCTGCTAAGGAACAGGTCATCATTTCCCAGGAATGTAGGGACATAAAGAATGCAGTCTATCACGGCTGTGGTGAGTAAGGCCGCATCAGAACTAGATTCCATAAAGCTGCCAAAGAAGGTGCAGCTAAGCCTGGAAAGGCTAAAGGAAGAAATGCCTGAACTCACCTGATGAATGCCAAGAGGCAGTTCACGATGTCATCAAGTACATTCCTTATCATTTACCAATGATAATTTCTGCTAAGTGTCCTGATTTAATACAGGCAATAATAAATCTTCATAAACCATAAGCTTAGCAAACTTTTATATTATCCACAAGGTATAACTTATCAAGGAAACCATAGTAACCGATTCTTCTAGTATCGGCAAGGAATCCTTCCGAAAAATCTAAGAGTACTCTTTCTTTGCATAGAGTACGACAACATATGTTATTTTAATTATTTTCTCATTGTTTTCTATCGCCTGCGAATGCCAAACTATGTTGATAAAAGTGCCATATGAGGATTGGCGTATCCTAGTGTGTCCCATAGATTACTTCCATGCCTGATCAGTATGGAGGTTTAATACATGGAACCCCTGAGATATCCCAATGGTCATATTGTACTAAAGTCGACTAGTAGTATTCAAAGAAGATATCCAGAATGGAATTGTCCAAGTAAATGTTCCCGGTTAAGGAAATTCGTGGACTAATAACATAAATATGTCACTTATTTGACACAAGCAATGATGGATGAATTGGAGCCTGAGATATGGAAAATCTCTGTAACCTCCTTGTATCATGATTATCTTCTCATAAGTTTTCCCTGCTTACCTCCTGGGAGGCAGGTAGAGTTAAGATTAACATCCCGCTGTGGGCTGGAGTATTGTGAAAACTCCATATTGATTATGGAATAATCGAAACCCTGATTAAGTAGATTTTAAGACATAGGCTCATATAGCCTGACTCAATATTCTGAGGGTTTTATGTTATTGAATAAGAGAGACGGTTCATATTGCTTATGTATTAATTACCGCAACCCTAATTAGGCAACGATTGTGAATCGCCATCAGCTGCCCAGGATCATCGATTTGTTCGACAAACTGTAAGGATTAGCTACTCCTTAAGATTAGTTTTGAGCAATGGTTGGAATAACCATCTCACCTTAAGATAAGCTTTTCCATAATAGTTGCTATATAAGTATCAAGGTGGCTCCTTTGGAGACCTCGTATAGATGAAATATCAAAACATCCGTTGGATGGACGAGACTTTGGGAATTCCACTTATCAGGATCTGAAGGTTGCATTGAGAACAACGAATAAGGTCATGCAAATCCCTAATCATCTGTAAGATGCCAGTATTCGGCAGAAAATCAAGAATTTATGAAAGTAGCAACCCTCCTAAGATCTTGTTAAAGAATAAGGCTCAACAAAAGATATCACCCAGGAAGGGTGTGCCAATTTGTTAAATAATCAGGATAGTTAAAGCTCTAAATATATAAAAATCATTCGAAGGAAATCGAATGTATCAAGATCAAGTAGCTTATAAGTTAAAACCAATTTAAGGAGCTTGGCGGAGCTCGCAATACATTGCACACCAGTGATTGAAGGATGTGTTTTGCCCAAAGACAAGGAAAGGCAATGATACGATATGGGTTATAGTTGATAGACTGACTAAGTCAGCACATTTCTTACCCATTAAGGAGACTTATAGCTCCGATATGTTAGCCCAATTGTACGTAGATAAGATTGTAGCTTTACATGGCATACCTGTGTCTATTATCTCTGACAGGGATACTAGATACACGTCACATTTTTGGAAAAGCTTCCAACAATCTTTGGGCACGCGTTTGAATTTTAGTACGGCTTACCATCCTCAGACGGACGGCCAGAGTGAACGTACCATTTAGACATTGGAAGACATGCTACGTGCATGCGTGATTGATTTAGGTGGTAGTTGGGATAACCACCTACCATTAATCAAATTCTCCTACAACAATAGCTACCATACCAGCATCAAGGCTGCGCCTTTCGAGGCCTTATACGGTAGAAAGTGTAGAATGCCCGTTTGTTGGGCGGAAGTTGGAGATGTCCAATTATCAGGACCAGAGATAGTCTTTGAAACGACAGAAAAGATTGTCCAGATCCGTGACCGTCTCAAAGCTACCCGAGATAGGCAGAAGAGTTACGCAGATCCAAAGCGTAAACCTATGAAATTTGAAGTTGGTGACAAAGTGTTGCTTAAAGTATCACCCTGGAAAGGAGTGATGCGATTTGGAAAGAAAGGTAAGTTAAGCCCGAGGTACATAGGACCATTCGAGGTCATCGAATGTGTCGGATCAGTGGCTTATAAGTTAAATTTACCTAAAGAGCTCATTGGAATTCACAATGTATTTCACATCTGCAATCTGAAAAAGTGTTTCGCTGATGAATCACTGGTCATACCACATACAGATGTGCATATAGATGAGAGCTTGAAATTTGTGGAAAAACCATTGTCGATTGAAGATCGACAGGTTAAGAAGCTTCGAAGGAAGCATGCACCTATTGTAAAGGTCAAATGGGATGCCCGTAGAGGTCCCGAATATACGTGGGAGGTTGAGTCCACAATGAAAGAAAAATACCCTCATTTGTTTCAATAAATCTCGGGGTCGAGATTTCTTTTAAGGGGGTGAGGATGTAACACCTCGAAAATTCATGTCCTATAATGTGTTGACACGTGTCATAGGTTTGAACATGTGAAAGAATGTTTTAGAAGGACTAAAGTTGACAATCATGGAAAGTGTGTGAATATACGGGTTCTAAATGTCAACAGTGAATAAATATATTGTACAATAACCCTACATGATGCTCATACCTTCAAACAAATAAATCATGGATCGTACGAAGCTAAAGATGAAGGAAAGTGAGAGATTACAAACTACAGGGGTTAAATGTGTCAAGATGTTTAAGTTATACCTCTGAGTGACCTTTTGACAAACCCGAAGCTTTGTAACGGTTAATTATGCTCACTAGAATGCACGATATAAATTTCATAAAGTTTCGTTATCGTATGAGAAAGTTATGATCAAATTCGTATACAAGGGGTTAAAGCGTCAACGTTGAAAGTTATGACTTTTCGGGTAATAACAAAGTGATCAAGGACTAAATAAAGTGGGTATAATTCTTAAAGCCCTTGTAAGTAAATATGAAGGGGTCAAATTGCAAGAAATAAGCTTAGTTGACCTTTCGAAAGGCCAAGGGACAATATGCAAAAACTTGAAAATGAAAAATCTGATTAACAAGGTCCAGGCGGGCCGCGTAAGACACCTTAAGGTCTTACGCGGGCCGCGTCAGACGCCCAGATACAGAATACGAAGACAACATCCTGTATTCGCGCATAAACCAACTTTAATCAGTGGTTTCACTTCATGGGCGACCCCTAGGCAACCCCTAAACCCTTAGGGACATATGTGGATCATCTGGGATCATGGTTAGACTTGTGTGTCAATGATCCATGAGTTCTTGAGCACTATATAAGGCCACTAAGTTGCAACCATTTCTTCACACCTTCATCTGCATTTGTGGAGCATCTCTGGAGCTCAAGTGCCTTCCCAAGTCCTTCCTAATCAAGCTTAGGACTTCAGTAGGTATGCTTAACCTTTCTTAGTTAAGTTTTTGCTTAGTTTTAGCTTAATAGTCAAACCGTCGTAATTAACGGTTGACTTAGTGATTAATCACTAATGGTCTAGTGATTAGTCAAATTGAAATTAGTTATAAGTTGGCAATTATGTGGGTAATAAACCCTTAAAAGGGTTCCCCCTGATTCCCACTCTAACTAGGTCAAATGTCGGGTCAAACTTGTTATTAAAAAGTCAACAGGATACTTAATTTATAATTTATGCATAATTAGCAATGTAGAACACATACAACCTGTTTGATCATTAATATAACTTGGTAATTAGTGTAAGAACATGTTTAAACATGTTCAACCCGACAATTTTATGTTTAGACCCGGTTCGGAACCGAAAGTCGCAAAGTTTTGACTTTTGCTTTGACTTCAGTTCTGACCTGTTTTGGTATGTTTTAGAAATACCTTAGAGCTCTATTTGGACCAGGTTACATGCTAGTATAACCCTCTGTGATTATACACCATGGTTCATTAGTTAACCAATTAATACGCATGATTCCGTTAATTGCTCATATGTTGACCATTATGCCCTTATTACCATAAAACGTGATTTTTGGAAATATAAAAGAGTAGACACCTTAGTTACTGATATATAAACTTGTACCCAAAGTTTGACATCAGTTTGAGGTGTAGTTTGAGAGTTATGCTCATTAGCGTAAATTGAAAGCTTTATGTTAATTAAACGGCGTAATTAGCGTATAGCCTATTTAAACTCACTTTTTGATATCAAACTTCTTACCCACTGATGTAATATATTATTTTGGGATTTTTGAAGATTTTTAATTAATTTTAGGCTGAGCATAACTTAGAGTCGTAGGCTTAATCCGGTAATTGTCGGTTTTGCCCTTACGGGCTATAAAATGAGTTTTACATATCAAATTGACTTCAAACCTTTTGATACTGATCTTAAATGATAAATAAATTATTTTAAGCCTTCTGGAATAATAAAAATATCAGCCTAATGTATCGAACCCGGAAATGGCTTCTAATCGCCTTATTAAGCGTTTTTAACGCATAGTATGTACTAAAACTATTTTAAACATACGAGGGTTGATACCTACTGATATTTGAGGTAAATTATAATATTTTAACAGTAAACAAAAGTTGTTTAACTCAGACTTCAGTTTTGAGCTTTTCGGCTAATGTGAAATTACCAAAATGCCCCTACGAAGCATAGTTTGGTTAAAATTAATAAATTTCACATATATACTTTACCCTACTGTTATAACTTAATAAATTAAGTATTTTTGCTGATTATATCAGACCTGTAACTCAGGTTAATACTTGAACTCTTTTATAAACTTGTAAATGACCAAACTACCCCTACGGGGCATAGTTTGTGTTTAAACTCGTTTCGGGCATAATAAAAGACATCTTACTGATGTCACAACATATTTGAAGCATATTAACTTAGGAAACCTGTATATGGCTCTTATGAATACCCGTTACGCTTATTACGCGTTCGGTTCGGTTTATGTAACTAGTTTACATAAATTAGCCGAAACGGGTCAAACCTTATCGGTTTTATCTCAAAATCCAGAATGTGTATGAAATACCCATATTAAGCAAGTCTTCGAACTTGTCGGGTCTAAATCACATTCTATCCGGTCTTCGTTTAATCATGCGTACGAACCGTATCTTTGAAACTAACCGGTCTAAGCTTAAGCTTAATTAAAGACCCGTTAGGAATCTAATAGGTTATTAAAAACCTTCGTTCCAGATTAGGAGCCCAGTAAAAGCTATCTGTACTTGCTGAATTGAAATACGGCAGGGATTGAATTTATATTTAGCTCAGGTAAATACTTTTAACTTATTTTCCCTATACGGGCTTGGGTTACGGTATATAAAATACCGCTTGGTCGGGCATCAAATCTTCCATCGTTTGGTGGTTAATTGAATAATTTGATCGGCCCGTTTAAATTGTTTTGTTTACTTAAAGCCTTTGGGGGGTTAATGACCATGTCCCGGATATCCTTGGCATCATTCATGAAATGGCCACGACCTAGGCACGGGGTGTAGGCGTACACCTGACAGCTGCATATGTAAAAACTGGTATCCCACCTTAAGGAATCAGCCTTGTGGGCATTATACCTGTGGTGTGTCTATTAATCTTTAACCCGGCACGAACCGGGCTACTGAACGCATAAGAAACATGTAATTCTTTTACGAGATTATATATTTAAATAATTGTCCCAAGTATAAAAGATTAATTTTGCCTCTGTGCATTTTAATCAAATTATAAAAGATATTTTGTGCCACGTGCATCCAAATTAATTTTCTTAACCCATTTTCAAAATGAGTCAGTTAATTGTATTTACCAGTGTAAACTGACGTATTTTCCAAAAAGGCTAAATGCAGGTACTACACGTAATAGGCTGGCTACTCCAGGCATCAACAATCAAGTCTCGCAAGCTTTAGATGTTAAAGTCTGTTGAACGATATTATCTTTCTGTTAAAGATCCGCCTGTGGATCCATCTTACGTTCCGTTGTAATATTTCATATTACCTTGAATCGGATTGTAATATATTTTATCTTTCATTTGCTTCCGCTGTGCATTTAAATATTGTGTTGTTTGACTATTATGTTGACAACCACGTCACGATACTCCCCACCGGGCCCACCGGTCATACGTGGAAATATCGGGGTGTGACAGCTAGGCTAAGAGTAGGAAATAGGATATTTTAAAGTGGCTAAGGTGATGAAAAATTCGATTTTTATTACAAACGACTACTCTAAACAAAACTAAACTACAAACATCAACTTCGAGGCAATGATTTTCGCCTTTTATTCAATGAACTAGAAACACATATTTTTGTTCTTTTCTCAATAATTTTCTATTCTTTTTCGCAACATTTTCTGATTTTTCTCTTTTTTTTTTTTTATAAAAGCAAACAAACAATTCACAACTATACAAACTTAACTCCTATAATCGAATTTCCATCACACGGGTTTAAAAGAAAAGGTTTAAGGTTATGGGCTAAATGGGTTTTCAAACGAAAGGATTAGGCTCAAAGTGGGCGACTAGGGGATTTATTTGGGTAAAGGTAAGCAAATGGTGTAAAAAGGAAGAGGTTTACCTAATGCCTTAATCATTCTCGTGCTTGTATTCGGTCTATGGTCTCAAACGTATCAAAAGTCGCAAGTTGTACAATACATGACTAATGGTCCACTCAAACAAAGAAACATGAATATGTAATCCTATGATGTAAAAGTGGCTCAAAACCTCACATATATAAAGGGTATGGTATGTGATATGCATGATGTGCTAGTTTTTTAGGCGAATTATTCCCAAATAACCACCCGCTAAATACCCGTCATGCTATTAATTTGAACTTGACCATGACAAAAGAACAAATGGGTTGTGCCATCCCTCGTTGACTTAGTTACTTGTGCTTTTGAGATCGATTTCGAAACAAGATATTTTTGAAATTTTTTTGAAATTTTCCCCCATCCCCACACTTGAGGTAAACGTTGTCCTCAATGTGTAGTGTTTAAACGAACGAGTCAAAATTGAAAAACTTTTACTACTCCCCCATCCCCACACTTGAGGTAAACATTGTCCTCAATGTGTAAGAACTAGAGTTTTTAAATCGCACAAGGGATGTGACATGGCTAACCTCCCCAAAATTTCACCTGGAAAATAAAATACAATTTATACTCCACTTATTTGCTAACTAAAAATCAAAAGTAAAAAGAAACGTATGCACCTGATTTTTGAGCTCATTCCTCGTGTGCTCTTCTTCTCTTCAAGAAATTGGTCGTCCCACGAACACGGTGTACCTACAAATCTGAACCTTTGTGTAGAAGCATGCTTCTAACAACCATCAAGATTTGTTAGTTTCCTAGTTCTACCACTTTTATGAAAATATTACCAAGTCATACGATAATTTACTTTGATTTATGTGGAAAAATTAATTTACAATAACAACAAACCTAACTCACTTTCTTAGTAATCACGGTTGCATTTAACTTATGCAACAAGCCCTTTTAAACCTCCCGATAGCTCGGGAGGACGAGTAGGTCTCGTGAGGGTTATATAGGGAACACACCCACAACGTTCATTTAACTACTAAAATGAAAAAACAAATTATACAACAACAACAAAACTATGGAGAAAAACTAAAACTAATTGTGAAAGAACTATACAACAACAATTAACTTACCACCTCATGGTGGTCGATTGGCGTGCTTGCCACCAACGAACTCTTCAAAATCACCTACCGGTGATTCATACCATTTGTTGCCAAACGGTCTAAACTTCCTCACCTCATCTTCCTTTTTCTTTTCTAGAGGTGACTTCTTTGCTTTCTTCTTCTTGACCGTCTTCTTCTTTGTTTCTCCAAACCTGCCAACCATAGCACACACTTTTTTGTTTGGATTCATGTCCTTTTTAGGACACTTATCCTCACCGAGTGGGTTAGTAAAATTTGGAAAAACATTTAAATTTAATTCCCGGTCCCCAAACTTCATGCTTACTGTTCCCGTTGCACAATTTATTATGGCATTAGCGGTTGCCAGGAACGGTCTACCCAGTATAACTATTGGTTGGGTGTCCTCAACACACCCAACATAGTCTACTACAAAAAAGTCAACTGGGTAGTAGCAATCATCCACCTTAACAATCACATCCTCCACCATCCCCCGTGGATGCGTGGGAGTCTGATCGGCTAACACCACGAGAATGTCAAACTTTTTCAATGGACCAAAATCGTATTGGTCATACAAACTCCCGGGCAAAATGCTCACACAAGCTCCAAGATCGAGGAGCGCCCTCTCAATTTTAAATGTTCCAATTCGAATTGGAATAAGAGGATCTCCAGGATCTTGAGCTTTTTGGGGGAGCGCACTCGATAAGACGGCACTAACATGTGATACCAAATCAATCGGTTCGGGTAATTTATTGTGCCGTTTTTCAATGCTCAACTCTTTCAAGCATTCCACATGAGCCAAAACTTTTTTAATGTCATCAAGTAACGGCAAATTAATTTTTGCTTGTTTAAAAATTTCCCACCTCTCGTCCTTTGGTGGGCACCGTTCTTCAAGCTTTGATGCATTAATCAAGTTAATTTGATTTAAACAATTTTCACAAAAAAGAACGGTGGGTTCTTCCGACGGCCTCGTTTCCTGTATACGAACTTTTTGCGCGACGTGAATATCTACGGGGCGTCGCCGACGGCCCCTTTGGGCGTCGACGACGGTGTCTACAACACCAATTCTTCGTTTTTCGTGTCTTGTGCTCCCGGTTGACTCGTTTGACGTTCCGGTGATCCGTAAAACGTCCTGATTAGCTCCTTAAACTCCATAAGACCTGAAAACACAAATCCCATTAAAAGTAGGCTATTCGAGATTAAAATTCACGTAAAAACATTAACTTAAACATTTACGAACACCGATTTTCGACCACGTATCAGTCGATGACATTATAGATAAAGATCTTGACACGATCATATTATTTTCAAGTGTTAGACTAGACAGTACAAGATGAAATATATTAAAGCCATTCAATCCCACCAGTCTACAATGTGTTATGGTGAGATTCTTCAAGCTTGCACAGTGGGAGAAAAGACCAGCAACCCTGTCAGTATTGTCATAATACAATGAGACATAACTGAGATTTAAGCGGCGTGTTCCGATAAACGTTTATCGATATTGTTATAGATGATGAAGAAACCCTAAAACGGAACATAATCCCGGATTGTCTAAAGAAGCGCTTTTATGGTGAGACTCTTCAAGTTTGCACAATGGGAGATAAGACCAGCACCCCTGTTAGTATTGTCATAATGCAATGAGACATAACTGAGATTTAAGCAGCGTGTTCCAATCAACGTTTATCGACATTGTTATAGGTGATGAAGAAACCCTAAAACGAAACATAATCCCAGATTGTTTAAAGAACCGGTTTTATCATGTGTTATGTGGTAACAACTACCAAGGGGATATTTAGATCTCTATTCGGTTATCTTTCCAAGCTTTTACACACGAATATGTAGCCGGTTTATTTCTTTGATCGTTTACTTGTCGTTGTAGTGGATGCCTCCATTTGACTTGCGGCTCGCTTTGGTCATGCCACTTCGGTACAATCGTCTTCCGAATCATTAGTTTGTACTTCTTCATCCTCCTCTTCATCAACTATCTTGTTCTCTAATTCCACTTCGTCTTCTAGACTTGTCTTATCTTGAATACAATCCACGGCATCCAAATGATCCTTTAGGCAAATTGGCATCTCTATTAATTCCGGTGTTAGTCTTGTTCTTCGTATGTACAATACCCTGCCACTAAGAGAAAACGCACTTTTCGAAGCTACGGTGGAAGCATGGACCGTTAGTATATCACGAGCCATGGTGGCTAGAATCGGGAATTCCGATTCTTTTGCTTAACAAAGCTCCACAATGTTTTCATTGAGCCTTTTGCGAGCCGTCACTCATTTCCACCAAACCGCAATTGCACCATACATCCATATTAAGATTATGTGTGAGTGTCCCAACAACATATGGAGCGGATTGAGGAACCTTGTTGACGGATGGAGAGTTGGTGGTTTTGGAATTCTTGGTTGCCATAGTATCAAATGAATAAAGAAGTAGAAGAATAATCAAGAAGTAGATGAATATGGTGTGAGGAATCGATTCTTGGTCACTATTTATACTTACTGGAATAGATTCCAATGGTAATAAGCATTAAATGGGCAGTTTGCAACGGCTAGGAATCGATTCCAACGGCTAGGAATCGATTCCAACGGTAATAAAATCAATAAAGGTAAGAATTTAATGCACTGGTTTTTTTTTTTTTTTTTTTACGGAGGAACCGGTTCCGGGTACGGCCCTATTTTTTTTATAAAATGTGGAACCAGGTAAGAACCTACGGGTTTTTTGAACCCGGAACCGGTTCTTCTATACAACGGGTAAGAACTGAAACCGGTTTCAGGTAGGTTCTACCGGATCGGGTTTGAAACTGGGTATTATGCCCATCTCTAGGTCTGCATCATAACATTTCTTTATTGAAAGGTTAATACATGGAATTACAGTATGATTGAATAAAAAATATTACAATGTAAGAAAGGTTTGCTACGATCCTATACTAACAAAACAATCACGCAAACTAGCCACTTGGAGAAACTTATGTTACCACTTATTGAATCAAACGACTCAAAAAGTAACATATAACCACACTCATGAATAAAATTCAAAAAGTAAAACAAATTTAAAAACAACACAAGAACTTATAAAAGATGTTGCATTTCAATTCGTTTTGAAATATTCATTTGTAAAAGGAATGGCGAATGAGATCATCCCTAAGAGGATTCCTCTATTTTACTAATTTCGTGAAAATAACGTTAAAAGAGGGGATGGTTAATCATGCATCATGTGGTGGCGTTGATAGACGAAAGACAAAATGGTACATGCACTAGTCGGCCCTTGTCCCGGTTGTTGAGTGTTATATGCCTTGTGTCCAAGGCTTGATGCAAAACTACTATCGAGTCAGGGGTCTCACTGGAAGTAGACTCTATATTCCTACGGGGTAGAGGTAAGGCTGTCTACATCTTACCCTCTTCAGACCCTACCTTAGATTTGCTATTGATGGGATTTACTGAGTATAATGATGATGATGGTGATTCTCCTCAAAATAATCTAGTAAGAAAACATGCTTTAGACAAATGAGGGAATGTTTAACTAAAGAAGAAAGGAGAAAAAAACCAAAACATTATGTAGGCAAAAATCATTAAATATATATCAAGCTTTTGTGACATCTATTTCCTTCTCAACCTTGATCCTATTTTAATTTGTTTGATTCTCATATGTGATTAACATCCAATCATAAGGAAAAAAAATAGTTTTGAATTATTCACAATGGATTTCTTTCAATATGTGATTAACATCCAATCATAAGGAAAAAATAGTTTTGAATTATTCACAATGGATTTATTTTTGAAAGAAAAAATGGATATGATCATGACTCGATCTGTCAGTATATAAGTATATCTTTCTCCACGAGTTGACCACGACTCGACCCGTTAGTAAACCTAAGGATCACTACTATACATGTTAATGAGATGATTGTTAAGGTGATCACCATCTTGCTTAGTAGGCCTTACTAATAAAGATAAAATCTTAGTGATACCGTACTGGACGTAAATATGATTCATTAACATCCATTCAAACTGCTATAATTTGTTGGCTTTCATATGTTGATTTTTTCTTTATTTCAAACCATCTTTTAGTTAAAATCTAATCAACTAACTCCTTAAAACAATAAATATTTATTTAAATAAACGAAGATATTACAAACATTATAATTATTAGATTTAAAAAACCTATTCCTGTTCGCTAAGTGTATACAATATTTTCTTTAACAGTTAAGACTATTAGTACATTTGAACTTAGAGAGAATCAGAAACATTTAATGAGTAAAGATAAACACTTTTTATATTATTAATAAATTGTTCGCCGCGAAACAACCGTCGGTCAAACCCACGTTCAAGTAGATCCTGACCGTAATAATTCAGGTGGTTACCTTCAAGATTTAATCTCATCCGTTCAAACCCAATAAATTTGGCAGTTTGTTTTTTCAACGCCAGTTAAGTTGTGTTGTGTTTTCTGCATGTTTCTCGCTACGTGCGTACGCTCTCTCAACCTTGTCGGTTCATCTTGGATAACTTCTACGTGGTAGTTAGCATACAAGATGTATATATATGTCTGTGTATGCTTTGCATTACATCCTTTTCAATAAAGCATATCACTGTAAGGTGGTTACATATTTTATGTGTTTATGATGTTTGTTATGTTTCGATAATAGTTTCTTATTTAGTTTGTTTGTTTTGCTTCAGTTATGATCTATGGATAATGCTGTGTATGATGAGGATTCAATTACGGGAAAAATGTAAGTTGTTAATTTATATGGTATTGTGTTTATTTAACCACGTTTGTTCATTTGAATAATGATGCTTTGTTTTTCAGTTTGCTGGGTTGGACAGCGTTGTGGAAATGAAGCAGCCAGCAGATATGAAGTCTTCTAATATAGTTGGAAATGTATTATCATTTTGTTTTGTCAAGTATTGGGATTTACATAGCATTGTGTTTTTTTACAATCGTTTTGTGTTTGTAGGAATCCTTTGTGTTATTATAGTAAAAAATCATTGACTTGCTTTTTTGTCAGGTTGTAGCTGACGAGTGTAAGGATGGTCATTTGCATGAATTTTCTTATTGCTCTAATGAGAATGTTCATTTAGAAGCAAGTTTATGATGAAGTTTCTGTTATTATTTATGATATTTTGTGTTACTTAGAATCATTGTGTTATTTACAGCTATTGTGTTTTTTGTGATGGTTTTTTTGTTTTTTGTTTTTTTTGTAATATACTATGACAACAGTGGTTGACGGTTGTTTTTTTTTTCTTTTCCAGGTGGTGGCTGACAACATTTTTGTGGATGATCATTTTCAAACGTTGAGCAGGACATGTGATGAAGTTGGAAACGTGCGTAATAATTCTTGTAAAATATTTTATCATGTTGTTTATTTTTAAAAATCATTGTGTTTTTTTACAGATACTGTGTTTTTTTGGTTTATTTTTGTAATATACTATGACAACAGTGATTAACAGTTGTTTTTTTCCCAGGTTGTGGCTGACAACATTTTTGTGGATGATCATTTTCAAAAGTTGAGTAAGATATCTGATGAAACTGGAGATTTATGTAATAATTCTTTTATAACTGTAAGATAACATTGTTTTAGTTCAACATGGTAGTTTATTTTATTAATGAGTATATTTTTTTTCAGTTTGAAGAATTGTTTGGAGTACTTCCTGACTTGACTATGTCTTCAATCGGAGCTGCAAAGGTAAATCGTTTATGTTAAAGTATGTAAATTATTTTGTTAGTGATAGTTGGTGATGTTTATGCTGAATCTTATTATGTTTGCTTATATTTTGTTTTGTAAATTTCAGAACAAATCTAAAGGCTTTGACTTGGTGTTTGGTGCTTTGGTTGGATGTCCCAACAATTCTATAAAGCATGAGATCAACAAGGTTGGTTCCATATCTATATGTTTAGTTTTGTTTAGTTAATATTCTAGATGAGTGACTGACATATTATTCTCTAGCCTCGTAATTTCAGAAGAATTAATCAAAGGGTAAAGGCGCTGAAGAATTGAAAGTGGGATGAGGTGATTGAAATCGACAGTTTTGGCGAATATTAGTTATGTTGTTTTTTTTATGTATGATGATGGTTATTATAATTTGGTAAATATACTCTGTTGAGTTGGAGTTTTTTTATGTGTGTATTTTCTTTTCCCTTAAACATGCATGTTTTTCTTTGTTTGTAATATTTTCGTTATAATTTAAAGGGTAATTAATATTTTCGTTGATTCATGCATAGTTAGCCGTGTACCAGTTTAAGTTTCACGTGTTTAATTAATGGTTTGTGTGTTTATAGTAATAACTGTATGTAAACGTGTGTCTCTTCAGTTTTTTGTATGATTGTATCGTTTCCCGGAGCAATTTTTACATCATGTAACCGTTGCTGCCATTAATGGTTCCGCGTTAGTGTCCATAAGCCTTTTATATATATATGCAAACATTTCATGTATATCGTATCTCAAGTTATTTAAGTTTTACCGATTTCTAATTAAAAAGTTAACTTTTTTCAATGGCTTCATCAAGTAATCAAGGAGAAGATTTGAAGGAACTGTTTTATAAAGCAGTGATGGAAGATTTGGAAGCTGAGTTAGAGTTTTCTAAAGATCTAAGGAAATGCTTTCATTCTTTGAAGACTGGAGTTGGCTCTCGTGATGATGTAACTGAGACGTTGCGTTTATTGCCTCCAACTGCTGTTCGTGACCTGGCACTTTTGAATAATGGTGAGAGTGGGAACAAAGATGTTCAGTTAATGGCACAGATGTTAGAGATATTTAGACAAGTTAATGAGTCAATGGAGTTGAAGCATAGGTTTTTACTTTCCTTATAAGTAGTTTTGTTAAGTTTAGTGATAGTTGTTATAGTGAAGTGGTTTGTATTCAATTATTAAGAGTTATTGGTGGTATTTTTATTTTAATGGAATGTTTTGTTTTGTTTCTTGAAAGTTAGTCTGTTTCCTCTTTTCTTTGATAAGCATTAAAATGTTTTCAGAAAATCAAAAATCCATCCTTAAAAATAGCTAAAAATGAAAATTTTCATTAATCTTTAAAAGTCTGCCATAACCACTGATTGGTTCAAACATCTATTGGTTCTTTGCTATCCACTGTTGAAAGTCAACCTCTGTTCCATCATTTTCATTGTTATCCACTGTTGCCAAACTTCAGTGCTTTAAACCACTGACACAGCTATTCACTGATAGTTAAAGTCACCCACTGTCCTCATTTCCATTTGTAATCCACTGATATTCATCCATCAGTGGTTTCCTTAACAACTGTCTTCCATTATCCTTCATTTTATCAGAGGTTGGCACGTGGTCAGTACTTGTCCGTCAGATCTTTGTAACCGCTGCCACGTCAGCATTCACCTTTTTCCCTATAAAACCCTGATCAAAACCCCCAAACAGGGTTTTACTGTCGAATTGAATTCACAAAAATTCCTTTCTGAAAGCAGTTTCCATCTTCATCTCTCAAATTCATTCATCGATTCTCTTCATCAAAATGACAAAATCAAAGTCATCTGCAAAATCCACTTCGAAATCATCTCAAAAGGCCTCTCAAAAGGCTACTACACCCATCGAAATCCCATACAAATCTCCACACAATTATCTGGGTCTTCTTACAAAACCCGGCACCACCGATGCTTTCGATTCCATCATTGAGACTATGTCTGCATCAAAGTACAAAACTTTGTTTACAGCAGATGCACCAATTTACTTGAAAACCCAAAGAGAGTTTTGGAAGAATGTTACTCTTGAAAAACAAGGTGAAGACGTCATAGCCATTAACTCCTCTCGCATGGGTAAACCAGTCAAAATCACCCCACAATCCATTTCAGAGGTATTCGAACTGAATGATCAGCAAGGTAAAAACCTCTTTCCTAAACATGAACTTCACAATGATTTTCTCGAAAGGGGGTATGCAGATCAAATAAAAAGGGATACCTTACAAAAAGGTTTCTTTCTTCCTGCAACAAGATTTTTATTTCACTCCCTTTTGATGTGTGTTTCAAATAAAACAAGTACTTTCAATGAAATCCCATTAAAGATTCAATACCTGGGTTATGTTATTTTACAAAATGAAGATTCTAATTACTCCCAGGAAATCTTTAATGACTTAGTTAAAAATGTTGATAAAAAGCCATTCTTACTTTTTCCAAGATTTATAAGCTATTATTTTTCAAAGAAACTTGGTAAGGATGATGTTCAGGCATACCAACAAGGTGAATCCTTTCAAATAAACAGCTTAACAGCTGAAACTTTTACAAGAATGTCAACACCTTGCAAAACACAAGTAGAGGTGCCTGAGCAGAATTTAGCAGCTACCACTGCTCCTCAGACATCTGCTGCTGAGCCCCATACTCCAGGTGATCATAGCAGCACTACCACTGCTTTGAAACCCACACCTGTCATTACCAAAAAGACCAAAAAGAAATCATCCACAAAGCCCCCCAAACCCAGTAAAAAGGCAACTCTGGAAGATGAGATCCCAGAGCAACTGCCAGTGACAAAACAAAAGACACCAATAACCACTGTTGCTACTTCCTCACAGCAGATGGAAGAAAGATCTCCACCTTTGCCTCAAGCTCCTCCGACTTCCTCACAAAAGGAATCGGTTGTAAACACAGGGACCCCACATTATGAAGCTCTGGATCCAATCGACTCCATCTTCCTCAATCCTGATCCAAAGGACATGTCTCTTTCTACACCCATTCCTTCACCCCTCACATTACCATAATCCATGTTACCTTTGTTGCATGCAGTTGCTATAGCACAGACACAAACCAGTTCCTCTCAATCACCTATCACTGAGAGTACACTCCCACAAGTGACTGGGTCTAATGTTCATACCTATGCTAGCCCAGCAACAACTGAGGAGGTTACACCCCTTGAGTTACAAGTAACTCTTGGAGGTAGTTCAAGTGGAGCAGCAACTACTAGTGTTGGACCAACTGGTTTACACGGGGTCAGTTGTTCTATCAATGAGACTCCCTTGAAGGCAATTCCTTCTTTAGCACCACTGATATCAACCAGTAAGGTTATTTTAACCACTGACTCCATCAAAAGATTATCAAGTGCTGAAGGAAGAAGTCCCCAGTACCAAGAAAAAGGGGCATCAGTAGATGACTTTTGGGATACATTCCCTAAGTCTCCTGCTGATACAACCACTGTTGGTGGGAAATCAGATGATCCCATTAAGTTGGGTGATGGTTTAAAATACCAAGAATTGACGGGCAGAATTGATACAATTGATGCATCTGTTGCTGAACTTAAAAATATGATGCAACAAATGTTGGAAAGACCCACTGTTGTTCCAGCTCAAGCACCTGCACAACCTGCACATGCTGCAAATGAGTTATGGAACTTATTTCAACCACTGCTCCAACAACAAAGACAATTGGCTGATCAGCAGCATGATATACATGTCCAAAAGCTGAGAAACATGATGGAGTCCAGATTCAAAGACACCCAAGCAGACATGAAGGCTATAAAGGCCCATATTCTGAACACCACTGGCAAAGCTATTCCCACTGTTCTCTTCCTTGATAATCCACCACCAGATAATGCCAAAAAGGGGGAGAAGGTCAAGCAGTGGAAGAAGAAAGGGATTGAAGATGGTCTCTATGTTGAGCCTGAAAAAGATTGTATGACTAAAGACATTCCCTTGCCAGATGGGAGCAAAAATATTGATGTTACCACTAATGCACTTGCTAAAGCAAAAGCAAGTGTAAAAAGGGATAGAGAGGCAAAGGATAAATCAAGGTGGAATGAGGAGAAGAGAGCTTATATGGAGCTGAATGCACAGGGTTGTTCTGAGCAAAAGGATGATAAAAATCCTGAGCCAAAAAGAAAAAGTCCCACTAGAAAAGTAAGGGAACCCAAATCCACACCATCCAGACTCACAAAGCATACTCCAAAATCACCATCCAAAAGCCCCCAACATCAATCTTCCACCCAAACAGCTGTTGTAACTCCTGTTGTATCAACAACTGTTGGTACCTCAGTGGTTTCAGCAGTTGTTAAACCAACAACCACCACCTCAATCACAACAACTGCTACTTTAACACACACCACTCAAACACCTGATCTCACTAAATCATCCACTACCACTTCAACCACATCACCAACCATCAAATCACCACCTGCCACCGTGTAGAAGACTTCTACTGACACATCAGTAGTTGTAATGACAACAGTGGTTGAAACACCAGTTGTTTCAACAACTGTTAGTCAATCACTTCCCACTTCAAACACAACCACTAATCCACCCAAAACATCATCAGCCTCTCCTCAACCAAAAAGGAGAAGGCTAATTTTGAAAGATGATGATCCTTCACCTCCACCAACATCTTCACAACCTCTACCACTTGTCACAACAACTGATACTTCAACACACACCACTCAAACACCTGATCTCATAAATCATCCACCACCACTTCAACCACATCACCAACCATCAAATCACCACCTGCCACTGTGCAGAAGACTTCTACTGACACATCAGTAGTTGTAATGACAACAGTGGTTGAAACACCAGTTGTTTCAACAACTGTTAGTCCCACTTCAAACACAACCACTGATCCACCCAAAACATCATCAGCCTCTCCTCAACCAAAAAGGAGAAGGCTAATTTTGAAAGATGATGATCCTTCACCTCCACCAACATCTTCACAACCTCTACCACTTGACACTTTACCAAACCCTGTAGCTCTCTCTTCAGCTCAGATACAAAAGCCAATCACTGATCTTGCTCCTGAAGGTTTACAATTTCCTCTAGAACTCATTGTTGTCAGAGAAGAGATCAAACCCTTCTACTATGAGGATGATCCTGCAAAAAGGAGTTTACCATCTGTTGAAGGATATCCTAGGCCCAATAATATTGATGAATATTTAAAATTAAAGGGTAAACAAGCTGAGGATATTGCTAAAAGAGATTCAGTAGGGAAGATTGACAAAGAATATCAAAGGCACTACCAATTTTTGCTTACTCAAGTCACAACCCTGGAACAATTTGCAAAGAATGTTTGTCAAAAGCTATCAGAAAGAGCAGATGAATCTCTTAGAATATATTATATTGAGAATATCATGGCTCACAAGAAGTATAAGGGGGGGGGGGAAGCATATGTACAAAGATTGGACCATTCCTGAGCTTGAAAGTGAAGCAGCCAGGATCCAAGAGATGCTTAAAAATAAGGTTAAACACACTCCTCCTGATTGGTCAAAATTCAAAAAGAATGTACCTGACAAGGCATTAGAGCTGAAGAGAATGAAAGAGGAGCTGATAGCAGGTGATTATGGGTCAAAGAATTCAGTGTCAAAGTGGAGAGAAGATAGGGTCAGGGCCACTTACAAAAATTTGGAGGAACTAAGGAAGAAAGATCCAGGAGTTCCACAAAAACCTGATTACCCCAAAACTAAAAGTTCAACAAGACCACCAAAGTTACAAATCAAGAGATCCACTGCTCCAACAGGTGCTGCTATTTATCAAAGAAAAAGTCAAAAGCAGTTGGATGCTAAAACCTTGAATGAGCTTATGGCTGGTGATGAACTTGTGAAAGAAGGTATCAAGAAAATGGTGATAGAAACTCTTGAAAAAATCAATCTACATGCACTGCTCAGCCAATTATCACCAGACCACCATCTCCCAACTCATCAGAAATAAAAACTCTCCCAAGAAACCCATCAGATTCAAAAATACTAAAGTGGAAGTCTGATCAAAAGACCCATGTACTGACTCTGATCAGATCTGATGGTGATGTGAAGAAAATATCAAGGGAACAAGCACCAGGCCTAAGTGTTGAAGATCTGCAGGATCTCCTTGATCTTCAACTGTGCAGGGATGAGGAAGATACAGATTCTCTGAACTTTGAGTTACAACTTAAAGGGCAAATCAGAGAACTGTTGATGAGACAATAAAGTTCCAGAATAATGAAGGGTTTTGGCATCATCTGTTCCAGGGGGGAGATTGTTGGGATTGAACCCTACCAGAGGAACAGTTGATTAAAGCCAAAACCAGGTCAGAGCAGTGGAACCAGAATATGCAGTTGTTAAGCATCAACCTTTCCCCTTGACAGTGGCTCAAACAACTGCTGATCTCTATTGTTCTGTTTTATACTATCCACTGCTCAGCTCAACCACTGATGTGAAGACTAAAGACAAAGTACTGCTCTTCCAACTACTGCCTTCACTCAAGCACTGCTGAGAAGACCAAAGCCCTGCTTGGAATAAAGCAGTGGAATGAAGAAACAGTTGTTTACTTTGTCTTATTGTAATAGGATCAGTTGTTAGATAACAATGGATGTATAGATCAGTGTTTAGAGTTAGTTAGTTGTTAGTTGTCACTTTCATGGTGACGTCAGCAAAGATGCTTCAGTGGTTTGCTTGTGCCCTATAAATAGAATGGTACTTGGTACTGTTCTATTAGCTCATTCGATCCTTTTCAATCCTGCACAAGCAAATCCATTGAGCTCGAGCTGAGTGGGAGACTTTTGCTTACATGCAAGTGTAATCGTTGATTGAAACAAATTGAAAATCCTAAAAGTTATAGTGATTTCATATTCAATTTTAAAATAACCAAAAGTGGTTGTCAGACGACTACTTTCGTTAGTGGTATGGTCGAAACTGTGATACAGGTGGAATGTATTTTGATGAAACCAATGATCTTAAAGTGCTTCACATCAATTTTTTTGATGACGTTATTGCTCGTGTTTTTATTTCAAATAATTGGTATCCACCTTTGGAGAGGTATATAGTTGCTTTCGATGTTATTTCCGAAACTTTTAGAAGCTTTCGTTTTCCTGAAAGTTTGGAAGTTACTCCTTGGCGAGGACAATTTCTGAGCATTGCAAAGAAGCTCCATTTTATTGTCGTTGAAAGGTCTCCCGAGTTATCTGCTGATTTGTACAAAGTTGAAGATGAGGCCTTCATCAAGGTGTTTTCTATCAATAATCTTCATATAATTGATTATGAAGAAAGTCTCCAATGGTTCAATATATTTCAAAACAACAAGTGGTTGCTTAGAAAAGTTTGGGGTGGTGTTGTTGAAGCTGACCTGAGCAATGAAGTTTTTAAATACCTCCATCATGTTGATTGCTACAACGGTTCAAAACGAGCATTATTTATCGAGACCACTGTTTCGCCGATCGATTAGAAATTATTATGCTATATTATAGGGAATGGTGGTCGTTTTTTTCTAATTTTGTTTATTGTTTTAAGTAGTTCCGTATGTATAAGTGTATTAAGAATTGTCTGCATGGATATTTAATTCCGCTTTGTGTTATTTAATCATTTATTATTTCGAACTTTTAATATTTTCAGTTTAATTTGTTTTACTACATATGTAGGTGAAGTCCTACAAACCTGATAACATGAATTGTGTTTTTTCCAATGGTTTGTGTTTTACCAACAAAAATGTATTTTATAGTATACATCGTGTATTTTTTTGGCTTTTGTGTAGATTCCGATAACATCAATTGTTTTTTTTGTATATGTATCATGTATGTTTATCATTTAGTACAACTCATGAATGGGTGGTAAAAGGCAGTTGTAGAAAAGTTAAAACTGCTAACATCAACAGTTGTTTTATATATATGTAACGTGGGTAGTTAGTAGTTATTATATTAGTTGTACGTGTGTTAAATTCAGTTGTATACGTTTATTCAGAAGGTATATTGGACTTGGTACTATCCTTCTTTTGTATAATATTGTGTTATTATTTTAAATGAAATATTTAATATGTGTAATTTTAATATATAATATGTTTTAGCGGTTTATAATACAGGATTTTAGGTTAATAAGTTGTTGTAGTCTTTCTTGCATGTTCTCCTACAAAGATGGTAAGGTAAACTGCTGTGTTCATTTCAAAATGTTTGTAGAAAGGTCAATATTTGCTAACATCAGCAGTTGTTTAAGATTGTGTTAACACAATGTTAAACTGCTTTCATTAACAGTTTTTTTTATATAAGTTGTGTGGTTGGTTAGTTTTATTTTATCACACGGTTGTGTATGAAAAGCGGTTGTATTCATTGTGTTTATTTATAAACATTTACATATCAAATTGTCTCAATTGTATTTCATTTATTATATTTTATATTGTAGCCCCATAGATCATAAAATGGAAAAGCTTGGGTTTGCAATGATCGTCGATGAAATATTCACAAGGCTCCCTGCCAAAGCTATTGGTTGTTTGAAATGTGTTTGCAAAGATTTCCGTAAGAAACTGTCAACTCATTTTTTTGAGATGATGCATTCTTGTCGAATTGGAAATCCTCTACATAAGAAATATCTCTCCTTGTCAAATATTTCAATTGTTTTTGACGACGTAATAGGTGGGAATTTGGATGTGGTTACAAGCAAACAGATCACTTTTCCTGGCAGTGTTGACCCTAGATTCTTACGTATTTTAGCGTCGCTTAATGGGTTGTTGTTAGTGTCCTCTGAACTGAGTTGATGTGAGCTGATCCTTTGGAATCCAACAACCAGGTGCCATAAGTTGTTGTCCGTGTCAGACTTTTGTCAGTGTTATGTTCGAAACTGTGATGCAGGTGGAATGTATTTTGATGAAACCAATGATCTTAAAGTGCTTCACATAAAATATTTTTTTTGAATGTCGTTACTGCTCGTGTTTATTCACGACGTCGTGAGACGTGGAGAGAAATAGATTTCTTGAGGGGAGCTAATTTCGGTGGTCGGGGTTATTCATGGTCTTCCGGAATTTATTCTGGCAAAACCATCTATTTCGTGTGTTCAAAAAATCGGTATCCCGCTTTGGAGAGGTATATAGTTGCTTTCGATGTTATTTCCAAAACTTTTAGAAGCCTTCGTTTTCCTGAAAGTTTGGAAGTTAGTCCTTGGCGAGGAGAATTTCTGAGCATTGCAAAGAAGCTCCATTTTATTGTTGTTGAAAGGTCTCTCGAGTTATCTGCTGGTTTGTACAAAGTTGAAGATGAAGCCTTCATCAAGATGATTTCTATCAATAATCTTCAAATTATTGGTTATGTAGAAAGTTTGCATTGGTCCAATATATTTCAAAACAACAAGTGGTTGATAAAAACATTTGGAGTGGTGCTATTGAAGCTGACCTGAGCAATGAAGTTTTTAATTACCTCCAACATGTTGATTCCTACATTGGTGCGAAACGAGCATTATTTATCGAGACCACTGTTTCACTGATCGATTAGAAATTATTATGCTATATTATAGGGAATGGTGGTCGTTTTTTCGAATTTTGTTTATTGTTTCAAGTAGTTCCGTATGTATAAGTGTATTAACAATTGTCTGCATGGATAATTAATTCCGATTGGTGTTATTTAATCGTATATTATTTCGAACTTTTAATATTTTCAGTTTAATTTGTTTTACTATATATGTAGGTGAAGAAGTCCTACAAACCTGATATCATGAATTTTGTTTTTTCCAATGGTTTGTGTTTTACCAACGAAATTGTATTTTGATAGTATACATCGTGTATTTTTTGGCTTTTGTGTAGATTCTGATAACATCAATTGCTTTTTTTGTATATGTATCATGTATGTTTATCATTTAGACAACTCATTCATGGGTGCTAAAAGACAGTTGTAGAAATATATGGTATGTTTATCATTTGGTACTATCCTTCTTTTGTATAATATTGTGTTATTATATTAAATGAAATCTTTAATATGTGTAATTTTAATATATGGTATGTTCTAGCGGTTTATAATCCAGGATGTTAGGTTAATAAGTTGTTGTAGTCTTTCTTGCATGTTCTCCTACAAAGATGGAAAGGTAAACTGTTGTGTTCATTTCTTAATAAACCTCTCTTAACCGATTCTAACTCAATTTTGATGTAGAGGTAGTTAACTGGAATGGTTATTATTGTGTAATTTTTTAAGAAATAGTGTTATTTTATGAAGAGTGATATTTTCTCTTATTATATGACAATGTATGTGTTAGAACTTTTGTATTCAGGTTTAACTTTTCTTTTGTAGTTGTGTGTCTTATTTTATCTTATTGTATATCATTAAATGCTGTGTTTATAAAAGATTTTAGGTTAATAAGTTGTTATAGTCTTTCTTGCATGTTCTCCTACAAAGATGGTAAGGTAAACTGCTGTGTTCATTTCAAAATGTTTGTAGAATGGTCAATATTTGCTAACATCAGCAGTTGTTTAAGATTGTGTTAATACAATGTTAAAATCCTTTCCTTAACAGTTTTTATTATATAAGTTACGTGGTTGGTTAGTCTTATTTTATCCCCCGGTTGTGTATGAAAAGCGGTTGTATACATTGTGTTTATATATAAACATTTACATATCAAATTGTCTCAATTGTATTTCATTTATTATATTTTATATTGTAGTCCCATAGATCATAAAATGGAAAAGCTTGGGCTTGCATTGATCGTCGATGAAATATTCACAAGGCTACCTGCCAAAGCTATTGGTTGTTTGAAATGTGTTTGCAAAGATTTCCGTAAGGAACTGTCAACTCATTTTTTTGAGATGATTCATTCTTGTCGAATTGGAAATTCACATAAGAAATATCTCTCCTTGCCAGATATGTCAATTGTTGTTGACGACGTAATAGGTGGGAATTTGGATGTGGTTACAGGCAAACAGATCACTTTTCCTGGCAATGTTGACCCTAGATTCTTACGTATTCTAGCGTCGCTTAATGGGCTGTTGTTAGTGTCCTTTAAAGCGAGATGCTGTGAGCTGATCCTTTGGAATCCAACAACCAGGTGCCATAAGTTGTTGTCCGTCTCAGACTTTTGTCAGCGGTATGTTCGAAACTGTGATACAGGTGGAATGTATTTTGATGAAACCAATGATCTTAAAGTGCTTCACATCAAATATTAATTTTTGAATGTCGTTACTGCTCGTGTTTATTCACGACGTCATGAGACGTGGAGAGAAATAGATTTCTTGAGGGGAGGTAATTTCGGTGGTCGGGGTTATTCAATGTCTTCCGGAATTTATTCTGGCAAATCCATATATTTCGTGTGTTCAAGAAGTTGGTATCCCGGCCCTTTGGAGAGGTATATAGTTGCTTTCGATGTTGTTTTCGAAACTTTTAGAAGCCTTCGTTTTCCTGAAAGTTTGGAAGTTACTCCTTGGCCAGGAGAATTTCTGAGCATTGCAAAGAAGCTCCATTTTATTGTTGTTGAAGGGTCTCCTGAGTTATCTGTTGGTTTGTACAAAGTTGAAGATGAAGCCTTCATCAAGATGTTTTCTATCAATAATATTCATATTATTAGTTATGAACAAAGTTTTCGTTGGTCTAATATATTTCAAAACAACAAGTGGTTGATAGTAAACATTTGGAATCGTCCTGTTGAAGCTGACCTGAGCAATGAAGTTTTTAACTACCTCCAACATGTTGATTCCTACCTTGGTGCGAAACGAGCATTATTTATCGAGACCACTGTTTCGCTGATCGATTAGAAATTATTATGCTATATTATAGGGAATGGTGGTCGTTTTTTCGAATTTTGTTTATTGTTTCAAGTAGTTCCGTATGTATAAGTGTATTAACAATTGTCTGCATGGATATTTAATTCCGATTGGTGTTATTTAATCATATATTATTTCAAACTTTTAATATTTTCAGTTTAATTTGTTTTACTGTATATGTAGGTGAAGAAGTCCTACAAACCTGATATCATGAATTGTGTTTTTTTCCAGTGGTTTGTGTTTTTCCAACGAAATTGTATTTTGATAGTATACATCGTTTATTTTTTGGCTTTTGTGTACATTCTGATAACATCAATTGTTTTTTTTTTGTATAAGTATCATGTATGTTTATCATTTAGTACAACTCATGAATGGGTGCTAAAAGGCACTTGTAGAAATATATGGTATGTTTATCATTTGGTACTATCCTTCTTTTGTATAATATTGTGTTATTATATAAAATGAAATCTTTAATATGTGTAATTTTAATATATGGTATGTTCTAGCGGTTTATAATCCAGGATTTTAGGTTAATAAGTTGTTGTAGTCTTTCTTGCATGTTCTCCTACAAAGATGGAAAGGTAAATTGTTGTGTTCATTTCTTAAAAAACCTCTCTTAACCGATTCTAACTCAATTTTGATGTAGAGGTAGTTAACTGGAATGGTTATTATTGTTTAATTTTTTAAGAAATTGTGTTATTTTATGAAGAGTGATATTTTCTCTTATTATATGACAATGTATGTGTTAGAACTTTTGTATTCAAGTTTAACTTTTCTTTTGTAGTTGTGTGTCTTATTTTATCTTATTGTAAATCATTAAATGCTGTGTTTATAAAAGATTTTAGGTTAATAAGTTGTTGTAGTCTTTCTTGCATGTTCTCCTACAAAGATGGTAGGGTAAACTGCTGTGTTCATTTCAAAATGTTTGTAGAATGGTCAATATTTGCTAACATCAGCAGTTGTTTAAGATTGTGTTAATACAATGTTAAACTGCTTTCATTAACAGTTTTTTTTATATAAGTTACGTGGTTGGTTAGTCTTATTTTATCACCCGGTTGTGTATGAAAAGCGGTTGAATACATTGTGTTTATATATAAACATTTACATATCAAATTGTCTCAATTGTATTTCGTTTATTATATTTTATATTGTAGCCCCATAGATTATAAAATGGAAAAGCTTGGGTTTGCATTGATCGTCGATGAAATATTCACAAGGCTCCCTGCCAAAGCTATTGGTTGTTTGAAATGTGTTTGCAAAGATTTCCGTAAGGAACTGTCAACTCATTTTTTTGAGATGATGCATTCTTGTCGAATTGGAAATTCACATAAGAAATATCTCTCCTTGCCAGATATGTCAATTGTTGTTGACAACGTAATAGGTGGGAATTTGGATGTGGTTACAAGCAAACAAAACACTTTTCCTGGCAGTGTTGACCCTAGATTCTTACGTATTCTAGCGTCACTTAATGGGCTGTTGTTAGTGTCCTTTGAACCGAGATGCTGTGAGCTGATCCTTTGGAATCCAACAACCAGGTGCCATAAGTTGTTGTCCGTCTCAGACTTTTGTCAGCGGTATGTTCGAAGCTGTGATACAGGTGGAATGTATTTTGATGAAACCAATGATCTTAAAGTGCTTCACATCAAATATTAATTTTTGATTGTCGTTACTGCTCGTGTTTATTCACGACGTCATGAGACGTGGAGAGAAATAGATTTCTTGAGGGGAGGTAATTTCGGTGGTCGGGGTTATTCAATGTCTTCCGGAATTTATTCTGGCAAATCCATATATTTCGTGTGTTCAAGAAGTTGGTATCCCGGCCCTTTGGAGGGGTATATAGTTGCTTTCGATGTTATTTTCGAAACTTTTAGAAGCCTTCGTTTTCCTGAAAGTTTGGAAGTTACTCCTTGGCCAGGAGAATTTCTGAGCATTGCAAAGAAGCTCCATTTTATTGTTGTTGAAGGGTCTCCTGAGTTATCTGTTGGTTTGTACAAAGTTGAAGATGAAGCCTTCATCAAGATGTTTTCTATCAATAATATTCATATTATTAGTTATGAACAAAGTTTCTGTTGGTCTAATATATTTCAAAACAACAAGTGGTTGATAGTAAACATTTGGAATCGTCCTGTTGAAGCTGACCTGAGCAATGAAGTTTTTAATTACCTCCAACATGTTGATTCCTACCTTGGTGCGAAACGAGCATTATTTATCGAGACCACTGTTTCGCTGATCGATTAGAAATTATTATGCTATATTATAGGGAATGGTGGTCGTTTTTTCGAATTTTGTTTATTGTTTCAAGTAGTTCCGTATGTATAAGTGTATTAACAATTGTCTGCATGGATATTTAATTCCGATTGGTGTTATTTAATCATATATTATTTCGAACTTTTAATATTTTCAGTCTAATTTGTTTTACTATATATGTAGGTGAAGAAGTCCTACAAACCTGATATCATGAATTGTGTTTTTTTCCAGTGGTTTGTGTTTTTCCAACGAAATTGTATTTTGATAGTATACATCGTTTATTTTTTGGCTTTTGTGTACATTCTGATAACATCAATTGCTTTTTTTTTTGTATAAGTATCATGTATGTTTATCATTTAGTACAACTCATGAATGGGTGCTAAAAGGCACTTGTAGAAATAGATGGTATGTTTATCATTTGGTACTATCCTTCTTTTGTATAATATTGTGTTATTATATAAAATGAAATCTTTAATATGTGTAATTTTAATATATGGTATGTTCTAGCGGTTTATAATCCAGGATTTTAGGTTAATAAGTTGTTGTAGTCTTTCTTGCATGTTCTCCTACAAAGATGGAAAGGTAAATTGTTGTGTTCATTTCTTAAAAAACCTCTCTTAACCGATTCTAACTCAATTTTGATGTAGAGGTAGTTAACTGGAATGGTTATTATTGTTTAATTTTTTAAGAAATTGTGTTATTTTATGAAGAGTGATATTTTCTCTTATTATATGACAATGTATGTGTTAGAACTTTTGTATTCAAGTTTAACTTTTCTTTTGTAGTTGTGTGTCTTATTTTATCTTATTGTAAATCATTAAATGCTGTGTTTATAAAAGATTTTAGGTTAATAAGTTGTTGTAGTCTTTCTTGCATGTTCTCCTACAAAGATGGTAGGGTAAACTGCTGTGTTCATTTCAAAATGTTTGTAGAATGGTCAATATTTGCTAACATCAGCAGTTGTTTAAGATTGTGTTAATACAATGTTAAACTGCTTTCATTAACAGTTTTTTTTATATAAGTTACGTGGTTGGTTAGTCTTATTTTATCACCCGGTTGTGTATGAAAAGCGGTTGTATACATTGTGTTTATATATAAACATTTACATATCAAATTGTCTCAATTGTATTTCGTTTATTATATTTTATATTGTAGCCCCATAGATTATAAAATGGAAATGCTTGGGTTTGCATTGATCGTCGATGAAATATTCACAAGGCTCCCTGCCAAAGCTATTGGTTGTTTGAAATGTGTTTGCAAAGATTTCCGTAAGGAACTGTCAACTCATTTTTTTGAGATGATGCATTCTTGTCGAATTGGAAATTCACATAAGAAATATCTCTCCTTGCCAGATATGTCAATTGTTGTTGACAACGTAATAGGTGGGAATTTGGATGTGGTTACAAGCAAACATATCACTTTTCCTGGCAGTGTTGACCCTAGATTCTTACGTATTCTAGCGTCACTTAATGGGTTGTTGTTAGTGTCCTTTGAACCGAGATGCTGTGAGCTGATCCTTTGGAATCCAACAACCAGGTGCCATAAGTTGTTGTCCGTCTCAGACTTTTGTCAGCGGTATGTTCGAAGCTGTGATACAAGTGGAATGTATTTTGATGAAACCAATGATCTTAAAGTGCTTCACATCAAATATTATTTTTTGAATGTCGTTACTGCTCGTGTTTATTCACGACGTCGTGAGACGTGGAGAGAAATAGATTTCTTGAGGGGAGGTAATTTCGGTAGTCGGGGTTATTCAATGTCTTCCGGAATTAATTCTGTCAAAACCATATATTTCGTGTATTCAAGAAGTTGGTATCCCGGCCCTTTGGAGAGGTATATAGTTGCTTTCGATGTTATTTTCGAAACTTTTAGAAGCCTTTGTTTTCCTGAAAGTTTGGAAGTTACTCCTTGGCCATGAAAATTTCTGAGCATTGCAAAGAAGCTCCATTTTATTGTTGTTGAACGGTCTCCCGAGTTATCTGTTGGTTTGTACAAAGTTGAAGATGAAGCCTTCATCAAGATGTTTTCTATCAATAATATTCATATTATTAGTTATGAACAAAGTTTCCGTTGGTCTAATATATTTCAAAACAACAAGTGGTTGATAGTAAACATTTGGATTCTTCCTGTTGAAGCTGACCTGAGCAATGAAGTTTTTAATTACCTTCAACATGTTGATTCCTACATTGGTGCGGAACGAGCATTATTTATCGAGACCGTTGTTTTGCCGATTGATTAGAAATTATTATGCTATATTATAGGGAATGGTGGTCGTTTTTTCGAATTTTGTTTATTGTTTCAAGTAGTTCCATATGTATAAGTGTATTAACAATTGTCTGCATAGATATTTATTTCTGATTGGTGCTATTTAATCATATATTATTTCAAACTTTTAATATTTTCAGTTTAATTTGTTTTACTATATATGTAGGTGAAGAAGTCCTACAAACCTAATATCATCAATTGCTTTTTTTTGTATATGTATCATGTATGTTTATCATTTAGTACAACTCATGAATGTGTGTTAAAAGGCAGATGTAGAAATAGATGGTATGTTTATCAGTTGGTTCTATCCTTCTTTTGTATAATATTGTGTTATTATATTAAATGAAATCTTAAATATGTGTAATTTTTATATATGGTATGTACTAGCGGTTTATAATTCAGAATTTTAGGTTAATAAGTTGTTGTAGTCTTTCTTGCATGTTCTCCTACAAAGATGGTAAGGTAACCAGCTGTGTTCATTTGTTAATAAACCTCTCTTAACCGATCCTAACTCAAATTTAATGTAGAGGTAGTTATCTGGAATGGTTATTATTGTGTAATTTTTTTAAGAAATTTTGTTATTTTATGAAGAGTGTTTTTTTCTCTTATTATATGACAATGTATGTATTAGAACTTTTGTATTTAGGTTTAACTATTCTTTTGTAGTTGTGTGTCTTATTTTATCTTATTGTATAACATTAAATGCTGTGTAATAAATATTTTGTGGCAGAGAAATTAATAAATTCCCTTATTGGATTATAAGCTAAGTATCCGAAGTGTTTATGATTGTGTTTATATAGTATTGTGTTTTTATTTTTTATGGTATTATGATTGTGTTTTTTCTATATTATTGTTTTTTTTTATTTTACATGCTATACTTTATGTATTATTTGTTTTACAACATGGTATGTATTAGCGGTTTACTACTTATGTGTTGTCGCCCATGTTCCTACAAATCTGGTGTCATCAACTGCTTTTTATGGTGTATAAATATCATATTACTTGATTATTTAATAAACATATCATACTCGATTATGTCCAATGTCACACCCTCAAATTACCACCTAGGGAGTGTCCCTTTTAGGCGTGTGACCACTAGTAATGAGCCACCAATTACATTGAATCCATAAGTTTAAAATAAAGTTTCATTATTTAATAGTAATAAAATCCAAACATAAGTAATTCAAAAACCACCAAGTTCAGTGGAAGCGTTAACGTAACATAATGTAAATACTTTCCAAACAACCATAGTAAATAAATGCTTGATAAATAAACCCATCAATGCAACCATGACCACTCACGCCCTCCAGCCAGCAAGTTCCTGTTCCCAAGCACCTAACGACCTGCGAGCATGTAACAAGTGTTTCAGACAAAGCTGGCGAGTTCACAGTTTTAGAAAACGTTTGTTACCAGTTGTATGTAAAACAGTTCACTGACAAATGCAAGTAATATTGTTAATATCTCAATTCCGAACAAGACGGCTCCTGATGTACATGACTGCCCTTCCCACGTACTCCTATCCAGTACTGGGCCCCGACTGGGTCATTAGTTCACATCCGTCCTATCTAGGAGCGGTGTGAGGGTGCCAAACCTAAGTAGCGCTACCAACTAATACCCGTTACCCTCCAGGTAACAATATAAGGGACTTACAAAAATGATAGGTGAGAATATTAACCAATATACCCGTTTTTACACAAAAGACTTATCCCTCCACGGGATCCCCACTGACTGTCCCCAACCACTGGGACGCATGCTCGAATGTAGTGAACCCACCTTAGAGTGCTCGGTAGACTTAATTACTCGTTTAACCAACAATCATTCAAGTCCTATGATAATTGCACATATAACAGTCAGTATGTATACAAGCTCGGTACGTGTCACTCCACATTTATTCATCAATCAGTGCACACAACATACAATTAATTCACATATTCCATAATCACATACCATCTGATTTAATGTATAAGTAACACTTATATAGTTTAAGTCATGACAACATCATCAAACCGTCTCTAGCATATAATTAATTCATATAAGAGATTAGTGTTTATGAGGTTTTCAAGAACCATTCTAACCGAATATATATATATATTGTAACCTGGTCATCATCAGAGAACTAGTCAACATATCAAGATCATATAATTACATAACAACTTCCATGCATGCACTTATCACCCCACATCATCGATCCATTACATAACATGTTAACTAATAGGTGTGAGTGTGTGTGTGGTCTAGCAAGTCATCGGCCCCACCTAAACATGTGCACATGAGTACCTACCCATCATTATATAAGCTGACAACATTTCATGATTTGATTCATTAGTTTAATAATGACAATACAACAATGGATCGTCATTAGCGAGCCATCATCACATGGCTGCCATTTTGAGCCGACAATTATCAAAGTATTCAGGAGGTTATTGGACCGAATCATTGAGTGGGCTGACAACTTATTGGACCGCTAACTTATATGATGACTAATGAATCTAGCTAAAACACATGATGGCCTGTCAACTTATTGAACTTCACAATCACATGCACAAGGAATCAGTGGCCTACAACTATGTTTAAACATTATCTTTATCTAAGTTTTGTCGGGCTGAAATGTATGACACTATGCTTGGCCGACGAACCCTTACTGCAATTAACGTGTACAACCCTAATCAACCAGTTCTCGTTTCTTTCATTCAACCGTATACGATCAGTTTCACCAATACGTAGACATAATTAACAATTGATTCAACAATAATCATGCACATAGAAAACCCTAAACATGCCACCAGGAGCCATAATCGTTATCATTAACAAATCATCAGTTTCCCTAACACCCGTTTTACAGTTATCATGCTAAGTATATTCATGAGTCTCCCATAAAATATCCGACTAACAACTGATTACATTTCTAAAACATTCACAACAACGACAATAGTCTATCCGCAGATGATTACTATGAAACTCACATCATTCATACGTAACAACACAGCCGAAACCCTAATGTATCATAACAGTCACTTACAGGTCAAAAAAATTATTAAACAATATCATCTATGGACTAAAGTACTAACCGGTTGACGAGATAATCACGAGGGTGCAGGAAAGCTTCGAAAGAAGGGAATAGCGTTTCCGTCGATCACCAATGAGAAGAAAGGTTTAGGGTTAGGTAGGTTTTTGTTTAAATAGGGAGAGTCTGCGTAAATGGGCTCCATCTGGGCCGAAGCCCACTCCAGCGAGCCATGATAAGAATTCCCAGTTTCGTCGGGTGATGTCCGTGGTGAAATCTATTCACCTAAACAATTCGAATGCTTCTAATACTAACCAGTTAATAACAAGTGCATCCATCACATGTTCATGCATACTCAAGTCATAAATTTGTGTGGCTCAATAAAGTTAAGACAACTAAACTGATGGATCACGTGAACTGTTTTGTGGAGGTCCAATTATGTTGCATTAAGATTTGGCCCATGTGTACAAACTAATGAAGTACAATAGTGATGCAAACAGTTATAATGCAAACAATATGAAAGCACCGATGTGAAACAAGTAACGTGCCGAAGAGACCTTGAAAAGTCGGGTTGTCACATCATCCCCTACTTGAAAGAAATTTCGTCCCGAAATTTGACAAGCAAGCACAAAGAAGTGAGGTGAGAAATCAAAATTGTTGCAGGTTTTCCCCAGGTGCCACATCATCCCCAACTTGAAAGGAAATTTCGTCCCGAAATTTACCAGCCTCACCAGGTTTAGACTGATCATCAGGAAATAGTTGAGGATACTTAAGCTTCATCTGATCCTCACGCTCCCACGTGAACTCCGGTCCACGTCTTGAGTTCCAAGGAACTCTGACGATTGGAATTCGACTAAGTTAACGAACCTTGAATTCCTGGTCCATGTGTTCGATAAATTCCTCCAATAAAGGTATCGCACGTGTTTCATCAGACAACCACTGCCTTAGATCCGAAACATAAATAACATCGCGTACATTACCCGATTCGCCGGGTAACTCGAGGTTGCAGGTTACGCTACCGATTCTTCCCAGACTGTTGAATGGTCCATCGTGACGTCAGTTAAGCTCGCCATGCTTCCCAAGCATTCCGCACCCTCCCGGGGTGAGACTTTCAACATGATACGATCGCTTACAGCGATCTTCCAGCGTTTCCCAAGTTTATTAGCTTTCCTGACACTCACGCGTTGCCGCCAATCGACTCCCGATCCAAAAAAAAAAACCTTCCCAAGAGTTTCGAGTACCAGTCCTGGACCAGTAATTAAGTTGTCAACCATCTAAGTCTAACAAGGAGATTGGCATTATCGTCTATGTAATACCTCAACAGAGCTGTCTGGTTACCAAAATGATAACTGCCGCAGTAGTAGTCAACCATAGGTAAGAGTCCTTCCAATTTGCACTAAAGCCAGTCACACACATGCTCACAGCATGTCTTCGAGTGCCAGGAGAGTTCGTTTTCTCTAATCGTTCACCCAACGGCAATAAGCAATGCTCTAGTCCTGACGTGAGCCAAGGGTGTTGTGTATTGCCTGACATAAATCATACATAGATCAATTTCAGAGGTAACAGGAGTTGGCACCTCGTGCCTAAAAGGGGCCTCTCTCAGGGGAACATTCACAACCGTGAAGACTCGTCAGTTTTCTTGATTGCAAGAAATAGTACTGGTAACCTGAGTCCATCAACGATCACTCAGGTGATAATGTTTCCGTTTCGAGTTGTAAGTAGACTAGTGACAAAATCCATGACAGTCTGTTCTCATTCCATATATGTGTTTCTATTTGCTAATATCCGACCTTGACTTTCCCACATGTCGAACTTCGTTCGCATGCGTGGCTATGTGGGCCTTCAGGCCCGGTCATTCGTACATGGTCTTCGGGTTTCAATACGTCCTATCAAAACTCAGATGATTAGGATATCGAGATCCGTGTGCTTCTCCTGCACCAGTTCCCTAATGTTGCTGAATAGTGAGGTCCATGTCCATTCCACGAAGTGGCAAATATCATCCGACCTGCCAAAGGTTGATTCCCCATGCCCTACATGGGTTTATCTTGAGAACTCTCTTCCTTCAGTTCTTCAGTTTGGGCAAGGCGGGCCTGATCAGGTATGTTAGAGTCGATAGCAGGCAGCAAAGGTCGTGCACGTCCAGGTTTCATGGTCGTATTCATCCAATAGCCCCATCCAGCGATGTTGTTACATGTTTAGCTCCTTCGAAACAAGGGTGCACGGGAGGCCCTTGT
The DNA here is from genome assembly GCA_030545235.1 of Helianthus tuberosus. Lineage (NCBI taxonomy): Eukaryota > Viridiplantae > Streptophyta > Magnoliopsida > Asterales > Asteraceae > Helianthus > Helianthus tuberosus. Next base: position 114,115,528 of record CM060417.1, on the reverse strand, counting down.
GATCGATCTAAATAATGCATCTGGTACTGTCCAAGTAATGCCTCCATCTAGAATCCCAAGACCACGGTTTTCACCGCCAGTTGTGTGTCGTGCAGTTCCTCTTTGTATCTCCATCACGTCAGTCATCACTCTCTCGTGTTGCGTCGGTGTGTAACTGGGACTCTGATTCGGACCATCATGGTATACTACTAAATCACCCGCACCCTCGGGTAAAGGCGATGCTCAGTGTAGTGCAGAGTTGGGATTCGAAAGCTGAAAAGACGTCCTCCTGTTTTGTCTTCCATGAACACAGCACCCTGCTGTGTTAAAGAGATTAAAACCGCGCGATCTTCGAAAATCCTGTGATGAATCTACGATAGTATCCAGCGAAACCAAGAAATCGCTGCATCCCCGAAGGAATCCTTGGTGTCGATCAGTTTCTAGTAAAATGGATCCTAGCAAGATCCACGTGTATTCCCACTTCGTTGGTTACATGATCAAATGCATCTTTCGAATCTAGATGTTACACTAAACAAGACTTCGCACGTAATGGCTCCTCCCTCAGGAGCCCTAAAATAAGATACAGATGTCAGCTATGATGTTCCTTCCTCCTGGAAATGATTCAACACGTTGTCAATAAGCATACTCAATTCATGTGATCCATGCAGCTGCCGGTGTGATGATTAGCCCAGAGGTTTTGGAATACAACGTCGCAATGGTCGCCCTGTGTCTAATACGCCGTTGTAGGAACATTCTCCCCTCTGGACTCCCATCTGATGATAGTTCATTCGTTAGTCATTCCTCGAATGGAAGCTTGTCCCTCGCACTGGTAGACAGGTTGCCAATATATGATCGAGGCAAATCGTTCTTAACTGTCTCCTTGTTAGGTTCTGGATAATCAGTACTCATACGAAAAGGCTAATCTTCACGGATATAACTGGGGCTCCCCAAAGCGAAATGCTAGGTCTGACAAACTCCTGTCCAGTATTTCCTGTAGTTGATTAAACAGTTCTTGCAACCCTCCTGTGCAAGATGGTACAATGTACGAGTATTCAGAGCTGCCTCTGTCGTGAGATCAACTGAGATTCCGACTAACTGTTGTGGAAATAAACCTGAAAGTTCCTCGAGTAGCACACCGAGAGGAGTCACGGACAATTGGTGGATCCTCGATCCTATTTTCCTTAGCCTGACAATCAGAAACGGTTGCTAACCCAGCGGGGTAATCCCTCCGTAGACACTTCTGGGCTTTCATTGCAGAATTGATGCTAACTTTTACACAACTCTGGTACTGTGGAATAGATGACGATTCTCCACTAGGGGGAGGGGTACGCAAAGCTTTCTTTTCGCAGGGTATATCTGCGCGATGTATGGATAACCAATCCATACCAACTACTGCATCAAATTATCGAGGATAACAGAAAGAAGGTTGACGTCGAACACTTATCCCACAAGGTCGAGTTTACATCACAACAAACATATGAGGTTTCATTTGACTTGCCATCAGTTGCTACCACCGCAGGTTCGGTTTCAAGAAGTATCAGGGTTGACCAAAACATGGCTACTTATACAAGTTACCATGCTGCTATTAAGCCTGGCGTCACCTACGCCAATCCTAAATGCCCTTCCGTAAGCATCATTTCCAGTGTTGTTGTTTTCGTTGCGAGAATTCCTAGTATCGTCTTTGTTCCCTTGGATGTTGGCACTTTGACTTAACACGGTCAATCCTTGTCGAGGTCAACTTCTTTTCCATCTTGTAAGCTATGATTACGAGTTCCTTGATGTTGCCGTGACCGTTGCCTCAACTGTCGTTGCTTAAAACGGGGCCCTACGATCTTTCAACAACAGGGTCCATCTTGTCCCATTCCGTGTCACGTCCTAAGGCACTACTAACTACGTTGGAAGTTACACATTCCATGTCCCGATTGATTCGTAAGAGTCGACTCCCATAAGTCGCTTACTAGGGTTAAGGATTCGGTTGAGGTCAATCTGCTGGAGTTCGTTGCTGGTGATCAGGGTCGTTCTAATACTGAGGTTGGTATGGCACTACGCTCATCCTCTTGTCCATCGCTCTTGCAAGTTGACTGGGTAATTCACAATATGTTCCCAGAGTGTTGCAGAAGTGGTCGCACTCCGGGGTCTAAGACGTCGGTACATTGAGTTCCAACCAATGAAAAGGAGTGAAAAGGTATCGTCCAATCATTCGACACTGCAACATCCAACTCAGGGATGTTCGTACAAGCACCTAACATTCTACACAGTTCGCTAGGCGTTCAAATGGGCGTTCAGGTAATACTCGATAGCATCGAGATTCGTAAGGATTCAGAGTAGAGTGTAAAGATCACGTTCAAGTAAGAGACAATCACTGCTATGACTCTTATAGACTGTTGTGTTTCACATCGATCAAATAACGAAACGGAACCCCTTTTTCACTTGTTAAGCCTCACTGGGACTCGCACGCACCCCACATTATTATTATGTGTGCACCCACAATAATACTACGATTTGCATGCTCATCTCAGTTCCTCTTAACTCATGTCAAATGGTTCCTCCAACTCGAGTAGCAAACAAAAAGCATTACGAAATGTCAGTCATGAATGTTTAGGGAAATACTACCCTACTAGTCACATAACACATGCAAGTAATACATGAATTAATACTGTTGCGCTAAACGTGCAATCACATGCAATATCATGTGTAAGTGTTCACTAGTTATGCAGTACAATGAGTATACGAGAGACGAACCTTGCAGTCTGGAGCTGAGTGTCATGGTCGTATTCAGAACTTGTTCGGTTATAGTCTGGTTTTATGAAAACGTTTTAAAACCAAGTTCACTATAACCAGTGGCTCTGATACCAAACTGTCACACCCTCAAATTACCACCTAGGGAGTGTCCCTGTTAGGCGTGTGACCACTAGTAATGAGCCACCAATTACATTGAATCCATAAGTTTAAAATAAAGTTTCATCATTTAATAGTAATAAAATCCAAACATAAGTAATTCAAAAACCATCAAGTTCAGCGGAAGCGTTAACGTAACATAATGTAAATACTTTCCAAACAACCATAGTAAATAAATGGTTGATAAATAAACCCATCAATGCAACCATGACCACTCATGCCCTCCAGCCAGCAAGTTCCTGTTCCCAAGTACCTAACGACCTGCGAGCATGTAACAAGTGTATCAGACAAAGCTGGCGAGTTCACAGTTTTAGAAAACGTTTGTTACCAGTTGTATGTAAAACAGTTCACTGACAAATGCAAGTAATATTGTTAATATCTCAATTCCGAACAAGACGGCTCCTGATGTACATGACTGCCCTTCCCACGTACTCCTATCCAGTACTGGGCCCCGACTGGGTCATTAGTTCACATCCGTCCTATCTAGGAGCGGTGTGAGGGTGCCAAACCTAAGTAGCGCTACCAACTAATACCCGTTACCCTCCAGGTAACAATATAAGGGACTTACAAAAATGATAGGTGAGAATATTAACCAATATACCCGTTTTTACCCAAAAGACTTATCCCTCCACGGGATCCCCACTGACTGTCCCCAACCACTGGGACGCATGCTCGAATGTAGTGAACTCACCTTAGAGTGCTCGGTAGACTTAATTACTCGTTTAACCAACAATCATTCAAGTCCTATGATAATTGCACATATAACAGTCAGTATGTATACAAGCTCGCTACGTGTCACTCCACATTTATTCATCAATCAGTGCACACAACATACAATTAATTCACATATTCCATAATCACATACCATCTAATTTAATGTATAAGTAACACTTATATAGTTTAAGTCATGACAACATCATCAAACCGTCTCTAGCATATAATTAATTCATATAAGAGATTAGTGTTTATGAGGTTTTCAAGAACCATTCTAACCGAATATATATATATATATATATATATATATATATATATTGTAACCTGGTCATCATCAGAGAACTAGTCAACATATCAAGATCATATAATTACATAACAACTTCCATGCATGCACTTATCACCCCACATCATCGATCCATTACATAACATGTTAACTAATAGGTGTGAGTGTGTGTGTGGTCTAGCAAGTCATCGGCCCCACCTAAACATGTGCACATGAGTACCTACCCATCATTATATAAGCTGACAACATTTCATGATTTGATTCATTAGTTTAATAATGACAATACAACAATGGATCGTCATTAGCGAGCCATCATCACATGGCTGCCCTTTTGAGCCGACAATTATCAAAGTATTCAGGAGGTTATTGGACCGAATCATTGAGTGGGCTGACAACTTATTGGACCGCTAACTTATATGATGACTAATGAATCTAGCTAAAACACATGATGGCCTGTCAACTTATTGAACTTCACAATCGCATGCACAAGGAATCAGTGGCCTACAACTATGTTTAAACATTATCTTTTTCTAAGTTTCGTCGGACTGAAATGTATGACACTATGCTTGGCCGACGAACCCTTACTGCAATTAACATGTACAACCCTAATCAACCAATTGTCGTTTCATTCATTCAACCGTATACGATCAGTTTCACCAATACGCAGACATAATTAACAATTGATTCAACAATAATCATGCACATAGAAAACCCTAAACATGCCACCAGGAGCCATAATCGTTATCATTAACAAATCATCAGTTTCCCTAACACCCGTTTTACAGTTATCATGCTAAGTATATTCATGAGTCTCCCATAAAATATCCGACTAACAACTGATTACATTTCTAAAACATTCACAACAACGACAATAGTCTATCCGCAGATGATTACTATGAAACTCACATCATTCATACGTAACAACACAACCGAAACCCTAATGTATCATAACAGTCACTTACAGGTCAAAAAAATTATTAAACAATATCATCTATGGACTAAAGTACTAACCGGTTGACGAGATAATCACGAGGGTGCAGGAAAGCTTCGAAAGAAGGGAATAGCGTTTCCGTCGATCACCAATGAGAAGAAAGGTTTAGGGTTAGGTAGGTTTTTGTTTAAATAGGGAGAGTCTGCGTAAATGGGCTCCATCTGGGCCGAAGCCCACTCCAGCGAGCCATGATAAGAATTCCCAGTTTCATCGGGTGATGTCCGTGGTGAAATCTATTCACCTAAACAATTCGAATGCTTCTAATACTAACCAGTTAATAACAAGTGCATCCATCACATGTTCATGCATACTCAAGTCATAGATTTGTGTGGCTCAATAAAGTTAAGACAACTAAACTGATGGATCACGTGAACTGTTTTGTGGAGGTCCAATTATGTTGCATTAAGATTTGGCCCATGTGTACAAACTAATGAAGTACAATAGTGATGCAAACAGTTGTAATGCAAACAATATGAAAGCACCGATGTGAAACAAGTAACGTGCCGAAGAGACCTTGAAAAGTCGGGTTGTCACATCCAGTTTTATTCGCAAGGTTTGTTTAGTTCATATTCTTTCTGTTTTGAAAACAAGTGCATTGCATTATGTGATAATTGTCTGCATTGTTTTTGTATTACATTCTGAGTTACTGACAGCAAAGTTGATGCATTACTGGTTTCTAATTCTATCGGGTTGCAGGTGGTTATGGATGATTTTCTAAAGAATGTTGTTTTTAGTAACATCGATGATGTGTGAGAAATTAGTGAGGTAATCATAGACCATTTCAAGTTTCGTATTTCAATATTTACATTAGATGTAAGTGGATATATTTATATTTTTTACAGCCACGATCTGTTATCATACTGGGTACTGTAAAGGAAATATCTAAGGAGGTTGGTTGGTTTTCTTTGAAGTGTCCTAATTGTTTAAATGAGGCTTGTACAAAAAACATGGGTTTAACTAAATCTGACGGAGGTTGTGATCAAGACCAACATACGTTGTATGTATGCACTAATGAATTTTGTCGAAAAAATGTTATTGATGAACCGGTTTTAAGGTATTGTTATTATTCTGTTGTTATTTACGTTGTCATTTTGACATTGTAACTTTCTTCATCAGTTACCTTATTTTAGTTTATGTAATCCGTTTGAATTCAAATTTATTTGTTATGTTATCAATTAGATTGAAGGTTCGTGTTGAGGATAGCAGTGGTGATGTATCTCTTATTTTGTTTCATAATACGGCTAACCATTTTATCGAGAAGTCTGCAAAACAGTTGATTCAGGATAACACAATGGTAGTATGCATGTGTATGATTTATATTTAGTTTCTATTTCTCAAATTATATATTTTTTGTAAGCTAACTTTTTGGTTATATATCCTATCTTTTATGTTTTCAGGATGATGGTACTGTGCGATTTCCAAACGAATTAAAAACTTTGGTGGATAAATTGTTTGCATTCAAGATTGAAGTCAGTGCGACTAACTTGACATATTGTGATGAAGAATACGAGATTCAAAGAATAACTGACGATGAATCAGTTGTTGATGTGGTTAAACAAATGTCTGGGATTAGTCAGGTACTATGAATTTTTAACTGAAGTATTATAGTTGTCCTTAGTTAATAAACTTTTTCAATTTTGGCTTAGAGTTGTATGCTTGATGATAAGAAGAATGATACTCCAATTTCGCTTGTGATGAGTTCCGATGGTGATTCAATTGATAAAAAAACATGTTCAATGGTTTGTAAAGATACGACGTCTAAGCGTAAATTGCTTGATCTTTACAATTTGGATGTCATTTCGAACTCGAGCATCTGTGAAAGTACAAGTAATAATATTGTGGAGAGCATGAAAGATGTTGGTAAGAAAGAGATTAAGTTTACCCATTTTAATGAGTGAGATGTAGTTTCTTTTGTTTGTTGCATTTTAGAGCGATGGTTTTTATGTTTTGTGTTTGTTCAATGTTTTTTTTTTCTGGACATAAACTTTCTCTTTTGTTTTTTTTATTCTTGTATGTTTTGATACTGTTCAGATTTCTTATGTGTGAGTATCTGAAGTTCAGTTTACATATTGGTTGTTAATAATAATATGCTACATTAGTTAAGTTGTATATAGAAAAACTTATAAGAGGAACATAAATATAACCATCATTCATTGACAAAATTATAGATAATAACAACATTTGTCAATACATTAGATGTGGAATCATGTTGGTCGTTAAGTATGAGATCAAAAAGCGAAAACATAAGGAAGATGTCCTACTATCATGGAAAGAAACCCCATACCAACAGCTACATGCACACCAAACAAACTAATTTGCATTCAGTCTAAGAAGCCATAAATTTAGTAAGAGCTTGCTTTCCTTGGTTGGTTTTTGCCGTGTATTGGTCAGCTAAGCTGTTTGCTTTATCAAGAAGATCCTCTGTCTCCCTTTCTTCATCAGACAGAAGCAATCCAGCAATGTACTGTTCATGTGAAGGTGGGTTGCTCATGATCTTCATTCTCATCTTCTTATTCTCCCGTAGTTGCTGTTGAAGTAGTCGTGTTATGTCAATCAAGCTGTCTCTGATCTCTCTTTCTATGTCTTCATGTTGACCTTTGAATCCTTCATAGATTTCCCTTTTAACTTGGGACAGTTCAGACCAACCTTTGGAGTTGGAAGTATTCATTGTAGTTAGAATAGAGAAGAGTTGAGTGAAGATAGAGAGTCGTTGAAGAGGTTAGAAAAGGATGTAGTTAGGAGGTATTATATATAATAGGATTAACAACTTGTGTGAAAGAAGAGTAATGATTTCTTATTGGCATCTGAGCTTAGATGCAATGATGATTTATTGAAATGGTCTTTTCATTTGCAGTTGAGTCTTTTCGAGTAATTAATGTAAAGTGGTTTAGAAAAATATAAGATATAAATATATAAATTGTGTTTTTCCAATGTCAGTTATTTTTATAGTCTAGATAACTTAAGTGATGATTAGTTACATATTATATTTTAGTTGTATATATATTCTAAATTATAGTTGTATTTTTTTCCTATGGATTATGTTATACGCAAGCCAATTGTTTGTTATGGTATGATGTTGTGTTTTTTTTTCTAATCTTTTTTTTGTTCTACTTCATTGTGTGTTTTATTGTGTGAGTTGAGTGAAGATAAACAAAGGTTGAAAAGATGATAAAAAAAGATGTAGTTACGAGAAGTATTATATATAATAGGATTTAAGATTGGGTGAAATGATTACTATCGAATTTACGTTGGGCTAAGGGTTATATGCAATTATCGAGTATGGAATGGTCTTTTTTATTTACAGTTTAGTTGTTTGATAATACTTTATGTAAGGCGTTTTTTTTTTTGTTAATATATTGTTGGTTTTTATATTCAAAACTTATTAAGTCAAGTGCTGTGTTTTTGATATGTGACGTGGTAGTTTAGGTGTTACTACAATAATTGAACGTCTTTTACTAAGTAGAGTCCCAATTAAGGCAGTTTCTTACGCTTATTTGTGTATTTACTTTATGTACAATTTTATCTTTTTAATGTAGGTTATAGCATGGCAGACCTTGGAATTGAAGTTATAGTTTCTGAAATACTATCCAGACTCCCAGTTAAGGCAATCGGTCGTTTCAAATGTGTTTGTAAACAATGGCGTGATGAGTTATCAAGTTGTCAGTTTACTGCTTTGCATTCTAGCCGGATTGGTAGTTCAAAATGTCGGAAACGAATCACCATTCAACCTCTATCAATATTTATTGATAGCATAGTGGATGGACAGGTAGACATTGGTGCAAGGAAAATATTTGTTTCCTTGGTAAAACTCGGCCTTTGTTGTTACATATTATTTCTACTGTTGGTGGGCTTTTATTAGTTTGCAACGAAAGGCCTTCATATCAGATGATGCTTTGGAATCCAACTACTATGAGTTTCAAAATTTTGTTCGATGAGCACTCTGATCGTATATATGATTGGCAATCGGATGCAGCTGGTATGTATTTTGATACATCCTCCGATCTTAAAATATTACACATTAAACGTCATCGTAATTATGATCTTGCTCGTGTTTATTCACGACGACTCGGCACTTGGAGAAATGTAGATTTTTTTATTGGGAAAAAATATGCAGTGGGGTGTTATATTTGGTCTGTTGACTCTTTTGTGAACAATACCTTATATTTCACTGTTAAACAAGTGAGGGTACAGGGTGACATTCATATAATTGGTTTTGATGTAATTACTGAATCGTTTAAGAGGTTTCCTTTTCCACCAGTTAATGACCTGTATGTTTATGACGGACATTTTCTCACTGTTAACAATAAGCTTCATATGTTTGTTGTTGAAATCTGGCCTAATGTTAATGCGAGTCTTTTCAAATATCAAGATAATTTATGGTCTATGGTGTCGTCTTTCCCAAATGTTGAAACATTCTCATTTGTGGAATGGTGTGGAGCATCGGATGTGGCAAACGACAAATTGATTTTGCTCCCCAAATTTGGGAATATTGCTGAAGTATACATGAGTGTACAAGATTTTGAATACCTTCAACATGTTGATTCTTTTTGTTGGCTTAAAGGAGCATTATTTGGTCTTAAAGGAGCATTATTTTTAGAGACTGTTGATTCAGCTATTGGGTAGTCCTATTATCTTGTATTTTTATTTGCTGTTATATTGTTAGCAATTCTGTTTATTATTTTAAAAAGTGTTTCAATTTTATTTAGTTTTATTTTTCTATTGTTATTGGGAACATTTTTGGGACTCCATTGTATTATTAATTGTGGTTGGCTATTTTTATTCGTTTTGAATATGTATTACTTATCATTTGTTTGATGATTTATGCAAAACTAGAAACATTTGTAAACCAGTGTATATTTTTTAATCCATCACACTTATAGACATGTTTACATATTAAACTACCATTGGCATCAAATGCAATTTATTACTGCTATTGGGATATAGTAGTTGATATATGTTTGAGTGGTCTATATTTTGTGGTGATTATTACAGTGGTCTATAGCAGATGCTATATGTTACGTTAACATGTTAGTTCATACAAAATTATTTATTTGTTTTCAAGGACATATTCGATTTGAATCAATATGATAAACAGCAATGTAAGTAGAGCAACGATGATTATCATTGTGTACGGGTATTACCATTACAAAATACATTGTTTTTGAAGTTTAGGGAAAATGTTATAAGCCTTCATGATTAACGACGGTTAATTTAAACAAAAAAAAAAAACTACCACCAACCATACTGCATATTAGTTGTTGCAAAAAGAAGTCAAGTTGGTTCTGAATCTGCTTCTGGCTGTGTGAATTAATTTGATAAACAACGATGTGATTTTACATATTCATTGTGTATAAAACATCGGTTTATGAGAGATGTATTTAGTCGTGTATTACCTCCATCCACTAATTTCATGATTTCCGAAAATTTTGTGACCTCAGCCAGTTTACAGTTTTTTATTCAAGTAAATATATCTTACCCGTCCAATTGAGTTTAAATTAAAACTTTATTATAAATACATATTCAAAGTTGTTTCAAATTCACACATTAGAAGAGAAAAGTCTCTCTTTGAGGTTGAATTTTTTGAATATTTCAGTTTGTTTGATTAAAACATTGGTTTATGAGAGTTGTATTTAGTGATGTATAACCTCGATCCACTAATTTCATGATTTTCGAAAATTTTGTGACCTTACCCAGTTTATAGTTTTTATATAACTTACATGTTCAATTGAGTTTAAAACCGTTTAAATATTTACCTATATAGAGGTGTGTTCTATTACATTTTCGTTGTAGTTGTTTGAAGAACATGAACGTAGATGTTTATAAGTTAGTGGCAAATGGTGCCAAACTGGAAGAAATCATTGGCTGCCCTGTTTGCAATGTCATATGCCTTAATGAACAACAATATAGGTATCATGTAATTTCAAGGAAGCATACTACAAAGGTATAAGTGTTTGAAATATTAATCATTTTGTGTTTTACTTGGTAATTTTGTTGTTTACTCATTCGAGTGTTAATCCAACAGTTACAAGGTTTATCGTATTGTTGTGTGGATTTTCATTGTGCTCTATGTGACATATATTGTACAAGTGCAAATCAGCTTTATGTATAGGTCCCCATGAGTCGTATGGATCTTCACAGAATTGTCAATCCAATCTAGAGTGCGGAATCCTCTAGATCAGAATATCACAGAAACAAGTAAAAGAACAGAATTCCAATTCAAACCGGGTTTCTATTGATTATCAAACTGAAGTATTACAATCAATCAAACCCTAATTCGTCCGAGCTCTAAGCCTTCACGAAATTGCTGGAACTCTCACGAAATTACTCTCTCAAACACTATTTTGGCTGATTAACCTAAACCCTAAAGCATAGTCTTGTTTATATAACACAAGGTTGCAACATTAGGCTAGGGTAAAACCTCATGGACTGCGAATTGGTCTAAGCCCAATTCGCCCCCATACACCCAATATGTGTGGGTTTGGTTAGCCCAAACATTACAACTAACTATTACAAAGCTAAACCCGCTAACCGTTTATCGTTTAACTAATTACAAGATATCCAAAGACCAAATCTAAGCTGTTGTCACAAATATGCACCAACAAACTCTCCCTTGACAATGGCTTCATAAAATAACTTTGTCTTCAGTCTTCTTGCAATCTTCATGTAGTCTTGCACTGTCTTTGGTCTTTGGATAGCTTCAGCTTTAACAGCTTCTGTCAGCAACAGACTCCCCCTAAGCTGATGCATCCAATCACCAAATCTTCAAAACATTAGCACTTGAGTAAACTCCAGTTCAGCATTTGCAAAGCAATCTCCAAACTCTTCAACTTTTGTCTGCAATGTTGAAAGGAGGTTCTACCATGCATCCAATCAAACTCTCATCTTCTCAGCAACTTCTCAACAACATACCGCTTCAATCTGTATACTATAAAATAAACATCTCAAGAAATCATAAGAATTTTTCAGCATAGTTAAATAAATTATTATTTTTTTCAAGAGATAGTTAAACTGTATCACAGATTAAGCATTCTTAATTCACCAACACACAAAACTTTTTGTCCAACACACAAGAACCTGCATTTAGAATTTTGAACTCACTTTCTAACACCGTCTCCCCCTATCAGTAACAATTCATCCAAGAATAACAGTTTTCCGTACATTAAGAATTTTAAAACAGAAAAAGACACTATTTTTGGATTTTTATATTTTCTGAAAGCAAGTAAATAACAAAAGCAATAAACACTCTATTTTTGTGATAATCACCGGTAAGAAGATCATATCAGCACAATCAAACTGTTTCACACAATTAGATAATTCTTTATTTAATTTTTCGTGAAAAGCAGTCCAAGACGATTACCAGTATTGTTTATCCACTTAAACAAAATGCATGAACATTTCAAGTACCATTACCGTATGATACGTTAAGGTAATATTAATACTGATATATTAGTGTGTCCCACTTCAGGATGTACCCCCGCGATCAAGGTATGCACAAAGATTCATCGTAGTAGGTGAGTATACTGAATTCATCCGTTTTATATTTCAACGTTTAGATAATTGGTGATCAGGTCAGTACTTCCGTACAGCAAAGAGACCAAAATATCTAACGAGGGCTAAGACAAATACCATTTTTGGTATGAATTATGCATTTTGCACATTTTTGAATGACTCTCTATGAGAGCTTCTTCATTTATGGGATTTGGCATTTTTTTCTCTTTTAAGATATCCTGGTTGTGCCTAGGTCAGCATGTATCTGGATGCAGCAGAAGGACAACCCTGATATCCCTAGATGAAATAACAGTATAAAGACCCAAAACCTCAGATTTTAGCAATCTATCAACGCAAGATTTAAGGTCATTAAACCATACACCACTGATGTGTTCCCCACTCATATTCAGTTGTATTTAGGTTTATATCACATTGGTAAGTTGATTATTTCATGCTTTTTGCCTACTGGTACATCATATGATGAAGCTGCTATCACACTTAAGCAATTTAATTCAGTTTGAGTGTGACAGTCTAACTTGCTGATGTACTATCATTTCTTCTTTTTCACATGATGAAATCTCTTTTTTTTTCAATTTTTCAAATTTTTTTTTATGTTTTTGATTTTTTAATGTTTTTGTATTTTTGATTTTTTTTTAAGAAAACAGTAAACTATTTACAAAATTCTTATGAAAAACCAGTTATTCAGGATTCCTCATCCCGTTGAGTTCGACTAAATGTTCAAAGCGAGCCCTGTCAAATTCTTTAGTATAAAGATCTGCCAGGTTATCTTCTGTGTCGACTCGATGTAATTCAATTAGTCTCTTTTCAGCATAATCCCGTATAAAATGATGACGAATGTCAATATGTTTTGTGCGACTGTGTTTTATGGGATTATTTGTTATAGAAATTGTGGCATTATTGTCTATCATAATAGGAGTACGAGTGAAATCCAAACCGTAATCGCGCATCTGCTGTTGTATCCAGAGAACCTGAGAGCAGCAGCTACCCGCATCAATATATTCAGCTTCACACGTAGAGGTAGACACACAAGATTGCTTCTTGCATTGCCAAGACACAATCCTGCCTCCTAAGAACTGACAACCACCTGTTGTAGACTTTCTGTTTGACTTACATCCTCCAAAGTCTGAGTCAGTGTAAGCAACAAACATCAAATCACTATCAGCTGGATACCACAACCCAAGTTTAGGTTTCCCCTTCAAGTAACGAAGAATCCGCTTCACTGCTTTCATGTGTGACTCTTTTGGATTAGCCTGATATCTGGCACACAAGCATACGGAAAACATGATGTCGGGTCTTGAAGCAGTCAAGTACACTAGAGAACCAATCATTGCCCTGTATTGAGTTGGATCAACGTCTTCAGTACTTTCATGATCTGGGCCAAGATTATGATTTTCACAAATGGGTGTGTTGAAAGTAGAGCAATCATTCATTTTGAACCGACTCAAAATGTCATACACATACTTTGTTTGATGAATAAACATCCTATCCTCCTTCTGTTCAACTTGTAATCCCAGAAAGTAAGACAGCTCACCCATAGCGCTCATTTCGAACTTGCTCTTCATCACCTGCTCAAACTCTTTACACATGTTTTCATCAGATGATCCAAAGATGATGTCATCCACGTACACCTGTACCAGTAGAAAATCTTCATTCTTCCTCTTGATGAACAGTGTACTGTCGATCTGACCTCTTTCAAACCCATTCTTGATCAGATATGTTGACAGTGTCTCGTACCACGCCCTGGGAGCTTGATGTAATCCATACAAAGCTTTATCAAGCTTGTACACACGATCTGGATAATCTGGATCAACGAACCCATCTGGTTGTGAGACATACACCACTTCTTGGACTTTCCCGTAAAGAAATGCACTCTTCACGTCTAGTTGGTAAACTTTGAAGCCCTTGAATGTTGCGAAGGCTAGGAACAAACGAATTGCTTCCAACCTTGCCACTGGTGCAAAAACCTCATTGTAATCTATCCCTTCTTGCTGATTGAAACCTTTAACCACCAATCGAGCCTTGTTTCGCGTGAGTATTCCTCTTTCATCCTTCTTGTACCTAAATACCCATTTAGTGCCAATTTCTCTTTCACCTTTAGGAAGGTCAACTAACTCCCAAACCTTCAACTTTGCAAACTGGGCCAATTCCTCTTGCATAGCCTCAACCCAAGAATTGTCATTTAGAGCCATATGAATGTTCTTCGGCTCCTCTTGAGAAATAAAACAACTATACAAGCACTCGTTCACAATCCCAGTCTTCTCAATCGATACAAATAAACTTGTATTCGCTGCTATACTTTGCCTTGTCTGAACACCTGCAGTAGGATCTCCAAGTATCATGTCAACTGGATGATCTCTATTTGCTCGTGTAATAGCAACGGTATCAACTTGTAAATTATCACCCAGGTTTGATCCAATCTCCCCGTGAATATTCTGATTTGCAAACGGATTAATAAAGTCCTCCCCCTGATTGGGTTCAGGTTCACTATCACTTGAATCAGTATCAGCAGCACCTTGGGAAGTTTTTGGAGCATCTGTCATATCAACATTCGATCTAGGCATGAACTCGCCTTCATCGTCTTCACCAATCATTGTCTGAATCAGCTGAGAATCATCTGCATTAGAAAACTCAGGAATATTAAATGATTTAAAAACACTGTCGTAATCATATAATATAGCAGGTCCATTCGTTGATTGTTGAGGTTTGTATGAAGTAATTTCCACATTAAACACAACCTCAATTTTACCAGTTTTTAGATTAAAAACCCTTTTATTCGGTGTGCCAGGTACGTAACCTAGAAAGTAGCCTTCGTCAGCCACCTCACTGAATTTTTGTTTATCTTTATTACGCACAATGGTGCAGGGTAATCCAAATGGTTCAAAGCCTTCTAAGTTTGGCTTTTTGTTAAACATCAACTCATGACAAGTTTTGTTAAAATGTTTAACAGTTAAAACTTTTTTTTAGGATGTAGCAAGCTGTATTCACAGCTTCTCCCCAGAAAAGAACTGGTAGCTTTGAATCTGAAAGCATCGTCCTAGCGGCTTCAATCAACGTCCTGTTTTTCCTCTCAGCGACTCCATTCTGTTGAGGTGTATAAGGAGCAGAATATTGATGTTCAATTCCCTTGCGAAGACAATAGAGATCCAGAATACGATTCTTGAACTCCGTGCCATTATCACTCCTTATCCTCTTGATCTTTGCATCATGGACGTTTTCCAATTTTGTAAAAAGATCTATCAACATCTCTGCTGTCTCATCTTTTGTACCTAAAAAGAAAACCCATGAATAACGTGAGTAATCATCAGTGACAACAAGACAGTAGTACTTTCCACCTATGCTCCTCACGTTCATTGGACCGAATAAATCCATGTGAAGTAATTCATAAGGGGCATCTATGGAATTTACTCTTTTAGACTTATGAGGTTTCTTGTGTTGTTTTCCCTTTTGACAGGGTAGACATTTATCTTCCACTTGAAACCTCTGCATTGGAACCCCTTTCACTAGCTCATTTTTTAACAAGGTAATTCATTTTTCGATAGTGAATATGGGCCATGCGTCTGTGCCACAACATTGATTCAGCTTCAGATGCTTTTGATAGTAAACCCGCCACCACCGCAGTTGGATACTTAGCACCCATGTCCATGACATAAGTGTCATTTCTCCTTGGCGCTCTCATCACTATCCAATCGTCCGGAATCTCCAAACCTGGTTTCAACACTAGTGCTTCATTCTTGGTAAAATGGACCGAGTGACCCTTGTCGCAGACTTGTGACACGCTCATCAAATTGTGTTTAAGCTGCTCCACATAGTTCACTTTGTCCAGTGAGATCTTCCCATTGGTCACTTTTCCTCGTCCTGTAATTCTACCACCTTTAGCACCCGCAAAATTCATATGTCCACCATCATAATCTTTAAATTCAGTCAACAATCTCGCATCCCCCGTCATGTGCCTAGAGCAGCCACTATCAACATACCACAAGTTGATAATCCTCCTTAGCAGCTCCTGCACACACCAACCAAGAAATTAGTTAGATTGGGGGACCCAAGCCTTAATGGTCTTGGGTCATCCAAATTCACCAACCACTGGAACATCCATCCAATATCCATTACTCCTAACAGGAGTCTTGGATCTCAGACCTGTTGATGGAATTTGATTTTGATTTCCACTAGGTCTTTGGTCATGAGGGTTCCTATATGTGTTTGGACTATTTGACCTTTGAAAATTTTGGTTTTGATACCTTGAATTTTGATTCCAAGAAGCATTATTATTGTAATTTCTAAAGCCATTGTTATAAAAAGTTCGACTACCATTATTTTGGTATCGATTTTGATATTGACCTTGACTCCTGAAATTATTTGCATTATTATTGTTCATTCTTGGTGAACTGCTTCTAGGTCTCTCATATCTGCCTGGTGGAGATTTAGGCTGAAATCTTGGTTGATTTCTTTGAAAACGTGGAACTTGTGGAGTTCCTTTTTCAGCCTTATCTACACCAACAGCAACATTCTCTGGTTGCTTAGGAGCAGATTTCTTTGGAGAGTTTGACACTCTCTCCTTTTTATCACCACTATTCTCTGGTGACTTCTCTCTCTTCCTCTCATTAACTTGTGCTTCACTCTTTTTGTTAGGACAGCAGCTAGCTACATGTCCCTTTGTGTGACATTTGAAGCACGATCTCTTTTTCAAAGACTTCTTATCTGAAGCCTTTGAACTAGATTCAGGTTTTGATGATGATGCCTTAGAAGAATTTGGTTCAGTTTGCTTAGTTTCATAATTTTCTTTGTTCTTGTTTTTAGCAAACTCTACATTAGATTCGTTTTTAATAACAACTGTTTCGTTTTTCATGTCACTTCCTTAAACAAAATTAATCTGTTTAACAAAAGTTGGATTCTTATTCTTAGGATGTGAAGTTTTCTTTTTCAAAACTGGTTTGCTGTTATTATTCTTCTTAGCATCATCACACGCAGACTCATCACCTTGACTTGATGTGGAACTACTTAGTGCTGTTGACATAAAATTTGTTAGCTCATCTTCATCAGGTAGGAATGAATAATCATGACTAAGAGGAGGTGGGACTTCATTAAAGCCCTTGAATCCCAAACTAGTCTTGTCATTACTCTTCTTTAACCCACCCATCATGTGTTTTATAACAAAAGTAGAGTCCCTAAATTGACCTAATTTCTTTTCAAGTTCAACAATTTTGAGTTGTGCATCTGACAACTCTTTGCATTTTTCAGAAATCTCTTTTGTTTTCTCAGCCATCATTTCATGAGCTAAGTCTATGACTTGAAGTTTTTCATTTAATTTGCAGGTTACAGCTTCAATTTCACTTTCATAACCTTTTATTTTCTTCAAGTATAAAGATTCGTTTCTTTTAGCAAAAAATTTTGATTCTTTAATGTTAAACATTTCGCTTACCAAACTTTGGTTTTGTGTGGACAACCTGTCAACCTCACCCTGTAATTCACAACATTTTAAACACACAGAATTAGACTTTACCTCTCCTGTTTGTTTGTCAAGGTTGGCCATTAGAGCTGCAAGTTGAGCTTCCATTCTTTTGTATTTAGCTTCCTTTTCTTCAGCTTCCTTTTCATGGTCAGACTTTTGCTTTTCCTCTTCAGCATCTGTTGTCTGATCAACCTTCTTTTCTTCAGCTTTACTCTCTATCTCAGCCTCAGCATCCACTTTTGCTTCAGCATCTCCCACAGTAGCTTCAACATCTTCAACTGGCACTATCTCAGCCATGAATGCCTGAGTGGCATTTTCATTATCTTCTAGATGAATACTCCAATCATATGAACCTTCTCTTGCTGTAGAGATCAAAGCCTTTGAGATAGAGTTGTTTGATGCATTCCTGTTGTTTGAACTCCGACTCGAATTCTCTTGCTTTTGTTTTTGACATTCCCTAACGAAATGCCCATAACTTTGACAGTTAAAGCACCTCACTTTGGTCTTGTCAAAACCAACACTCCTCCCTACAAACTTCCTTCCTGTTCTGTTCATGAATCTCTTTACTCATCTAGAAATCATGGCCATTTGCCATTGCAAATCCATCTCTTCCAAGTCATCAGGGTCAATCTGATCATAATATTCATCCAACGTGGCAGGATCAGATATCTTTCCCTGAATGTAGTTCTCATATGAAGCAACGAATGAGGCTAGTAGAGCAAGATGTTCTTCAGCAGACTTCACACTCATAGGCATCGACTTAGCAATACTACACTGCTTAGAAGCTGATGATCTCTTGGCTCCTGTTGATCCTCCTGAAGCAGCTACAAAACACACATCACCATCCTCATTCACTGTGACATGCTCATTCTCACATGATAGAAACGCAGTAGCAGAGTCGCTAGAAGCATTGTAAGATGAAGAAGATGTAAGCCCATTGTAAATTGCTGGATCTTGAACCTGATCATATCCAGTGTCTTTCTTCTTCATACTGAGTTCATAAGCTCTCAGCTTACCAACTACTTCTTCCAGCTCCTTTGTCTCATAATCTGCTTCTCCCTTGATCATGAGAGTGTAGATATCCCATTTAGTAGGTAAGGCATCGAGTAGCTTGTCATTCTTCTCTATGCCAGAATAGCAATCTATCTCATAATTTTCCATTTCCGACATCAGATGGTAGTATCAAGTGATGATGTCCTCAAGTGACTCATGTTTCATGTACTTGAAAACAGCAAACTGCTTCTTCAGTAGATCAACTTTGTTTTTCTTGACATCTGCATTTCCCGCATATCGCTTTTCTAATGCATCCCACATATCTTTTGAATTTGTGTACTTCTTGAAGGTATGCTTGATGCTATCAGGTAACGGCATCTTTATTGCAGCCAAAGCTCTCTTTTCAGCCTCATACATCTTTTTATCAGCCTCTTGCATGTTCACATAGGCTGTTCTACGTGGTCTACCCTCAAAGTCGTGCGTTGGGTTTGTGTACCCATCTTCAATACATATCCACATGCGTGTGTCTTGATATTCAATGAAGGATTGAAAACGATCCTTCCAAGTCAAATAATTTTCCACCTTCATCATCTTAGGCGGTTTGTTGGTAGTGCCAACCTCATGCTCCATTCTCAAAAGCTCATTCAAACTTGATATGTTCGACATTTTAACGTAACAGACCGATAAAACCGTACAAAATTTCTCCGAAAACAGTGGTTACCAAATTACACCGTTAGAATCGTCTCGAAAAGACGAATCCAATGATATATAATGTCGAAAACCGAATTCGGGACATAAAATGCAAGGAATTTAACGGTGCAAACGGTTTTGTCAAATGAGCTACGGATCAATTTCTATTTGCAAAACACTGAAATTTTATCGACGCTTGCCAGAAAATATACCACCCTTTTAATTTTGCTGTTAATTTCGCTTGCCAGTCAAGATTAATTTCGCTGATCAGTTTAAGTTAACTTCGCTGGTCTAGTTCGCAGGTCTAGTTCGCTGGTCAAGTTCGCTGGTCAAGTTCGCTGAAAGGTCAAATTCGCTGCCAAATTCGCTGCTTAATTTCGCTATAACGACTGGTAAAGTCACCGAAACCGTGATAATTTCGCTGTGGAAAATTATACAGTTACCAAAGTCGCCTTTGGATTTTAATTTCGCCGATAAGTATGCTGGAAAGTTAATTTCGCAGGTCTCTTAATTTCGTAGATCCAGTAAATTCGGAAACTTAATCTGTTTGAAATTCTGAAGATTCTATCTCCTCTCCAACACAAATTTGCAAAATCAAACAACCTAATCAGCACAATATTTTCAAAAATGATGAAGAACTGATCGAAAAACACGAAGAACACGAAGAACAGTCTTCGAATCTTCAAGTCTTTTAGCCAACAACTTTTCCAGAATCGACAAAAAATTTCCTGAAATCCTGCAAAACAGCAAACAAACAAACCGGAAGATCAACACAGCCACAAAATTTCGAAAATTTTTATCAAACCAGTCAAAAATTTCGAAACCCTAATTTTTCAGGTTTCAAAAATTTCGAAAAACTTCCTGTTTCAGTAGCCAACAATTCTGAACCGAGCCTTCAAGAGCCTAATGCTCTGATACCAATTGTAGGTCCCCTTGAGTCGTATGGATCTTCACAGAATTGTCAATCCAATCTAGAGTGCGGAATCCTCTAGATCAGAATATCACAGAAACAAGTAGAAGAACAGAATTCCAATTCAAACCGGGTTTCTATTGATTATCAAACTAAAGTATTACAATCAATCAAACCCTAATTCGTCCAAGCTCTAAGCCTTCACGAAATTGCTAGAACTCTCACGAAATTACTCTCTCAAACACTGTTTTGGCTGATTAACCTAAACCCTAAAGCATAGCCTTGTTTATATAACACAAGGTTGCAACATTAGGCTAGGGTAAAACCTCATGGACTGCGAATTGGTCTAAGCCTAATTCGCCCCCATACACCCAATATGTGTGGGTTTGGTTAGCCCAAACATTACAACTAACTATTACAAAGCTAAACCCGCTAACCGTTTATCATTTAACTAATTACAAGATATCCAAAGACCAAATCTAAGCTGTTGTCACAAATATGCACCAACATTATGCTCATTGTAAAGGAAAGAAACATGCAAAGATGTTGCGGCTTACTGTAGGGGATATGCAAGTCGAATCTCATTCTGCGTTTGATGCTTCTGGTGGTAATAATGTTTCAAGTGTTAAGATTGATGATGCTAAAACCAGTTGTGATACCAATGAAATCAACAAACGTAAATTGGTTGACGTCTATAAGTCTTTAACTCCAAGTAATTTCAAGGATTTGGAGAAAGTTAGCAAGAAATAATCTTATGTCATATCTCTATTAATTTAAATCAGTTGTTATGATTTTTAGGTTTTTTCCAATGTGTATTTTGGATATTTCAGTTTGTTTGATTAAAATATAGTTATATGCAGTATGTTTTTTATATGAATTGCGTTTTTTTATATGATGGAATCGAGTGTAGTTGTGGTTTCTGATTCTGATGAATAGATAATAAGAATAAAGATCAGGTTAATAAATATAACTCAATGTTTAATTAGAAAGACTATGATATATTAAAAAGTCAGTGATGTATTGTATGTTGTAGTCATTAGATAATGTCAGTAGTAAGATTAAATAACGTTATACAATCAATATTTTTGATGTGTAATTCAATTTAAACAACGTTAATTTAATTCAGGTATATGTTTAAACGTCGCTATAGTGTTATTCAACTTAAACAGCTTTAGTTAGAGTAAATAAATGTTTGATAAACAACGATGTGATTTTACATATTCATTGTGTATAAAACATCGGTTTATGAGAGATGTATTTAGTCGTGTATTACCTCCATCCACTAATTTCATGATTTCCGAAAATTTTGTGACCTCAGCCAGTTTACAGTTTTTTATTCAAGTAAATATATCTTACCCGTCCAATTGAGTTTAAATTAAAACTTTATTATAAATACATATTCAAAGTTGTTTCAAATTCACACATTAGAAGAGAAAAGTCTCTCTTTGAGGTTGAATTTTTTGAATATTTCAGTTTGTTTGATTAAAACATCGGTTTATGAGAGTTGTATTTAGTGATGTATAACCTCGATCCACTAATTTCATGATTTCCAAAAATTTTGTGACCTTACCCAGTTTACAGTTTTTATATAACTTACCTGTCCAATTGAGTTTAAAACTGTTTAAATATTTACCTATATAGAGGTGTGTTCTATTACATTTTCGTTGTAGTTGTTTGAAGAACATGAACGTAGATGTTTATAAGTTAGTGGCAAATGGTGCCAAACCAGAAGAAATCATTGGCTGCCCTGTTTGCAATGTCATATGCCTTAATGAACAACAATATAGGCATCATGTAATTTCAAGGAAGCATACTACAAAGGTATAAGTGTTTGAAATATTAATCATTTTGTGTTTTTACTTGGTCATTTTGTTGTTTACTCATTCGAGTTGTTAATCCAACTGTTGATGCACGGAATGTCTGTTGACTACGTCTAAGTCAAGTCTAGGTCAAAGATATGTCAAGATAGGAGCTTAAAAGTCAAATTAGGGTTTATAGTTGGGATTTCGCTTGAATGTACATGTTTATGTAGGTATTTCGCTTATATGTACATTAGGTTAGTGATTTCTCTCATAGGGATAAAAGTGATTTCGCTTATATGGTTCCAAGGGATTTCGCTTATGTGTCAATGACATAAGAGCGAAATCACATAGGCTAATCTACTGAAATAGGTGAATGCTCTAAGCAAAAACCTGTTAAGAAGAATGCAGAACAGAAACAAAAAGTTAAAAATTTGAAAGACTTCAAAAATGAAAATAAAAGCTCATCAGATAAGTCATCCAATCATTATCAAAAATCATAAAAATCTAAAAATGAAAACTCACAAAATGTTGGTAATAAGTGGTGCAGGTTTGACCACAGTTCTTCAAAGCCAAAACCAGTTTTAAAGAAGAGTGATGATTACCACAAGGCAACTAAATGTTATGATCTAAGTGTGTGGTATGAAAATGGTGTACGATATGAAAGAGAGAAGAGGTATGATAACAGAGTGTGTTACTCTTGTGGCTATCAAGGATACATTGCTGTTAACTGCCAGAATTGGAGTTATGAGACAAGAAGATGCTATAATTGTCAAATCAGAGGTCATATTATCAGAGATTGTCCAAGGAGATCAAATGAAAGATTGAGGGTTAATTCTCAGAAATTGACAAAGAAGCCAGTCAACGTCAAGCCCCATGAACAGAAGGTTTTAAAACCTAAAGTTCAAGATCAGCAAATTCAAGAAAAGAAAGTTAAACTTTCATAGGGGCAGAAAGACAGACTGCGGAAGAAGAGGAAGAAGGCAAGAGAATATCTGGAGAAAATTTTGTCCTCGGGTTCACCGGACAGATTGAATAAAAGTTCTGATGAATCAACTCACTCGACTGCAAAGCCAAGTAAATTGAATTCTTCAGATGCAAATCTGAGGACAAAAGAGAAAAAGGAGAAAAAGAAAGTTGTCGGCGATGAATCTGGCTCATCAAAGTCAGACAAGCCACACTCAGGCAATGATTCTGGTGTGTCAAAACCAGAAGAGCCATTTGTTGAGGTAAAATCTGAGAATTCAGGTTTAACAATGGATGATGCAAATTTTCCACCATTGTTGAACAAGAATTCAAAATCACCCAAGGACAGTCAGACTTGGGTGAAACTTTTCAAATAGAAAAACCTGACTTGCCGGAGTTCCCAGGTTGGTAAGCGTGGAACATGAATCGGCACATTTCTTGAGAAATTTCACTCTGGTGATTTTTCGCCTTACATGTGGTAAATCAGGGACATTAAGTTGTACTTGATTCTCTACAAGTGTTTGTGTTGATAGAATCTTGAACTGTTAAATCTTTCAAAATGGTTAAAGGAGAACAAAGTGATGAAGTAATCCCCTAACCAACAAGTGATTTGCTAATTCAACAAAACTAATTTTCCGAAAGAAACATTTGATTAAAACAAACTTAAGTGTTTTGAAATCACAATGGGAAAATAGTTTGTTGTCAGGGGGAGTTCTGATTGTTTATGCCAAGTGGATGGCGAATTGAAGTAATTCGATATCGGTTGTCAGTTTGTTTTCAAATTTTCCTTGAAATTCAAAATTGAAACATATTTTGATTTTAGGGGGAGAAAATTTAAAAAAAAAAAAATAGAAAATTTGTAAATGGCAAAAACATTGAAAAAGTAAAAATGAGTTTTGTTAAGAAAAAGAGGAAATGATAGTAAATCAGTGAACGATCACAGCATGCTAAAGATATGAAATGTCAAATGTGATAAACGGTTTCACTAATGATATGCCAGTAGGTTTTTGCACATTCAGTAGATTGTGACGAGATATAAACCTAAATTCAAACTTGCTTATATCGTGGGTAATATCTCTCGGATATATGGGTAACCCCCGAAATCTCGTTTGAAAGATTCCTTTTTCTGATATACTAGGTCTTTATACTCAGTGATATCTGGGGTATTATTCCGGGACTTCTGCTGAACGGTAGTTCTGACCTAGTCCTCGAATAATACTTTCTGCAAATGCTTGAAACATAGCATCACCCTCAGCATAAATGATAAGACAATAAAATTCCTTAGCAATGCTGTTGTAAAAAAGATCCTCTAAAGGGGACACACTCAAAGGTTGAGTCATGATCTCTCTGCTGAACGGTAGTTCTGACCTGAGCTCTCATGATTCTTCATAAATTATTAACCCCTTACAGATATCATTTGTGTTATAATTGCCTGTAAGACTGAATATCGGGATCTGGATACGGGAGTATATTCTGAGGTGGGACACTTGATTAAGTTTAAGTATCTAAGACATTAAACTCGTATCTCGAAGCAGTTGAACTTTGTGTGAAAATTTAAGTGGACCAGTATACTGACAATCAAGGTGAATCGTTTAGAACTTAAAATGTCAAAAGCTTAACGGTGCTTGTGATGTGTCTCATAAACTGATATGATCCTCTTACACAAACTCACAAAAATATTGTTTGTATATATTTGTTTACTGCATTTCTTTCAAAATCAAAAATCCAAAAATTTTGTGTTTAGTTTAAATTTTGAAAAATACAAAAAGATTTTCGACAACTGATGTTGAAGAGCTGATATTCAAAATTTCAAGTGCTAAACATGATGAATTGGTTTGGGAGAATATGTTGAAAACTTTGAATGTCATATACAAATGTTCTGAAAGATTGTGTGTTTAGTTAATCAAGGTCATTCATTTGAACTTGATGTAACTAGTATGTGTGTTGAATAAATGATGTCTACCAGTAAGTTTCTTAAATTCAATTGTTATAAATTTGTGAAACTTATGTTGAGGTAGAGGATGTGCAGGATAACAGATTTTGGACTTCATCATTCCCAACGGAAGTTAAATGTTAAAGCTTGAACCAGATCAAGACCTCAGATTCTAGCATACTGAGAGGAGGAGTCTGTGAAAGGGGGAGTCTGGATCAACAGTCAAAGGGAAGTCTGAAGATGGAGCCAGGACAAGATTGTGAACCTGTGAAGATAGAGTGCTTATGATGAAAAGACAGAGTTGGAGAAAAGACCAAGACTGAAGACTCGGAGCTAAAGACTTCGTCAACATCCAAGGGGGAGTCTGTTGATGCACGGAATGTCTGTTGACTACGTCTAAGTCAAGTCTAGGTCAAAGATATGTCAAGATAGGAGCTTAAAAGTCAAATTAGGGTTTATAGTTGGGATTTCGCTTGAATGTACATGTTTATGTAGGTATTTCGCTTATATGTACATTAGGTTAGTGATTTCGCTCATAGGGATAAAAGTGATTTCGCTTATATGGTTCCAAGGGATTTCGCTTATGTGTCAATGACATAAGAGCGAAATCACATAGGCTATATATAGTCGATATGAGTGGAATCAGGTCATTCAGTTGTGTACATTGGAGCGAGACCAGGTCATGCTTTCGGTAACAGAATTCTGTCAAAATCATTCCAGAAAGCAATAAAAGAGAAGAAATTGAAAGATAAAAGCTGTGTAACTTCATGTATACTGATTCCGCCTTTATACGTGAAGATGAACGTCCTTGACTGACTTTTCAGGGTCATAAAACGGTCCAACACCAACAGTTACAAGATTTATCGTATTGTTGTGTGGATTTTCATTGTGCTCTATGTGACATATATTGTACAAGTACAAATCAGCTTTATGCTCATTATAAAGGAAAGAAACATGCAAAGATATTCCAGCTTACTGTAGGGGATATGCAAGTTGAATCTCATTCTGCGTTTGATGCTTCTGGTGGTAATAATGTTTCGGGTTATGAAGGAGATTGTGACGAGGGTGATCAACAACTGATGTCTGCACATGATTATCAAGTCAGTGTAGTCAGTAGTGATATCGAAGCTGGAGATGTAGATAATGTTTGTGATGTAGAGGTCACTGATGGCTGTCATGTTGATGGCGGTTTTTCTGTTTGTCCCGGTCATGTGTGTTATGCGTGTGACATATATTGTTCTTCACCCATTAAGGTGTCGTTTTGTGTTGTGTTGAATGTTATAAATATATATAACTAAACACGTTGAGGAGGTGATTAGTATAAATGATGTATTGTTTTGTCGTTTTGTTATATTTCAACTTTCGTAATGTTTGTTCTTATTTGTTTCGTCATGTTTCAATCGATTGCTTTGGTGCCTTAAAAAAACCAGCACAATCTATTTATTACCCAGATTTAATATATAAAGTACCACATAATCTGTGTAGTAAAAGTTTGCACAACAATGTTGGCATTACCCAAAATCATATATATTACATGTTTTTTAAATCAAGCTACGAAGCATCATAATAAAATATAATGTCCTATGAACCTACAACCAAACATTTTTTAAACTCATAAAACATAGGGTACAATACATATATGTCCTATGAATCTACAACCAAACATTTTTTAAACTCATAAAACATAAAATAAATAATAATAAAAATAAAGATAATAATAAAATATAATGTCGTATGATCCTACAACCAAACATTTTTTAAACTCATAAAAGATAAGGTACAATACATATATGCAACCGTAAACTATAGGTGCAACCAACCATTGCAAAAAGTCACCCTCTAAGCATAAAGTACAAACAATGATGCATAACATTGTTTTAAATGAATAATATATAAATGTTTTGTTTATTTAGAGCAATCTTGATTTGGTATTGATTTGTTTCGACCTAGCCAAAGTGGATATTATGATGGTGTGGTTATGTTGGGCTGTTACAGATGGTATTAGTGCTAGGGATTGGTCTTGTGACAACTCGAATTTCCGACATTCTTTATTCGCATTTATTGCACGTTGACCGTCTAGATTATTGCTTACACGAATTATTTACCTGGTAATTGTGCACACTAAATTATAGTTAAGATGATAATCTTGATTTTAGAGTGATAAGGTGTAAGTACTTGACTGCATGATTAACTGTAAACTGTTTGAGACCAGAACAACTCGACGAAACACAATATCTGTTTCGCCATAACCACTCTCGACGAAACAGATTGTTTCGCCAACAACCCTCTCGACGAAACAGGCTGTTTCGCCGAGCCCAGATCCACCGAAGCCCAGTTCGGGCCCAACACGTTATTTTGAGTCTTAAAACGTGAAACATCATCAGTTTCACACATTTATCATAACAACCGAAACCCTAGAACACTCTCCCTTTCTGTGCGACGGCAACAACCATCGTTCACCATCATCCCTAGCTCTCGAATCGGTTAGTGTGTGTTTGTTAGTCGATTCTATGTTTCTGTATTGTATAGATTCTTGCTGGTGCATATGATTGATGTGTGTTACTGCTGTGATGAGTGTATGATGGTGATGATTTAGGTTTCGATGTGTATGATATGATGTAGTAGGATATATATAAATGATATGCGAAACTTGATACGATCGAATACTCGGTTCTAAATGTTGTTTATGTGGCCTGATTCTGAGTACACATTAGTATCTTGATAGAGATCGATGATATGATGTTGTATGTTAATCTATATGTTGTACGCATAAACTAGGGTTCATGCTAGACGGTGTTTCTTTGATGATTGAGTATGATGATTCTATGTGCACATCGACCTTCATATGATTTCTGTTATTGATGACGGCTGCTAGAACGATTAGGGTTTCTGTGTTATCCGAATCTGCTGTTACTGATGTCTACGAAACTGATATCCGACGAAACAGAACTCTCGGCGAAACAGAAAGTGTTTCGCCAAGAGTAATCGACGAAATTGAATTCTGTTTCGCCAATTAAGACCACGACGAAACAGAACGTGTTTCGTCAAGCGTGTGTTTCGCCATTATTTGTGTTTCGTCAGCATGTGTGTTTCGCCGGATAGCTGATCTGTGCAGGAACTTGAGTTAATTCTGTTAAAAGTTAACTGGAATATTTAACTGCTGTTAAGTGTAACCATCTTGTATACGATTGTGAATACGTGCTACCTGCTTACACGTGAACAACTTGAATGCAAACTGATTATGTATTCGTGCATACCTTAGGACGTGATTGATTAACCGTGAGCACATACTTAGCATACCGAGCAAAACAAGGTGAGTTCACACCCTTACTAAGGCATGGGATTCCCAGGGTTTGGGGAATGGGATGGAAGGAATAAGGTTGAATAGATTCGTACATACACTGATACTAGACTACCATACCATTGTCCTCGGTTGAGAAGGACACATACGTAAAACCTACGTATACTTATGCTACTTAATACTATCCTCGGTTGTGAAGGATACTCACGTAAAACCTACGTGAACTTATACTCAATACTATCCTCGGTTGTGAAGGATACTCACGTAAAACCTACGTGAACTTATACTCAATACTATCCTCGGTTGTGAAGGATACTCACGTAAAACCTACGTGAACTTATACTCAATACTATCCTCGGTTGTGAAGGATACTCACGTAAAACCTACGTGAACTTATACTCAATACTGTCCTCGGTTGTGAAGGACACTTACGTAAAGCCTACGTAAACTATGTACGTACTACTGTTCTCGGTTGTGAAGAACACTTATGGTTGCAAATAGTCTAGTGTATATGCAACATGGGAAGCCCCCACTAATAGAACATACGATCGGCCTAGTAGCGCCACATGTTACGAAACAAACTTACAATTACGAACTTATTTACTGTGAACTCGCTCAACTAGTTGTTGATTCTCTGTTACATGCCTTGCAGGACCTTAGGTACATATGGAGCTTGCACAGGAAGGAGCAGGTCGTTGTGGGATACGGATCGTAGACGATATTTGAACTTATAACTTATTTTGGGTTTTCATTATTATGCTTCCGCTACTTAAACAATGTTTGGTTATGAACATCAGTCATGTCAAGATGAATTACCTTTTCCTACTTTTACACTTAAATACTATGTTTGATATGATTGGTGGCTTGATCCTGGTCATGTCACGCCTCCAAGCGGTGGTACTCCGCGGGTGGATTTTGGGGGTGTGACAGATTGGTATCAGAGCCATTGGTTATAGAGAACTTGGTTTTAATAAAGGGAAAACGATTTTTGTTAAAACCAGACTATAACCAGAACAGTGCTCTCAACGATCCACAACGACGCTTCGCTCCACGTGCAAGGCTCAACACCATAGGTATTACTATTCATGTTACATTACCTACATGCTAGAACTACATAGAACTTTGCTCGTGGTATGCCTAGAGTACAGAACCTACTATATGTTATTGCTCGAGAATACTTGTGTGCTCACTCTCTTCGCACTATTCGCGAACCTCTCACCCACATGTTCTCCTTGATGTCAAGATCATGAGTGGACGCGTTAACCTAACTCAAGCCCAGTTGGCGGCTTCGATCACTGAACAAGTTACTGCAGCACTCGCAGCTGCCCAGACAGGAGGTGTAACCTGCCATCACCACTTACTCCAGAATTTTTAGATCCTACTCTTGTAACACAACACTTGTGCTTAATTTTGATTACTCTTACGCACACGACAAGTCAACACGCTTAGCCGCCTGTATGAACATACAAGACTTTTATGGACTGTCGTCCTACTACTTTCAGCAACACTGAAGGAGCTGTTGGACTCCTCCATTAGTTCGAGGGACTCGAATCGGCCTTCAAATGTGCGAATGACCTGAGGCTCGTAGGGTGAAATATGCCACTGATATTCCTGAAGGCACTGCGTTAACTTGGTGGAACGCGCAAGCAACGATGCTGGAACTGGCGGCTGCTAATGCCACCCCATGGAATGATTTTAAGGAACCTATCAAACGAGAATACAGTAGTTTTGATGCCATCCACAAGTTGGAAGTGGAGTTCTTTAACATGAAGATGACGGGATCAGAGATAGAAGCATTGAAACCAGACAACGTCAGGGCTGAAGCCCTATGCGGCTCAAGGCAACGCTTAGAACAGAAGGAAGATGGTGCTTACTACGTCACAGGACGCATTTGGGTCCCACTGTACGGCAAGTTACGCGAGCTAGTAATGGATGAAGCTCACAAGTCTCGCTACTCGGTACATCCTGGTTCGGATAAAATGTACCACGATATCAGAACTACATACTGGTGGCCTAGCATGAAGGCCCACATAGCAACATACGTTAGCAAATGCTTGACTTGTGCGAGAGTCAAGGCGGAATATCAGAAACCTTCAGGTCCACTCCAACAACCTGAAATACCACAATGGAAATGGGAACAAATTTCCATGGATTTTGTTACTGGCTTACCTAGATCTCAGCGCGGAAATGATACTATTTGGGTGATCGTGGATCGACTCACAAGGTCTGCTCACTTCTTGGCTATCAAAGAAACAGACAAGTTCTCTACCTTAGCAGACATTTACTTAAAAGAAGTGGTTTCGAGGCACGGAGTACCAACCTCTATTATCTCTGATCGTGACGCACGATTTACTTCAGAACTATGGCAAGCAATGCATAAATCTTTTGGCTCTTGTTTAGACATGAGCACAGCTTATTATCCTCAGACGGATGGGCAGTCTGAGCGCCCTATTCAACTCTAGAAGACATGCTTCGGGCGTGAGTAATTGATTCTGGCAATGATTGGGAATAACATCTGCCACTTGTAGAACTTTCTTACAATAACAGCTACCACACCAGCATTAAAGCTGCTCCATTCGAGGCATTGTACGGACGTAAATGCCGGTCACCTCTTTGTTGGGCAGAGGTGGGTAATAGTCAAATCACGGATCCATAAATGGTAGTCGATACTACAGAAAAGATTGCACAAATACGACAACGCATGGCGGCAGCACGCGACCGTCAGAAAGCATGCGCTGATTTAGACAGGAAACCACTCGAGTTTCAAGTTGGGGATCGAGTGCTACTCAAAGTTTCACCCTGGAAGGGTGTGGTTTGTTTTGGCAAGCGCGGCAAACTAAATCCACGATATATTGGACCATTCGAAGTTATTGAAAGATAGGCAGGGTAGCCTACAGACTGAACTTACCACCTGAACTCAGTACAGTTCACAACGTCTTCCACATATCGAATCTGAAGAAGTGTACGTCAGATGAGACTTACATAGTTTCCTTGAAGGAACTCACTATCGACGAGCGGTTGCACTTCGTCGAGGAACCTGTTGAAATCACGGACCGGGATGTTAAGGTCCTCAAGAACACGAGAATCCCTCTTGTACGAGTTCGTTGGAACTCCCGTCGCGGCCCAGAGTTCACCTGGGAGCGTGAAGATCAAATGGAACTCAAATATCCCCAGTTATTCGGAACCATGCAACCAATACGGAGGCCGAAGCTACTACAGAATTTCGGGACGAAATTCCAAATCAACGGGGGGATAATGTGACACCCCAAGAAAACCAGTAATTGTTGCAAACATGCTCGGGGAGCCGCGATACGAAACAGGTAAACGTCACACCACTAGCTTCCTCAGTAACCGCATGCTAAATTTCGGGATGAAATTTCTTTCAAGTTGGGGATAATGTGACAACTCGAATTTCCGACATTCTTTATTCGCATTTATTGCACGTTGACCGTCTAGATTATTGCTTACACGAATTATTTACCTGGTAATTGTGTACACTAAATTATAGTTAAGATGATAATCTTGATTTTAGAGTGATAAGGTGTAAGTACTTGACTGCATGATTAACTGTAAACTGTTTGAGACCAGAACAACTCGACGAAACACAATATCTGTTTCGCCATAACCACTCTCGACGAAACAGATTGTTTCGCCAACAACCCTCTCGACGAAACAGGCTGTTTCGCCGAGCCCAGATCCACCGAAGCCCAGTTCGGGCCCAACACGTTATTTTGAGTCTTAAAACGTGAAACATCATCAGTTTCACACATTTATCATAACAACCGAAACCCTAGAACACTCTCCCTTTCTGTGCGACGGCAACAACCATCGTTCACCATCATCCCTAGCTCTCGAATCGGTTAGTGTGTGTTTGTTAGTCGATTCTATGTTTCTGTATTGTATAGATTCTTGCTGGTGCATATGATTGATGTGTGTTACTGCTGTGATGAGTGTATGATGGTGATGATTTAGGTTTCGATGTGTATGATATGATGTAGTAGGATATATATAAATGATATGCGAAACTTGATACGATCGAATACTCGGTTCTAAATGTTGTTTATGTGGCCTGATTCTGAGTACACATTAGTATCTTGATAGAGATCGATGATATGATGTTGTATGTTAATCTATATGTTGTACGCATAAACTAGGGTTCATGCTAGACGGTGTTTCTTTGATGATTGAGTATGATGATTCTATCTGCACATCGACCTTCATATGATTTCTGTTATTGATGACGGCTGCTAGAACGATTAGGGTTTCTGTGTTATCCGAATCTGCTGTTACTGATGTCTACGAAACTGATATCCGACGAAACAGAACTCTCGGCGAAACAGAAAGTGTTTCGCCAAGAGTAATCGACGAAATTGAATTCTGTTTCGCCAATTAAGACCACGACGAAACAGAACGTGTTTCGTCAAGCGTGTGTTTCGCCATTATTTGTGTTTCGTCAGCATGTGTGTTTCGCCGGATAGCTGATCTGTGCAGGAACTTGAGTTAATTCTGTTAAAAGTTAACTGGAATATTTAACTGCTGTTAAGTGTAACCATCTTGTATACGATTGTGAATACGTGCTACCTGCTTACACGTGAACAACTTGAATGCAAACTGATTATGTATTCGTGCATACCTTAGGACGTGATTGATTAACCGTGAGCACATACTTAGCATACCGAGCAAAACAAGGTGAGTTCACACCCTTACTAAGGCATGGGATTCCCAGGGTTTGGGGAATGGGATGGAAGGAATAAGGTTGAATAGATTCGTACATACACTGATACTAGACTACCATACCATTGTCCTCGGTTGAGAAGGACACATACGTAAAACCTACGTATACTTATGCTACTTAATACTATCCTCGGTTGTGAAGGATACTCACGTAAAACCTACGTGAACTTATACTCAATACTATCCTCGGTTGTGAAGGATACTCACGTAAAACCTACGTGAACTTATACTCAATACTATCCTCGGTTGTGAAGGATACTCACGTAAAACCTACGTGAACTTATACTCAATACTATCCTCGGTTGTGAAGGATACTCACGTAAAACCTACGTGAACTTATACTCAATACTATCCTCGGTTGTGAAGGATACTCACGTAAAACCTACGTGAACTTATACTCAATACTGTCCTCGGTTGTGAAGGACACTTATGTAAAGCCTACGTAAACTATGTACGTACTACTGTTCTCGGTTGTGAAGAACACTTATGGTTGCAAATAGTCTAGTGTATATGCAACATGGGAAGCCCCCACTAATAGAACATACGATCGGCCTAGTAGCGCCACATGTTACGAAACAAACTTACAATTACGAACTTATTTACTGTGAACTCGCTCAACTAGTTGTTGATTCTCTGTTACATGCCTTGCAGGACCTTAGGTACATATGGAGCTTGCACAGGAAGGAGCAGGTCGTTGTGGGATACGGATCGTAGACGATATTTGAACTTATAACTTATTTTGGGTTTTCATTATTATGCTTCCGCTACTTAAACAATGTTTGGTTATGAACATCAGTCATGTCAAGATGAATTACCTTTTCCTACTTTTACACTTAAATACTATGTTTGATATGATTGGTGGCTTGATCCTGGTCATGTCACGCCTCCAAGCGGTGGTACTCCGCGGGTGGATTTTGGGGGTGTGACAGGTCTGGTGTGCCATCGAGGATGTTGGGACCTGTAAGGAGTGTGATTTGTAACATCCCACATTGGTTGTGAAGGGGAATGAAGGCTTCGTTGTAAGGGTCTTGATACCTTCAACATCATGACGCGTTTTAAATCAGTGAGGAGATGTTGGAACGTCTTGGCTAAAGCGGATAGTATGATGGTGTGGTTAGCCTGGGATGTTACAGATATACATTATATTGTTATCAAAACTTGTCACTTGTCTGTTTGTAATAGTTTCTTACAGTTTTTTTTCAATCCCTTTGTATTATAAGTCCACCGTTGTTAGTAAAATGTAAGTTATTTGATTGCGTGTGGTAATGGTATGTTATAGTCGGCATTTGAGTGGTACAAATCTTTTTTTATTGTGTCATCTATTTGAAGACACAACGAGTAAAAACACAATAGTGTTTAAAATATATTAGCTTTTTACTTTTTTTTTTTCAGAAACTGGGAGGGTTTGATATTCTTTTTAATTCATATTTGGAGACTTGTATTAAATAGCAGTTTCTTTTGTTTAGTGTTATATTTCTTTGCTTTTATTGTATTTTTTGTTAGTTTTTTTTTATATCACATTATTTGTATAGAAATTTATCTTTTATTATTTTTTTTCGTTACATATTTTTATTTATCTTGCGTTTTTTTTTTTTATATTTTTTATCATTAGGTTTTAGTTGTTGTGTCTTATGTAAGTTTAATAATATCATATAATATTCAATATATATGTATGTTTATAATTATTAATATTTTTATTTAAGAATATGTGTGATTGTTAAATTAATGACATATAATGACATCACATTTACTTGGTAAAAGGATGACTAGCCATAATGTGTTTTGTCTGCAGAAGTTATAGAGTGTACTTGATTACATTGAGAGGTTCAATATGTCCCTTCCTAGCAAATAACTTTGAAAATCCCAACTGCTATATTCAAGGCACAGTTATATTCTATTTGGAACTTCCCACTAACCTATATTTACGTGATTTTTCGGTAACCATATCTAAGAAATACTTTCTCAGTTATATTCATTTGTATGTTTATTTTTTCCCATATAGTTGAATTCGATTTATCAGAAAGATCCCCCAATATAGCAAACTCGAGTGGTGACATCAAGGCACTATCTTATTTGTGGGTGAAAACTAGGGCTGGACTCCCGGAGTTGAGTTGGGAGAATTGGAGAGGATTCAAGTTCACGGACTTCACCTTGTAATTCTTTAGTTCTGTTTTGTTTTCGTTTCAGTTTCTTTTATGTACTGTATGTCTTGAGCTTCTTGATTAAGACCTTTTTTATGAAAATCGCGTTCTTTCAAAGAAAAAATAGTTGATTTCATATTCCAGTTGCTGTTTTAAGGTGTGTAAGCATTGTCTTTTCGTGCTTTTCCTTTGCAATTGTTAGCGAGTTTCTCAATCGAGTTTTACTTTTTTAAATTGGGGTTTTTCCTTTTTTTCAAGCATTGTTATGTTGTTTAGCAAATTCACATGTTTATGTTCATAAATGTTAATTTATCGTATTTAAATTTAAATGTACATTGTAGGAAAGTGTTACCATGCTGGAGATTCCGATTGACTTATTTATGTTTGAGATATTGCCAAATATTACTGCAAGAGACGTAGGTCGTTATAAGTTGGTGTGTAAAGAGTGGTGCTCTTTCCTGTCAACGGTATTCTTTGCTAGGCTTCATTGTCGTAAGATGCCATCGTTAACCAAGATGCAATTTGTTTTAATAACAGGAGGCATACATCGTCCACTTCGTACACTTAGTTATGGTTCAGCCAA
Organism: Helianthus tuberosus; assembly: GCA_030545235.1. Taxonomy (NCBI): domain Eukaryota; kingdom Viridiplantae; phylum Streptophyta; class Magnoliopsida; order Asterales; family Asteraceae; genus Helianthus; species Helianthus tuberosus. Next base: position 114,079,655 of record CM060417.1, on the reverse strand, counting down.
TATTTCTTTAACTGAAATTGTGAAAGTGCCTTTCAAAACTCATGCAGAATATATGATGTTCTTAGGTAGTTTGCATGGAATGCTATGTGTCTGTCTAAGTAACACTTGTTAGTTGTTAATATGGAATCCTCTCACCAATGCCTATAGGAACTTGTCAATTCCTAAGAAATATGGGTTTTTCAAAGTAAATTTTGATACTGTTGGCTTTTATGTGGATTACTTGAAGGATCACAAGCTTTTACATGTTGTATTTAGGTGTAACAATCGGTCGGTTTACATTTACTCCATGGAAAGCCAATGTTGGAGGCAAATAAAGTTTGTTAAAGACTTTATTTTAGATTATCAGACCGTTCAATGGTCATGTGGGACTTTGTGTTGTTATGGATTATACTTCACTGTAGGTTCGTGTTGGGATTATAATGTGGCGTTAATTGTTCGCTTTGATGTGAATTTAGAGACATTTACTAAAGTTTTCTTTCCCTTTGATGAGTATGAAGTAAATTTTAGAGGGTCTTTGGTTAATGTTTCTGATGAACTTAATTTTTTTGTTCTTCATGGTGCATTTGATGTTTCTGTTGATTTGTGGAAGTTGAAAGGTGAAGAATGGATAAGGATTTTGTCTGTACCTGATATTGATTGTATTCCATTGCCTATAAAATGCTTTGTGAGGTACATTGGTTCAAGTAAGAAGTGGTTGTTGATGACTGATTATGGGGATGTGTATGAATTTGATTTGGAGGTGAGGAAAGTTGATAATTTCTTTCCTGCTATCAACTTTTATGCATTAAAAGGAGCAGTGTACTCTGAGAGCCTTATGTCTCCAAATGTTTAAATCTACGATGTTAGGTAATTTACTTTGTTTTATTTTTGTATGTTTGTTATGTTTTTTCATTTGTATTGTAATATACTTTGGTAATGTTAGAAGGTATTTTATTTTTGTATGGTATTTTAGTTGCTTATGTTCTTTGTTATATATATGGTTATCAACTTCTTAGAGCAAGTTGTATGTTGTGTATTAAAAATTGTTGATTTCTTGTAATTAGTATGATAATATGTGATGTGTAAACTTGGCAGTTAATTATTTGAATAAATTTTAGCAGGTATAACCCCTAATGTTAAGGATTAGTTTTTTTATTTAAAAAAAAAAAAAGCGGAAGTAGTATAAGGTAGTTATTGGAGTGGTTATTATTGTGTTTTTTTATTTTATTGTGTTTTATTTATTTATTTATTGTTTTTTATTTATTGTGTTTTTTTATTATTGAAGGGCTAAAATGAACTCTAAATGTGGGGCCTTTTCTAGTTTTTAACTTATATATGTTTTCAATGCTTTATATTAAGAGAAAAATGCACTTTCCGTCCCTGTGGTATGTGTGAAACATCAACCTGAGCGCCTGTTGGGATTGAACCCTACCAGAGGACCAGATAATTAAAGCCAAAACTGGATCAGCGCAGTGGATCCAGAATAAGCAGTTGTTAGGAACAAATCTCTCCCCTTGAAGGTGATATTCAACATCTGCTGACCTCCTATCTACTGATCTTGCAAGCTACTGACCGTCAAACTACTACTCAAGTAAAGACCTGATGAAAGACTAAAGCTCTGCTGATTCAATCTACTGCCTTGAGTCAAGCACTGCTGATCCGGACAAGTACTGCTGGGTTCACAGCAGTGGAAGGTTGCAACAGCTGTTCTATAGTTTGTTTGTAATGTAATGTAATAGCAGTAGTTAGCATAGCAGTATTTGTATTGATCAGAGGTTAGAGTTTGTTAGGAGGTTAGATGTCACTTTCATGGTGACGTCAGCTTAGATGCTCAGTGGTTTGCTAGTGCCTATAAATATAACAGTGCTCTGTACTGTTCTATTAGCTCTTTGCAACACCGTCTTCTTTGCACGAACAAACACTGAGCTCTGGCTGAGGGGGAGTTTGTATTCAATCATTGCAATTGTAATCGTTGTTGAAATTAAATTCAATCTTTCGGTTCATTGTGAAAAATGTTTGATCAAAGCAATACTCTCGTTTGATTGTATGCAAAGTTTGTTTCCATCTTAATTCCGCTGCACACTCATTCATTTCCATCTTAATTTCAAACGTAAAATACAATCAAAACCAAACTCAGATCCAACAATTGGTATCAGAGCCTGGACAGTTAAATTTGATTTAACAATCATTTTGACATAAATAGTTCAGCTCAAAATCGTTGATATCGATAGTTTGTTCGGTTTGTTGAAAAACAGAGTAAGGTTTAATCACCATTAAAGTTGATTAATCAGTGCCTGTAAAACAACCAAGATGACGTCACAATCACAAGATGATAAGAATAACATTGGCTCTCTTTTTAAACCACCTATGCTTAAACGTAATGAGTACAACATCTGGGAGAGAAGGATGGGTCACATCCTTGCTCAACAAAACACTGGATGTTGGAGGTCTGTTGTTTTTGGTCCCCATGTTCCTACGGTGCCAAGTGCTGAGGATCCAAAGAAGTTCATTCCTAAACCAACTGAAAACTATACTGAAGTTGATTTTCAAAAGTTCGAACTCGATGCCAAAGCATTTAGCATCATAGCATCTGCATTACCAAATGAGATCTATGCTGGACTGTTACATTGTAATAGTGCCAAAGAGCTATGGGATGCATTGAAGGAACAGTTTGGGGGGACTGAGGAAGTCATTGAAAACAATAGGGAAATACTGAACCAGCAGTATGAAACATTTTGTCACATCAAGGGTGAATCACTGACTCAACAATTTGAGCGTTTCAGTTGTCTCATAAGTGAACTAAGGCTTGTTAAAGTAACTTTTCCTAATTCAACTCAAAATAGCAGGTTCCTTAGGTCACTACCAGAAAAACGGGACACCATAGCTTTTGTCACTAGAAACTCTGCTGAGTTCAAAGATCTGACCCTGACCCAACTTCATGGTCGACTCCTGACCTATGAAAGGGAGTTGAACCAGAAAAAGAGGTTGCAAGAGTCTGGAAAAGTTGCTGATGATTATTCATTCGGTAGCACAACTCTTTTTGGTCAGGAAGAATCTGGTAGCAGTGGTAAGGATCAGGGTTATGATCATTTCATTGATATAACTGCTGGTGCAAATTTTAACAACCCTGATCCTCACTCTGCAAGTTATGCTTTCACTGCAAACTGTGAAAACCAGATGTCAGATAATTTGTGCTTTGAACTCAATGATTTGCAACACTTTGATCCCACTGACTTAGAAGAGATGGACATTTTGCATCAGTTGGCTTTGCTTAGTGTAAGAACAAACAAATTCTACAAAAGAATAGGGAGAAAATTCCCAGATGGGAATTTAAGGGTGGGGTTGGATAAATCGAAAATCAAGTGTTACAAGTGCAATAGGCTAGGTCATTTTGCTAGGGAATGCAGGAGTCAAACCACTGGTCCTATAATCACTCATCCCAGCTCAAACCCTAGACCACAAAATCAAAGCACTGTCCAGTATACCCAATATACCCCTGCGGCTCATGTGAACATTGCTCACTATGTTGCAACCCCTGTGCCTGTGCATTATGTTCAAACAACTGTTCCACAAATTCAGTACATACAAACCCCTGTCCCTCAGGCACAAGTACAACCTGCTGCACCTCAAACCGCTGCTCCAGCAGTGGCACAACCAGATCAGCAAAGCTTTTTCACTCAAGGCTTTGTTGACTGGAGCAGTATGCCTGATGAGCTTGGTGATGAAAATTTTGCACTCTATGCTTCTAATGATACTTTTAATGATGAATTTTGTCTGATGGCATTAGTGTCAATACCAGAAGGGGTGGAAGCTGAAGGAGAGCAGCTAAGTACTAAAACAGTGGATGAGGTGACTGAAGCAGTGGTTACTGCTGTGGCTGGTGAACTACTACTGGGAGAAAGTTCAGGAACCCTGATTGAACCAATGACAGATCCATGGTCCGAAAAGGACAAAGAAGAAGAGAAAGATGAGAAAGCAGGTGAGAAAGAAGAAAGAGCTGATGATGAAGAAAATCATCAATGTGATTGTGCAATGATGGCTGTTGCCAAGGTATCACCTCAAGTTCTTGAAAAACTGTGTTCAGACAATTGCATTATTGCTTTTGCTAACACCAAAGAGGAAAATATAAACCTTAGGAACAAAGTCTTGTCTGATGAAGTCAAATTTGAAAAGTTGTTAAAAGAACTTAGAAACAAATTGGCTGAAAAAGATAAAGAGATCAGTAGTCTTAAAGAGGAGCAGAGCATAACCAAAACTCAACTCCAAACTATGGTAGAAAAATACCAAGTTTGCAAAAAGGAGTTAGAGGCTACCCAGATCACCTGTGAAAATTGGGTTGAATCATGCAAAGGGTATGAGGTTATGCTTGAGAAACAGATTAAAAGCAATGTTAAATTTGGGGTTGGGTATAGAAAACATGATGATGAAAACACTGCTTTTGAAAAATCTGTTCAAACCACTGATGTAACCACTGAGTTCATCCCCACAAACAAGAATGGCCAAGAAGTGAAAATCACTGATAAACTTGGTAACAAAATCACACTTGATAGACCAATGGGAGCCTCTACTTTTGAGGAGCTTGAAAATTATTAGTTTAAACCAAAATGGTCTGATGAGTGTGATATTCTTGAAAATTTCAAGCCCATGGACTTTACATCAACTGATGGTGTTAAAGCTCCAAAAGCTAAAGTCATTCCTCTCAAGGACATCCCAACAGAGGTTAAAACCTCTGCTGCAAAGGAGTCCGAAAAGAGAAAGAAGAAAGAAAAGATCAATAACTTGTTTTGTGAATTCTGTGAAAAAAGGAATCATCTAACAAAAGATTGTTTCCATTTAAAAGCATATGATTTGAACAGAACAAGTGTTATTGTTCCTGCTGAAAGTTGCAATGTCTGTGGTAAAACAAACCACAAAACTCAAGCATGTGTGTATCTCAAAAACTTTGATGTGAAAAAGAATGAGTACACTGCTAAAACATCCTTGAGTTCATCATCATCATCTGTCAAATTCACCAAAAACCAACCACTGTTTGTGCCAGTTCAAACAGCTGTCACAAAACAGATGAACCAAACATCCATCAAAAGAGATGTTCAAGTTACTGATGCATCACCTGCCAATCAATTCAAAAGAGGTAAGGAAAAACAGTCTTACCAAAGGATTCCACACGTTTATGAGGCCTACAAAAGGCCCTCTAAACCCAGAGTGAACAGGCATCCTTTTGGTTATCAGCAGGTGATTGGTCAAGACCCACAACAGTGGTTAGAGAAAAACAGTACTAAAACTATCCAAACCCCTGACCTAACCACTGTCCATCAACCTGCATCCATCCCAGACACTGTTGAGACCCCATCCAAAGCCTTATTGGCTTTGGAAACCCTAATGAACTAATCCTTTTACTTCATGTGCAGGGAGCTTCTGCCTGCTTAGATAGTCTGTGGTATGTTGATAGTGGAGGCTCCAGGCACATGACTGGATGTAAAGCCCTACTCAAGGATTTCAAAATTCATGGAGGGGGTGATATATCCTTTGGGAATAACAGTAAAGAGAAATTTCTGGGGTCTGGTACAGTACAATCTGGAAATGTAAAATTTGAAAATGTCAATCTGATATACAGTCTGAAATTCAACCTCCGGAGTGTTTCACAAATGAGTGACAAGGGGTATGGGTCATTCTTCACAAAGGAGTGTTGTAGGATTGTTGAACCAGAAATGGTCAAAAAGATTGAAGCAATAATAAAAACTGGTCAAACAAAACTTGTTGCTCAAAGAAGTTGCAATGTTTATGTTGTTGATATGTCAAAAGAGTGTCCCAGAGCTGATGCCTGTCTGTTCTCAGCTGCCTCTAACAAAGAGACAGAACTTTGGCACAGGAGACTGGGGCACACAAATCTTAAGACAATCACTGAAATTTCAAAAAATGGTTTGGTAAGAGGCCTGCCACAAAAATTGTTTTCATGTCCTGAACATTGCATTTCCTGTTTAAAAGGAAAACAACATAAAAGTTCTTATAAGTCCATTGAAGAGTCCAAAACAACCCAGTGTTTGCAAATGGTGCACATGGACTTGTTTGGCCCAGTTCAAGTCATGAGTCTCAAGAAAAAGAGATTTTGTTTGGTTATCATTGATGACTTTTCTAGGTTTACATGGACTTTCTTTTTACACTCAAAAGATGAGACTGCAGGCATTTTGCAAGACTTTGTGACACAGGCTGAAAAGCAATTTGACCTTCCAGTGAAAAGCTTCAGGAGTGACAATGGCACAGAATTTAAAAATAAGGAGTTGGATGCCTTCTGTGTGAAGAAAGGGATTGTAAGGCAGTACAGCATCCCTAGAACACCAGAGCAAAATGGGGTAGTTGAAAGAAAGAACATAACTTTGATTGAGGATGCCAGAACCATGCTTGCAGATTCAGGTTTGCCATTAACTTTTTGGGCAGAGGCAGTAAACACTGCTTGCTATGTCCAAAACAGAGTTTTAATAAACCCCAGGCACAAAAAGACTGCTTATGAAATTCTGTATAAAATCAAACCACTGATCTCATACTTCAAGGTATTTGGCTGCCCATGCTTCATTTTGAATTTAAAAGATTCCATTTCAAAATTTGCAGCCAAAATTGACTGTGATTATCACCTGGGATACTCAACCACTGCCAAGGCCTACAAAGTGTTTAATACACGGACCAAGGCAGTGGAGGAGACTTTGAATGTAAAGTTTAATGAACTTTCATCAATGAAAATCCCAGCAAATCCTGCAGATCTGTTTGATCTTGATAAATTTACTTTTGAAAATACTGCTGTCAAGACTAACAGTGCAGGTCCATCAGAGGATACAACACCAGACTATGGGTATGAAATCATCATCCCTCAAAAGTCTGTCAAAGTGGGAAGAGCAGCAGATGTACAAAACAGCTGTCAAAGCTCAACCACTGCTTCCACATCAAACACTGCTGATAAAAGTCCTCAAACAGTGGATAAAAGTCAGCATGTGTCCACACCTTTACCTCCCATTCCACCACCTTTTGAAGCCACTGCTGGGTCATCAAAGTCACCAGCAGTGGTTAGCTCAGATGATACACATTTGCAGCCTTCACCAACAAATGCCATCATACCATACCAAGGAGATTTAATCTTCTTGAGATCTCATCCACCTGATCAAATCATTGGCAACATCAATGAAGGGGTGCTCACAAGAAGCCAAACCCAAAACATTTGTCTTTTTGCTGGTTTTCTATCACTCCATCAGCCAGTTAAGTACCAAGAGGCACTGAAAAACAACAGCTGGGTAGAAGCCATGCAAGAGGAGCTCCAACAGTTTAAAAGACAACAAGTATGGGAGCTTGTACCACTGCCAGAAGAGGTTAGTCCCATTGGCACAAAGTGGGTCTTCAAAAACAAAACTGATAAAAGGGGTATTGTTGTCAAGAATAAAGCCAGGCTTGTGGTTCAAGGTTACAGACAGGAAGGGGGGATTGACTATGATGAAACTTTTGCCCCTGTAGCAAGATTAGAAGCTATAAGATTGTTCCTGGCCTTTGCTGTCAACCACAACATGAAGGTGTTTCAAATGGATATCAAAAGTGCTTTCCTCTATGGTACAATTCAAGAAGAGGTGTATGTTTGTCAACCTCCAAGCTTTGAGGATCCATTTTATCCAGATCATGTCTACAGGTTAAACAAAGCCTTGTATGGCCTGAAACAAGCACCAAGGGCCTGGTATGAAACTCTTTCCAACTTCCTACTCTCAAATGGTTTCAAAAGAGGTACCATTGATAAAACACTGTTTTTAAAATGGAGAGGGAATGATTTAATGATTGTCCAAATTTATGTGGATGACATTATTTTTGGAAGCACATGTAACAAAATGTGCGAAGAGTTTAGAGAACTCATGACAGCTGAGTTTGAAATGAGTGCAATGGGTGAGCTGCAATGCTTTCTTGGTCTCCAAGTTCAGCAGATGCAAAATGGAACTTTCATTCATAAAAGCAAATATGCTAAAGAACTTTTAAACAAATTTGATATGAATGATTGTAAACCATGCAGCACACCCATGGCAACAAATAAGCTTGTCATGCCTGATGAAAAGGATGAGCTGATTGACCAAACACTTTATAGAAGCATGATTGGGTCTTTATTGTACCTAACTGCATCTAGACCAGACATCATGTTTGCAACATGTGTCTGTGCAAGAAGTCAATCAGCTCCCAGAAAATCAAACCTCATTGCTGTAAAAAGGATCTTCAGATACATAAAAGGTGCTCCCACACTTGGTATCTGGTATCTAGCTAATGGGAATATCAAGCTTTCAGGCTTTTCAGACAGTGACTTTGCTGGATGTAACACAACAAGGAAGTCCACATCAGGAGGGTGCCAGTTTCTAGGTGATTGCTTAGTTTCATGGCAAAGCAAAAAACAAGCAGCTGTTTCAACATCCATTGCTGAAGCTGAATACATTGCTGCTGCAAGCTGTACAGCCCAACTCCTGTGGCTTCAAAATCAGTTGCTGGATTTTGGTATCACTGCCTTAAAGACACCACTCATGTTGGATAGCAAGGCAACAGAAAATATCATCAAAAATCCAGTTTCCCATTCAACCACCAAACACATCGACATCAGACATCACTTTGTGAGGGATTGCTATGAAAAAAGGTTTGATTTCTCTGCATCATGTTCCAACTAAAGACCAACTGGCAGACGTGCTCACAAAAGCACTAGACACAGCCACTTTTGAAAGCTTGGTCTCTAGGATTGGCATGCTAAACATAGAATAACAAGCAAAATCTTGTTTTTCTATGAATAAAAGCAGTAAAATGTTTTCAGAAAATCAAAAATCCATCCTTAAAAATAGCTAAAAATGAAGTTTTCATTAAAATCCTTAAAAGTCTGCCATATCCACTGCTTGTTCAAAAGTCTGCTCTACTTCAAAAGTCTGTCCACTGCTGAAAGTCAACCCTTGTTCTCTCATTTCCTTGATAAACTCTGTTGTTCAAAAGCAGTGTCTTATCCACTGATATGCTATCCACTGAGAGTAAAAATCATCCACTGCTTCCATTTTACCGTTGTAACCACTGCCTTCATCAGTATCTTTCATAAAAGTATTGTCCTTCATTTCACCAGGGGTTGGCATGTGGGCAGTACATAGTGGTCAGTACTTTTGTAACCGCTGCCACGTCAGCCTTCACTTTTTCCTCTATAAAACCCCCACTTCACATCAAAAACAGGGTTTGTCGAATTGAATTCTCAAAAATTCTCTTCTCAAAGCAGTTTTTCATCAAATTCCTTCATCACTTTCTTCGATCATCATCTTCAAAATGACAAAATCGAAGAAATCTGCAAAACCCACTTCCAAATCATCTTCGAAAGCAGCCTCTCAAAAGGCAACACCCACTGAAATTCCACACAAACCATCTCATAATCTTCTGGGTCTCCTCACAAAACCCGGCACCACCGATGCTTTCGACTCCATCATTGACATAATGGTAAAATCAAAGTACAAAACTTTGTTAACAGCCGATGCACCAATTTATTTGGCAACCCAAAGAGAGTTCTGGAAGAATGCAACCCTTGACAAACCAGGACAAACTGTAACTGCCATAAACTCATCTCTAAAGGGTAAAGCTATCCAAATCACACCACAATCCATATCAGAAGTCTTTCAACTCAAGGATCAGGAAGGTAAAACTTCTTTCCCTAAAAATGAGTTAAAATTTAACTTTATTGAAAGAGGGTATGCTGATACAATGATGAAGAAAGCCACTTTACAAAAAGGTTTCTTTCCTTCAGCAACAAGATTTTTATTCCATACCCTCCTAATGTGTGTTTCAAACAAAACCACTTCTTTCAATGAAATACCATTAAAAATTCAAAATCTGGGATATGCTATTCTTCAAGAAGAAAATTTTAATTATTCTCGGGAAATTTTTAATGAACTGGTTAATAATGTTGAAACAAAATCATTCTTGCTGTTTCCAAGGTTTTTAAGTTACTATTTTGTAAAGAAATTCAGCAAGGATGATATTGCTGCAATAAACCAAGGTGAACACTTTCAAATGCACAGCTTAACTGCTGAAACTTTTTCAAGAATGTCAACACCTTGTAAAACACAAGCAGAGATGCCTGAGCAGAATTTAGCAGCTACCACTGCTCATCAGGTATTTGCTGCTGAGCCCACTGCTCAAGGTGATCAAAGCAGCAGAACAACTGTTTTGAAACCCAAACCTACAATCCACAAAAAGCCACAAAAAAAGAAAACTCAAAACCCCCCCAAACCCATCAAGAAGGCAACTCTGGAGGATGAGATACCAGAGCAACTGCCAGTGACAAAACAAAAGTCACTCAAAACCACTGCTGCTACTTCCTCACAGCAGTTGGTCAAAATATCTCAACCCATAACCGAAACTCCTCCTGCTTCTTCACAAAAAGAACAGGTTGTACAAATGGGGACACCACATCATGATGCTCTGGAAACACTTGTTTCCATCATCCACAGCCCAATCCCCGGGGCAAACTCTCTTTCTACACCAAACTTCACCTCCACAATTCCCCCACAAACAAAATTTTTGTTGGATGCAATTGATTTGAACCAGGCACAAACCAGTCCTTCTCAACCACCTATCAATGAGAATATACTTCAACAAAAGACTGGGTCTGATGTATCAATCTTTGCTAACCACCAACACACCCTGAGGAGGTTACACCCCTTGAGTTACAAGTAACTCTTGGTGGTAATCCAAGTGAAGCAACCACTACAACTGCTGAACCCATTGGTTTGCAGTTGGACAGTGGTTACATTAATAAGACTTCCTTGGAGGCAATTCATTCCATAGCACCTCTGACATCTACCAGTGGACTTTTCTTGACCTATGGAAACATCAAAAGACTGTCAAGTGTTGAAGGGAGAAGACCCCAGTACCAAGAAAAAGGGGCATCAGTGGTTAATGTTTGGAGTAAACTCCCTACCTCAACCACTGATAAAACCACTGCTAGTGGGAAATCAGATGATCCCATTAAATTGGGTGATGGTTTAAAGTACCAGAAATTGACGGAACGTGTTGAAAAACTTGATAACTCTGTTGCTGAACTCAAAGATATGCTTCAACAGATGTTACAATTACAAAAGGTACAATCCACTGCTGTTCCACCTCAAGCACCTGCTCCACCACAAGCACCTGCTACAAATGAGCTCTGGAATTTCTTTCAACCTTTTCTCCAACAACAAGCTCTCATGGCAGATCAGCAACATGAAAAACATGTACAAAAGCTGAGAAACACTATGGAGTCTAGGTTCAAGAACACACAGGCTGATCTCAAGGCTCTAAAAGCCCAGATCTTACATACCACTGGCACTGCTCCTCCAACTGTATTATTCATTGATCAACTCTCGGAAGATAATGCCAAAAAGGGGGAGAAAATTCAGGAGTGGAAGAAAAAGGGAATAGATGATGGTCTTTATCTTGAACCAGAAAGAGAAAACATGACCAAAAATATCCCTATGCCAGATGGTAGCAAGAAAGTTGATGAGACCACAAATGCACTGGCAGAAGCAGTTGCAAGTGTCAAAAAGGATAGAGAGGCCAAAAAGAAAGCCAGAGTGGATCATCCAGATCAGGGTACTTCTGGGTCAAAGGATGATGAAAATCCTGTTGATGAAAAGAAGAAGCCTACTAGAAAAGTAAGGCAACCCAAATCCATCTCAACCAGACGTTCAAAGTCTGCACCAAAACCACCATCCAAAACAGTTGTTGTAACTCCTGTTGTATCAACTACTACTGGTACTTCAGTGGTTTCAACATCTGTTCTCACTTCAACACACACCACATCTACTGCTTTACCACCATCACCACCAAAAACAACATCACCTGCTGACAAAAAGCAGAAGACAACAGATGTTATAACATCTGTTGTAATGATAACAGTGGTTGAAACACAGTTGTTTCAACAGTTGTTAGTCAATCACAATCCACTGCCATTACATCCACTACCACTGATCCATCCAAAACATCATCAGTCCCTCCTCAAACAAAAAGGAGAAGGCTAATCCTCAAAGATGATGACACATCTCCACCACCAACATCTTCAAAATCTTTGTCACTTGTCACAATTCCAAAACTCATACCTCTCTCTTCAGCTCAAATTCTAAAGTCATTACCTCCTGCTGGTGTCTCATTCCCTCTGAAACTCATTGCAGTTAGGGAAGAAATCAAATCCTTCTATTATGAGGACGACCCAGCTAAAAGGAGTTTGCCATCAGTTGAAGGATATCCCAGGCCTAACAATATTGACGAATATTTGAAACTCAAGGCCAAGCAAGCAGAGGATATCACAATCAAAAACAGACAAGGGAAATCTGATAGAGAATTTCAGCAAAACTATCAGTTCCTACTCACACAGGTCAGTGCTATGGAGCGATTTGCTAAAAATGTATGTCAGAAACTCTCAGAAAGGGCAGATGAGTCCTTGAGAAAAGACTACATTGAGAACATCATGACCCACAAGAAATACAAGGGGGAGAAACACATGTACAAAAACTGGACCATTCCTGAGCTTGAAAAAGAGGCAGCCAGGATTCAAGAAATGATCAAAAATAAGGTCAAGCAGACTCCTCCTAAAAAATTCAAACAGATTGAAGCTGAAAAGGTTTTAGAGTTGAAAAGAATGAAGGAGGAGCTGATAGCAGCTGATTATGGGTCAAGGAATTCTGTGACAAAGTGGGGGAGAAGATAGGGTCAGGGCTACCTACAAAAGGTTAGAGGAACTTAGAAAGAAAGATCCAAGAGTTCCACAAAAGCCTGACTATTCCAAAGCAGAGGTCTCAAAAAGACCACCAAAGCTGCAAGTTAAAAGAACCACTGCTCCAGCTGGTGTTGCCATCTACAAAAGAAGGAGTCAAAACCAGTTAGGTGCTGAAACAGTTCAGGATATAAATGCTGGAAAAGAGGTTGTAAAAGAGGGCATGAGATTAATGATGAAAGAAGATCCTGAATTGGAACAACCTGCAAGCACTGCTCAGACAGTGTTCAATAGGCCATCATCACCAAACTCCTCTTCAAATAAAAATCTCCCAAGAAACCCACCAGGCTCAAAAATACAAAAGTGGGAAACTGACAAACAGACCTACGTATTGACTTTGCTCAGGTCTGGTGGGGAAGTGAAGAAAATATCAAGGGAACAAGCTCTTGGCCTGAGTCTTGAAGATTTGCAGGATCTCCTTGATCTTCCACTTAGCAGGGATGATGATGACACAGATGCCCTAGACATTGAACTACAATTTAAAGGTTAGATAAGGGAACTGCTGATGAGGCAATAAAATTCCACAATAATGAAGAGTTTTGGCATTATCTGTTCCAAGGGGAGATTGTTGGGATTGAACCCTACCAGAGGAACAGATAATTAAAGCCAAAACTGGATCAGCACAGTGGATCCAGAATAAGCAGTTGTTAGGAACAAATCTCTCCCCTTGAAGGTGATATTCAACATCTGCTGACCTCCTATCTACTGATCTTGCAAGCTACTGACCGTCAAACTACTGCTCAAGTAAAGACCTGATGAAAGACTAAAGCTCTGCTGATTTAATCTACTGCCTTGAGTCAAGCACTGCTGATCCGGACAAGTACTGCTGGGTTCACAGCAGTGGAAGGTTGCAGCAGCTGTTCTATAGTCTGTTTGTAATGTAATGTAATAGCAGTAGTTAGCATAGCAGTATTTGTATTGATCACATGTTAGAGTTTGTTAGGAGGTTAGATGTCACTTTCATGGTGACGTCAGTTTAGATGCTCAGTGGTTTGCTAGTGCCTATAAATAGAACAGTGCTCTGTACTGTTCTATTAGCTCTTTGCAACACCGTCTTCTTTGCACGAACAAACACTGAGCACTGGCTGAGGGGGAGTTTGTATTCAATCATTGCAATTGTAATCGTTGTTGAAATTAAATTCAATCTTTTGGTTCATTGTGAAAAATGTTTGATCAAAGCAATACTCTCGTTTGATTGTATGCAAAGTTTGTTTCCATCTTAATTCCGCTGCACACTCATTCATTTCCATCTTAATTTCAAACGTAAAATACAATCAAAACCAAACTCAGATCCAACAGCGCCTAAATTCATTTTTTGGTTTTTTTAGCCCGTGAGCTTATAAATTCATTACACTTTGAGTCCCTCCGTCACACTTCCGTCTGTTTGACTGTTTGAGCCAGGGGTAAGACCGTCTTTTTGGATTTCTTTCCCTTCAGTGCCTTTTTTGTTCTGTGGGGGAGAATTATTAATGTAATGTTTATTAAATGTTTAGAATTTGTCTTAAAATATTGTTTATTCAATTATCCAAAAATAGTAAATTGTAAAAACCCCAAAATTATGTATTAAGCCCTAAGTTAAACAGTTAAGCATCAAACATGGACAGAACATATCACTAAGTTAAACAGTTAAGCATGATTACAATTAAACACAACATAAATGCACACTTGCATTATGTTAAACATACAATACAGAGACAAAACGTCATACCAAGAAAGATAGAAGGATATCCAACTTGGTAGACTTGATGGAACTTACAGACTCGATAACAAAAGACCTTATCATACAATACAGAGACAAAACGTCATACCAAGAAAGAAATTGTGGATCTTTACTGACTGGTGCACTTCGGAATGTAGCTGATAACCCCCTTTAGTGTAGCTCTTCGATTTTCCTTGAAATTCTAGAGCTCACTAATTACATATCTGCCACTGGGGTTATATTCATTCATATGCAATTGATCGTTCTGATCAATCACTTCCTTATGTGCACCGCACCATCTTCTAGGAGGTTGTCAAGTATTCTCGCTTTCTTAGGTGGTGTTTTGCGTATCTTTACATCCACAGCCATTCTCTACAATAAAAACATCCATAGTAAGACGGCTGATACAGTACTTTCATAATGCATATATGTATACATATATGAGGAACCCAATATGAGGAACCCAAAACACAGTTGATCTCATATCAAGAAAACACATTCAAATGACCAATATGAGGAACCCAAAACACAGAGTCTTTAACCAACTTTATATGAGAAACAAAACAACAACCATACCCAGATTTCAACATGAACAGCAGAGACTTAAGAAACCCATATTTCAACATGAACAGCAGAGACTTAAGAAACCAAGCCCTGTTTTAATTGATTGTATATTTTAAACATTTCAAACAAACTATAAAACAAAAACAATCTTAGATTAACGCCAAAAACCAAAAACCCAGTCTTAATAAACAGAGAAAACCAAAAACATCACAAACAAACCTTCATAATAACCAAAACCCAAACCTTTGTGTTGATACCCGAGACAAAAACCCACAAGAATCAAACAAAACCTTTGTTTTGATACGCGAGACAAAAACCCTCAAGAATCAAACAATATTTTCACACAAAACCTGAAACAAACCTTCATAATAACCAAAACCCAAACCTCTGTTTTGATACCCGAGACAAAAACCCACAAGAATCAAACAATATTTTCACACAAAACCTGTTAGAGCATTCTCATCCACTCCATCATCTTTAACCCTATAATTTAACTAAAAATCACAACTTTTTAAAATTTATCTCACATTTAAAAAAACCTCATAGCATATCAAAAACATATACATATAAGAAGTGTAAAAACATGAGTGGTGAAAATGAGATATCATCAAACATCAAGTTACAGAGGGTTATACAAGCATCTAACAAGAACAGAGGGTAAACCATAGTGTCGATCATGTTTTAGGTATGTGATTTTACCTTGGATTGTTATAACAACAAATGGTCGGTGTGGAGATTCAATGAAGATGAAAATGAAGATGATGAAGATGATGATCAGTGGAGATTCAATGAAGATGAAGATGAAGATGATGATCGGTGTTGGGAGTTGGGAGAAGAGATTTTCAGATCTTATTGAGAAGTGTGATCGGTGTTAGGGAATTATTAGATTTTCAGATCTTATTGAGAAGTGTGACCGGTGTTAGGGATTATATGTGTTTATCATTAAGGGTTAAGGGTATAAAGGACATTTAACTCAATAGTAGTTGTTTATCTTTAATGACTGAAATTTATTAAAGTTGTTTAACTTTAGAAATGGAATCCTAGAAATCACTAATTATTTTAACTTTAATGACTGATATTCATTTTTGTTGAATAATATATCTCATTTTCCCCCTTGATAAACCATACCAGTATCAAAATAAACAATAATACTTGGGCTGAGCCACCCCTTGGTAAAAAATAATATATCTCATTTGTTGCTTGGATTCCAGGGATATTGGACACCATTAACAGGCATGAAGATAATGCAATCACATTGGGAAACAGGAACCAGATTCTTGAAGAACAAGTAAAAAAATGGGTAAGGGGAACAAGATGTTGAAAGTAAGCCTAGGGTTTTGTTATTCTTGGTGTACTATGTTAAAATCAGCCACCACTTGGAAAAGAAAAACAACTGTCAACCATTGTTGTCATAGTATATTACAAAAAAAAAACCATCATAAAAAACACAATAGCTGTAAATAACACAATGATTTTAAGTAACACACAATATCATAAATAATAACAGAAACTTCATCATAAACTTGCTTCTAAATGTACATTCTCATTAGAGCAATAAGAAAATTCATGCAAATGACCATCCACACACTCGTCAGCTACAACCTGACAAAAAAAGCATGTCAATGATTTTTTACTATATTAACACAAAGGATTCCTACAAACACAAAACGATTGTAAAAAAACACAATGCTATGTAAATCCCAATACTTGACAAAACAAAATGATAATACATTTCCAACTATATTAGAAGACTTCATATCTGCTGGCTGCTTCATTTCCACAACGCTGTCCAACCCAGCAAACTGAAAAACAAAGCATAATTATTCAAATGAACAAACATGATTCAACAATATCAGTGGTTGCAACAGTTATAATGAAAACAGTGGGTGATTTTAACTATCAGTGGATAGCATATCAGTGGATGAAAACACTATTTTTGAACAACAGTGATATCCAAGGAAATGAGAGAACAGGGGTTGACTTTCAGCAGTGGACAGCTTTTCACAGAGCAGATGTTTGAACAAAACAGTGGTTATGGCAGTGGACAACTTTTCACAGAGCAGATGTTTGAGATAGTGTTTTTTTCATGTGTGCAAGTGCAACTCTATATTCAGGCACAATTTAACATCAAAATAAACCAAATCAATTACAATTCTCCAGATGGTCGCTCGAAGAAATTAAACTGAAGATATTAAATGTTTGAAATAATATATGATTAAATAACCACAATAAAAAACGACCATAATAAAAAACACAATTCATCCAGACTAACTTTCAAGAAACAAAACAAAACATTCCATTAAAATAAAAATACCACCAATAACTCTTAATAATTGAATACAAACCACTTTACCATAACAACAACTATCACTAAACTTAACAAAACTACTTATAAGGAAAGTAAAAACCTACGCTTCAACTCCATTGACTCATTAAGTTGTCTAAATATCTCTAACATCTGTGCCATTAACTGAACATCTTTGTTCCCTCTCTCACCATTATTCAAAAGTGTTATGTATTGTTTATGGTATGTATTTGCAGTTAATTTAGTGGAATGTATGGGTTTTTGTAAGTTTGACAGTGTTGTATGTAAAGGCAGTATGACTAATACCTGATATTTTGAGTTGTTTGTGTGGTTACATATAATATTGCGTTTTTATATGACATGATATAAATTTTGTTTTGTGTTATTTTACCGGATAAAGTGTATTAGAAAGTTGGAGATATCATCTGCTATGTTGCCTTTTCTATATATTTATATAGAAGTTTTGCCGTTCAAAAAAAATCAACTGCTATGTTAGTGGTTACTAATCCTTTTATTACGTGATTAGTTATTAAGCATTTCTCTCCCATTATCTCCAGTCTTTTATGGGTTGACGTTTCTCTCTCACATCTTCCTATTTATATGATTATAGGGTAACATTTCAGTCAGAATTGTTCCAGATCTTTGAGCAAATAAAAGTTGTTGTTTGTAAGTATCTTTTCTTCAATTTGTTACTTTGCCTTCTATTCTTCATAACTATGATTTACACTTTGATGTTAAAGTGAATTGGACTAACATGTGTTGATCTAATGTGAGCAGTTAATCAATATTTGTTATGTCGGAGTTGCTTGTAGAGATATTAATGTATGGTATTTTTACAAAACTTTCTGCAAGAGATATAGGTCGTTGCAAGTTGGTGTGCAAAAAATGGTTGTCTATCCTGTCCACACCAGAGTTTCCATTAATTCATTGTCGTAGTACGTCACCGTCAGCTACCAAGTGGGTGCTTGCGAAATTAGATCGTTGTGGTTCTCTTGAAAAATTGTTTTATGCACGCACGTGCTTTTGTGGTCCTAAAATGATGTATGTTAAACCATTCAAAACCCGACCAGATGAATTGATGATATTAGGGAGTTTGGATGGAATGTTATGTGTGTGCCTGGAAGAGACTTCTCAAATTTTAATTTGGAATCCTCTTACACAGGCAAGTACAGCTTTGTCATCATGTGAATCACATGGTTTCTTCAAAAAAGATTTTGATTCTGCTGCTTTCTATGTGGATTCTGCAAATGAGTACAAGGTTTTACATGTTATAAGAAGACGTGGCACAGAGGCAGTTTATATTTATTCTTCCCGACTACATTCCTGGAGGAAAATTACGGACATTCTGTCTTTTAAACATGGTGGAAAATGCTCATTAGGTACATTGTGTGGAGATGGTGTATATTTCATTGTTGATTCATGTTCTGGTGATTGTGTGCAGTCAATTTTACGTTTTGATGTTAACCTAGAGCAATTTTCAAGTGTTCCATTACCATGAGATTTTTATGGAGGAGGTTTTGATGGATCTTTGGTCAGTATTGCTGGGCAACTTCACATTTTTATGCGTTATAAATATGATATGTATTTAATTGGTTTGTGTAAGTTGGGATATGAAGAATGGATTAACTTATGGGTTCTGCCTTGTATTGGTGTTGTTCCATCGAGTTTCCTCGGGTTTGTAGAGTATGTAGAGTCTACTGATGAAATGTTGTTGATGACTACTTGTGGGGATATTTATATGTTAGATATGAAAACTATGCAAGTTGGGTAATACTTTCCTTGGAAGTACATGACTTCCTTACAAGGGTCTGTCTATTTTGAGAGCCTTGTGTCTCCAAATTACTAAAGGTATCAAGCTTCTTTTTTTCTTTATGTTTTGATGTATCATGTTTGTTTATAGTTTATGTTAATGTCTTTAGTATTTTAGTAATTTAATGTTAATATAGTGGTTTATTGTGTAAGGATCTTCTAACGTTTGATATTATGTTTTATTATTTAATATATGGATGATGTTTAATGTAGTATTATTTAATATATGAATGATGTTTAATGTAGTTTCTGGTTCGGGTAGTGTAACAAATTTTATACATGTTTTGTATTTTTAATTTGGTATTATATATACAGATTGTTAAATGATCAAGTCAACTCTATTGTGGTTTGCAAGTTAAACCATTAAGAAAGCTACATCCAAAATGATCGTATCACTAACAACATAAATTGAAAATCCTAAAAGTTATAGTGATTTCATATTCAATTTTAAAATAACCAAAAGATTCTTTAAGTTCAAATTAGAAACATAAACTCAAAGTTATGATTAATTATCCAATTGTAACCTAAGCTTAAAGTTTATCATATTTTATTATAAGTTCAAATTAGAAACATAAACTCAAAGTTATGATTAATTATACAATTGTAACCCAAGCTTAAAATTTATTATATTTTATTAAATTCATTGAAACATTTCAAACAACATGGGTCCATTTTTGTGTTTGTCACCGGAAGTTTTGCAATGTTTTTTTTATTTTTGGTTCCATGTTATTGAAAAAAAGTCAATCTGAATTTAGAATTCATGTCATTGTTTTTGAAAACACATATAATACATAAAAAAGATACTACATTTAAAATATTCTAAAAATAATATTTTGGTTATTTAGTTGATTAATAAAAGACAAAACAACATCTTGAATTGTCTTATGGATAATGTTAATTGTGTTTTTTGCAACAGTTATATGGCAGGCAACCAGTGACTTGAGTCAAGATGAGATTAACTTAACTATTACATTAAAATGTATGCAGATATAAATATTTTTATCACTATACGTCGTTTGAACATAGCTTAAAATTTTGATGTGTTATTTTAAACTATTGATTATAGCTCATGTAGTGTCTCATTTATTCAATTTATTAAAAAAAAAAAGAAAAAGAAAAACAAAACGTGGTTGGTCAGTTGTCATCTTTTTTGAGGAAATAAATGGTGTGGTGACATAATTTATGAATCTTCCACGTATTTACAGTTAGCAGGGTATCCATGTTTTATGCTCATGTTTGTTAGCGGTGCATATATATATATGATTATATGTATGTATGTATAAATATAATCATAAAGGAATATTTGAATTCTTTAACCTCTGATTATATCATTCGTTTGTATAATTATATCTGGTTTCCGTCATTTTAACTTTTAAATAAAAGATGGTCGATGAGGTAGTTTGGCAGTTACAGAGGGAAGTCTTGTATATGACTGTTTTGAAGTTCGGTTTCAAACGTGTGGCTAACTTTATAGAAGATATGCGTAAAATAGTAGGTGATTTGTTGGAATTACCTGCTTGCGATGTTCGTGACATTGGTGTTCGTGCTTCTATCGATGTGATTAGGAAGGCAATTAATCATTTGGATCGTATTGTGTCCACTCTTGAAAGTGTGAAGTGTTCCATGGAAGTTAAGATTAATTATCTAGAGCGATTTTAGTACTCATGTTTGTTTTTTATTTTTCTATGTTTCATATTTCTGGTTTTTTTTTTTTTTTGTAGGATAGTATTTTAGTTTGTATAAAAGCGGCTTTTGTTTCAATTATTGTATTTCTTACAATTAAAGTTAGGCCATCTTTACAGAAAATAGTGTTTGATTTATATAGTTTGGGTTGTGTTTGTGTTTTTTTTTTTCCACTTAAACAAGTTTACATTGATAATCAGAATTCAGTAAAAAAAGTAAGGTTTAATAAAAAAACACAATGCCTTTATTTGAGCTTAATATTGTATAAAATATACATACAACTACAAATAGTATATAAGGACTATTGCAATAGGGTAACGTTCTATTCCTAAACATAGTGATTTCGTATAAGCACAATCTTTTCCATAATAAAACACAATGTAATCAACAACATAAATGGTATAGGACAATGTTAGTATATATTATTACATTTCTATAAAAACACGTTTTGTTTAAAAAAACTTAAATTAGGTTAACACACCTAATGTTTGTAATTATAATTAGCATTTTAAGTTATGCATTCATTTGTCGTAGTTTCGCGTGTTTACTTTGTTTTTGTATAAAATATATAATATTATCTAATTAAAGACAATTATAATTCCTACAATTATGGTGCATGTTCAAAAACTACCCACTATGTTGCGCCATTATTATTTTAACTTTGATAACTGTATTTGATAACCCAATTGTTGTCTTAATATTTTTTACTACAGTTCTTTAGTTTCCCTTATCAATAGGTTTTGAAAAGTTGTAATTGGAAACGAAGTATCAAAGGAGCTACTATCTATTCAGCAATGTATGTGTGATTTTGTTTTTCATAGTGTGTATAGGTGTTTCATATTCATATTTAATTTCATTGCTTTCTTTTGTTGTTACTTGTATTTAATAGTTGATTGCATGTCTTCTTATAGCTATGTTTGTTGCTATTGTGTTTTGTTAATTTAAATTATGTAGTATAAATAAGAGATTAGGGTATAGCTTGACAATGGCGTATTTGTGATCGAGATGTTTGCTTTACCTGCATGAAACAGTGTTATGTTCTAAGTATGTATATAGATCCAATGGTGTTTCTATATAATAGTCATCTATTTTCTTGGAGTGATATCAAGTTTGGATACGGTGTTTTGTGCTTATGTAATGATGGGTTGTGAGATGGTATTTTGGAGTGCATTATACGCAAAAGAAGTTTATAAAGTGATAACAGGAAGTTTACTACAAAATATTTTCAGATGTTGTTGGTTTATCTGCTGATTCTTCTAATAAATGTCAGAGCTTGCATATAGTGTGTAAGGCTGGTGAATTGGTTGTTTGGTATATTCCATGATACTATGTACATATGGATTGGTAAGTATTGTATAGAGCTTCCAGTATGTAATAGCTATCACTATGAGTAGTTGAGGTATTTAAGAACTAGATATGAAGAGGAAGAAGGTGGAGAATAAAACATTGACATTATTCGTTAAGCGGTATCAAATGAATGTTGTTTGTATACAGATCTTGGGGGTATGGATAGTGTTAATATTAACCATGGTATTGCAAGTGATTCTGAAATATTCTCAACACTGTCTTCTTCATCTATGTCGACATTTCGATCTGATGAAACATCCCGTAATATTAGACGGCGTGGTCGTCCTCGATTACGAGATCGCCCTGCTGGTTCAAACATTGAAAATATGCCAGTTCAACGACGTTGTTATGGTACATATTGTTAATTTTTTATGCCAAATAATGTAAACGTGTTCATGTTTTTAGAACACATCTGATTTTATCTACGTGTATTGCAGTTGGCCCAAATTCAAATCAATTCCATGGAACTAATTCAATGAATAGTGATGTACCTTTTGTATCACATTCTTTAACTTCGGAGTTTGTTTCAGCATTGCCTTCTATGCACAACCGGAGGTCATCTTGTGCTGGTGTTTACCAAGATGAAAACTCATCAAGTATGGATTGTTCATTGATGACTGTTAGTTGTTTGAACGCCTCATTAAAATGATAAATATAACTTTCTCTTACATGATTGTTTTATTTTGTATAGGAGATGTATCATATTGGGATTGTGGAATTACAGAATATGTATGTCCTTATTGCAAAGCGATCTTGTGGTATAGTGAGAGAAGTACTAAATATCTTGCCCCGTCTAATCCAACTTTTTCTATTTGTTGTGGTAAAGGCAAGGTTGTTTTACCTTTACTTCGGCATGATCCGCAACCATTGCGATGGCTTTTACAGCCGAATGGTGGACCGCGATCTAAGGTGTTTAAAGAGAATATCAAGCTTCTAAATTCAATGTTTTCGTTTACTTCTACTGGCGGTAAAGTCTGTTCAGATTTTAATGATGGAGGTGGTCCCTATACATATGTGTTGAATGGACATAATCATCATAGGATTGGTACTTTGTTACCTCAGCATATTGATGGACGGCCAAGATTTGCACAACTATACATTTATGACACAGAAAATGAGGTTGACAATCGATTAAAAGCAGTGGAGAAGTGTATTCAGTCTGGGAATGATGATGCATGTATTCGAAGTTTAGTTAATGATTTAATTAGAATGCTTAATTGGCACAATCCATTAGTTCAGAGCTTTAGGATGGCCAAAGAAAGATTTACTCACTTTTCACAGCAACCTGTTAGACTTAGACTGCTTGGTACACGAAGAAGGGATGCGAGACAGTTTAATTTGCCTACGGTCAATGAAGTTGCTGCATTGATTCTGGGTGATGGTAATCCTACAGATTGTCGTGGTATTATTGTTGAAGACCGTGGTAGTACAAATGCGAAATGTATTTCTGAACTTCATCCCAGTTACATGTCGTTGCAATATCCATTACTTTTCCCGTATGGAGAAGATGGTTTTAATGTGGGCATTACTCTAAGTAATATTAGTGCTGAAAGTAAAAGAAAAAATGTTTCATTGAGAGAATACTATTGTTTTCGGTTGATGGTTAGAATGAAAGAAGGTAGAACATTGCATAGTTCTGGCTGGTTATTTCTTACATTTGTTGTTGATGCATATACGCAAGTGCTTGAACATGACTTACAATGGTACAAGACTCATCAGACAACAATTCGTTCGGAGTTGTATAATGGGTTGCATGATCGTATATTAGAAGGTGAGACAAACTGTGATTCTATAGGTCGACGTGTTGTGTTGCCAGCGTCCTTCATAGGGGGGCCTAGGCATATGATACAACAATATCAAGATGCGATGGCAATTTGTCGTTGGGCTGGTATTCCGGATCTTTTTATTACCATGATGTGTAACCCAAAATGGCATGAAATTCAACGGCATTTGCAGGAAAACACAGTGGGTCACTTAGTATCTGAAAGACCTGATATTGTTGCACGGGTATTTAAGATCAAACTTGATGAGCTTATGAAAGGCATAAGGAAAAAGCATCATTTTGGTGTTCCTAAACCGGGTAAGTTAAATGAATTTTATTCTCAATGGTTGTATGTTAACATGTGATTAATGTGTTATTATGTTGTGTGTTAAAACATTGTGTTTTTTGTTTTTTGTCTTTGCAGTTCTTTACACAATAGAGTTTCAAAAACGTGGTCTGCCACATTGCCACATTCTTGTGTTTCTTAGTCAAGCTGATAAAATTTCTTCACCGGATGAAATTGATAGATTTATATCTGCTGAGCTGCCTTCTGAATTGGGTGACCCAATCGGTTTTTTAAATGTTGGTACTCATATGATGCATGGTCCATGTGGTAACCTTAGACCTTCGAGTCCTTGTATGAATGATGGCAAATGTACTAAAGGATTTCTGAAGAGTTATTGTGACGAAACTTTTATTAGAAATGATGGGTAGCCGTCGTATCGACGACGTAATAACTCACGTAAAGTTCGTGTTGGTCGGCAAGATATTATGCTAGATAATGGATATGTTGTTCCTTATAATCGTGCGTTGCTTATAAAGTATGGTTGCCATATCAATGTTGAATGGTGTAACCAAGGAATGTTGGTTAAATATCTTTTCAGCTATATTAACAAAGGTCAAGATCGTGCTACCACAGTATTGGAAGGTCAAGGTGGGAGAACAACATTTACATCACTTTTAAATCATGAAAATGAGATTGAGCAGTACATGAACTGTAGGTATATTTTAGCATCAGAGGCGTGTTGGAAGATATTTGAGTTTGACATGCATTATCGTTCAGTGGCTGTTGAAAGACTCCCATTTCATGAAGAAGGGTGTAATAGAGTATATTTTAAGGATCATGAACAAATTTCTGATGTTTTACAACGAACAACAGCTGCAATGTCAAAGTTTACTGAATGGATGGCTGCAAATGAAAGGTATGAGTTTGGCCGAAAATTGACGTATGCCGAATACCCAACTTTGTTTACATGGCATGAGAAGGAAAGAGTGTGGGAGCCCCATAAAGGTTCATTTCAAACTACTGGACGTATATATTATGTAAGTCCTACGATGGGTGAAAAGTATTATCTTAGAATGCTATTAAATGTTGTGCGTGGTCCGAGAAGTTTTAAAGAGATTCGAACTGTTGACGGGGTGGAACATCCAGCGTATATGTCCGCTTGTAAAGCATTAAGTCTTTTGGGTGATGATGTTGAATGGGTTGATGCTGTACGCCAGGCTTATCATTGGCAATTTGGGGATCGCCTTCGTGAATTGTTTGTTACCATTTTGTTATTTTGTACTGTTAGTGATCCTCGGCAATTTTTTTTATTGTTATGAACACCTATCAGAGGACATTCCTCATAAATATCGAACAATTTTGAAAAAATTTTCATTGAATTTCTCAGATGCTGAAATATTGAATTATACTATGAAAGAGACTGAACAAGTGTTGATTCAGAGTGGCCGGTCGTTGACTTCCTTTCCAACCTTACCGCAGATTAAACATACTTCGGAAGATAGATTTATCAACAGGTTGGTTCAATTTGAGAGAATGTATGATGCTAATGAGGAAAGGACACGTTTTATTAAGCAATACGCTGGGTTGAATAGTCAACAAAAGGAAGTGTTTGATAGTATATATTCTGTTGTTCAGGCTAGAAAAGGAGGCGTATTTTTTGTGTTAGGTAGTGGAGGAACTGGGAAAACGTACTTATGGACGACCCTTATAGCTCGTATTCGATCAAATAATGAGATAGTTTTGACTGTTGCGTCATCTGGTATTGCTTCCTTATTACTACCTGGTGGGCGTACAACACATTCTCGGTTTCGCATCCCTATTGAAGTTGATAAGGACTCTTGTTGTGCCATTGATGTTGGTTCAGATTTGGCTAAGTTAATCAATTATGCTTCCCTTATTATTTGGGATGAAGCACCTCTACAACATCGCCATGTATTTGAAGCTGTTGATCGAACATTGAGGGATGTGTGTCGAGACAGCATGGCTGGTGCTGAGCATAAAGTATTTGGTGGAAAGGTTGTCGCGTTTGGTGGTGACTTTCGGCAGATACTTCCTGTTGTTCAGTTTGGTTCACGAAGTGAAATTGTTGCTTCAGCGATTAACAAGTCGCCGAATATATGGAGGTCATGTAAAGTGTTTTCTTTGACAACTAACATACGTTTACGTGATCCAAGTATTTTTGGTAAGGATCTTATTCAAATGCAGGAATTTAGTAAATGGCTTTTAGACATGGGGACTGGTTGTCTTCCTTCAGTTTATGTGGATGGATCAGATGATGCTACCTGGATTCGTATACCAAGAGATATGTTAATTTCTGTAACTGATAAACATCTTGAGTCCGTTGTGTTAAATACGTTCCCTAATATTATGAACAGATTTAATGATGTCGATTACTTGAAGGAACGTTGCATTCTTTGTCCGACTAATGATGAAGTTGATACGATTAACCAACATGTTCTTGAGAAGATACCAGGTGAAATGTATACATTGTTTAGTGCTGATGAGATATGTGCGAGTACACAAAATGTTGAAGAATTGTGTGCTATGTATGCTCCTGAGTTTCTTAACAGTTTGAAATTTTCTGGTCTTCCGAATCATGTACTACATCTCAAGGTTGGTGCACCTGTTATTTTGTTGCGTAACCTAAACATGCAACGTGGCTTGTGTAATGGGACGCGGTTGGTTGTAAGTCAAATAAGTCGTCGTGTTCTTGAATGTACGATTATTACAGGCCCACATGTTGGAGAGAAAGTATTCATTGGTAGAATTGATATGACTCCAAGTAATTCGTCTTGGCCTTTTGAATTTAAGCGACGACATTTTCCTATAAAAGTTTGTTTTGCTATGACTATTAACAAAAGTCAAGACCAAACTTTTAATAATGTTTGTGTTTACTTAGTAAAGCCCGTGTTCTCCCATGGACAATTATATGTTACTGTATCTCGTGTAACATCTCGTGCTGGACTAAAGTTCTATGTGGATAATAAAGAAAAATGTCCTAACAATATGACTAAAAATGTTGTGTACAAGGAAGTTTTTTTATAATTTGCCATTATCGCCAGCTGATAGTATTGTGTAATTGGTGTTGTCAAACTAGGTTGTTCAAAGGTAACATGTTTTCTTTGTTGAGTATTATTAGCGTTGTGTGTATATACATGGGTCTATATGTGTAGTCTTTGTTTATAGTGTTATGGATTATATGTGTGATGTTGATTGCAGTCTTATATATATTTGCAGCTTATTACTTTATAAAATGAATCGTGCAAGTATTTCGGATTTACGTGCTTATTTTACCAACAACTGGCAAGTTGATGTGTTGCTCTCACGTGCTTGGACATCGTTCAACCCTAAAACAAATCGTATCCTTTCGTTTGACATGATTCTATCTGATGCACAAGTAAGTATTTCTTTGTAATGCAATATTGTTTAGTTTTTGATTTTACATTGGTAATTATCTAATCTTAAAACATATATGTTTTTTCAGGGTTCATCTATTCATGCAAAGATTCCATCTAACTTGCTGAGGTTATTTCAGAATGCGTTTAAAGAGGGATGTGTTTACAGGATTCGTAAGTTTGTTGTTCATAAGTATAGTACCATGTATCGTCCATTGCGGTGCGATATTTACATTCAGTTCTTGTATTCAACAAGTATTACTACTTGTCCGACGCATCCGTCTGTCTTCAGACGATATGTGTTTGATTTTCTTCCATTCAATCTGTTAGCCGATCGTGTTAATGATGACAAATATCTTACAGGTATGTGTGCATTTTATTCTGTTAGTTTTTTTTCTTCAAGTTTTCTAATGTTATAGTGTGTGTGTGTAGATGTTATTGGCGTTCTTAGGGAATGGGGCTCTGTTCAGTATCAATTGGAATCTGTTTCATCTTGCAATCCTGGTGTACGAAACATTGTTATCTCTGACACCAAGTATGTTAGTGTTGTCTATATTAATTCTTTCGTCTATATTGTTTATTTTTACTATCTCATTCTTAAATATATATAATTCAGTGATATGAAGGTGAATGTTTCATTATGGGGACACTTGGTGAATCAGTTTACCGATGGTTATATTCGAAGAATTGCAAAAAATACAGTTGTTATTATTTTGTCATCTTGCAAAGTTCGATCTTACAAGGGTATGGTGTTATGTATAGGATATGTTGCATTGTTAATTGATTATTTATAACTTATGTTTAAATGTTTGTATTGAATTAGGTTCTACAAGTTTAATGACAACTGTGGCGACTCAGATTTACTTGAATCTTTCTATACCTGAAATTGATGCCTACAGGATTATGTACTTATGTGATTTGGCATGTTTTATTAGATGCATTATTATTTTATGTTTTATATACGTTGTATTTTTTGTTTTCAGTGAGTCTCCTCAAATTACTATCAATGAAGACAATGCAGCCACCTTTCAAATTACGAGTATTGCAAACATATACAGCCTTCTTACAGCAGGAGATGTGGCTGAGGTATTGTATTGCTACTACAACCAAATAATTTTTTTTTTTTTGTTAGTTTTTGACTTTTAATCATTAGTTTTTTACTTTAAATCATGTACAGGGAACAATTTTCAACATTGATGCAAACATAAGTGGTGTGGAAATGCATAGTGATTGGAAATATGTTGTTAGGATCTGAGTTTGGTTTTGATTGTGTTTATGTTTGAATTTAAGATGAAGATGAATGAGTTGTGCAGCGGAATTATAATGGAAGCAAACTTTTCACAATCAAACAGTAGAAATGCTTTTAACATACAAGTTTAACATTGAACCGAATGATTGAATTTAATTTCAACAACGATTACAATTTTGCAAGTTTACAACAAACTCCCCCTCAGCCTGAGCTCACAGTATTTGTTCGTGCAGGAAGAAGATTGTAAAAGAGCTAAATAGAAAAGTGCATGGTACTGTTCTATTTATAGGTACGAGCAAACCACTGAAGCATCTAAGCTGACGTCACCATGAAAGTGACATCTAACCTCCTAACAAACTCTAACCTCTGCTATGATCTATACAACCTCTGCTATGCTAACTACTGCTATTACATTTCATTACATAAAGATAACTAAACTACTGCTGCATCCTTCCACTGATGTGAACCCAGCAGTACTTGTCATGATCAGCAGAGCTTGACTCAAGGCAGTAGATTGAACAGCAGAGCTTTAATCTTCCATCAGTCTTTTACTTGATCAGCAGTTTGTATGATCAGTAGATAGGAGGTCAGCAGATGTTGAAACCACTTTCAAGGGGAGAGACTTGTATGCATAACATCTGCTTATTCTGGATCCACTGCTCTGATCCAGTTTTGGCTTTAATTATCTGTTCCTTTGGTAGGGTTCAATCCCAACAATCTCCCCTTGGAACAGATAATGCCAAAACTCTTCATTATTGATAGATCTTTATTGCCTCATCAGTAGTTCCCTTATTTGTCCTTTGAGTTGTAACTCAAAGGTTAAGGTATCTGTGTCATCATCATCCCTGCTAAGTGGAAGATCAAGGAGATCCTGCAAATCTTCAAGACTTAGGCCAAGTGCTTGTTCCCTTGTTAGTTTCTTCACTTCTCCACTAGACTTGAACAGTGTCAGTACATGGGTCTGTTTATCAGTTTTCCACTTTAGTACTTTTGAGCCTGGTGTGTTTCTTGGGAGATTTTATTTGATGAGGTGTTTGGTGAAGCTGGCCTATTGATGACTGACTGAGCAACACTTGCAGTTTGATCCAATCCAAGGCTTTCTACAATCATTTTCTTGATGCCTTCTTTTACAAGGTCATCTCCTTCTATTAGCTCTTGGATGGTTTCAACACCCAACTGTTTTTGTAGCCTTCTTTTAAAGATGGTTGCACCAGCTGGAGCATTAGCTCTCCTGATTTGCAGTTTTGATGGTCTTTTTGAAACCTCTGCTTCAGGGTAATCAGGTTTTTGTGAAACTGTGGGATCTTTCTTCCTTAATTCCTCCAACCTTTTGTAGGTGGCCTTGACTATATCTTCTTTCCATCTTGCCACTTGATTTTTAGACCCATAGTCAGCAGCAACTAATTCCTCTTTCATTCTCCTCAGCTCCTCCTTTTTATCAGGTACATTCTTTTTGAACTTTGCCCAATCTGGAGGAGTGTGTTTGACCTTATTCTTTATCATTTCTTGAATCTTGGCTGCTTCTTGTTCAAGCTCAGGAATGGTCCACTCCTTGTACATATGCTTTTCTCCCTTGTACTTCTTGGTTGCCATGATGCTTTCAATGTAGTCTTTTCTCAAAGTTTCATCTGCTTTTCTGAGATTTGTTGACAAACATTTTTTGCAAATTGCTCTAAGGATCTGACTTGTGTGAGCAAGAATTGGTAATTCTGCTGAATTTCTCTATCAGATTTTCCTTGTGCATTTCTTTTTGAGATATCCTCTGCTTGTTTAGCTTTGACTTTCAAATATTCTTCAATATTGTTTGGCCTTGGATATCCTTCAACTGATGGCAACTTCCTTTTGGCAGGATTATCCTCATAGTAGAAGGATTTAATCTCTTCTCTGACTGCAATAAGTTCAAGAGGATACTGAAAACCTGCAGGAGTGATGATAGGGATTGGTTGTTGTACTGGAGCTGATGAGAGAGGAACAGGGTTTGGAATAAGTGCAAGTATTTGTGAAGATGTTGGTGGTGGTGATGGTGAATCATCATCTGGTATGAAAATCCTTCTCCTTTTTATTGTAGGAGAGGCAGATGATGTTTTGGGTGGATCAGTGGTTGTGATTTGAGTGGCAGTGATTTGTGATTGACTAACAGCTGTTGAAACAACTGGTGTTTCAACCACTATTGTCATTACAACAGATGTTGTAACATCTGTTGTCTTCTGCTTTTTGGCAGGAGGCGATGGTGGTGATGTTGTTTTTGGTGGTGATGATGGTGGTGGTAAGGCAGTGGCTGTCGTGTGTGTTGAAGTGGTGTGTGTTGAAGTGATAGCAGATGTTGAAACAACTGGAGTACCCGCAGATGCTGATACAGCAGGGGTTACAACAACTGTTTGGGTGGAGGTTTGATGTTGGGGGCTTTTGGATGGTGGTTTTGGAGTATGCTTTGTGAGTCTGGATGGTGTGGACTTGGGTTCCCTCACTTTTCTAGTGGGATTTCTTTTTGGTACAGGATTTTGAACATCCTTTAGCCCAGAACAACCCTGCGCATTCAGCTCCATGTAAGCTCTTTTCTCCTCATTCCACCTTGACATATCCTTTGCCGCTCTGTCCCTTTTTACACTTGCTATAGCATCATGAAGTACATTTTGGGTAACATCAACCTTTTTGCTACCATCTGGCAAAGGTATCTGCTTGGTCATGTTCTCCTTTTCTGGTTCTATGTAGAGACCATCATCTACTCCCTTCTTCTTCCATTCTTTAATTTTCTCCCCCTTTTTGGCATTATCTGGAGGGGGTTGATCAATGAAGA
This sequence comes from Helianthus tuberosus, assembly GCA_030545235.1. Classification (NCBI taxonomy): domain Eukaryota; kingdom Viridiplantae; phylum Streptophyta; class Magnoliopsida; order Asterales; family Asteraceae; genus Helianthus; species Helianthus tuberosus. The sequence continues at coordinate 114,047,996 of CM060417.1, read as the reverse complement.
GAATAGTTGGAGGAGCAGTGCCAGTGGTTGTTAATATGTGGGCCTTGAGAGCCTTGATGTCTGCTTGTGTGTTCTTGAACCTAGACTCCATTGTGTTTCTCAGCTCTTGTATATGTATTGCATGTTGCTGATCTGCCATTTGTTTTTGTTGTTGGAGAAAAGGTTGAAATAGATTCCAGAGCTCATTTGCAGCAGGTGCTTGTGGAGGAGCAGATGCTTGAGGTGGAACAGCAGTGGATTGCACCTTTTGTACTTTCAACAACTGTTGCAGCATTTCTTTGATTTCTGCAACCGAAGTATCCAGTTTGTTAACACGTTCCGTCAATTCCAGGTATTTTAAACCATCACCCAATTTAATGGGATCATCTGATTTCCCACTAGCAGTGGTTTTATTAGTGGTTGAGGTAGGGAGTGTACTCCAAACATTAACCACTGATGCCCCTTTTTCTTGGTACTAGGGTCTACTTCCTTCAACACTTGACAATATTTTGATGTTGCTAGTGGTCAAAACAAATCCACTGGTAGATGTCAGAGGTGCTATGGAAGGAATTGCCTCCAAGGAAGTCTTATTGATGTAACCACTGTCCAAATGTAAACTAGATGGTTCAACACTTGTAGTGGCTGCTTCACTTGGACTACCACCAAGAGTTACTTGTAACTCGATGGGTGTAACCTCCTCAGGCCTTGTTGGTGGGTTAACTATGATTGATGCATCAGACCCAGTCATTTGTTGAAGTATATTCTCATTGATAGGTGATTGAGAAGGACTGGTTTGTGCCTGGTTCAAATCAATAGCATCCAACAAAAGTTTAGTTGGTGGGGGAATTGTGGATGTGAGGTTTGGTGTAGAAAGAGAATTTGCCCCGGGCATTGGGCTGTGGATGATGGAAGCAAGTGATTCCAGAGCATCATATTGTGGTGTCCCAAGATGTACAACCTGTTCTTTTTGAGAAGAAGCAGGAGGAGTTTCGGTTATGGGTTGAGATATTTGTACCAACTGCTGTGAGGAAGTAGCAGCAGTGGTTTCTTGTGACTTTTGTGTTGTCACTGGCAGTTGTTCTGGTATCTCATCCTCCAGAGTTGCCTTTTTGATGGGTTTGGGGGGTTTTCGAGTTTTATTTTGTTTTGGCTTTTTGGTGATTTTAGGTGTGGGTTTCAAAGCAGTTGTTTTGCTACTTTGATCACCTTGAGCAGTGGGCTCAGTAGCAGATACCTAAGGAGCAGTGGTAGCTGCTAAAGTCTGCTCAGGCACCTCTGCTTGTGTTTTGCAAGGTGTTGACATTCTTGTAAAAGTTTCAGCTGTTAAACTGTTTATTTGCAAAGATTCACCTTGTTTTATTGCAGAAGCATCATTCTTACCCAGTTTCTTTTCAAAATAATAACTTAAAAATCTTGGAAAGAGTAAGAATGGCTTTGTTTCAACATTTTTTACCAGATCATTAAAGATTACCTGGGAATAATTAAAATTTTCTCCTTGAAGAATAGCATAACCCAGATTTTGAATCTTTAATGGTATCTCATTGAAAGCAGTGGTTTTGTTTGAAACACACATTAGGAGGGTATGAAACAAAAACCTTGTTGCAGAAGGGAAGAAACCCTTTTGTAGGGTGTCCTTTTTAACTTCTGCATTATACCCTCTTTCCAGAAAATCATTTTTTAACTCGTTTTTGGGAAAAGAAGTTTTACCTTCCTGATCATCGAGTTGAAAGACCTCCGAGATGGATTGTGGTGTAATTTTGACAGCTTTACCCTTTAGAGAAGAGTTAATGGCTATGACAGTTTCACCTTGTTTGTCAAGGGTTACATTTTTCCAGAACTCACTTTGGGTCGCCAAGTAAATTGGTGCATCTGCTGTTAACAAAGTTTTATACTTTGATGCAGACATGATATCAATGATGGAGTCGAAGACGACAGTGGTGTCGGGCTTTGTGAGAAGACCCAGAAGGTTGTGAGACGGATTGTGTGGGATTTCGATGGGTTTAGCCTTTTGAGAGGCCGCTTTTGAAGATGATTTGGAAGTGGGTTTTGTAGATGACTTCGATTTTGTCATTTTGAAGATGATGATCGAAGAAGGTTGTGAAGGAATTTGAGAAAAACCGCTTTGAGAAGAGAATTTTTATGAATTCAATTTGACAGTAAAACCCTGTTTGGGGTTTTGAAAGGGATTTTATGGTGGAAAAGTGAATGCTGATGTGGCAGCAGTTACAAAAGGACTGACCACTATGTACTGCCCACATGCCAACCCCTGATGAAATGAAGGACATTACTTTTATGAAAACCACTAATGAAAGGCAGTGGTTACAACGGTAACAAATGGAAGCAGTGGGTGATTTTCACTATCAGTAGATAGCACATCAGTGGATAAAACACTGATTTTGAGCATCAGTGCTTATCAAGAAAATGAGAGAACAGGGGTTGACTTTCAGCAGTGGACAGACTTTGAAGCAGAGCAGACTTTTGAACAAACAGTGTTTATATCATACTTTTAAGGATTTAAATGAAAACTTCATTTTTAACTATTTTTAAGGATGAATTTTTTATTTTCTAAAAATATTTTAATGCTTTTATTCATAGAAAAACAAGATGTTGCTTGTTATTCCATGTTTAGCATGCCAATCCTTGAGACCAAGCTTTCAAAGGTAGATGTATCTAATGCTTTTGTGAGCACATCTGCCAGTTGGTCTTTAGTTGGAACATGATGCAGAGAAATCAAACCTTTTTCACAGCAGTCCCTCACAAAGTGATGTCTGATGTCGATGTGCTTGGTGGTTGAATGGGAAACTGGATTTTTGATGATATCTTTTGCTGCCTGGCTATCCAACATGAGTGGTGTCTTTAAGATAGTGATACCAAAATCCAGCAACTGATTTTGAAGCCAAAGGAGTTGGGCTGTACAACTTGCAGCAGCAATGTATTCAGCTTCAGCAGTGGATGTTGAAACAGCTGCTTGCTTTTTGCTTTGCCATGAAACCAAGCAATTGCCTAGGAACTGGCACCCTCCTGAAGTGGACTTTCTTGTGGTGTTACATCCGGCAAAGTCACTCTCTGAAAAGCCTGAAAGCTGGATATTCCCATTAGCTGGATACCAGATACCAAGTGTGGGAGCACCTTTTATGTATCTGAATATCCTTTTAATAGCAATGAGGTTTGATTTTCTGGGAGCTAATTGACTTCTTGCACAGACACATGTTGCAAACATGATGTCTGGTCTAGATGCAGTTAGGTACAATAAAGACCCAATCATGCTTCTATATAGTGTTTGGTCAATCAGCTCATCCTTTTCATCAGACATGACTAGCTTATTGGTTGCTATGGGTGTGTGGCATGGTTTACAATCATTCATATCAAATTTGGTTAAAAGTTCTTTAGCATATTTGCTTTGATGAATGAAAGTTCCATTTTGCATTTGCTGAAATTGGAGACCAAGAAAGCATTACAGCTCACCCATTGCACTCATTTCAAACTCAGCTGTCATGAGTTCCCTAAACTCTTCACACATTTTATTACATGTGCTTCCAAAAATAATGTCATCCACATAAATTTGGACAATCATTAAATCCTTTCCTCTCCATTTTAAAAACAATGTTTTGTCAATGGTACCTCTTTTGAAACCATTTGAGAGTAGAAAGGTGGAAAGAGTTTCATACCAGGCTCTAGGTGCTTGTTTCAAGCCATACAATGCTTTGTTTAGCCTGTAGACATGATCTGGATAAAATGGATCCTCAAAACCTGGAGGTTGACAAACATACACCTCCTCTTGAATTGTACCATAGAGGAAAGCACTTTTGATATCCATTTGGAACACCTACATGTTGTGGTTGACAGCAAAGGCCAGGAACAATCTTATAGCTTCCAATCTTGCTACAGGGGCGAATGTTTCATCATAATCAATCCCCTCTTCCTATCTGTAACCTTGAACCACAAGCCTGGCTTTATTCTTGACAACAATGCCCCTTTCATCAGTTTTGTTTTTGAAGACCCACTTTGTGCCGATGGGACTTACATCTTTTGGCAGTGGTACAAGCTCCCATACTTGTTGTCTTTTAAACTGTTGGAGCTCCTCTTGCATGGCTTCTACCTAGCTGTTGTCTTTCAGTGCCTCTTGGTACTTGGCTGGCTGATGGAGTGATAGAAAACCAGCAAAAAGACAAATGTTTTGGGTTTGGCTTCTTGTGAGCACCCCTTCATTGATGTTGCCAATGATTTGGTCTGGTGGATAAGATCTCAAGAAGATTAAATCTCCTTGGTATGGTATGATGGCATTTGTTGGTGAAGGGTGCAGATGTGTATCATCTGAGCTAACCACTGCTGGTGACTTTGATGATCCAGCAGTGGCTTCAAAAGGTGGTGGAATAGGAAGTAATGGTGTGGACACATGCTGACTTTTATCCACTATTTGGGGACTTTTGTCAGCAGTGTTTGATGATGTGGAAGCAGTGGTTAAGGGGCTACTTTGGTCAACAACTGTTGAGGTAGCAGTGGTTGAGCTTTGACAACTGTTTTGAACATCTGCTGCTCTTCCCATTTTGACAGACTTTTGAGGGATGATGATTTCATACCCATAGTCTGGTGTTGAATCCTCTGATGGACCTGCACTGTTAGTCTTGACAGCAGTGTTTTCAAAAGTGAATTTATCAAGATCAAACAAATCTGCAGGATTTGCTGGGATTTTCATTGATGAAAGTTCATTGAACTTTACATTCAAGGTCTCCTCCACTGCTTTGGTCCGTGTATTAAACACTTTGTAGGCCTTGGCAGTGGTTGAGTATCCCAAATGATAACCACTGTCTACTTTGGCTGCAAATTTTGAGATGTAATCTTTTAAATTCAAAATAAAGCATGGGCAGCCAAACACTTTAAAATATGAGATCAGTGGTTTGATTTTATACAGAATTTCATAAGCAGTCTTTTTGTGCCTGGGGTTTATTAAAACTCTGTTTTGGACATAGCAAGCAGTGTTTACTGCTTCTGCCCAGAAGGTCAAAGGCAAACCTGAATCAGCAAGCATGGTTCTAGCTGCTTTAATCAGTGTCCTGTTCTTTCTTTCAACAACCCCATTTTGCTCTGGTGTTCTAGGGATGCTGTACTGCCTTACAATCCCTTTCTTCACACAGAAGGCATCCAACTCCTTATTTTTGAATTCTGTGCCATTGTCACTCCTGAAGACTTTTACTGGAAGGTCAAATTGCTTTTCAACCTGTGTCACAAAGTCTTGCAAAATGCTTGCAGTCTCATCTTTTGAGTGTAAAAAGAAAGTCCATGTAAACCTAGAGAAGTCATCAATAATAACCAAACAATATCTCTTCTTTTTGAGACTCATGACTTGAACTGGGCCAAACAAATCCATGTGCAGCATTTGCAAACACTGAGTTGTTTTGGACTCTTCAATGGACTTAAAGGAGCTTTTATGTTGTTTTCCTTTTAAGCAGGAAACACAATGCTCAGGACATGAAAACAATTTTTGTGGTAAGCCTCTTACAAGGCCATTTTTTGAAATTTCAGTGATTGTCTTAAGATTTGTGTGTCCCAATCTTCTGTGCCAAATTTCTGTCTCTTTGTTAGAGGCAGCTGAGAACAGACAGGCATCAGTTCTGGGACACTCTTTTGACATGCCAACAACATAAACATTGCCACTTCTTTGAGCAACAAGTTTTGTTTTTCCAGTTTTTATTATTGCTTCAATCTTTTCAACCATTTCTGGTCCAACAATCCTACAACACTCTTTTGTGAAGAATGACCCAAACCCTTTGTCACTCATTTAGGACACACTCAGAAGGTTGAATTTTAGATTGTCTATTAGATTGACATTTTCAGACTTAACATTACCAGACTGAACAGTACCAGACCCCAGAACGTTTCCTTTACTATTATTTCCAAAGGATATATCACCCCCTCCATGAGTTTTGAAATCCTTGAGAAGGGCTCTACATCCTGTCATGTGCCTGGAGCCTCCACTATCTACATACCAAAGACTATCTAAGCATGCAGAAGCTCCCTGCACATGAAGTAAAGGATTAGTTTATTAAGGTCTCCAAAGCCAATATGGCTTTGGATGGGGTCTCAGCAGTGTCTTGGTTAAGTTCAGATGGTTGGGCAGTGGTTAGATCAGGTGTTTGGACATTTTTGGAACATATTTTCTCTAACCACTGTTGGGGGTCTTGCCCAATTATCTGTTGGTACCCAAAGGGATTCCGGTTCACTCTTGTTTTTGAGGGCCTTTTGTAAGCCTCATAAACGTGTGGGACCCTAGGGTATGGTGGTTGTCCCTTACCTCTTCTATATTGATTGGCAGGGGGTGCATCAGTCACCTGAACATCTCTTTTAACAGATGTTTGGTTCAGCTGTTTTGTGACAGCTGTTTGAACTGGCACAAACAGTGGTTGATTCTTGGTGAATTTGACAGATGATGTTGTTAAACTCAAGGATGTTTTTGCAGTGCACTCATTCTTTTTTACATCAAATTTCATGAGATATGCACATTCTTGAGTTTTGTGGTTTGGTTTACCACAGATGGTGCAGCTTTCAGCAGGTACAATGATACTTGTTTTGTTTAAATCATATGCTTTTAAATGGAAACAGTCTTTTGTTAGATGATTCCTTTTTTCACAAAATTCACAAAACAGGTTTTTGATCTTTTCTCTCTTCCTTCTCTTTTCAGACTCCTTTGTAGCAGAGGTTTTTACCTCTGTTGGGATGTCCTTGAGAGGAATGACTTTTGCTTTTGGAGCTTTGACACCATCAGTGGTTGTGAAATCCATGGGTTTAAAATTTTCAAGAATGTCACACTCATCAGACCAAGTGGGTTTAAATTGGTATTTCTCAATTTCCTCAAAAGTAGAGGATCCCACTGGTCTCTCAAGTGTGATTTTGTTACCAAGTTTATCAGTGATTTTCACTTCTTGGCCATTCTTGTTTGTGGGGATGAATTCAGTGGATTCATCAGTGGTTTGAACAGATTTTTCAAAAGCAGTGTTTTCAACTTCATCATGTTTTCTAAAACCAATACCAAATTTCACATTGCTTTTGATCTGTTTTTCCAACAAGAGTTTATAGCCTTTGCATGATTCCACCCATTTCTCACATGTGACTTGGGTGGACTCCAACTCCTTTTTGCAAACATGATATGTTTCTATCATGGTTTGGAGTTGGGTTTTGGTAATGCTTTGCTCTTCTTTTAGACAGCTAATTTCTTTGTCCTTTTCAGCCAACTTGATTTTAAGTTCTTTTAATGACCTTTCAAATTTGACTTCATCAGTTAGGACCCTATTCCGAAGGTTTTCATTCACCTCTTTGATGCTAGCAAATGCAATAATGCATTTGTCTGAACACAGATTTTTAAGAACCTGAGATGATACCTTGGCAGCTGCCATCATAGCACAATCACATTTATGATTGTTTTCTTCATCAGCTCTCTCTTCTTTCTCACCTTCTTTTTCCTCTCCTTTTTCTTCCTTTTCTTCTTTGGACCAAGGATCAACCAGTGGTTCAATCAGGGTTTCTGAATTTTCTCCCAGCTGTAGTTCATCAGCAACTGCAGTAACCACTGCTTCAGTCACTTTATCCACTGTTTTAGTACTTAGCTGCTCTCCTTCAGCTTCCACCCCTTCTGGTATTGACTCTAATGCCATCAGACAAAATTCATCATTAAAAGTATCATTAGAAGCATAGAGTGCAAAATTTTCATCGCCAAGCTCATCAGGGAAGCTGCTCCAGTCAACAAAGCCTTGGGTGAAAAAGCTTTGCTGATCTGGTTGAACTACTGTTGGAGCAGCTAGTTGAGGTGCAACAGGTTGCACTTGTGCCTGAGGGACAGGGGTTTGAACATACTGAATTTATGGAATAGTGGTTTGAACATAATGCATAGGCACAGGGGTTGCAGCATAGTGAGCAGTGTTAACATGGGCTGCAGGGGTATATTGAGTATAGTGAACAGTGCTTTGATTTTGTGGTCTAGGGTTTGAGCTGGGATGAGTGATTATAGGACCGGTGATTTGACTCCTGCGTTCCCTAGCAAAATGACCTAGCCTATTGCACTTGTAGCACTTAATTTTTGATTTATCCAACCCCACTCTTAAATTTCCCATGTAACCCTGGGAATTTTCTCCCTGTTCTTTTGTAGAATTTGCTTGTTCTTACACTAAGCAAAGCCAATTGATGCAAAATGTCCATCTCTTCTAAGTCAGTGGGATCAAAGTGTTGCAAATCATTTAGTTCAAAGCACAAGTTATCTGACATCTGGTTTTCACAATTTGCAGTAAAAGCATAATTTGCAGAGTGAGGATCAGGGTTGTTAAAATTTCCACCAACAGTTATATCAATAAAGTGATCATAACCCTGATCCTTACCACTACTACCAGATTCTTCCTGACCAAAAAGAGCTATGCTACCAAATGAATAATCATCAGCAACTTTTCCAGACTCTTGCAACTTCTTTTTCTGGTTTAACTCCCTTTCATAGGTTAGGAGTCTACCATGAAGTTGGGTCAGGGTCAGATCTTTGAACTCAGCAGAGTTTCTAGTAACAAAAGCTATGGTATCCTATTTTTCTGGTAGTGATCTAAGGAACCTGCTATTTTGAGTTGAATTTGGAAATGTTACTTTAACAAGCCTTAGTTCACTAATGAGACAACTGAATCGCTCAAATTGCTGAGTCAATGATTCACCCTTGATGTGATAAAATGTTTCATACTGCTGATTCAGAATTTCCCTATTGTTTTCAATAACTTCTTCTGTTCCCCCAAATTGTTCCTTCAGCGCATCCCATAGCTCTTTGGCACTGTTACAATGTAACAGTCCAGCATAGATTTCATTGGGTAATGCAGATGCTATGATGCTAAATGCTTTGGCATCGAGTTCAAACTTTTGAAAATCAGTTTCATTATAGTTTTCAGTTGGTTTAGGAACGAACTTCTTTGCATCCTCGGTACTTGGCACCATAGGAACATGGGGACCAAAAACAACAGACCTCCAACATCCAGTGTTCTGTTGAGTAAGGATGTGACCCATCCTTCTCTCCCAGATGTTGTACTCATTACGTTTAAGCATGGGTGGTTTGAAAAGAGAGCCAATGTTATTTTTATCATCTTGTGATTGTGACGTCATCCTGGTTCTTTTACAGGCACTGATTAATCAACTTTGATGGTGATTAAACCTTGCTCTGTTTTTCAACGAAACGAACAAACTATCAGTATCAACTATTATGAGCTGAACTATTTATGTCAAAATGATTGTTAAATCAAATTTGACTGTCCAAGCTCTGATACCAATTGTTAGGATCTGAGTTTGGTTTTGATTGTGTTTATGTTTGAATTTAAGATGAAGATGAATGAGTTGTGCAGCGGAATTATAATGGAAGCAAACTTTTCACAATTAAACAGGAGAAATGCTTTTAACATACAAGTTTAACATTGAACCGAATGATTAAATTTAATTTCAAAAATGATTACAATTTTGCAAGTATGCAACAAACTCCCCCTCAGCCTGAGCTCACAGTATTTGTTCGTGCAGGAAGAAGATTGTAAAAGAGCTAAATAGAACAGTTCATGGTACTGTTCTATTTATAGGCACGAGCAAACCACTGAAGCATCTAAGCTGACATCACCATGAAAGTGACATCTAACCTCCTAACAAACTCTAACCTCTGATCTATACAACCTCTGCTATGCTAACTACTGCTATTACATTTCATTACATAAAGATAACTAAACTACTAATGCATCCTTCCACTGATGTGAACCCAGCAGTACTTGTCATGATCAGCAGAGCTTGACTCAAGGCAGTAGATTGAACAGCAGAGCTTTAATCTTCCATCAGTCTTTTACTTGATCAGCAGTTTGTATGATCAGTAGATAGGAGGTCAGCAGATGTTGAAACCACTTTCAAGTGGAGAGACTTGTATGCATAACATTTGCTTATTCTGGATCCACTGCTCTGATCCAGTTTTGGCTTTAATTATCTGTTCCTTTGGTAGGGTTCAATCCCAACATATGTTAAGTGTAACAAATGTCGTAAGAAGGCGTCAATGGTTGACGGTTACTATTTTTGTTGGAACTGTGAAGAAGATGTTGTCAATCCACATCATGTGTAAGTTTTTTAATATTTTATTTGTTGTTTGTTTTTTGTTTTATTACTCGTTTCTGTTTTGCACATATAAATTAGAACTTTGTGTTACTAATGGTACCAATGATGAGATGACATGTGTTGTTTTTAATGAAGCTGCAGTATCTCTACTTAAAATATCTGCTGATGAGTTAGTTAACAAGTCTTTGTTAGAGGTTTATTTTACATTTCCTTTTACAATTATTAGTTGTTGAATTTTTTTTGCATGTTTAGTATATATTAGTTTGTTCAGTTGTGTTGATAGCTTATTATGTTTTTTGTAGGGTGTTGATGATCCAAATTGGATAGAATCGTATTTGAATGAAAATTTATGTTCTCGAAGGGTTATTTTTGTTATTAAGATCGATCTCTATAATTTAGCACCTAAATTTTCCAACCGTTTTACTGTTTCTAAATACCTCGGAGATGATATCAATGCGCTTATACAGCCTAGGTCTATATCTACAACTGCTGACACTGCCAATCCTCCATCAGCTGGTGTTCTTCAAATTGATGAGGAAACCGAAATGTGTGCAAAGATCAAAGATGTTGAATGGGAGATGGCTGATGAAGTATTTAGCTCATTAGTTGATAATGCTGTTACACCGTCAAAGCAATCATCGGTAACTCTTTATGTTTTTTGTTTTTTATTTTCAATATGTATTTGTGGTTTGGTTTTTTGTGAGTTTCAAACTTTTAATTGTTTTCATGACTGTATTAACTTTGTAATATAGGTTACTGTTACTATTATTGTAATATTACTTAATATGGTTAATTAGAGTTAGTTTAATTATTGGTTTGTTTTCTTAGGTTATTGTTGGTAATGGGCGAGATGCTAGCCTTACCCAAAGTGTTGTACAGGTAAATGATTTGTTTTATTTGGGTTTAAGTGACTTTACCTTAGTAAGTTGGTTTGTTTGATAATAGTAACATTACTTCGGAGATGATATCAATGTGCTTATACAGCCTAGGTCTATATCTACATCTGTTGACGCTGCCACTCCTCCATCAGCTGGTGTTCTTCAAATTGATGAAGAAACTGAAATGTGTGCAAAGATCAAAGATGTTGAATGGGAGATGGCTGATGAAGTGTTTAGCTTAGTAGTTGATAATTCTGTTACACCGTCAACGCATTCATCGGTAACTCTTTATGTATTTTGTTTTTTATTTTCAATATGTGTTTGTGGTTTGGTTTTTTGTGAGTTTCAAACTTTTAATTATTTTCATGACTTTATTAACTTTGTAATATAAGTTACTGTTACTGTTATTTGATTAATGGTTCGTATGTTACGTTTAGATTATTGGAGATAACAAGACAGCTGGCAACCATTTGCAATCTGAAGTAGAGGTTAAGTGTATTTTTCTTTAAATTTTATAGTATTAGTTAGCTGGAAATTGATTTTGATGTTATATATAGGTTATTATTGATACGGAGGTAAATGATTGCCTTACTAAAGCGAGAGTTCAGGTAAATGATTCTTTTATTTGGATGTGTATTATTATGTACTTTGAATGTAATATTGGTTGTTTTGTTATGGCAGGATATTGGTAATGATAAGAAGCATGATGACAGTTTTGGTCTATCTGCGATGGAGGTGAATAAATCGGTTTATTTTTATGTTATTATGTTGGTTATTTTTTTTATGTACTTTGAATGTAATATTGGTTGTTTTGTTATGGCAGGATATTAATGATAAGAAGCATGATGACAGTGTTGGTCAATCTGTGATGAAGGTGAATAAATTGTTTTATTTTTATGTTATTACGTTGGTTATTTTTTTTTAGTGTAACATGTTGGTTTGTTGCATTTAGGGTATTGTTGGTACTGAGCAATATGAGGGCCCTGTCAGACAAATCAATAAAGAGGTAACTGGATTTTTGTATATCATTTTAATAATTTAGAAATTATAGAAGTGTTTCATGTTGTCTATGTTTCATGTTGGGTGTTGTTCAATATGATCAAATGACTGATTCTAACAAAAGTCATATAGGAGTGCAAGATGCTGTCAACAATATGTCTAATTCAACGGTTGGTGGTTCTATGGTTGTTAAACAAATTGGAGGGAACTACAAGAAGAGACTTAGGAATAATTCGGAGAAGGTGAAACGCGTTAAGAAGTAGTTCGTTTCCGTCGTTGTCTATTCACATTCCATAAACGGTTTATGCTTATGTTTTTTTTATTTTAATGCAGTTAGTATGTTTGTGTGTTCAAGTAATTTGTTAACTTTTTGCTTGTACCTTGTAATGCCGTTTTTGTGATTGCGAAAAGTTTTGTTTTCTTTGTTTTTTTTTTTTTGGTATTTACTTTTAAAGCTTTTGACTGGTGTATTTTGTGTGACTATTATTTGTATTAGGCTGTTATTAATGTTCATAGATGTCAATTTGTGTGTAGATAATAGTTAATTACTTTTGTAATAGAGAAATTTATATTAGATTAATATTTAACAAAAATAATATATAACAAAAATGCAGTATTTATGGTAATGTTTCCCAAAACCACATTGTTATTATTAACACAATGGCAATAACACAATGGTATACGTTAAATACAATTCTTTTGTAATATCAACAGTCATTTGTAAATTAACAAATACGTTATATCTACTGTCTAATATTTATTGATATTTTACACGTAAAATAATCAACCTAAATATTGTAGAGCAATCTAACACAAGTTATGTAAGAAAATAAACGTTTATTAACTATAGCTGTGTTAATACTTTACAATCAGTTAGTATACATACTTCTATATGTTACTTGATCATGTGTTTTGTAATATGTTACTTTATGTAATACATCTAAATTCTAAGCAAAACAAATAAAATTTTTGGTAAAATGGTAAAATAGAGTCATTAGGTAAATTTGTTATAAGACAGTGTCAATATTTAAATATGTTATTACATTAAGTAGGTAGGATACACTTGTAGAAGGTCAAATACATGAGCGATCAAAAAAAATAAAAGTAATCATGAAACGTTTCTAATAGTTCTTCATTATAGTAACCCTTTCGTTCTTCGTCTTCATGTACTCTGACAAGGTATCCTTGAGTTCTTCTAACGAAACTGCTATGTTTTTCCTTATCTGTAACTGTTTATCCAGATATTGTATAATCTTTATTTGATCTTCGTTCTGTAGCCCATTCGAAATATACTGCAGAACGTTGTAGTTCATGTCAGTATTGTTTCTCTCTACATCTCCAGTGGCGGTGTTATGCATTCTCTGTAGTGTTCGTAAGATCCTTTTGATCCTCTACAAAGTGTGTAGTAATTATAATTTTCTTGGCCTCTGTTGTGTCTCCGAAATGGTAGTGTGATCCAGGCATGATTGTAGTTGTGTTGAATGTAGAGATGTTTCGAGTTAGTGTTAGAAGATAGGTGATGTGTTGTGGGTTAGTTTATTTTATAGGTGGTCAGGGGTAGGGAATTGAATAGGCGGTAAAGCGATTGGATTATTCCGTTAAAAAAAAGCGATTGGATTATTATGTTATAATTACAAAGGTTATTAATATTTTTCGTTGATTCATGCGTAATAAAGCGTGTATCGGTTTAAGTTTCCCGTGTTAACTGAATGGGTTTGTGTGTGTAGTAATAACTGTGTGTAAGCATGTGTTTCTTCAGTTATTCGAATCGTTTCCCCAAGCAGTTTCTACATTATGTAACCGTTCCTGCCATTAACCGTTTAGTGTACCCAGATACAGGTTTATCTAAGTTTACTAACTTTTAAATTGTTTCATAATTTATAAAAAAAAAAAAACAAACATGTGGTGGTTGTGTACAAATATGTTATACAATTGTGTTTTTGTCATTGTGTTTTTATGTCATTATTTTTGTGTATGTGTGTGTGTCATATATTACATGTGCAGCTTCACCTTTTAAAAACATCAATCCTTTACAAGTCATTCATTTCACCAAACACTTGACATCTTCAATGAAAAAGGATTCTTTCAAAAGGTCAATCCTGAAACATTTGCCTTCTTGCTGGCTTTCTACCATCTCATCAACAAGTCATGCACCTTGGGGTACTAAAAAGACAGAAAGTTGGGTAGATGTCTTGTAAGAGGGGCTTCTGCAGTTTAGTGACAACAAGTTTGAAAAACTTGTGCCACACTCAAAGAACATAGCATATGCTAGGAGCATGGTTGTCAAGATTTATCATACACAAACAAGTACAGATACCAAGAGTGTGAAAAGCTTACATCAGGGGGATATCAATTCCTAGGCAATAAGCTTAGTGTTTTGACCGTACACATGCAGCAGATGTTTTCTCAACCACTGATTGAAGAATATTATGATGCTGCTGCTGTTGCTGTAAAGTCCAACTGATAGACAAGTAGCTGAAATATATCATCAAAGATTCAATATCTCATTGATTCACCATCAGACATCACTGTTTTTGTTCAAACATATGTTCTGTTAATACTGTCCACTGCTGAAAGTCAACCCTTCTCCTCTCATTTCCTTGGTAATCACTGTTGTTCAAAATCAGTGTTTTAACCCATTGATGGCTATCCACAGATATCTTAGAATCACCCACTGTTTCCAGTATAACCGTTTGCAACCACTGATCTTGCTTCATCAGTGGTTTCATAAATCAACTGTCTTCCATTACTCATTCCTTCACCAAGGGTTGGCACGTGGACTTTTGTAATCGCTGCCACGTCAGCATTCACTTTTTCCCTTTATAAAACCCTGATCAAAACCCCCAAACAGGGTTTTTAATGAGAAACATGTGTTTACGAAAACTATTTTCCCTTAGATTGTGTTTACAAAGTTTGATTCCACTTCCGTTGCATTTAATCTCATTTTACTTTCGTTCATTTGTTCAATTATGACAAACAAACACAATCATAAGAAACTTAGATCCTAACAAAAATAAAAGTAAACGTGAAGTCTCTGTGTTGTGTGTAATCATATATGTTATACAATTGTGTTTTTTGTCATTGTGTTTTTTATTTTGGTACTTTTTAAGTAGTTTGTATGTTATGTATACCATTCCTTTTAAGTAGATTTGTGTTACTTATCATAAACGGACTGTACGGATGAAATTATCATGGCAATCTGAATTTAAATATTAAAAAAACCAACGCATTGTACTACAAACATAAGAAAGGGGGATCGAAAAGTAAATGTAAGATATATGTTTTTCGGGTTTTCAATATAAACTAAAACTCTATTGCTGTAACACTTCTGCTTGCTGGAATTTCGTAACCAATTGCCTCGAATTCGTTTTAGACCAGTTGAAAAAACAATCGTCACCTAAGGAAATATGTTCAGCTTGAAGTATATGTTTCCATCCAACAACACCGTACCTATGGTAGAAAAAATATGAAAAATTTTGTTAGTAATATATACACATTGGGTAAAAGAGAAATAATAACTAAGATAATAAATTGATTGAGAAACCTTCTTTGACCATCAATGTTGTGTGTACGAAGATTCATAACCCAAATATTTCCTTTAACAACTTTGATCTTTACTTCAGAAAACTCATTTAAACCAGTTAAGTCAGTAATTAACTTGGGAAGGATCTACATTTTGTAAAAATGTTAAAAATATGTAAATGTTATTAAATGAAAAACACTAAAAAACAAAAAAAAAATTAACATAAAACAGGATAGTATAATACCAATTGATGAGTTACTGTCATTGCAAAAAAAAGATAGTTAGGATCGTCACTAACTTGTTGATAGCCTTCCACATTGCTAATATGTTCATATTCTGGCTCAATCAAAGGAGTGTTGTTTAACAAAACTTGACGACCATCTTTATTGAATATGATAATATTAATATGATTCACGTCCTTTTTTTGAAAACACAGAATATCCCCAGGATTTAACCTTAGATTTTCAATAAATTTAAACCAACCATCAGCAATACAATAATTTGGCCCAATCTTTCTAATACGGACTTCCCATTGATGATACTCGGATACATTAAGTATAACCATGTTATCCGGTAAACGATAATCATAATGTTTTGAAATAAAAGTATCTGGTAGAACCTGTAAAAAAATAATTATTACAATTTTATGCGTATTATGTTTTTTTAATAAATCGTAATAACAAAAAATAAAAAATAAAATCTATAAGAAAATTACGTACCGTTGGACTTTGTATAGGATTTTGAATAATTTTACAAAACGATTTTCCAAACTCTTTATTTGGATCATGAGAGAAGAGGTTAAACTTGAAAGTATGATCACCAAGATAGTTGAAAATCATGAAGAAAGATTCATGGCCGAAGTAGTTTAAAACCCACACCATCCATCCGTAAAGTAGAATACATCTTTTATTAATTTGATAACAACAGACCATGAATGCGTTTCATCAAATTTAAGACTAACAGTTGAAGATTCTAACTTATTCATCCATATAAATCTACTCATACATATAGGTATAGCCTGAAAACCAAAAAACAAAAGGCAAATTTCTTTTGAATAAAGGATGAAACAATAGGAATCGTTACTTTAAACAAATAATTCGGAAAGGTATGTACCTGTTGAAGGGACAGCGGATCAAGTATAGTTATGATAAAATTCAGACCATGACGATACATGTTAACCCAAACACGAAAAATCAGAAAGAAGACTAACAATCAAATAGTACTTGCAACACATACAATGAAACAAAATATTTCGAGTTTGTATTTATAAGAGAAAGTTGCCATATTATACTTCAAAATACGATTTAATCAAAAGTTGTTATTACTATTTATGTAATTCAACTGAATATTGGCCAAAAAAAATTAATGTAAATGTGTACTATAAATTTAACCGATTTAAAAAATCTTGATAGTTATCTATTTAATAACTACCTACTACTCGTAATTGTAGGAGCTCTAATATACGAGTGTTAACTACTGCTTGTGATAATATTTGTTGGACTTTCATCTTCTTAGGAATCTCTTTTCATATTTGTTGTATTGATCGTCAAAGTGTTTGTTATTTAACCTACATTGACAATGATTGTGAAGTTTCTTCCGTCTCTGCTGATACTGATGAATATAATCCCAAGACTTCCGTCAAAAGTTGTTACACAGTGCAAGGTTGTGTGTAAAGATTGGTTAGTCTATCTTTCAACACCTGAGTTTGCTATGAATCATTGTCGTTTCATGCGCAGATTAGGTAATCATAAGATAATTGCCGTTAACCGATTATTGTGTGATATTCGTTATGTGGATAATGAATCCCCTAAATGTTTCTTAGGTAATAAAGTTCACATTCCCTTCACCGCTCATCCGTGCAATATTTTATTTCTAGCAAGTTTGGATGGGATGGTATGTGTTTGCCTAATCAATACTGGTGAATTGGTAGTTTGGAATCCATTAACTCGTGTGTTCAAGATGCTATCAAATTCTAATTCACAGGGTTTTTTTAATCCGGATCAGGATAGTCTTGGGTTTTGCGTCAGGTCTTCTGGTGATTACAATATTGTGCATATTAAACGGACACATATGATGTTGGCTGTTAACATTTATTCTCTCAGTGAAGGGTCATGGTCAACTCCAATGTTCTCAAACTACAGCCTGTTTAATGTTGAGGTCTATAGTTGGTCTGTAGGCACGTTTTGTGCAAATTGTTTGTATTTCGTATTGAGCAGGTTGGGGTGTGTGGGTAACGCATGTGTACTTCGTTTAAATGTTGATAGCAGGGTAATTTCTGATGTTGGATTCCCAGATACAATGGATGTGGAAGCTACAGGTCACTTGGTTAGTATTCGAGATCAACTCCATATGTTGGTTAGTATCGGATTCTATAGTGTGAATATGGAATTGTGGAAACTTGAAAATGAAAAGTGGTCAAAAGTATTTTTTTTGTCCACCTGCTATTTCTATGTCATTGATGATTGGGTCGTCTGTGCGCTATATCAACAGAAATAAGAAGTTCATTATAGTTCAAGAATGAGGTGATATTACTGATGTAACTGTAGAGGCAGAGGAAATGCATGTTTTTTTGCCTATCATCTTTACTCAAGGTGTGAATGGATCTGTTTATTTTGAAACTACAATTTCACCAAATGTTTAGTTATGCTATTTTATGTAGTTCTTTTTTTGTTCTTCGTTGTTTTGATCAGTTAGTAATTGATGTTTGTGGTTGTTTTTATGTGTGGTATAGTTTGTCACAATGAGATTGAATCTTTATGAATTAATGTGCTTATATTATCATGTTAAATATTCATTGAGAGTGTATGATTTTAATATTTGCTTTGTGCGTATTTAATTATGATTACATGTGATTGTGGTTTAAAAACAAAAAGGTCTACAAAAAAAAAACACAATTGGCCCTTGGAGACCAAGCCCTTAGAGCAGCTTGGAAGCCCTTACCATTGTGCAGTTACATAGAATTAGAAACTTCCCACGTTGTAAAAGGTGCAGTTAATGATTAGTTTTTAGTTGAATTATTTTTTTTAGTATAGTCATTGTGTTTTTTGAGTATCATTGTGTCATTGTTTTTCTGTTTTTTATATATTTGATTCTTTTGTAGTTGCCTATATTTAAATATAACATTGTGTAATTAATTCCTACTTTTTGCTGCCTTTCTCATTCTTTTTTAATAGTGGTTACATATTGTGCAGTTAAGGACAATTAGAAACTTTCCACTTTGTAATATGTCCAGTTAAGGAATAGTTCTTACTGGATTATTTTTTTGCTGGAATATTGTCATTTTATGTTTTGTTTATCATTGTGTTATTGGTTTTCTGTTTTCCATATATTTGATTTTTTTTTGTAGGTGTCTATTTTTATATATTGTGTTGTGTAACTAACTTCCTATTTTTTAGTTGTGGTTCTCATTATTTTTCAATAATCCAATTATCATAAAAACAATATTTTTATAAAAAGGACAAAATAATATATAAAACCCAATGTCAAAAAAAATCTACGATGTAATTATTTTCACAATTGTAATAACAAAATGTTTGACAACTAACAAATTAATTTACAAAAATAAGATTAATTAATAAAAAGTATATTTGTGTATGTGATTGATTAAAAAGTATCTCCATGTATGTGTATATGTTTACCTGTAAATTAGAAACGGTTTCTAATATATATTGTTATTTAATTTTATTTACCCCCTATCGCCCATAGTATGTGAAAACTGTTTACCACCACTACTCGGAGTTTTAGGAGTTTTTACTCACCTGTGTCAACTGTTAATTGGGGTAGTTTCTATGTAGGTATTCATTTTTCAAAGGAATCGCTTTTCGTATGTGTTTTCTTCCTCTCTCTATCAACGTCAGTATTTTTAATTAAAGTATAATCGTAAGTGAATATGAAGGATCTTCCATCTCTGTTAATATTGATGAAGATTATTCCAAGACTTCCGGCAAAGGAGGTTATACGGTGCAAGGCTGTGTCTAAAGAGTGGTTAGCCTATCTTTCAACTCCTGAGTTTGCTAAGAATAATTGTCGTTTCTTGCGAGTATTAGGTGACCAGAAAATAATTGCTCTTGACAAATCATCGTGTGTGATTCGTTATGTTGATGTTGCATCTCCTAGATGTGTTCTAGGCAATAATATTCACATTCCCTTCGATTGTCATCCATGTAATGTGATCTTTTTAGCAAGTTTGGATGGCATGGTATGTGTTTGCTTATGTAATACTGGTGATTTGGTTGTTTGGAATCCACTAACTCGTGTGTTCAAGATGCTGAGAAATTGTAATTATCAGGGATTTTACAATATGGATGATGATAGTCTTGGGTTTTGTGTTGACTCTGCTGGTGATTACAAAATTGTTCACATTAAACGCACTCATTTCAGGTTGACTGTTAACATTTATTCGTTTAGTGAAGGTTCATGGTCAACTCCAAGGTTCTTAATTGATAGTCCATATGATATTGCTGTTTATAGTTGGTCCGTTGGGACGTTTTGTAGGAAAAGTTTGTATTTTGTACTGACCAAATTCTGGTGTATGGATAACACAGCGGTTCTTCGTTTGGATGTTGAGTCGAAGGTAATAGAAAATGTAGGTTACCCAGATACATTGAGTGTGGAATCTATAGGTCAGTTGGTGTGTCACACCCCGATATTTCCACGTATTACCGGTGGGCCCGGTGGGGAGTAACGTGAGGTAGTTGATATCATCATAGTCAAACAACACAATTTAAATGCACAGCGGAAGCAAAAGATAAATATATTACAATCCGATTCAAAAGTAATGTCAAATATTACAACGGAATGTAAGTTGGATCCACAAGCGGATCTTGAAACAAAAGATAACAAAAGAAGTTATCAGACTAATGGCTTATGCGAAGGAGTTGCAAAGTCCTCATCTAACAAGTCCTGAGCAGCTTCCAGCCTATTACTTACTTGTACCTGTCACTTAGACTTTGGAAAATACGTCAGTTTTCACTGGTAAATACACTCAACCGACTCATTTGAAAATGTTTATGAAAATTGGTTTAGGGGCACAAGGCACGAAAATAATTTGACACTTTGATTAAAATGCACAAGGCAAAATAAATCTTTTAAACTTGGGACAAACTATATCTCATGTTATCAGTTTTACATAACTTGCTCTACATACGGGGCCCGGTTCTATGCCGGTTCATGATTAACAGACACACCACTATTCCCCTATTGGGAATCCCATATTGGGTATAAATAATTTATTAATAAGCATATAGCATCTGTCAGGTGTATGCCTACACCCCGTGCTTAGGTCGTGGCCATTGCAATTAATGAGTCAAGGATATCCAGGACACGGTTGCATTAATCCCCAATGTTTCAGTCAAGCAATACGAATTAAAACAGGTTATTTGGATTTCCCGACTCATTGGTCTTTGAATCCCATACCTGACCATGCGGTATTTATATTACCGTATCTCAAGCCCGTATAAGGGAAAATAGGTTAAGAGTATTTACCTGAGCTAGCTCCTGTCTTAAATAGCAAGAATTATAATAACTCAACCGTATTCACTTAAGTAAGCGTAGGTACAATTTACCGAAAGGCTCTAGTCTGGAATGATGGTATAAATAACCAATTAGAATACTAACGGGTCTTATTTAAGTCGTAACTTAGACCGGTTAGTTTTAAGGAAAGGTTTACGGTTCAAAACGCATAATTAAGCGAAGACCGGAATAGAATGTGCTTTAGACCAGACAAGTTTAGAGACTTGTATAATATGGGTAAACTAAACACATTCTGGATTTTGAGATAAAAATGATAAGTTTTGACCCGTTTCGGCTAATTTATGCAAACTAGTTACATAAACCGAACCGAATGCGCAAGAGGCGTAACGGGTAACCATAAGAGTCATATACAGGTTTCCTAAGTTAATATGCCTTAAATATGTTGTGATATCAGTAGGATACCTTCCATTATGCCCAAAATGAGTTTAATCTCCAATTAAGCCCCGTAGGGGTATTTTGGTCATTTTAAATGATTATAAAAGTGATTATTTATAATTCTGAGATTCGGGTCTGAATAAATCAGTAAAATAACTTAATTTAATAGGTTATATTAGTTGGCGATAAGTCTTATATGTTAAAATGGTTTTAAACCCATACTAGGTGTTTATTACGCGTAAAAAGCCGTTTTAAGCGATTTCCGGGTTATACAGGAAATCTGAGTTTTCTAATCAGGTTACAAAGTTCAAAATACTTTATTTAACACATATGATCAGTATCCAAAGGTTTGGTGCCTATATGTTATGTAAAACTCGTTTTATGGCGAAAAGGGTATATTCGGTATTAACCGAATCAGAGCACTAACCTTTGGTTATGATCAGTTTAAAAATAATTAAAAATCTTTAAAAATCCCAAAATATTATATTACATCAGTGGGTAAAAGGTTTGGTGTCAAAAATTAAGTTTAGATAGGCCTTACGCTAATTGCGCCGTTTAATTAACAAAAACTTTTTAAGTGCGCTATAGAGCATAACTCCTATTCTAGACCTCCAACTGATGTGAAATTTTAGCGACAAGTTTATAAATCAGTAGCAAAGATTATTGTCGTTTCACATATCCAAAATTCTCGTTTTATGGTCAAAAGGGCATATTGGTCAACATTAGGCAATTAACGGAAATGTGTAAACGAATCGGACAATCAATGAACCAACCACAGAGGGTTATGCTAGCATGTAACTTGGTCCTAGGGAAGCTCTAAGGAATTTCCAAATCATGCTAAATCGGGTCAGAACTGAAGTCAAAGCAAAAGTCAAAGTTTTGCGACTTTCGGTTCCGAACCGGGTCTAAACAGAAAATTGTCGGATCAAACAAGCTTAGACCAGTTATTATACTTATTACCAAGTTATATGAGTGATAAAATAGGTTACATGCCTTCTACATTGTTAATTATGCGTTAATTCAAAGATTAGCATTCTGTTGACTTTTTCTAATCAACTTTGACCCGACAAAAGTCCTAGTTAGAGTGGGAATCAGAGGGTGCCCTTTTAAGGGTTTATTGCCCACATAATTACCAACTTATAACTACCTTCAATTCGACTAATCACTGGACCATTAATGATTAATCGCTAAGTCAACCGTTAATTACGACGGTTTGACTTTTAAGTTATTAACTAAGTAAAACTCAATTAAGGAAGGTCAAGGACGCTTACCAAAGGCCTAATTACGACCAGAGGTGATTGAGGACTGATCTTGAGCTCCAGAGAGTCCCTCAAAAGCATATGGAATGAATGCAAGAATGTTGCAAACATTGTGACCTTATATAGTGATTTTAATTGCTTGTGATCTTGACACACAAGCCTAGCATTGTTCCCAGATCATTTACAAGTGTTCCTAGGGTCTGAAAGTCAGTAGGGGACGCCCATGGAAGAGGAAAATATCTAACTAAGTCGGTTACTAGCTTAGAACAGCCACCTGATCGATTTTCCGCATCTGGGCATGGCTTACGGACCGTAAGGGTACTGGCTTACGGTCCGTAAGGACCATGCCAGCACAACATAACTTTCAAAAGTTGACATTTTGGCCCCTGGACTTCCAAACTTTATTTTTAAGATGCTTTCTTGCACTAGTAACCCCCAAACTTGACTTTTAAGGACTCCAAGTCATAAACTAACTTTGTTAGGTCCCCGGTTATTCATACGATCACCGAAAAGTCTTAAATTTCAACATTGACGCTTTTAACCCCTCGTATACGAATATTGCCATAACTTTCTCATACTTTAACAAAACCTTGTGAAATTTTTATCACACATTCTCGTGAGTATAATTAATCATTACAAAGCTTCGGATTCACTAAAAGGTCATTCAGAGGTATACTTTAAACATGTTGACACATTTAACCCCTGTAGTTTGTAATTCCTCACTTTCTTTCACAATTAGCTTCGTATGATCCATGATTTATTCGTTTAAGGGTATAAACATCATGTGGGGCTATTGTGAAGTATATTTATCCATTGTTGACATTTTGAACCCTTATATTCACATAATTTTTTTGTTTGTCAAATTTAGTCCCTCTTAAGTAATCCTTTACACGTTCCAAGCTTATGACACGTGTCAACACATTATAGGACGTGAATTTTCGAGGTGTTACATGGTGACTATACGAGATGAACTTCATATGTTGGTTAGTATTGGAATGTGTAGTGTAGATGTTCAATTGTGGCGTCTACAAAATAATACTTGGTCGAAAGTGGTGTCTTTTGTACCCCGTGTGTTTATGCCGTTGATGATAGGGTCATCTGTGCACTACATTGATGGTAATAACAAATTAATTATAGTACACGAATGGGGTGATGTTGCTCAGATAAACGTAAGGGCAAAGAAGATGCATGGTTATTTTCCTATCATCTTTACACAAGGCATTGTAGGTGCAAGCTATATTGAAACTATAGTTTCACCACATGTTTAGTTATGGTTTTGTATTTAGTTGTTTGTTGTTATCATTGTGTTATATACATAGTATTATGTTTGTGGTTGTTTTTGTGGTTGGTATTTTTTGTATATGGAGAATCAATATTCGAAATTAATGTGTTATTTTAATTGTTCTATTATGTTTATAATATGTTTCGTGTGTAATATTTTATGCCAGTAAATATAATCAACGTTTGTTTGTCATCGGTAGTTCTTTTAACACTTTGAAAACATCTAACTTTCATATATCTTATCTAAGTTCATCTAATTGTGTTATTAATTTCTACGTTTGTCAATTTACAAATAACTAATTCATTTTAAATTGTGCCAATTAGATGTAAGATTTTAATTTACTATGTTTGACAATTCGATGTATGACAATACAAGAATAGTTGTAGTTTCTAATCGCAATCGCATAAAAAAGTCGTTATTATCTTAAATATGGAGACACTTTTTTTATGGAGTCACTTATTGATGTTCTAAATAGTTGGATAAGAAGTCATTATGATATTAAAATATGCAGTGCATTTGGATGATGAAAATATTACCAATAAGACTTCTAATGTTGTATACAGGAAATCACAACTAAATTTATAACTAAATATGAACTTCGACTACCGTTTACAAATTATAATTCTAAACAAAATATGTCATCCATGCCCTAATATAGTAATAATTGTCATCAGGGTTAGGCTACCAACCAACCAAAAAACACAATAAACTGTTCCAACATGTCCCACCAAAAACCATCAAACGATGACGACAAAAGGCATTAGTTTATATACGCAGACATCTGCATCATTAGCAGATAACGTTAACTGCTAAGCTTGGCTGACTGCATCCACATGCGTCAACATGAGGAGGTTTCCTGATTTTACATAAGTTAAATGCATATTGCCACCCGCGATAATATCATTTTCCTTTATGAAACTTGGCCACCCTTCAATCGCATACCTAAATCCATTTCCATCCTTCTGTCGCTTAACTATCATCACAACTGTTTTCCCATCCATATTTCTGACATTCATCTGATGCACCTTCTTTGTTAGCCTTGCCATGTTTACAACTTCTACAGGTAATCGCTGCATTGATGTTAGAGTTAACAAGTATATTAGCCGTGTTGGATATAATTGTCAGCAGCAACAAATATCAATTGTTAATTTTCGAATAAACATAATTTAGTATCTATTATCTATTATAGTTATTCTATGAAGGTTATAAGTGAAGTTATACTTTATTGTTTAGAAAAAAAAACAACTGTTTTAAGGTTGTTTGTTGCAAACCAAGTTCAATTGTTATGTGCTTAACTGGTAATTCTGTACGTATAAATAGCCTCATGAATGGTGTTGTAAATTGTTCTCATTAAATAACAGAAATGACATACCATTCGATAATTTGATTTCCTGTTGAATTGATACGCACCACTTTCTTGATCATAATTTTGATGGGCAACACGTTTTTCGTCTTCATTGCTTACCTTCAACGCCATCCGACTTCTTTTCCCGTTTTTGTTAACCTTATCATTTCAAACATGCATTTCCTTTCAATATATATATATATATATATATATATATATATATATATATGTTAATGTATAAGAAATATTTATTGGAATATTTTCTTAACTTATGCTTAACTTACCAAACGATCTCGTGTTTGTCGTCCAGTTGCTGACACGGTAGAATGATCATAAGTTGTACAGCATATCAGTTGTTTAGGTTCTTCAGATGTAGAATCGGATGCAATCTGTTTACCTTTCTTTTTAACCTGTTATTACAGCCCGTAACATTAAAGCAAATTAAACTACAATCGTCAACTAAGTATGTATAATAATATGAACAAATAACTTATCCGTTATTATGTTTCAAAGACTTACATCTTCTTTTGTCTGGTTGTTATTTCCTTCACTTACAAAACTCTTTCTTTCAGACTTCAACTTTTCTTTTTCAACACTTTTCTTATTCACTTCATGTTTCTCATCATTCATCTGCATGCAAGATTTTTAAAATTCATTAACATCTGAGGATCAATATATTGTATTGTAAAAATATGTAAACTCATTACCCCAGTAATCAATTGGTCGATTGAGTCTTCTTGATCAATGAAGATCTGTTATACGATAACATCCGTAAATAAGTCGTATTGACTAGCAAACCATTTTAACTTACTTTAAATTACTTACAGAGTTGATGTGTTCATAGTATGTGTGTTTAGGTATTTCAACAACTGAGTTGTCTTTAGTTGTCTCCTTCTTTCTAAAAACAACCTCAACTCCGCTACGATAAAGTGTCAAGTCAAACGATTCGCTGTCTGTTTTCATCAACATCAGTATATCACCGTCTTCTATGTCAATATATTCAAACATCTCCGGACACCCTTTAGCAAAAACGTAGCATGCATTTATTTTTTCGGTCTCAACTTTCCAACACTGACCTGCTGCGTATATGTTATAAGAATCTTTTACTGGCCAGTAACAGTAAAATTTGTTCACATAAGCTTCTGGAATGACCTGAAAAGTTGTGTAATATTTTATAAACATATATTCATTTATTCCATTTGCTGACAAGTATAACAAAAAAAAATTCCTACTAACATATAACTATACTTACTATGATCTTTAAATCTCCATAACGGTTGACTGTCAAGAACGATTCATCACAAACGTTTTCTATGAAACAATGTATTTGTAGACATTTTTCTTTGATTATCCTCAAAACCAATAAGGTGTTCTTTGTCAATTTAAGACCTTTTACAATACTTATCCATCCGTCAGTGATAACACTTTCACCTCTTACACTTCTCAGCCATGCTGTACAGCTTATTCCACTTTCATGATTTATCGTTACCTTTGTCCGGTTCCAGTAATCTCCTTCCACAAGCTTTACAAACTCAATTGGTAATGCCTGTAGTTACATTTACTAATTTCAGTTTACGTAATGAAGTTTACACTTACTTATTGAAGGCATTACAACATACCAGTTTCAATGATTTAGGGTCTTGTAATAGAGACAGGCAGGACGTAATCATTTTTGTATATCTGTGATATATAACATTTAATATTAATTGTTAGTATTAATACACAATGTGTTAAAATGTAATCTTATGTCATGAGAATATTATTCCTAATTCATAATGTGCAATAGATCTCTTCTGTATACCGTTTCAATATATCAGTAAATATATATATATATATATATTCGTAAAATATCTTTTTTCGCGTAATCGCACATGGGTTAGGTTATTTTGGAGCAACTTATATCTTATTGACTTATAAAATTTAATAAGTTGTGTTTATAGTGTTTGGGTTAGCTTATTTAAGTTATTTTTGTGTGTTGAGAAGTTGTTTTTGATAAGTTAGTATTTGTAACTCCTCACTTATGACTTATATAAGTTAATAAGTACTTTTAGAGAAGGAACCCCAAAAATAAAAAAATTTATAACAGAATCATATTTTTTCATCTGTGTGTGTTTGGGATTCCTTCTTAAAAATGTCTTATTAACTTATATAAGTGACAAGTGAGAAGTTAGAAATTCTGACTTCTCAAAAATGGCTTGTCAACACACAAAACCCTTTAAAATAAGCTAACCCAAACACTCAAAAAACAACTTATTAACTTTTATAAGTCAATAAGTCATAAGTTGCTCCAAAATAAGCTAACCCAAACACCCCCATGGTTTGATTGCAACTTTTTCATATATTATTATCATTATACTGTAAACATTAGTTCGACAATGTCCATAACATGCAATACATAAGATATATATCAACTATACATAACATATGAGAGGTTGAAGATGATTGAAACCTAAAATCAGATTTGACGTCTACAAACAAGTTATTCGCTGCAGTAACCATCATATGTCGCTGATTAAGTATTTAACAGAGGTTTAGAAATCTAATAAAAATTAAACCGTTAAGATTTACAATCGGAAGTTACCTTTTTGTCGATCAAATCTTCGGTGACGATGATCTTCAAGGAGATATGAAACGCCGGTGATGATGAAGTTGTTTTGATTGTGATAGATATGATGTAGATTGCGTATCTTTTTATTATCTTTTATATGTTATTGTTTGTTTAATTAAATAAAGAAATACTTGAATATTGGTGGTATGGATAGTGTTAATATTAGCCATGGTATTGCAACTGATTCTATATATTGTGTTATTGCGTCTGATTATTGTGTTTTGCAACTAGGTGGGTTTTCTATACATTATGTTATGTGTTCTTGTCATTGTGTTTACTTTGTATCTAATGGATATTAATTTTATTAAATTAAATATAAAGAAAGATTAAAGAGTGAAATATGTATAAAATATTATACGCTACAATTAACACTTCCAAAGTTTTCAACGACTCTCGCCTTCTTCCACGCGATTTCATTCTTTCTTTTGTTTTGCAGATCGGCTAGGATATCGCAGATTTTCTGATCCTGTTTCAGCAGTTGTGTGATAAACTCTTCTACGTTGTTCTTGAAATCTGATGGGGGAGAGTGGAGGACTTCATCAAGCTATCCGATGTTGCTCCAGGTTCGCTTGTAATTGTTATCACTGATGATGCCGACTTTTCTGTTTAGTTCTTCATATGCTCCCTTTTCTTCGAGCGACCATAGAGAGAATTGTAATTGATTTAGTTTATGTTGATCTAACTTTGATAGATCTCGTCTATCTTTATTTAATGGTGTTAGCAATTGCTATGTTAATCAATTTAAAAATAGTTACTTAAAAATGTTAAATTGTGTGAATTAGATGTAAGATTTTAAGTTAGTATGTATGACAATTCGATGTATAAGAATCAGTGTTGTAAAAGTCGCTAGGCGGTCCCTAGTCGGCCGACTGGGGAGTTGGGAGTAATCGGAGTACTCGGAGAGTACTCGGGGAGTACGCGGACATGGTAACTATAAAGAAAATTAAAAGTTATATATTATATATATGTTAAAATAAGCATAATTCATGTCAACTGAGTATAATTTAAAATGAAACATGTTTAAAGTTCAAATATTCTGAATATAAGTCCGACTAGTCTGAGTACAAGGTTGAGTAGTCCGAGTACAAGGTCGAGTAGTCCGAGTACAAGGCCGAGTAGGCCGATGTTGACCGATTTTGACTAATTAAAAGTCAACAAATCACGTTGACCGACTAGGCCGACTCTTTCCGACTACGTCCGACTAGGCGGAAGTCGCCTCGGAGGGGTTCCGAGGACCGGGTACTCGCCGAGTACTCGGCCTTGGAATCCGACTTTTACAACACTGATAAGAATATAAGGACAGTTGTAGTTACTAATCGCAATCGAATAAAAAGTCATTATTATCTTAATTATAGACATGGTTATTGATGTTCTTAATAGTTGGATAATAAGTCATTGTGTTTGTTACAATGGTTTGTGTTTTGCCAACGAAATTGTATATTATAGTATATATTGTGTTTTTTTGGCTTTTGTGTAATATCCTTGGGAGATCCTGATAACATCAATTGCTTTTTTTGTATATGTATTCTGCATGTTTATGATTTATTGTATATTATAGTATAGATTGTGTTTGTTGGCTTTTTTGTAATATACTTGTGAGATCTTGATAACATTATCTGTTTTTTTTGTATATGTATCCTGCATGTTTATCATTTATTACAAGTCATTATTATCTTAAATGTAGACACTGTTATTGATGTTCTTAAATAATATTCTCATGACATAAATATAATCTACGTTTGGTTGTGTTGATAGTTTTTTTTATTACTTTTGTAAACATGTAACATTGATAGATCTCATTTATCTTCATTTAATGGTGTTAGCAATTCCTACGTTAATCAATTACAAATAATTAATTAAATATTTTAAATTGTGCGAATTTGATGTAAGATTTTAAATTAGTATGTAAGATAATTCAAGAAGAGTTGTAGTTATTAATCGAAATCAAATTAAAAGTCAACATTATTTTAAATATAGACATAGTTATTGATGTTCTTAATAGTTAGATAAGTAGTCATCGTGATATTAAAATATACAGTGAGTTTGGATGATGTTAATCATATATACCCGGACAGCAGTGAGTTTGGATGATGTTAATCATATATACCCGGACAGCGGACGGGTAAACTACTAGTTGTTGATTGATTAACAAATATCGATAATAACTTTAACTAAAACACATTATGTATTATATCTTAAACACTTAAGCGATCAACGAGAAGTGATTTAATGTGACTGATCATCTCTTTTCCAGCATGATTATAATCGTCACCACGCGTATAAAGCACATCACAAACTCATGCAAGATTAGTTGGAGGCATAAGTAAAGGTCTCGGGACTTCCGTTGGCCTTAGAGACTCTTGATTTATAACTTTCCAACTATCTTCAACTAGTTTTGTGAACAACTCATGTGTTTGCTCCTCTGAGATCCCGTATTGCTTCATGTAACATTCGACACTAGAAGCTACATGGTTTCTTTCTTGTTCCTCCTGTCATTTTATATTTACCACAAGTTACAACCCATTGTTTTTTAATACAACCATAAAATGAATCATGAAGTTTTACATACCTTATGTGTGGCCATGTCATTCATAAGCCTTAAAATCAAACAAGAAGCTTTGACAATAGGAGGATAGGTTGACACCCATTCAAATGTATCCTCGGTCACCGAATCATCCCCATAAACATAACATTTCGCGATGATCATGGCGTAGGCACAAGTAATAAGTGTAACGGACATATGTTCCTCAATGGTTGGAATATACCTCTCATTTGCCCATCTGGCTTCAATTAAGAGATTTCGAGTGTACTCTTTAAGCTAATAGGTTTCGTGTTTTCAAAGGCAAAAAAATTGTTAGTTTGTAGAACAAGAGAAACGGATTGTAAAGATCGAACTAGTTGCATATTATGTACCATCTCTTTTGTATAATAGCTACGGTATGTCTTTCCCGTCTTCTCTAGGAATTCTTTGGCTTCTTTGTGAACATCAAGAAGTTCTTGGTATATCGGCTTCATGTATTCAGGAAGCATATCCAAGCAACTTATCGACCATCTATGTAAATCAATCACATGACAAATAAATTTTGGGATTTTTGTGTATCTAATGTATAAGTAGAAGTGAATTCTTAGTTACCACTTACTTCTGAACGGCTTTAGTAAAGATCTCGAGCTCTTCGTATGTACGATAGTTATCATATGTGTCATCCAAAATGATCACAAGATTGCAAGCTTTCATTAGAAAAATCCTTGATTCAAAATGTTGAGGCTCGAAGTAGACCGCCAATATCCAAAAGTAACCTTCGACTATTCTGTCCCGAACATAAGGTAGTTTGTTGGAGACATCAAAGTTCTTCCACCATCTGGACAAACATATAATCGGTTAATGGTTATACATCTCATTTGACTAAAAGAAATAAATCAAATAACTATTGTTTTAAAAAAATTACTTGCTGATTTGGTTAAGCTCCTTTCGGTGAAGTTCTTGGAGTAAATTGAAATCTAACTTAGCAAGTGTTAGTAAGTCACCATTATGAGAATCTTGTTGTTGGTAGATTGGTATGTAACGCAACGTCTCTAGTCGTGGCAATCTTTTTCGAAGAGGTTGTTGTAGTGCTTGATGTATTTGAGTTTCAAGGGAAACGTCGTTACAAATGTTTTTTCTTGATTATATTCCCGAGATGATATCTTGTAAACTCGAGGGCTTCGTCAAGAACTTCTTCGCCTTCCACCCGCATATGTGTAGCTTCGTACAAAGATAACATCCCATGAACATCAGACTTCAAAAAGTTACCATTTTCATTCTTGTACTTGTAGAATATTCCTATACATGAAAGAAGGAATTATTGTTATAACTAGAGTCTCATATTATACAGTAGACATGATAGGTGACAGGTTAATATATATGACTACGAAGTAAAAAAGTTGTTTCAGTGCGGGTTGGTACACCTTCTTCCAAATTTAAATCCGTTTAAACTAATGATTATAGAAATAAAACTTGACATATTTCAATCTCTTTGTTGGATTTTTGACTTAGGGTTTCGAAGAATGAAGATTATTGTTCATAAAATGAATTGATAATCAGAAATGTTATGATACAAACGTATATATATACATGGATAAAAATGGCTGTAACCGCCATATACTAACTTAGGTTAAGATAATAATAATAATAATAATAATAATAATAATAATATCATCTAGCTTATAAACATGCATCTAACACCCTCCCGTAAGCTAGATTATTTCAGATTCATGTGCAGCAGTCCCTTTAAGCGAGTGAAGTCCTTCGGCTGGAGAGCTTTTGTCATAATATCCGCCATTTGATCTTTCGTTGCACAAAAAACAACCGCTACTTCCCTTTTCTTGATCAAGTCCCTGATAAAATGATACTTGACCCTTATGTGCTTACTTTTACCATGATACACCGGATCTCTAGCTAGGCAGATAGTTGATTTATTATCACAGAATATTGGAATTGAGTAGTCTTGTTTTCCTTGCAGATCATCTAGAATTCCTTTGATCCATAATGCTTGACATCCAGTTAAAGATAGAGCCATGTATTCAGCTTCAGTTGAAGACAATGCTACTACCTTTTGTTTCTTTGATTGCCAAGATATAGGACCAGACCCTAGATGAAAAATATATCCCGAGGTACTCTTACTGTCATCTATATTTCCTGCATAATCGCTATCACTGAACCCCACTAGATGTTTTTTTCCTCCTTTAGAATATGTAACTCCTTGTTATTGGGTCCCTTTGATGTATTTCAGTATACATTTTGCTGCTTCCCAGTGACTTTTCTTTGGACATTCCATGAACCTACTTATTTTGCTTACTGCAAACATAATTTCTGGTCTAGTGTTGGTCAAATACATCAAACTTCCAACTAAGCTACTATATATCCCCTCATCAACAAACTCTTCTGGATCATCTTTAGATAATTTTAACCCATATTCCATTGGAGTCGACACTGTGTTGCATAGTGTCATCCTGTATTTCTCCAATAAATTTCTCATGCACTTCTTTTGCGAGAGAGTAATATTACCATTCTCATACGAAACTTCCATGCCAAGGAAGTAGTGTAATCGACCCATATCCGTCATTCAAATTCCCTTTTCACTGAATTTTTGAATTCTGAAATTAATCTCATCAAGCTACTTGCTATTATTAAGTCGTCTACATACAGGCATATTATGATCTTTCCTTCATTGGTGTCTTTGATGTAAAGAGTGTGTTCATAAATGCATTTTTTAAATCCGTTTTGAACGAAATATGCACATATTCGACTGTACCACGCCCTAGGAGCTTGTTTTAGACCATATAGAGCTCGTTTGAGATAACATACCTTTTTTTCTTCTCCTTTCTTAACATAGCCTTGAGGTTGCTCTATGTAAACTTGTTCTTCCAATTTTCCGTTTAAGAAGGCAGTTTTTACGTCCATTTGATGAAGATGCCATTCATATTGAGCTGTGAGAGCCAACACTAATCTGACCGTTTCGAATCTGATTACAGGAGCAAATACTTCTTGATAATCTATGCCGTATTTCTGTTTGTATCCTTTTACCACCAATCTGGCCTTATATTTATCTACATTTCCTTTTTCATCATACTTTGTCTTATAGATCCACTTACAATTGGTTTTTGATGCTTTGGAGGATCTACAAGTTCCCATGTCTGATTTTTATTAATTGACTCTATTTCTTTGTCCATGGCTTCCATCCATCTCGAGTCTTTGCTGGCTTCTTCATACAATGTTGAATCAGCACTTGTATAAAGAACAAAGTTTACAACTTGACTTTCATTATACTTCTGCAACACCTCTTCTTCTGTGAGAGCTTTTGAATCTTGATATATGTTGTTGAGACTTCTCGTGCGGATAACTACATTCTCAGAATCTGATGACGATGAATCATTTTCTTGTTGCTGCACATGTTCGGCTGTTGAAACGTTCTCATTATGCTGATTTTGATTCGTTCCTTGACTCTGTTCTTCGTCTGCTCGTGTTGCTGAAGCACTGTGCTCAGGTTGGTCATTAGATACCGTTTCACCTTGTGTCTTGCCGGATCCACTGTCATCTTGAGTTTGACCCTCATCGGCATCAGTTACAACAAATGGAACATCAGACGTTCTTGAATCTATAACCCACCTTTTGTTTTCATCAAATACTACATCACGACTTATGATGATTTTATTTGTTTGTGGATTGTAAAGTTTGTAACCTTTACTATGTTCACTGTAACCAATAAAAATCGCCTTTTCCGTTTTTTTGTTTAACTTATCTCGATGTTGTTTAGGAACATGAGCATAAGCTAAGCAGCCAAACACCTTGAGATGCTCTACATTGGGCTTGTTGCCATTCCATGCCTCGTAAGGAGTTATATTGGGTCTTGTCTTTGTGATCGTTCGGTTTAATATATATGTGGCACATGCTATTGCTTCTGCCCAGTAAAAATCCGGTAATTGTTTGATATTCATCATGCTTCTGCTCAACTCCATTAACGTTCTATTTTTCCTTTCTGCTACCCCATTCTGCTGGGGAGAATAACTGTTTGTGAGTTGATGACGTATCCCGTTTAGCTTCAGGTAATCTTGGAATGCCTTACTACAGTATTCTCCTCCTCGATTGGTTCTTAGTGTTTTAACTAAGTGATCGAATTGTCTTTCATTTAAGGCTTTAAATGTTTTGAAATAGTTCAATGCCTCTGATTTATACTTAAGAAAGAACACCCAAGTTTTCCTTGAATAATCATCGATAAAGGTAATGAAATACCTGCATCCTCCTATCGATTCAGTCCTCATAGGCCCGCATATATCTGAATGAACCAGTTGTAAGGGTTTTTGGCTTGCCATGTGGTTTTCTTTGGAAACGCTTTCCTTGCCTGTTTTCCCGAAATGCACCCTTCACATATGCTCTCATTCTTCATGATTTTTGGTAATCCGAGTACTAGTTCTTTGTTTCCCATACTATTAGTGTATCCATATTTACATGACCGTACCGTTTATGCCATAGAATTGACATATCTTTTGTTGTCATAGTCATTGCAAAGTTTAGATCACTACCCGGACGAAGGGGAAACATCTTATTACTCGTCATTTTAATATCTCCTATAGCTTCATTACCTGCATCCTTGATAATGCACCAGTCCTTTTGAAACAAAACTGTATACCCTTTCTGTATAAGTTGCCCCACACTTAACAGGTTATATTTCAAACCTTTCACGTAAAATACATTTGGTATCTTTCGAACTCGTTCTTTAATTGTGATAGACACTTCACCACTGCCGAGTACTTCCAATCTTTTATCAACGCCTGTCCTCACTTCCTTCTTTAGAGATTCATCCAGGTTAACGAATAAATCCCAGTTTCCTGTCATGTGATTACTACATCCGCTATCTAAATACCAACAGTCATCCTTGACTGTCTCTTCCATATTAAAAATCATGAACATCGTGTCATCTTGTTCATCGATTTCATTGTCTTTATGGATTAACATATTGTCAGACTTCTCGCTTTCATCCTTTCGCTGACAAAACTTGGCCGTGTGGCCTAATCTTTGACAATTATCACATCTAATCGAGTTCATGTTTTGACCCCTGTTTTTACCGCGTCCTTTTCCTCCTACTTCGTTCCGTGATTGTTTGAACCTATCTTGATTCGAGTTCTGCATTTCAAATGCATGTTCTATTGGATTGTCCTCATATGGTTTCAATCTCAGTTCATGAGATTAAAGAATTCCCACTAATTGTTCGGTTGAGACATTCTCTAAATTCTTCGTTTCTTCCACAGTAATCACCACTGACTTGAAATTTTGAGTCAAACTTCGTAGAATCTTCTCTACGATTCGTTGTTCGCTGATTTTCTCTTCATTCATTCGTAATTGATTAACGATAAGGATTGTTCTATTGAAATAATCTTCAATAGATTCTCCTTCTTTCATTTTCAGTGCATCAAAAATCAAATTCACAATGAAGAGTTTGGAGTTTAATTGTTTTTACCCGGTTTTCTCCTCGGTAAGATTTGTGCAGAATGCTCCATGATTCTTTTGATGATTTTGCAAGGGCAATCCTTTCGAATATAGTGCCATTTACTGATTGAAAAATGATGTGTAACGCCCGTTTGTCCTTCTTTACTGCATCTTTATACGCTGCCGTCGCTTCCTCTGTAGGATTTGTTCCCAGTTCTTGAATTCCTTCATCAACAACGCTCCATAATTCTTGCGATTCAAATAAAACTTTGATTTGAATGTGCCAGTGATAATAATTTTGTCCAGTAAGTTTGGGAATCTGAGTTTGAATTCCTTGTGCCTGATTCATGTTTTGATCGTGATTTGTGATTTCGTGGATTGGATCGATGTCGCTCTGATACCACTGTGTTGGATTTCTGACTTAGGGTTTCGAAGAATGAAGATTATTGTTCATAAAATGAATTGATAATCAGAAATGTTATGATACAAACGTATATATATATACATGGATAAAAATGGCTGTAACCGCCATATACTAACTTAGGTTAAGATGATGATAATAATAATAATAATAATATCTAGCTTATAAACAGGCATCTAACACTCTTCTGACTTGTTAGATCAGTTTGACTTGTTTCAATTCGCGTAGCTTTTTTTTATGTAACTTGTTTGAGAAAAAAAACCACAACATAAAAACACATATTCATGATCTAAGCATATAACTGACAAAGTGCAAACAATATAGTACGTACCGCTTGAAACATTGAAACCTTGTTGTCGTAGGAGTCTAAACCAAAGTGAAGTGCTTTGGAGGTTGTCATCGTCGATCCACTGATCCCCGTACATAAGACAAATACTCTTTAAGCATTCCTCGATTTCATCCTCAAAATGATACGCTACACCAAGGCGTTGGACCGCATCAATAAGTTCCAACAACCTAATATGTTGTGTTGGTTCTATCGATCTAGCGATCACTAGCTCTTTCCTCACTTTCTCCCTTAGTTCCATATCATGTTGCTCCTCACAAGCTTGATCCTTTCTCTACATGTACAAATGAAACAATTATCAAACCATATTATTTCATATCACAATACAACAAAAGAACATACCTCATTATACGAGAGAAATTGATCTCCCCAAATGCTACGATGGAAGTTCACCATGCTGCGGACGGCTTGCTTAAAACTTTTGTTGTGGTTAAGGGATGGAGGAGATTTAGACGCAGGCATGTTTTTAATATATGTTAAAGACAAGGAAAAACTAGTATAGATGGAATTATGAATGGAATGATAAATGTGAATGATATATATAGGCATTCTAAACTGTAAGTCAATTTGAATAGAGTTATACCAAATTGTATCTATATATTGTATCTATATATTAATTTCTAACATTGCAATGAATAGTAACAGATATTTTGTCTTTTGAATTTTTTTTCAAAATAAACTTTAGTGTTTTTTCTTTTAATTTCCAACATTGCAATGAATAGTAACATATATTTTGTCTTTTAAATGTTTTGTCTTTAGGTTTTTTTTTTCCCAATAAACTTTAGTGTTTTTTCTTTTAGTTTTATAATAAAAATTTTGGTTTTTGATAGTTGTCTCTATATATTAATTACCAACATTGCAATGAATAGTAACAGGTATTTTGTCTTAAATTAGTTTTTTGTTAGTTTTTATTTTACACTTTTTCCGTGATTTTGTTGTCATTCGGTTGCTACTTAGTATGGTACGGTGTTTGGTGGTCACGATTGTTCCCTCGGGGTTTTTTTTACCCCCTAAGCTTTCTAATATATGTCTTTATAAATTCGATTTCGTCTACTTTTTATGTCACGTGAGTAGGGGTGTTCAGGATTCGTTTCGAATTCGAAAAATTCGAAATTCGTTTAAGTTCGATTCGATTCGATTATCAAGAATTCGTTTCGATTATAAGAATTCGAATTCAATTCAATTCGAGTTAAGTAAATCGAATACGAATTTATAATTTCAAATTCGATTCGAAATTCGAATAAAAATTATACATTTTTATTTATTATTTTTATATATAATACATATATAACTTTTATTAAGATATACTATAAATTATTTTCAAAATTTTTTCTAAGTATTAAAATTACCCATTACCAAACCCACTACATGACCCATAAGTAAAACCTAAGTATCTATCAATAGATTTCTAACCATAAAAATATTAACTTCTAATGTGGAGCGATTATTCCCGACTTCTCGTTTTGAATTTTAGACTTGTGGTACTTTATTTGAAACTTTTTAATGTGATATCGTGCTTTATGGCTGCTTTAAAATTTATGTTTCATTTTGATAGTTTTTTTACATGTTTTAAAGAATTTGAATTAAATCGAATTTATTCGAATTCGATTCGAATTTGATAGGTTTTAATCGAATTCGAATCGAATACGAATTCAAGGAAAAATAAAAATTATTCGAACAATTCGATTCGAATAATTCAAAAATTTGTTATTCGATTCGATAAACACCCCTACACGTGAGTCATCTGGGGTTAAAAATTCATTTTTTTGTTTTACGATTTTTTCTGGTTTTGATCGTCGTTAGGTTGCTACTTAGCACGATTTTACGCCCCCAATCCTATAACGCTGGTAGCACAATTTTATGACCCCTATCCCGCAACGCGGAGGACTTAAAACTAGTAATATTTGAAAACAAGTGGGAAAAATTTCAAAGTGGTTAGTGCTAGCAAAGACTGACTAGGATTGTGGAAAAACAGGAAAGGTAAACGTATTGTACAATCAAAACTTTATTATTTCTAGTAATCCCATATATATATATATATATATAGGGGAGGGTTATCTTGAGAACGCTAAATATTGCGAGGATCGTGAGAACGAAAAAATAAACCAATCAAAACCAATTTTTAATACAAACATCATTGTAATTAAAATACAACATCAAAAAAAAGAATTTACAACATTAAATAATTTATTTCTACTCTCAAAATCACTTTTATTAGAATTTTTACACGTGTAAATATAACAAATTTACACATGTGTAAATGGCAAACTTACACATGTGTAAATTTTCTTTATTTACGAATTCACGTAAATTTAAACGTATAAATGAAATCTATAACATTGTATTCGAATAATAATGATAAGTGTAAAAAGAAATTTTGAATTTGAATTGTTTTTGACAAAGTTCTCGTTGTTTTTTGATTCGTTCTCATGGTTCTTGCGATATTTAGCGTTCTCATTTAAACCCTCCTCTATATATATATATATATATACAGTGGCGGAGCTACCTTATGCCGGGGGGCAACGCCCGCTACGGCTTGGCGCGGAAAAATTTGGAAAAATTAGTGTAAATTTTGGAAAAATTTGAGGTTTTTTCGATTTCGTTACGGCTTATTTATAAAACGTTACGGCTTGGCGGATTTTCTAGATCCGCCGCTATATATATAGGAGAGCGCTAAAATGAAAACCACCTCTAGTTGTAAGAACCATGAGAACCACTTTCTAGCCATTAGATCAAGAAGATGGATTGGATGAGATTAAAAGTATTTAAAAATAATATTAAGTATTTTTTGTCTTATTATGTCTTTAATATTTTAATCCAAAAGGGTATTTTAGTAAAATTACTCTATTTTGTCTTTTTGTCTTTATTGTTTTTTATTACTTTTTTGTGTTATTATATTAGTTTTTTATTTTTTAAAAATAATTTTTTTATTAAGCATTTTCAAATTCAGATTTTTTTTACATATTTTTACGTTTTATGTTAAAAGTTTTACGTTTTACGTTTTTACGCCCGGCTTTTTCACGCGTCGTTTTTTAACGCGCCGTTTTTATGCCCGGCTTTTTCACGCGTCGTTTTTTCAACGCGCCGTTTTTTATGTTTTACAATTTACATAAAAAAAGTTTTACGTTTTACGTTAAAAAGTTTACGTTTTACGTTAAACTTTTACTTTTTACGTTAAACTTTTTACGTTTTACGTTAAACTTTTTACGTTTTACGTTAAACTTTTTACATTTTACGTTTTATGTAAAACTTTTTACGTTTTACGTTCAACTCCAATGGATTTACCAACACCCGAATCCCCTACCAACACGATCTTGAACAAGCAATCATACTCGTGATCAATCCTACTCGCCATTCTTCTTTAATTGCTCTAAAACCCTACACATATTAAAGCTAATTATATATTCAATTCACTACATACACATAGATCCAGTCAAATCCCAAATAAACCCAATTCAATGGTTCGATTTCGAACAAAACCCAGAAACCAATTTTAAAACTAACACTGACAGTGATTAAAGAAAGTAACTAAAAAACACGAAAACAGAGTGTGAAATTATATATATTCAATTTACTACATACACGTAGATCTAATAAAATCCAAAATAAACCCACTTCAATTGTTCGATTTCGAACAAAACCCAGAAACCATTTCGATAAAAACACTCACAGTGATCAGAAAAGTAACTAAAAAACACGAAAACAGAGTGTCAAATTATATATTCAATTCACTACATACACATAGATCTAATCAGATCCAAAATAAACCCCCTTCAATTGTTCGATTTCGAACAAAACCTAGAAACCAGTTTCAAAAAAAAAAAACCAGGACCGACTTGAGGATGATGTTGAGGATGATTGTCGCCGGAGAAGATGATTGTTGGCCAGAGAAGATGATTGTTGGCCGGAGAACAGGGGGTGTTGGGGGGTTTACAGAAGGGGATCGGAGATGATGAAATATGGTGGTGGGTTATGGTTTGAAGAGAGGTTAGAGGTAGGGATGAAGGATTTTAAGAGAGAGGATGAAGGATTTTAAGAGAGATGATGAATTCTCTGCATTTAGTTTAGTAAAATGGTAGGGATGAAGGATTTTAAGAGAGAGGAGAGTTTTTCAAAATTAAGAGAGAGGAGATTGAGATATGACAAAAGTCTGGAGACTTTAAATGCAAGAGAGAGAGAGAGAGAGAGATTTGACATTAAGAGTAAATG
Organism: Helianthus tuberosus; assembly: GCA_030545235.1. NCBI lineage: Eukaryota > Viridiplantae > Streptophyta > Magnoliopsida > Asterales > Asteraceae > Helianthus > Helianthus tuberosus. The sequence goes on along the minus strand of CM060417.1, from coordinate 114,007,176 downwards.
ACTAAAATACCCCTTATTCTGATTGGTTGTGAGTGGTTCTCGTGGTTCTTACAACTGGGGATGGTTTCTATTTTAGCGGCTTATATATATATATATATATATATATATATATATATATATATATATATATATATATAGGGTAAGGTTCATTTGAGAACCATGAGAACCAATGTGAACACACCAAAAAACATAACCCCCACCCCCCAAGCTAAATGCTAAAAACTAAACCCCCCAAAAAAACCTAAAAAAAACCTAACCCCCACCCCCAACCCACCCCCACCCAAGCTAAAATGCTAAAAACTAAACCCCCAAAAAATCTAAAAAACACACAACAATTTTTTTTTTATTTTTTACATTAAAATCGCTACTTTTAGTAGCCAATTTTTTTTTGTAACAAAATATAGCGTTTTTTTATAAAAAAAATATTTAAAAAAAAAATTTGTGTGTTTTTTAGCTATTTTTAGGTATTTTTTTTGTGTTCACATTAGTTCTCGCGGTTCTCGCAATAAAGGGTGGTTCCTAATGGATCCTTCTCATATATATATATATATATATATATATATATATATATATATAGGGGATAGTTGAAATGAAAACCACTTTTATCGTGAAAACTCGAAAACTAACTAAAAAAAGCCTAAAAAACACACAATTTTTTTTTATTTTTTTCAATTTTTTAATTAAAAATCGCTAGTTTTTTTATATAAAAAAACTTTTTTTCAAAAAAAAAAAAATTTTGTAGTGCACATGTGTAATAATTCACATGTGTAGTACGCATACACATGTGTACTATTACACTTGTGCACTACAAAAAAAACTTTTTTTTTGAATTTTTTTATATAATTTAAATAGGGAAAATTGGTATGCAAAAAAAATTTGGTATGTTTTGTAGGCTTTTTTAGTTAGTTTTTGAGTTTTCACGATAACTAGTGGTTTTCATTTGAACCTTCCCCAATATATATATATATATATATATATATATATAGAGTAGGAGTTGGGTAGAAAGTGTGTTTTTCCTAGAAAGTATAGGAAGCAATAAGAACGCGACATGTGGCATTGAAGGATTTTATCTAAAAGGGCATTTATGTACTTTCACAATCTATTTTTATTTTAGGAAATTATCTTCAATAACTAACTATCCATAAATTTTGGAATTTTTTGTTTTCGATTTCTGATCTCACTTAATATCAATCATTCCTTCGTTTTCTTGTTGGAATCTATCAGCATGTTCTTGGTACTGTGTTTTAACAGCTTGTTCTTGGTGATGTGTTTTAACAGCAAGCAGATTCATACAGCTGTGTTTTATTATTCAGATTCATACAATTGTGTTTTAACAGCAAGCATATTCATACAGTTGTGTTTTAGCATTCAGATTCATACAGCTGTGTTTTAACAGCAAGCAGATTCATACAGTTGTGTTTTAGCATTCAGATTCAAACAGTTGTGTTTTAACAGCAAGCAGATGCATATAGTTGTGTTTTAGCATTCAGATTCATATAGTTGTGTTTTAACAGCAAGCAGATGCATACAGTTGTGTTCTAGCATTCAGATTCATACAGTTGTGTTTTAACAGCAAGCAGATTAATACGATGTGTTTTCTTGATGTTTCTTGACGCTGTGTTTTAACAGCAAGCATATTAATATGATGTGTTTTCTTGATGTTTCTTGACGTTGTGTTTTAACAGCATGTTCTTGGTGCCATGCATGATTAATACCTGCGACTACGGGGTCTTTCGAACGGCTTCCGACAACTGATCCGGTGCTCTCCATCCTTTCTAAAGTTATCTTCTTCCATGATTATAGTTATTTTTGGTAGGGATTGGAGTTTCGAAGTTGGGTTTGGAGAGAGAGAGAGGAAAAATCGCGTGAAATTAGGGACTGGGTTTGACTGATGGTTATCTAATTGATTTAAAACACGATATATTGACAAAATTGCCCCTAGTCTTTTAAATCAATGAATTAAATAAACTAAAAAATTACAAGATTGCCATTGACTTCATCTTAACCATTAAACACACCCATTGGATGGCCCAGATCGCTTCCTAGACTTTCTAGGAAAAACACACTTTCCGCAGGATCCCTACTCTATATATATATATATATATACTAGTCGTTTACCCGCGCGATGCAGCCGGAAATATATCGCTTAGGTTGGTGAGTTTAGGGCTATGTACGGGGCGGTTTGGTTTTGAGCCATAACCAAAACCAAATTCGCGATGCAACAGAAAACACAACACTTGTTAGTAATTCGTTAACCTTAAACTTCAAGTTTTAACAATACTAAATCCCTAAATTTATATTCAAACACAAAATTCGAATGCCTCATCTGACTCACTGCTAAAAGGAAAAACCATAAAGCAAACTAATTTGTATAAAATGCATAACCATGATTTAGTAATTGTAAGTTACCCGAGTACCTGTTGTGCATTGCTTAAAATAAAGAGCCAACACCACGACAAGGTTGGGTTTAACAGCAAATGAAAATAAGTTATCGAAATTGAAAACCATAAAAATGAATACATGTACCTCGAGTACGATATTGTTTAGCCGGTATTGGTTAGGTTTGATACGGTATCGATTCATTGAAATCGAAACTGAAACTATATAAATTAATATTGTTACCGGTACTGATGATATTGTTCGGGTGGTATCGAGTCGGTTCGTTAGGATAGCAATACTTGTGTTGAAATTTCTAAAAAAAACACTTTTCTGAAAAAAAAAACTTTTAGAAAAAAAAACGTTTTATAGTAAAGTGAAGACAAAACATTTTAAGAAAAAAAAACATCTAAAAAACTAACAATAAAAGATTACAAAATGACAAAAAAAAAGGTTTAAATTGTATTAAGGAGGGGGTACGTTTAGTAAAATTCAAGGAAAGTAATGGTACGTTTAGCAGCCCCCTTTTAATATTCATATATGCACAATTAATATGGTTTGAGATGTTATTGGTATTATATTGTCAGATTCTAAATGTTATTTGAGATGTTTATCCATATATGCACATCTATGGAAAGGGAGCACAAAAATATGGCTAAAGCACTAACCACTTATCAACCAAGGAATTAAGCGAAGTTTCTCAAGGCAATCTTAGTGTTGAAAGTTGAAACACATTCTACTAAAATGAAATGATAATGGGATGAATAGCATACCCTAAACGGGACTCCTACCGGCACTTATGGCCAAATGAAATGATAAATGTTCATTGCCTAATAAAAAACTTAAAGATGTCAAAATATGTGATTTCAACCATGATATCAAAATATGCCAAACCAAATCTTATAGTTCTAATTCACAAATAGATGATCATGATATAACAAAATGAAGTTTAAAATGTGTCTATAGCAGCCTAATTTGGTCTTCTATCTGGACCCAACAGGAATCATCTTCACAGCAGCAGCAATCGGCATGCCTAGAAAACCAATAGTCACGCTTGCAAACCACTGGGGAAGAGTGAGAGGACTTCTGTTTGCAAAGGTACCCAAATATTCAATGATTATGATCTGGAAGATGACTGTGCACGTTAAAACACCCAGAAACACATAGTTCTTTAGCATTCCTTTGAACACGTCTATTTTCTCCATCTCTCTTGAGCTGATCTCATTGAACACCTGCATTAAATCAACATAAACAAAACACGAATATGTGGGAATAGCAATAATAAAGGCCGTTACAACTTAAATAACCGACTTATCTATCACAATCAAAGCAATGTATCTATTATGCGGTTCTCGACATATTATTGGTTTTGAAATGAACGTCATTTATTTATTTATTTAACGAACCTGACAGAAGACGAATGAGTTGAAGATAAGTGTGTTGAGAACAAAATCAGAATCTGAGTTGTCAAGGTGAAAGGCTGATTTTCCTCTGGTCTGAAGGAACTATATGACCAAAAATTTGATATAATTACTGTCCCATAATGTTCCTCCACAGAAACCTAATTATCATCATAACCAACCAACAAATTCAGAGCACGCAAAACCGACCAATAAAAAATCAGTTTTTCAACTTCAAAATTCCCAATGAAAAACGCGTACCACTCTACTGTTACCACCATCTACATCAACTTTGTTCCCCAAAACTATAAAGGGGAAATTCTCCAGATCCGAAGGGCTCGCCTGCAACAAATTTATTAAACCATCGGTTAATAAAACAGATTCACATCTTTTATGTCTGACCCTGATTGATTTGAAATTGATCGGCAAATTGTTAGCATACCTGAATAAGGAATTCTTCGCGCCAATTGTTGAGATTATCGAATGACTTTTGCACGTTCACCTCATACACAAGAACACAGCGATCTGCACCGCGGTAGAACGCAACTCCAAGGCTTTGAAATCTTTCCTGTCCAGCTGTATCCCAGATCTGCAAGAGCGGAAGTTTGACCACGTGTTTAGGTCAAAACGAACTTTGAAAAGAAATTAACAGCTATGCGTATGACTTGTATAACTATATACTCGCTAGCTAGCTAGCATTGAAATTACTTACACAATGATGTTTTGTATGTAGGTTTTCACAACAATGGCAGCTCTGAAGGAGATCTTGCCACCTGCTAAATCATCCGCTGCTACATTGTATGATCATTCAAGTGATCCGTGGTTCAAACAAAGATATTCCGCTTCAACAGAAGAAGAGGAAGTAGCCAATGTTGTTAAAACCAACCCTATCCCAATATACTACAACACCCCAGAAAGATTGAAATATAGGCCATCGAAACCACAAGATTTTGGCGATGGTGGAGCGTTTCCCGAGATTCACTATGCACAACATCCACTTGATATGGGTGGTCTTAAGTAAATTCTAAATCAAGTAAATTCTAAACACTGTAATAAACCAAACTTTGGTACCTTTCAATAACAGCAGGGGTGTTTTAAGCAGCATCAAGGGCATCAGTTCTGGCCCAAACCTGTTTCCCAGCAGCCTCACCCAACAGATTTTCATGTTCTTCTGTGTAAACCTCAGACCTGGGGTTCTTGGCCATCAACAAGTCATCACCATCTTTACCCGGTTTTGACAATCATCCTCAGAATAGCTAACTGCCGGTGTACTCTGCAACCTATACATCAAAATTCAAAATGTAATTGAAAATCAACCAATCAAATCAAAATAAACAACACAGAATCACTAAAACTTAAAGCTAAATATGCGGAGGAAATAAAAAATATAGTTCAAATCAGTGTAGTTTTTTAAACAAAAGCATCAAACAATACATGTATGTTGCTCTAACTACACAATCCACGACTTTCTCTATTACATTCTCCAACAATCAAGACTAAAAAAGACACATAATCCTGCTCACATTACACAAGCTAATGAGTACATAATCTTCATCCAAATCCAATCAAGTTTATTGTCATTAACAGCTAAACACAGACAAACACCAAAGAAAAAGCCCATCTGAACAAACAGTATATGGAAACAGTTTTTAAACAAAACTCAGGCCTGTTTAATATCACAAATAAACAAAGACTGATTAGTTGTTACTTTAATGGCCCAAACAGCTTCATCTTAAGGTATAGACTTGTTTACTTTGACTAAAGTGGAAAACGCCTCAGTTGACCTGTGACTTAACTGTTGAATCTGCAAAAATCTGAGCTTCACAAAACCATACAATTTCCATCCGTGAAAGCTACCTTCTTTGGGATTCAGGGATGCATACTCGTTGTTAGGGTTCAAGATTCCTATTAAATTAACCATTCAACACACATACATGTCAATCATTATATCAATTTGGCATAAGAAATAAAATAAGTAACACCATGAACAGACGCACATCCGAACACTCCATTGTTATTTAAAAACTCATATAGAAAAGAGGATAAAGAACTTACCTAAGCATAAAGAAAGGGGCAACCAACAAAATCAACTTTGAACCCAAAGTCACAATCTGAAGCAAAAGTTTAAATGGGGCTTGCTACAGTCATATACTTCATTTAGCTGCAACATCAACAACTGAAATGAATCTTTCTAAAATTAATTGAAGAATAAAAAAAAATCCAACAACAGTGACACCCACTTCATATGTCAGAAAATCTAGCAAAAAGAACCCCACGATGACATCCAGAACATGGTGTTTAAACCACATATACCATCACAGAACATGGTGTTTAAACCACATATACTCCCTCAGCAAAGGATAGCACAATACTTAGGTTTACAAGAAAGCCAACTTACCTGAGGTAAAAGCATTCCAATCAAGCGAAATGGTTACTTATCAGGGGAGAGGAGCAGTGTCTGTGATGGTAATCATATAACCGCATACTACATGTTACAACAATGCCATATTAAAACATAAAATTCACTCAGGTAAAAGGGATCTGAGCCCGCTCTGGTAACATTAAGAGATTCTAGGGTTTGAAGGTTACCTTCGTGGTCTAAACAACCACAAACGAAGCCATCCTTTTTCCGCCACTCTAAATGCCATCCACCATCGCCGCCACCGGTGGCCGGCCGAAATCCACCGATTCTCTCCTTCTTTATAGCGTTTGCTTATTCTTTCTCTACAAACCCAAATCTGTTCCAGATATAGCATCCAATTTTCATTCTACGATGACACGATTTTATGATTTTAGGGTTTCTTTTGAACAAGAGGAAAAAGAACTCAGAGTAGAGAGAGAAATGAGAGCAGGAGGAATGTCAATTTCAAAATTTAAAAGAGCAAAAGTTGGAGCCATATGAACGAATTTTAAAATTCAAAATGACAAAAGTTGGCTGCCCAAAATTCCATGACAAAAGCAGCTATACAGCATGTGTTGAAAAGAAGTTTTCAACATTTTGTGCTTAAATGCTTGTACAATGGGCTTCAAATGGTTGTACAATGGCAAATGACCATTCTTGCCCTTTCTATATGCTTATTAAAGTAGTATAGATATATATATATATATATATATATATATAGGGTAATGCTACACAAGAAACCCTTTTTTTAGAAAACTTTGGAAACACATCATGTGGCCTAGATTGCTCCACATCAACATATGATTTTAGAGCTTTGAAGGATAGGATTGTCTTTTTATCATTTCATACACACACCCCAATACACTTTAAGTCATTTCATTCACCATCATAAGTTTTGTACTTCACCCCACCCTCTTACCAACTCTTTCATCTTTCTCTCACTAAAAAACATCAAGAACATTGATTAGTTTCTCTCTCTCTCTCTCTCTCTTCATCAAATCTCTCTCTCATCGTACACCTCTCTCTCTTCCACCACAACACCATCACCACCGCACCACCATCTGTATTGTACCTCCGGCACCACCGTAAACACCTCCAACCCTGTTGCACAACCCCCACCACCGTTGCACCTTTACCACCGCCGGGCCGACCCCCGCTGCACAACCCCCACCACTGCTACCACTGCCCCTCCACCACCGCCATCCCCCAACCCATATATTCAGTTCCTATATTCAGATGTGGAACTGAATATATTCAACTCAAAATGGCACCAGATCTGAATGTTTCCATCATCAACTACTGCTCAAAGGTCACCGATGTTGACGAGCTCTTGAGATAGTATCAATCTGAACCCGAATGTTCTCCATCCAAAGATTATATTTGGGGGAATGATCTCCATCCGAATGTTGAACTCATATCAACTACAAAGGTTTAATTGTTTGTTTTTTGATTTAAAATTTGTTTGGATTAATTTTGGGGGTTTTTTTTATGTGTGAGGGTAATATTGTTAGATGATTGAAATTTTGAGCTTGGGGACTGTGTGGATGTTTGAGTCATGGATAAATGCTTTTGGATGCGTTGGGAAAGTTTATTATGTTAAGATTATGATATGTAAATTGTAAATGGCTCATTTCATATTACACGTTACATACTAAATTTCAAGTACATAAATGGCCGGTTTCATATTATACCTTACATGCTTGAATAGTTTGAATTGTTCAATAATCGACACATCTGTTTTTATTTTTAGACGTCTAATAATCGGCACATCTGTTTTTAGAAACGAAAAGCCAAGTTTGTCTTACAGCACAACCAACGTAACACGTGTTATAGTCTGAACTCCTGTTTCACAGCTAAGCCAAGTTTGTCTTACAGCACAACCAACGTAACACGTGTTATAGTCTGAACTCCTGTTTCACAGCTAAACCATAGTAACATGTTATAGAGACATGTATTAGGGTATGACGAATTAATTGCAGGTTTTTAGTTCTGTGTACTTTGTTAGTTGTTGTTTCAGTTGTGTAAGATTAATTTGCAGGTTTTTATTTTTGTGTTAAAAAACTGTGCTTGGTTTGGTTGCTTGTTTGGGCTTTTGATCTGAATAGTAACTGTTTTTTGTTGGGTTGGTTGCTTTGTTTGGGGCTTTTGATCTGAATAGTAACTGTTTTTGTGATGTTATCTGAGAAAAAAGATTTTCTGGCTATGAATGTGTTAATATTTATGTCTGGTTAACGACTTAACGGTAATCTTATCTTTTTGTTATTAGGACGGTGATGGATTCAAGGGAAATAAGATCCAATTCTCGGGACCGTTGGTTTCGTCAAACGTGGATCAGATGCTCAAGGATCATGACCATGTTTATGTTACAGCACAACACAACTAACACGTGTTATAGTTTGAACTTCAGGACATGCATGTGTTACATGTGACATGAAACCCATGTACAACGTAACACGTGTTAGTGCTATGTATTTTTGTTTATTAGTAATATGTAATGTGAGACTCTTCTTGTTTTCTCTAGTACACGACGTTAAAACGGTCTAGACTTAACACATTTTCTATTGGAGGCGCCCGTATTTGTACCTCTACTGTTACAGTTACTATTGAAGTTTATGCATCCATTCTGGAAGTCTTAACACATGTTATAATAGAGGCTTAACACACGTTATATCATGTTTACTTTGTTGTTATTAAGTTACTATTGGAGTTTATTCATCCATTATGGAAGTCTTTACACACGTTATAATAGATGCTTAACACACGTTATACATATCACATGTTACAGTATGTATATACACATCATGGTGTTTTGGAAACCAATAGCTTATACATGACACCATGTTAGGTTAAACCAAGATTATAACAGAGGGTTAACACATTTTATCCCAGGTATACGGTGTTACGATATTAACTTGTATGTTCCATATTAACTTGTAAACGTGTTACGATCAGTATATGCACATCATAGTGTTTTGCAAACCACTTTCATACACATGAATACAAGTCGGGTTACAACAAGATTACAATGGTGGAGGCGCCCATATTTGTACCTCTACTGTTACAATTACTATTGAAGTTTATGCATCCATTCTGGAAGTCTTAACACATGTTATAATAGAGGCTTAACACACGTTATATCAGGTTTACTCTGTTGTTATTAAGTTACTATTGGAGTTTATTCATCCATTATGGAAGTCTTTACATATGTTATAATAGATGCTTAACACACGTTATACATTTCAGTCGCTTAACACATGTTACAGTATGTATATACACATCATGGTGTTTTGGAAACCAATAGCTTATACATGACACCATGTTAGGTTAAACCAAGATTATAACAGAGGGTTAACACATTTTATCCCAGGTATACGGTGTTACGATATTAACTTGTATGTTCCATATTAACTTGTACACGTGTTACAATCAGTATATGCACATCATAGTGTTTTGCAAACCACTTTCATACACATGAATACAAGTCGGGTTACAACAAGATTATAATGGTGGAGGCGCCCGTATTTGTACCTCTACTGTTACAGTTACTATTGAAGTTTATGCATCCATTCTGGAAGTCTTAACACATGTTATAATAGAGGCTTAACACACGTTATATCAGGTTTACTCTGTTGTTATTAGGTTACTATTGGAGTTTATTCATCCATTATGGAAGTCTTAACACACGTTATAATAGATGCTTAACACACGTTATACATTTTCAGTCACTTAACACGTGTTACAGTATGTATATACACATCTGTTATATTGCCCAAACATCCACAAATCTCAACAAAACAGGTTCATAACAAAAACAAATTAACGGAATCTTGAACAACTTCATCTTAATTAAAGAAACAAGAATCATAAGTGGGACACCTCATCCACCAAAGCCTAACACTCCCGATTCAGATTTAATTGGGGAAAAACATTCGACTTATTCAATGTCCCCGCATAACAAAAACTTCTTTCCCAAAAGATTTGACTTATTCAATGTCCCCGCATTAACGTCGCCTACATCCATCCAGCTTGTCAATTGAATATCTTTATGGATCTGTTTCTGTAAATTAACACACGTTATATATCATTCTAACAGGTGCTTAACACATGTTATGGGTCTGTTTCTGTAAATCAAACAACCCAACAAAAAAAACACTTACTGTTCAGATCAAAAGCCCAATCCAGCAACCAAACCAACAAAAAAAAACAATTATTGTTAAGATCAAAATCCCCAAACAAGCAACCAAACCAACAAAAAATCCCGTTCAAAATCTCATCCTAAAGTTTTCGATTTATTTAAAATACATGAACATTAACCATTACTAGATCTTGATTAAAGACAGAGGAGAGGAGAGAGAGAGAGAACATTAACCATTACTAGATCTTGACTCCGACGACGTTCCAAACTCCGGCGCCACCAACCACCCACCCTCCACCACCTTCTACAACCACCCACTATTGCCGCTATCAACTACCAACAACCCAGAATGAACCAGCCACCACCCTCCACCAACCACCAGATCTGCAACCACCATCGTGCCTCACTCATCGTGCCTCTACCGCCTCCCCTGCCCCAACCATAACGGTCAACAACACCACCGCCACAGCGCTGCTGCTGCCGTGGGTGGCTGGAAACCCACCAGTTTTCTCTCTATCTTTCGATTTCTCTGCACCTCTCTTTCTCTTTCGATTTCTCTGGTACTCTCTCTCACGGCTCTCACTCTCTCTCTAGGCTTGCAGGTTGTAAGTGTTGTGTAGAGAGAAGGGAAAGTCATGGGGGCTAGGGTTTTGATTCGGGGAGGAGAAAATGAGATCTGTGATTTTAGAGAGAGGGAATTGAGAGAGCTGAGATGAGATTGTGAATTTGAATTTGATATGAAGAGAAAGAAAGATCAAGTGCATTAAATAGAGATGATAGGACTTGACAGTGGAGAGAGAATGAATGTACTACCGAAAATGCCCTTCCAGTTGACTAATGGGTATTATAACATTTCTTTTAAATATAATTGTTACCAAAATTATGAGAGCCATTGATCAAGTTATATGAAAGCTAATCAATGGATGACAATGGGTTTGCATAGTTTTTTAAAAAAGATAGAGTTTCCTATAGAGCCCAACCCTAATATATATATATATATATATATATATATATATATTTGAACGGCCAACAAAAGAGGAAATTTTATTAGAAAATATACACAACGTACAAACACAAAAGAGCATCTAGCCAGCAGCTAAACCTCGAAAACAGACCACCTCGACGGCAACATACAGACCCCAAATTGACAAAACATTAATGAGCAAAAACATCAAAACGCATCCAGTTCTCTGGAAGGTCAAAGACACTGATGTGGGGTAAAATACACATATTTGTCCCGTGTAAATTGTATAATTTTTGTATAATTTTTATTTAGTTTTAGTGTTATATTATATTATATTATGTTATGTTTTGGCAGGTCCTGGTGCAAATGGAGCGAAGGCGAGTAAAAAGGAAATAACTAATCAGTTGAGTAGAGTAGACCGTCAGTGAGTGACCGAATACAAGGACAAGAACATCAATTTTATTATTGTCTGCATATATTATTATTATTGTTATATGGCATCCCTACTATTTCCTACATATCCAAAAACCAAATGGGGGAATAGTGCCAGGCAGCTGCTTGGCACTCCCCCATTTGACCAACACGTTTTTTGTTTTATATCCATTTTAAAATTACGTTTTTCCCCCAGCTCAAAATAAAATTACGCTTTTTGTCCCCATCTCAAAATTACGATCTTGCCCTCAATTCAAAATTACGACTTTGCCTGGCACTCTCCCATTGGACCAACCAGTTTATTATTTTATATCCATTCTAAAATCACGTTTTTGTCCCTCTTTAAAATTACGGTTTTGCCTCCGGCACAAAAACCAAATGGGGGAATAGCCTGGCACTCCCCCATTGGACCAACACGTTTTTTGTTATATATCCATTTCAAAATTAAATTTTTGCCCCCAGCTCAAAATAAAATTACGATTTTTGTCCCCATCTCAAAATTACGATCTTGCTCTCAATTCAAAATTACGACTTTGCCTGGCACTCTCCCATTGGACCAACCAGTTTATTATTTTATATCCATTCTAAAATCACGTTTTTGTCCCTCATTAAAATTAAGGTTTTGCCCCAAGCTTAAAATAAAATTACGCTTTTGTCCCCAGCTCAAAATTACGATTTTCCCTCCATTCAAAATAAAATTGTGGCTTTGCCCTCAGCTCAGAATTACCTTTTCGCCCCCGGTTCAAAATAAAATTTTGTTTTTGCCCCCACTTAAAAATTACGATTTTGCCCTCTGTTCAAAAATGTGATTTCCCCCGTTTAAAAATTGTGACTTCGCCCTCAATTCAAAATTACGTTTTTTTTCCCATTTCAAAATAAAATTATGTTTTTGCCCCCAACTCAAAATTACGATTTTACCCTCGGTTCAAAATAAAATTGTGCTTTTGCCTCAAGCTTAAAATTATGATTGTGCCCTTAGTTCAAATTTATATTACGTTGTTACCCCAAGTTAAAAATTACGAATTTGCCCCTGTGAAAATTTACAATTTTGCCCCAGGTTCAAATTTACAGTACTTCCATTATTTTAGCTTTTGTCAAATTACGATTTTACCACAGTCAAAAAATACAATTTTCCCTCGGTTAAAAATTACAATATTGCCATTGTTTTAGATTTTTTTATCAAAACTATAAAAGTGTTTTGTTTTAATTGATTGACTCGATTTAATTGTTTTTCGTGTCAATGAGCTGACTAACACTCGCTCATTATTCGGCCATCGCCCCGCAACACGGGCGGGGCATCAACTAGTTTTTAATACAAATTCATTCAAACCTTTAAATATTGCAAATTTCTTTACACTTTTGCCAACCAGTTGTTACCAACGAGTCTGAAGTTAACTCCAATAATATTAGTTTCAGAATTCATATTTGATCTAAATAAATTCTAGAAATTACTTATCAAATTTTAACAACCAGTCTAAAAACCCCTGGGACTTGTCTCAGTGGTTATGCAATGAAGGGATAAGGCTTGGGACCTTATGGTCTCAAGTTCGAATCCTGAAGCACACCCAAGTTTTCTATTAAAGTGCATTTACTCTAGAGAGTCCTGACTTTTGTGGAGGATGCAACTGCCGGGGTTGCCGGTGGGCTGGAAATTTTCTCGGAGAGCACCAAGCCAAACTCTGATGCCAAGTGTGGGCCCGATTAATACAACATAGTCTTGAGCCAAAGTGGGGTGGAGGGCCTGCTAAGCAGGTGCGATATCTATCGCCTGTTGTAGAATATCGCCGTTAAAAAAAACAACCAGTCTAAAATAAATATATACCTCTTATAAGGGGTAAAATCGCTCTACTAGTTACGAACAAAAAGGAAAATAAGGGGATTGCATTTATTGTTACCAGAGACAATTGGCATAAAAGTAGGGTGCCATATATTAATTTTGTTAAAGAAAGTTGGCATATGATATTATTTGAGGAGAGAAGCCGGCTACAAAAGGATTTATATATAGGAGTTTTCTATTGGCACACCCCGTTGTCTATTCGTACACTTTTCCAATTCAATACACATCGTATAGGCCTATACGATGCGTATTGAAATAAAGTAGAAGACATGGCAGACTGATAGGTGCAGGTTATGTCTGGCGGTGGGCTTCATACGCATCGTATAAGCCTATACGATGCGTATCAAGGCACTAAATTTTTGAAGTTTATTTTTTGGTGTGTTGTGTCAAATGCGAACCCGATAAACGAAAGAGATTTCGAGCAGGTGGTCGATGACATGATAGATAAAGTTCTTGACACGATCATATCCATTTTCAAGTTTTAGGAAATGAAGAGGATTTCGAGCAGTTAGTCGATGACATTATAGATAAAGATCTTGACACGATCATATTCATTTTCAAGTGTTAGCTAGACTAGACAGTACAAGATGAAATATATTAAAACATTCAAGCCCACCAGTCTACAATGTGTTATGGTGAGATTCTTCAAGCTTGCACAGTGGGAGAAAAGACCAGCAACCCTGTCAGTATTGTCATAATGCAATGAGACATAACTGAGATTTAAGCGGCGTGTTCCGATAAACGTTTATTGACATTGTTATAGGTGATGAAGAAACCCTACAACGAACATAATCCGAGATTGTCTAAAGAAGCTCTTTTATGGTGAGACTCTTCAAGTTTACACAGTGGGAGATAAGACCAGCACCCCTGTTAGTATTGTCATAATGCAATGAGACATAACTGAGATTTAAGCGGCGTGTTCCAATCAACGTTTATCGACATTGTTATAGGTGATGAAGAAACCCTAAAATGGAACATAATCCCAGATTGTCTAAAAAAGCGCTTTTATCATGTGTTATGTGGTAACAAGTACCAAGGGGATATTCAGATCTCTATTCGGTTATCTTTCCGAGCTTTTACACACGAATATGTAGCCGGTTTATTTCTTTGACCGTTTACTTGTCGTTGTAGTGGACGCCTCCATTTGACTTGCGGCTCGCTTTGGTCATGCCACTTCGGTACAATCGTCTTCCGAATCATTAGTTTTCACTTCTTCATCCTCCTCTTCATCAACTATCTTGTTCTCTAATTCCACTTCGTCTTCTAGACTTGTCTTAACTTGAATACAGTCCACGGCATCCAAATGATCCTTTAGGCAAATTGCCATCTCTATTAATTCCTTGTGTTAGTCTTGTTCTTCGTATGGACAATACCCTGCCACTAAGAGAAAACACACTTTCCGAAGCTACGATGGAAGCTTGGACCGTTAGTATATCACGAGCCATGGTGGCTAGAATCGGGAATTCCGATTCTTTTGCTTAACAAAGCTCCATAATGTTTTCATTGAGCCTTTTACGAGTCGTCACTCATTTCCACCAAATCCCAATTGCACCATACATCCATATTGCGATTATGTGTGAGTGTCCCAACAACATATGGAGCGGATTGAGGAGCCTTGTTGATGGATGGAGAGTTGGTGGTTTTGGAATTCTTGGTTGCCATAGTATCAAATGAATAAAGAAGTAGAAGAATAATCAAGAAGTAGATGAATATGGTGTGAGGAATCGATTCTTGGTCACTATTTATACTTACTGGAATCGATTCCAATGGTAATAAGCATCAAATGGGCAGTTTGCAACGGCTAGGAATCAATTCCAACGGTAATAAAATCAATAAAGGTAAGAATTTAATGCACCGATTTTTTTTTTACCGAGGAGCCGGTTCCGGGTAGGAACCGGGTACGACCCTATTTTTTTTATAAAATGTGGAACCGGGTAAGAACCTACGGTTTTTTTCAAACCGGAACCGGTTCTTCTATACAACGGGTAAGAACTGGAACTGGTTCCAGGTAGGTTCTACCGGGTCGGGTTTGGAACTGGGTATTATGCCCATCTCTAGGTCTGCATCATAACATTTCTTTATTGAAAGGTTAATACATGGAATTACAGTATGATGAATAAAAAATATTACAATGTAAGAAAGGTTTGCTACGACCCTATACTAACAAAACAATCACGCAAACTAGCCACTTGGAGAAACTTATGTTACCACTTATTGAATCAAACGACTCAAAAAGTAACATATAACCACACTCATGAATAAAATTCAAAAAGTAAAACAAATTTAAAAACAACACAAGAACTTATAAAAGATGTTGCATTTCAATTAGTTTTGAAATATTCATTTGTAAAAGGAATGGCGAATGAGATCATCCCTAAGAGGATTCCTCTATTTTACTAATTTCGTGAAAATAACGTTAAAAGAGGGGGATGGTTAATCATGCATCATTTGGTGGCGTTGATAGACGAATGACAAAATGGTACATGCACTAGTCGGCCCTTGTCCCGATTGTTGAGTGTTATATGCCTTGTGTGTTAGCGTAAATTATTATTAAATAATTTATGGTGCCCTTATTGATCATTTATCTAATAACCAGATCAATATTTACCTTAATATCCCTATAAAATTAACTGGGCTTTATTTGATGGACATAAATGACCGTACTAGTTAATTAGGGTTTCTCCTTGGGTGAAGCATATAAATACAGGTTATTGGGAACCCTAAAAATACACCATAAAGTTTACGGCTCCCCTCACTACAATCTGTTATCATCCCTCTCCATCCTAACTGCTCACCCTAAACGGGAACCGATCAAGATGGCTTCTTCTTCACCTCTTACTACTACTGGATTGTCAGGTATGTCAAGATCCCTAAAGTGTTTTTCCATTAGATATTCAAAGAACTGATTAACATGTGGTATCAGAGCTATGTTACTCAGTTCTTAGATTCCCTTATGATCTGGAATTGAAATCGGAAAAAACTAAGTTTTTTATTATGACAAATTAACGGTTTCTTTAACTTCAAGATATGTTAATGGCTATTTTTAGTTCACGGTCAAAATTAAATCCCACTTTTCCGCCTACAATCATTAAAAGTGGTCTGACACTTTGACTTCAAAATAAACAAATGAAACGAAAAAGTATTTTGTTAATTTGGGAACTCGCCAATTTAGCTTTGTATTCATAATTAGTGGTGAATTAACTTTAAGATTCAAAACTTACAGTTCATCAACGTTATTAGAATTGTTCTTAGCTTCCTTATGTTTTAGTTTTTTTATATCGAATGTAATTTTAAATTAATTATTATGTGAACTTTTATGTGAGTTATTATATGAATGTCTCATATGGTATCACCTAATTTTGTGATAGATTAGATTTTGATTATGTTTTCAAAAGTTGTGTAACTTTATCTCCAAGTTTCGTATAAATATTATTATATTTTTAGTTTATAAACGTATAATTAACTTGGATAGATAGACATGAGATATTTCGAAATTATAATCAAAATCCCTTAAAATTAGTTGAACCAGCCTTATCGGATTAACTTCATTGTTTCACGGGATCAGGTTCACGGGTTAAATTTATAAAACCTTACTTTATTATGTTTTATAAACCTAACTTTTAAATAATCATTCAACTAATTCTTTTGATTGATTTAAAATTTGCTTAACTAAAATAACATTTTTTCAAGTTCTCACTTCTGCCCAAAGGTGATGTGTTTACTTGTGGCGTTATTTAGTAAACTTAAGCATAGTCACTTAGGTGTATATCCTTATTATATGAACAAGCATAGTGTAATACTTGCTTTATTACATTTGTTCATATGATATACACATGACTTCTGCCTAAGATACATGAGTGTTTCATTTTCTGCCCAAAGGTGATGTGTTACACTCATGTCTCGCAAACTTTGACTTGTGCCTAAAATTATGGTGTTTCAACTTCTGCCCAAAGGTGATGTGTTACATCTAATCTGCATAGTCTGACTGTTCATAATACTTGTATGATTGGCCATGGCCAAAGTGAAAACCTTCATTCAAGTAGAACCTTATTTAAAATTGGTGTGTATAAATAACGTTATCACAGCTTCCTTAGTTTAATGGTCTTAATTTCTACCTGCCTTAGTTTTAGGTTACCCATAAGTCACTCTAACTTCTTCTTTCTTTTGCAATGTATCTTATTCTTCTCATTTTAATCCACTATCAGCTCCTGTTATAGCTATTGATACTTTGACTGGTGCGAACTATGCTTCGTGGAATGATTCGCTTAACCTTACTCTCGCACTCATGGAGTTTGACTGTGCGCTAACTAAAAACGCTCCCCCTGCTCTTACTAATAAGAGTAATGAAGCTGAAAAACTACTCCATCAAAAGTGGGAGAGAGCTAATCGCTTGTCTCTTATCTTCATGAAAAACTCGATAAGTCATGCTATCAGGGGAGCCATTCCTGACGCTGCTACAGCTAAGGAATATCTGACTAATGTGGAGGCTCAATTCCAAGGGACGTCTAAGGCGCAAGCCAGGACCCTCATTCTGAATTGGTGACTACAAAGTATGATGGGATCAGCGGTATTCGTGAACACATCCTGAAAATGAATGACATGGCCCAAAAGCTCAAGGGATTAAGCATGGAGATTAGTGATGGCTTTCTGGTGCATTTTATCATGACGTCTCTGCCCGCATCTTATGAAGCATTCAAAGTCAACTATAACCTTCAGAAGGACCAATGGAAGATGAACACGTTGATTGCCATGTGCGTGCAAGAAGAGGAACGTCTGAAACTGGAGAAAGCCGATGTTGCTTACCTGATGACTGCCAACTCGAAGAAAAGGAAGGGGAACTACAATAAGAAGCCTAATGTAAAGGTCCAAAAGCGGGATGCAGGTGCAAGTGCTTCTGGCTCTAATGACTCCAAAGGGAAGATTCAATGCAAGTTCTGCCGTAAGGTGGGACATAAGCAGAAGGACTGCCCGGACTTTAAGGAGTGGCTAGCCAAGAAAGGTGATAATCTTTTCGTGATACTTGAGTCCTTTAATTTAAATGTTCAATCTAATACCTGGTGGTTTGATTCTGGTTCTATGGTTCATGTAACCAATTCCTTACAGGGATTCCATACAATCCGGAAGCTAGAAAGAAACCAAAGAACGCTTAATTTGGGAAATGGAAAGCCGCTAGTAGTCGAGGCCGTGGGAACATTAGATTTAGTTTTGAAAACTGGTTTAACTATTAGACTTTATGATACCTTATATATTCCTGAGATTACTCGGAATCTTGTATCAGGACCAAAGTTAGACGTAGACGGTTTTCTTGTTTCTCATGGTCATGGCAAACTTACTATTAGTTTTAATTCTCAAATATTTGGTTATGGCTTATTGGATGGTGGTCTCTATCGATTAGAATTAGATGATGATTTTTCCAAGTCTTTGTTATCATATAATATTAATGAGAACTTAACAAAGAGAAAACGCAAACGAGACTTAGAAACTTCATCCATGTTGTGGCATCAACGTTTAGGCCACATTTCACGAGAACGCTTAACGCGACTCGTGAAGGATGAGGTCTTACCACCTCTCGATTTCAATGATTTTGGAACATGTGTCAAATGCCTTAAAGGTAAAATGACATCAACGAATAAGAAAGGTGCCACTAGGAGCTCTAATTTATTAGAACTCATTCATATTGATATTAGCGGCCCTTATAACATCGCTGACATAACTGGACACACTTCATTTATCACGTTTATTGATGATTATTCACCTTATATGCACTTGTATCTCATTAAAGAAAAATCTGAATCTCTCACAACTTTTAAAGACTATAAAGCTGAAGTTGAAAAACAATTAGATCGTCAAATAAAAGTTGTTAGATCAGATAGAGGAGGCGAATATTATGGTCGACATACTGACGTGGGTCAGGCTCCTGTTTCATTTTATGAGTTTTTTAAGGGCCTGGGGATCGTGAACCAATATACTATGCCTGGTACTCCTCAGCAGAACGGTGTTGCTGAGAGAAGAAATAGAACCCTAATGGACATGGTACGCAGTATGTTAGCCAACTCAGGTTTGCCCTTATTCCTCTGGACCAAGTCCTTAAAAGCAGCTGTTCATATACTCAATAGATTTCCTTCGAAGTCTGTCCCTAAAACTCCTTATGAACTTTGGACAGGAAGGAAACCGAGTCTTAGATATATGAAAGTATGGGGTTGCCTTACTGAAGCTAAACTTTATAACCCTTTCTTAAAGAAACTGGATATGAAAACAACAAGTTGTTTCTTTATTGGATATCCAGATCACTCAAAGGGTTATAGATTCTATTGTCCCCCCCCCATGTCACTCGTATTGTAGAAACCAAGCGTGCCGCGTTTCTTGAGGACTTTAAGGTCAGTGGGAGCAATGAAAATCCTTACAATGATTTACAAGAAGTACAAGACGCGGGGGAGAGACACTCATCCATTTCATTACCTCCTATTACTACTCCTCTTGTACTCGATGCTGAACTGCATGTCACTGCACCACCTCCAACTCATTCAGAATTAAATGTTGCTCCGCATGTACTTGAGAATGAAGGACCCTCAAATGTCGACGTTGAGAATCAACCTAGGAGGTCATCTAGGGCAAGAAGGCCTACTAATTTTGATGATTATGAAACCTACCTAGCTGAAGCCGTATTTGAAGATGGAAAGTTTACCGATCCTACCTCTTACAATGAAGCCATTAGTAGTGATCAGTCTTCTGAATGGAACAAATCTATGATTGACGAGCTTGACTCCATGAAGAAAAATGATGTTTGGGATTTGGTTAAATTACTCGACGATGTTAAACCCGTAGGATGTAAATGGGTCTTCGAAACAAAACTAAATCTGGATGGAAGCGTTGAACGATATAAAGCAAGATTGGTTGCAAAGGGCTACACTCAGAAAGAGGGAATCGATTATCAAGAGACCTTTTCACCTGTCTCTCGAAAAGATTCCTTAAGGATCGTCTTGGCCCTAGTAGCTCATTTTGATTTAGAGTTGCATCAGATGGATGTCAAGACTGCTTTCCTCAATGGATACTTGTATGAGGAAGTGTTCATGAAGCAACCTAAAGGGTTCAAACCTGAAGGTCAAGAACATCTTATCTGCAAGCTGAAGAAATCCATATACGGTTTGAAGCAAGCATCACGTCAATGGTATCTTAAGTTTGATGAAGTCATGAAGAAGCAAGGCTTTATGAAGAACCAAGTGGATCAATGCACCTACCTCAAGATTAGTGGGAGAAATTTTGCTATACTTGTCCTTTACGTAGATGATATTCTATTGGCAAGTAATAGCTTAGATATGTTGCATGAATCGAAGCGCTTACTCTCGCATAACTTTGACATGAAAGATCTTGGAGAGGCTTCTTATGTTATTGGCATCGAAATACACCGAGATAGGAGAAATGGAATTTTGGGCTTATCACAAAAGGCTTACATTGATCGTGTCCTTAGTCGATATAACATGCAACACAGCTCTCCCTCTGTAGCTCCAGTAGTTAAAGGAGATGTTTTCGGTTCTTTTCAGTGTTCGAAAACTGAGGATGAAAAGGCGCAAATGAGAATGATACCTTATGCCTCAGTAGTTGGGAGCCTCATGTATGCTCAAGTCTGTACTCGTCCAGATATCGCTTATGTTACAGGGATGCTAGGCCATTATCTGTCTAATCCTGGCCTTGATCACTGGAAAGCAGCGAAGAAAGTAGTTCGATATCTTCAGGGGACGAAAGACTATAAACTGACTTATAGAAGAAGTGACGTTTTGGAAGTGGTTGGTTATTCTGATTCTGACTTTGCTAAATGCAAAGATGACAAGAAATCCACTTCAGGGTATATCTTTATGTTAGCTGGCGGACCTATTTCATCGAGGAGTCATAAACAACAGCTAACTTCAACATCCACTATGATGGCAGAATACATTGTTGTATATAACGCTACCTGTCATGGAATGTTGCTAAAGAATCTGATTACTAGACTCAAAGTTGTTAATTCCATATCTAGACCATTGAAGCTGTACTGTGATAACTCAGTTGTCGTTAACTTCTCGAACAGTAACAGTTCGACCGGAGCTGCATTATATCTTGATACATAGTATTTGTTCGTACGTGAACTTGTTGAGGAAAATAAGCTTTGTATTGAGTATATAAGTACGAAAAATATGCTTGCGGATCCGATGACTAAAGGTCTCCCACCTAAAGTATTCGAAGAACATGTTTTGAAGATGGGCTTTTGTAAAGACCTTATTTAAATGCATATTGTACTTACTTACGTTTAATGATAAAAATTTCCTCATTTGATTTGTTTGTCTCTAACTACGTTTCGCTAGCCTAATGACGTAAAGACTATTATTATACAAATCATCGTTTAAGGGCTTACTTGTAAATTGATCCTTATTTTGCTTAGGTTTTAAATTTGGGATTGTAGTATGATTAATGGGGGTCCTGAGTTGAATAACTGACTCAAAGACTGTATTTTTCTGCTACACTTTTAAAACTAAAATGAGTATTAACTCCTAATCAGGCTTATCTAATACTCATAATAAATGATCATTCGGCCAAGTGGGAGAATGTTAGCGTAAATTATTATTAAATAATTTATGGTGCCCTTATTGATCATTTATCTAATAACCAGATCAATATTTACCTTAATATCCCTATAAAATTAACTGGGCTTTATTTGATGGACATAAAGGCCCGTACTAGTTAATTAGGGTTTCCCCTTAGGTGAAGCATATAAATACAGGTTATTGAAAACCCTAAAAATACACCATAAAGTTTACGGCTCCCCTCACTACAATCTGTTATCATCCCTCTCCATCCTAACTGCTCACCCTAAACGGGAACCGATCAAGATGGCTTCTTCTTCATCTCTTACTACTACTGGATTCTCAGGTATGTCAAGATCTCTAAAGTGTTTTTCCATTAGATATTCAAAGAACTGATTAACATTGTGTCCAAGGCTTGATGTAAAACTACTATCGAGCCAGGGGTCTCACTGGAAGCAGACTCTCTATTCCTATGGGGTGGAGGTAAGGTTGTCTACATCTTACCCTCTTCAGACCCCACCTTAGCTTTACTATTGATGGGATTTACTGAGTATAATGATGATGAGTGATTATCCTCAAAGTAATCTAGTAAGAAAACATGCTTTAGACAAATGAGGGAATGTTTAACTAAAGAAGAAAGGAGAAAAAAGCCAAAGCATTATGTAGGCAAAAATCATTAAATATATATCAAGCTTTTGTGACATCTATTTCCTTCTTAGTCAACCTTGATCCTATCTTAATTTGTTTGATTCTCATATGTGATTAACATCCAATCATAAGCAAAAAGAATTATTCACAATGGATTTATTTTTGAAAGAAAAAATGGATATGATCATGACTCGATCTGTCAGTATATAAGTATATCTTTATCCACGAGTTGACCACGACTCGACCCGTCAGTAAACCTAAGGATCACTACTATACATGTTAATGAGATGATTGTTAAGGTGATCACCATCTTGCTTAGTAGGCCTTACTAATAAAGATAAAATCTGGACGTAAATATGATTCATTAACATCTATTCAAACTGCTATAACTCGTTGGGTTTCATATGTTGATTTTTTCTTTATTTCAAACTATCTTTTAGTTAAAATCTAATCAACTAACACCTTAAAACAAGGAAAATTGGTTTTAATAAACCAACCTTTGTCCCGTTGGTAAATAATAATCTTACCTACGTAATTGGTATACAATAATCCTACCTATAAACATGTTGGTACTCAATGAACTTCCGTTAATTTTTTTGAACTGAAGTTAATTTTTAAGTTTTATTTATTACACAAAAAGTCTCTGTAGTTGTAATTTACTAGTTTTAACTATTTTATAAAACAAAAAAACCTCAAGGGACTGTAATTTACTAGTTTTAAAATAGTTAAAACTAGTAAATTACAACTACAGGGACTGTTTGTGTAATAAATAAAATTTAAAAACTAACTTTAGTTAAAAAAAAATTAACGAAAGTTCATTGAGTACCAACATGTTGATAGGTAAGATTATTGTATACCAATTATATAGGTAAGATTATTATTTACCAACGGGACAAATGTTGGTTTATTAAAAACCAATTTTCCTTAAAACAATAAATATTTATTTAAATAAACGAAGATATTACAAACATTATAATTATTAGATTTAAAAAACCTATTCCTGTCCGCTAAGTGTATACAATATTTTCTTTAACAGTTAAGACTATTAGTACATTTGAACTTAGAGAGAATCAGAAACATTTAATGAGTAAAGATAAACACTTTTTATATTGTTGATTGATTAACAAATATCGATAATAACTTTAACTAAAACACATTATGTATTAAATCTTAAACACTTAAGCGATCAACGAGAAGTGATTTAATGTGACTGATCATCTCTTTTCCAGCATGATTATAATCGTCACCACGCGTATAAAGCACATCACAAACTCATGCAAGATTAGTTGGAGGCATAAGTAAAGGTCTCGGGACTTCCGTTGGCCTTAGAGACTCTTGATTTATAACTTTCCAACTATCTTCAACTAGTTTTGTGAACAACTCATGTGTTTGCTTTTGGGTATCAGTGGTGATCAATTTTACTTTTTATCAAAACTGGTTTGATATATATTATTAATTAAATAGGTAATTAATAAACGCAGCGGAATAAATATATTAATCAACACCAAAAACGAACCGAACAGGATCATGGTTACAAACATGCAAACACGGTATACAAAATTATTAATCTACCGATGAGAAAAATTATACCTTAGTGGTTAAAGACTTACCTTTCGAGACACCGATGTACAATGAACGAATTGCTAGAACACGAACTATAACGGGGTGCGTCGGGTAACCGGTGGTGTTCAACTGAACAACAGCGATTGAACAAAATTGTGGTACTGTTTTAATATGAAGTCTTCAAACTTGAAGCCAAAATGAGTGAGCTTGCAAAGAAAGAATCTTTAAGGTGAATCTACAAGACCCATCAAGAAAACTTAAAGAATCTCAGGGTCATTGAATGCGTAACAAATGTGGAAGATATATGAAACACAAGATCCGACAAGAAGTGCTAACTTGTGTTGGAAAGTTACTTTTTTCTTTTAGTGCTTAAATTAGGTCATAGTGGCAAAATTAGGTTTGTGCACTAAAACCAAAATAATAATTATCTTTGATTATTAACCGGGTACCAAACTAATATATGTGGAACAAATTCAAGACACGAAATAAAGCCCGAGAATAACTTAATAAACGTTATATATATTATTTATAATTAGTCTAAATAATATATCCGTTTATTTTGTTAATTGTTCGTGAATACCAGTTAATCGAGTTAAGTGGATTTAGTGTTCATTGCCCAAGGTGTAACTCTCATGGGTCATAGCTCGGTCAGCAGCGTTGACTTATCGAATCCGTACATATAAATCCAACAATCTCCCACTTGGACTGCCTTCGATAAAATCCTCAACGCAGACAGTCAGCGGCGCTCTAGCTACACATGGCTGCCCCCAACAAGGTATGACACTTTAAAGTCATTAACCAAAACACCTTTCCATTAGTAACAACTTACTATTGCAAGACAATAGACTTATGGTAATTGTTGTCATTCATCCTTTCTGTAAAAGACATATGGCGTTCAATTATTATTGTTCTCGATCATAGAGTCAAAGTGGTCCGAACAAACACACAGTAAGTTTGGGTAAGGCCTTACACTTCACCAGTTTGAATCAACGAGGGCGCCACAATGTCTAACTGTTACATATCATGTAAGAGTACAGAATCCCTTATCGACTACATACAACTCCCACTGAACTTCAGAACTATTCCCAATTAAAGCCTTTATGACTGGCAGTTACGCGACAGCGGTTGACAATAATCAAAGAATAATCCTTGGTAAACGGAAGTTCTAATATGTATCTCAGGTCAAAGGATACTAAATGAGTATACCAATTTCAAAACATCTTATGACTAAGATCCATGAGGATGATTTGATGCGAGTTACATCCAACGTCATTCTCAACGAGGTTTGTGAATTTGGAAGTCAACTCCTTGAGTCCAAAGTCAGAATAGTCTTAATTCAGAATCGTTCCCACGAGTCTAACCGACTACGGATAATTTAGAATACAAGATTCATGGATTAAACGTATTAAAATCGAACACAGTTGTAAGATTCAAACTTTGCGTTTAACCAGTAAATCAAAGGTGAATTCAAAAGGTACAACTGTTTGAATGTTCGTACATCCAAATACTAAATCAAAACATATGGCCAGCTAATCTAAGACCGATAGCATCCCTATGTTGGTCATGCTTGTCCTGAGTCATCGGTTTAGTGAACGGGTCTGCTAGGTTTTGATCTGTGTCTACTTTGCTTATTATGATGTCTCCTCGTTCCAGTATTTCCCATATATAGTGGAACTTTCTTAGAATGTGCTTGGCCCTGTGATGAGATCTGGGCTCTTTGGTTTGAGCAATGGCTCCTGTGTTATCATAGAACACCTCGATTGGTTTCTGAATACTTGGAACCACATCGAGATCGGTGATGAATTTCTTCATCCAAGCAGCTTCTTTTGCAGCATCTGATGCAGCAATATATTCAGATTCCGTGGTTGAATCCGCCACTACACTCTGCTTGGAGCTTTTCCATGAGATAGCTCCACCATTTAGAGTGAATACAAATCCTGATTGTGAGCGAGAATCATCTTGGTCACTTTGGAAGCTAGCGTCAGTGTAACACCTTACAGTGGGCTCTTCTTCCACTCCTCCAAACATCAAGAACATATCTTTAGTTCTTCTCAAGTACCTTAGAATGTTTTTTACTGCAGTCCAATGGGCAATGCCAGGATTTTGCTGAAAACGACTGGTCATGCTTAAAGCATACGAGATGTCAGGTCTAGTACATAACATAGCATACATGATAGAACCAATCGCTGAAGCATATGGAACTGCTTTCATTTGCTTAATTTCAATGTCCGTTGTAGGAGATTGCGATTTGTCCAACACGGTTCCTTTAGTCATAGGAACACCTCCTTTCTTGGAGTTTTCCATTTTAAAGCGTGTCATTATTTTGTCTATGTATGTACTTTGACTTAGCCCTAGAAGCCGCTTAGATCTATCTTTGTAGATCATGATTCCTAGAATATAAGCTGCTTCTCCAAGATCTTTCATTGTGAAGCAAGATCCCAAATAGTGTTTAACTTTGTTAAGCATAGGGATGTTATTTCCAATGATTAGTATATCATCCACATACAGGATGAGGAATGATATGGTGCTCCCACTAGCCTTTCTGTAAACACAAGGCTCATCTTCATTCTTGACAAAACCAAACTCTTTGATCTTCTGGTCAAAACGAAGATTCCAGCTACGAGATGCCTGTTTGAGTCCATAAATGGACTTATTCAGTTTGCACACCCTATTAGGATATTTTGGATCAACAAAACCGTCTGGCTAAACCATATAGACATCTTCAGAGAGATGCCCATTAAGAAAAGCGGTTTTGACATCCATTTGCCATATCTCGTAGTCATAGTACGTGGCTATGGCAAGCAATATCCTGATCGATTTGATCATAGCAACGGGTGAGAAGGTTTCATCGTAGTCAATACCTTGAGTTTGAGTGAAACCTTTCGTAACTAGCCGTGCTTTATAGGTGTGTACATTTCCATGCATATCGGTTTTTCTTTTGAAAATCCATTTGCTCCCTACTGCCCGAGATTCGGGGGGTAGCTCAACCAAGTCCCAGACTTGATTATCACGCATAGATTGCATCTCAGCGTTCATGGCTTCCAGCCATTTCGCAGATTCAGGATCTGAGATAGCAGATTTGTAGTTAGCAGGTTCATCATTAGACTCATCTACTACTAAGACTTCAGCACCTTTGAGATGCCAAAGGTATCTGTCAGGTTCTTTACGAGTCCTGCTACTTCTGTGAACGCCTGTGTTCATGTCTGATTCATCAGCAACAATTTCTTGTTGTTCAGACGTTCCGACTTCATCAGCTGTTGTTGTTGGTTCTCGAATTTCTTCAAGATCAACCACATTATTTCCAGTTCCTCGATTAAGAAGTTCTTCCTCAAGAAAACGTCCCTTCCTTTTGATGGAAATAATATTTGTATCAGGATGATAGAAATAATATCCGCTTCTTTTATAGTATCCGACGAAAACAACCTTTTCGCCTCGAGGATCGAGCTTATCATCAGAATCACTTGTGATGTATGCATCACATCCCCATACTCTAAGGTATTCCAAATTGGGTTTACACCCATGCCATATCTCATATGGAGTTTTGTTTACCTTTTTAGTCGGAGCTAGATTGACAATGCGGGCGGCAGTCATAAGAGCATAACCCCAAAAGGAGTGAGGCAAGTTAGTTGTACACATCATCGATCGAACCATATTAAGTAGGGTTCGATTTCTCCTTTCGCTCACGTCATTAAGTTGGGCTGTGCCAGGTGGAGTGGGTTCTGAAATTATTCCACACTCTTTCAGATGATTGAGGAACTCTAAGCTGAGGTATTCGCCACCTCGATCTGATTGAAGTACTTTTATCTTTTTAGTAAGTTGGTTCTCTACTTCATTTTGAAACTCTTTGAACTTTTCAAAAGTTTCATGTTTGTGCTTCATAAGATAGACATAAGCATATCGACTATAATCGTCAATGAAAGTAACGAAATATTTTTCATGGTTTCTTGTCATGGTTCTGAAAGGGCCACATACATCAGTGTGAATGAGTCCTAGCAGACCATTGGCCCGTTCACCAATACCAGCGAAGGGACGCTTTGTGAGTTTGCGAGCTAAGCAAGATTCGCAATCATTAAAGGAGTCTTGTCCAGTGGATTCAAGAATCCCCTCGGATTGGAGCCATTTTATGCGTGTCTTACTTATGTGGCCAAGTCTACAATGCCATAGAAATGTTTCATTAATACCATCTTTGTTGCATTTAGAAAGATTATATATATTATTGTCAGTTTGAACATTTATCTCATAAATACCATTTCGAGGTTTAGCCTTAAAATAAAAGATATTATTCAAGTAGGCAGAAATAGCAATACCATTAAAAGCGTACTTAAAACCTTGTTCAAACAACAACGAAACTGAAATGATGTTCCTAGTCAAACCAGGTGCAAAAAGACAATTGTTCAAAACAACAATAAGACCAGAAGGATATGTAAGATTAAATGTGCCAGTTGCTAGAACTGGGACTTTATTTCCATCGCCAACAATTAGCTCCATGCTCCATGGTTTCAGTTTTCTCCACTTCTCAGGCTCCTGCAAGACATTAATGATGTGATAACCACATCCGGTATCAAATACCCATGTGTTGCTAGAAACAGTAAAAAGCTCAATAACATATATTAGAATACCTGAAGAAGTGCCTTCTCCATTAGCCTTCTTCAATTTGAGTTTGGCAAGATACTCGGGACAGTTACGTTTCCAGTGTCCCATCTTGTTACACTCAAAGCATTGCCGCTCTTCAGGAAGAGGGGCTTTCACAGCTTGTTTACTCTTGTTGGTGGCAGGTTTGGCAGCAACGGGAGTTTTTCCTTTGCCTTTGCTGTTAGAATACCTTTTCTTTGTTTTGGGCTTCTTAACACCACCAGATCGAACCATTAACACTTGGTTTATTTTGTTGGAAATGTTCATCTCTGTCGTTTTGAGCATCCCTTGCAGCTCTGGCACTGTCTTTACCCAGTCATTCATGTTAAAGTTCATAACAAATTGATCATAGTGACTGGAAAGAGAGTTGAGAATGAAGTCAACAGCCATCACATCTAGGAGAGGATAACCAAGTTTGTTTAATTGATCGATGTAGCCTTTCATCTTGAGGACATGAGCACTAACTGAGGAACCCTCTTGCATTCTACAGCTTATAAGCTGTTTCATGGTGTCATAGCGTTCCTGACGGGCTTTTTTCTGGAACATGCCCTTGAGTTGCTCAATCATGTCTTCCATATTCTTTTGGAGATCTGGGGACATGGTGGCTTGCATGAGGCAAGCAACTTCTATGGCATCTTCTTTGTGTTTATCGAAAGCCTTCTTCGCAGTAGCAGAACCATTTTCAGGTGCCGCTGGGATTGGGGTTTCCAAAACATAAAGCTTCTTTGCCATTTTGAGAACAATTCTCAAGTTGCGGTGCCATTCAAGAAAATTGGTGTTATTCAGTTTATCTTTCTCAAGTATGGACTTGAGAGCAAAAGAGGAGTTGTTTTCAGATGACATCTGTTAAGCAAAAAATTATTTAATTAGTATTTTCGATGTATATTTCCTTATTTAATTAATGACCCATTACAGTAATTAGAACAAAGAATGAGAATCTGGCTAGGTCAGTATTAAAGGCAGCTGTGGCATACACTTTAGTAAGTGACTAGGCAGACTGACAACGAGTTTAATTGTGAGAATTGCACAACTCTCGGGTATGAGGCCGCTAAGACAACTCTTTTCTTATGCATTGATGCGTTTAGCCTCATCTATGCCGACGTTTTACTTTCAAGACAGCTGGAGCATGTGATGAGAAAAGAAAAAGTAATAGTCGTCCTAAAAGAAGGTACTTGTGGAAGGGCCGGGTGTGTCAACGAAACCCTTGCACCTTGGAAGGATAAGCTAGTCATCAAGTGCGGTGCTGTGGCTCCAAACATTGATGGTTCGCATTACGTTCCAAGTGTAGCTTGTGATAGGATGGCATAGACTATTGATTTTAATTATGGGTTAATTTTAATATTTACCAAATAGGGTCGCAAGAGCCAATTTTAGTATATATTTTAGTCGTGACATCTTGATGAACCCTTTCATCTCTCAGGACACTTAGTTTTTAAATAACCTATTAAAACTAAGTTTGTCGCGACTTATACAACCAATTTTGAGTTAATAGAATTCTATTAAGTTAATAGTTTTGGAAAATTAAATCTAGTTTAATTTGCAAAAACTTAATTGATTATTGTTCGTTTTAAAAACAATCTTGGTTTTATAACAAAATTTTAACAAGTTGTAAAACAATTTAGAACTTGTTTTAATGTGATTGTTTCAATATTTTAAAACTCCTTTTAAAATCATGTTGGTATTTAGGTTGGTTATGTTATAACAAATTATAAGATAAAAAGCAACCACAATAGCAAAATAAATATGTAAATCTATATGGCCAAAAATTGTTCGATCTTGCTAGAGCCTTATAGCAAGATCAAACGGGTCACGGGGTCACAACACACAAACAACCACAAGGATGGACTTGAGTACATCCAGTCGTCTCGAGTAACTCCCACTGCCTTCATGACTCCTGTTTAGCGTCTTTAGTTTTGTCTCCGGGTCTTCGTTTATTACAGTATTTTACAGAATACAATAAAGGAAGAAACCCTATCTATTACAACTTTGAACCATCAAGGTTGCCAAAAAAATAATATCAAAACTGAAATAAAAACAACACTTTGCTTATTACATATTCAACATAATCACAAGGTTGGGCCATATTTACATATTCCACAACAATCACGAAATATACCGGGCAATCTTTTGGTCAAGCAAAACAAATAAAATATTGACCAAAATAAAAGTTGCCCCTAAAATTATTTAGAATAGAAACTTTAATAAAATTAAAGTTTGTGTTCTAATTTCGGTTAAAAGACCGGTACCGATTTGCATGTTGTAAGCAAGGCTCTGATACCACTGGTATCAGTGGTGATCAATTTTACTTTTTATCAAAACTGGTTTGATATATATTATTAATTAAATAGGTAATTAATAAACGCAGCGGAATAAATATATTAATCAACACCAAAAACGAACCGAACAGGATCATGGTTACAAACATGCAAACACGGTATACAAAATTATTAATCTACCGTTGAGAAAAATTATACCTTAGTGGTTAAAGACTAACCGTTTGAGACACCGAGGTACAATGAATGAATTGCTAGAACACGAACTATAACGGGGTGCGTCGGGTAACCGGTGGTGTTCAACTGAACAACAGCGATTGAACAAAATTGTGGTACTGTTTTAATATGAAGTCCTCAAACTTGAAGCCAAAATGAGTGAGCTTGCAAAGAAAGAATCTTTAAGGTGAATCTACAAGACCCATCAAGAAAACTTAAAGAATCTCAGGGTCATTGAATGTGTAACAAATGTGGAAGATATATGAAACACAAGATCCGACAAGAAGTGCTAATTTGTGTTGGAAAGTTACTTTTTTCTTTTAGTGCTTAAATTAGGTCATAGTGGCAAAATTAGGTTTGTGCACTAAAACCAAAATAATAATTATCTTTGATTATTAACCGGGTACCAAACTAATATATGTGGAACAAATTCAAGACGCGAAATAAAGCCCGGGAATAACTTAATAAACGTTATATATATTATTTATAATTAGTATAAATAATATATCCGTTTATTTTGTTAATTGTTCGTGAATACCAGTTAATCGAGTTAAGTGGATTTAGTGTTCATTGCCCAAGGTGTAACTCTCATGGGTCATAGCTCGGTCAACAGCGTTGACTTATCGAATCCGTACATATAAATCCAACATTTGCTCCTCTGAGATCCCGTATTGCTTCATGTAACATTCGACACTAGAAGCTACATGGTTTCTTTCTTGTTCCTCCTGTCATTTTATATTTACCACAAGTTACAACCCATTGTTTTTTAATACAACCATAAAATGAATCATGAAGTTTTACATACCTTATGTGTGGCCATGTCATCCATAAGCCTTAAACTCAAACAAGAAGCTTTGACAATAGGAGGATAGGTTGACACCCATTCAAATGTATCCTCGGTCACCGAATCATCCCCATAAACATAACATTTCGCGATGATCATGCCGTAGGCACAAGTAATAAGTGTAACGGACATATGTTCCTCAACGGTTGGAATATACCTCTCATTTGCCCATCTGGCTTCAATTAAGAGATTTCGAGTGTACTCTTTAACCTAATAGGTTTCGTGTTTTCAAAGGCAAAAAAATGGTTAGTTTGTAGAACAAGAGAAACGGATTGTAAAGATCGAACTAGTTGCATATTATGTACCATCTCTTTTGTATAATAGCTACGGTATGTCTTTCCCGTCTTCTCTAGGAATTCTTTGGCTTCTTTGTGAACATCAAGAAGTTCTTGGTATATCGGCTTCATGTATTCAGGAAGCATATCCAAGCAACTTATCGACCATCTATGTAAATCAATCACATGACAATAAATTTTGGGATTTTTTGTGTATCTAATGTATAAGTAGAAGTGAATTCTTAGTTACCACTTACTTCTGAATGGGTTTAGTAAAGATCTCGAGCTCTTCGTATGTACCATAGTTATCATATGTGTCATCCAAAATGATCACAAGATTGCAAGCTTTCATTAGAAAAATCCTTGATTCAGAATGTTGAGGCTCGAAGTAGACCGCCCATATCCAAAAGTAACCTTCGACTATTCTGTCCCGAACATAAGGTAGTTTGTTGGAGACATCAAAGTTCTTCCACCATCTGGACAAACATATAATCGGTTATTGGTTATACATCTCATTTGACTAAAAAAATAAATCAAATAACTATTGTTTTAAAAAATTACTTGCTGATTTGGCTAAGCTCCTTTCGGTGAAGTTCTTGGAGTAAATTGAAATCTAACTTAGCAAGTGTTAGTAAGTCATCATTATGAGAATCTTGTTGTTGGTAGATTGGTATGTAACGCAACGTCTCTACTCGTGGCAATCTTTTTCGAAGAGGTTGTTGTAGTGCTTGATGTATTTGACTTTCAAGGGAAACGTCGTTACAAATGTTTTTCTTGATTATATTCCCGAGATGATATCTTGTAAACTCGAGGGCTTCGTCAAGAACTTCTTCGCCTTCCACCCGCATATGTGTAGCTTCGTACAAAGATAACATCCCATGAACATCAGACTTCAAAAAGTTACCATTTTCATTCTTGTACTTGTAGAATATTCCTATACATGAAAGAAGGAATTATTGTTATAACTAGAGTCTCATATTATACAGTAGACATGATAGGTGACAGGTTAATATATATGACTACGAAGTAAAAAAGTTGTTTCAGTGCGGGTTGGTACACCTTCTTCCAAGTTTAAATCCGTTTAAACTAATGATTATAGAAATAAAACTTGACATATTTCAATCTTTTCTGACTTGTTAGATCAGTTTGACTTGTTTCAATTCACGTAGCTTTTTTTTATGTAACTTGTTTGAGAAAAACAACCACAACATAAAAACACATATTCATGATCTAA
The DNA here is from genome assembly GCA_030545235.1 of Helianthus tuberosus. Taxonomy (NCBI): domain Eukaryota; kingdom Viridiplantae; phylum Streptophyta; class Magnoliopsida; order Asterales; family Asteraceae; genus Helianthus; species Helianthus tuberosus. The sequence goes on along the minus strand of CM060417.1, from coordinate 113,973,388 downwards.
GCATATAACTGACAAAGTGCAAACAATATAGTACGTTGAAACATTGAAGCCTTGTTGTCGTAGGAGTCTAAACCAAAGTGAAGTGCTTTGGAGGTTATCATCGTCGATCCACTGATCCCCATACATAAGATAAATACTCTTTAAGCATTCCTCGATTTCATCCTCAAAATGATACGCTATACCAAGGCGTTGGACCGCATCAATAAATTCCAACAACTTAATATGTTGTGTTGGTTCTATTGATCTAGCGATCACTAGCTCTTTCCTCATTTTCTCCCTTAGTTCCGTAGCACGTTGCTCCTCACAAGCTTGATCCTTTCTCTACATGTACAATGAACAATTATCAATAAGGATGAACTCAATTACTCAAACCATATTATTTCATATCACAATACAACGCGAGAAAGCGGTGGTGTAAAAAGTACATACCTCATTATACGAGAGAAATTGATCTCCCCAAATGCTACGATGGAAGTTCACCGTGCTGCGGACGGCTTGCTTAAAACTTTTGTTGTGGTTAAGGGATGTAGGAGATTTAGACTCAGGCATGTTTTTAGTATATGTTAAAGACAAGGAAAAACTAGTATAAATGGAATTATGAAGGGAATGATAGATGTGAATGATATATATAGGCATTCTAAACTGTAAGTCAATTTGAATAGAGTTATACCAAATAATATTAGAAAACAAGTGGGCAAATTTCAAAGTGGTTAGTGCTAGCAAAGACTGACTAGGATTGTGGAAAAACAGGAAAGGTAAACGTATAGTACAAGCAAAACTTTATTATTTCTAATAATCCCATATATATATATATATATATATATATTTGAACGTCCAACAAAAGAGGAAATTTTATTAGATGTACACAACGTACACGACAAAAGAGCGTCTAGCCAGCAGCTAAACCTCGAAACCAGACCACCTCGACAGCAACATACATACCCCAAAACGACAAAACATTAATGAGCAAAAACATCGAAACGCCTCCAGTTCTCGAAAGTCAAAGACACCTCCTTAGACCTGTTTTTAACCCATAAAAAACTAAGAGTCTTGGTCTCCTCCACCACTTTAGCCAAAGAAGCCACTTTGCTGCAAAAGATGACTTCATTCCTCATGCACCACAACCTGTATACCCCAGTCAAAACAATAGCATAAAGTGCCTTTTTCCTCTTATTGGACCCATGGACATAAATATGTAAACTAAGTAAATCCTTAAAATAAAAAATGAACACATAAGGTAATTTGCACCACTTCAGAATTATTTGCCCAAAACACTGAGCAAAACTGCAAGAAGTGAAAATATGTTCACTAGTTTCAGGAAAATCACCGCAAAAACAACACAGATTCGAGCTAACTTGGATGTTTCTTCGAACCAACGCTTCTCGAATCGGGAGCCGTTCTTTTTTCGCTCGCCACGCGACTATATTCACTTTGGCGGGAACCCATTTATTCCACAAAAAAGTGGAGTATGGTTGCGTAGGATTAGAATCCTGAATGACCCGTTTGAAATTTCCGACCGAAAAAGTACCAGAAGCATCCAAAGACCTGCTCCATCGGTTCTAAGGAATTATAAGTGAATTGTTGTTTTTGATAAATTAGAACGTCCTTGAAATTCTCAAATAAAACCCTGGTTTTGACCGACTTAGATAAACTACATCTTTTTTGATACTTCAATCGGTGTGTTCTACACATTAAATCATCTTCCCCGCCTTTTCCCTTCCCCTGAAATTCTTCCCCACCTTTTCATCAAGCAGTTCTCTTCGTCGTCGTCAAAAACCGCAATTATCCTAATCTGTGTTCAATCGAGGTAATCATTATATATTGAAGCTCAAAGGATGAACTGTTTCAACAATCAAGGTTTATTCTTTTATCTTCACATGCTTGGATCTTGTATTTTAGGGTTTGTAGTTTTTGTTGATTTTGGGAATTGGGTGTGGCTAATTAAAATTTTGTAGTTTTTGTTCATTGCAATTTCCTGCTATGTTGCCTTAAAGTGAAAGGTTTGAAAATGCACACCACCTGCTCGATGAAATGCTTCAACCAAACTGACCTTTATCTCACAGTACTTTCCAACAAGGGCGGACTTACCCCTAGCCCAAGGTGGGCGGGCGCACCCCCAGGAAAAAAAAATGTAGTGCTATTTTCCGTTGAAAATCCCGTCCGCACCCCTTGGATTTTTTTGTCCGCACCCCTTGAATTTTTTCATCCGCACCCCTTGGAATTTTTCGTCCACACACCTTAGGTAAAAAACGTTATCGATTTATATTTTAAATTTTTTTAGTAAACTCTAATTAAAAAAAACTACCTAAATTATATAAACTTATACTAACCAACTTAACCCAAATACCAAATACCTTAACCCACTATTTCATTAAACATAATTAGCCCACTAATTACTAGCCCATTAACCAAACTCAACCTAAGTTCAAACTATAATAATTAAAATAAGCCCAATAGTCCCTTAGAATTCCTCCCGCCCTCCCTCTCTTGGGTTGTCACACCCCAACCGATGGCGGAATCATCGGGGCATGGCACTGAGCGAAACAGATTGTCCAGAAGTTTCCATAACAATTATCAATACTATTCAATTTAAAATAATACGTCCCATACCGTATCTCAAACAGCAAAATAATTGTTACAGACAAAAATCCAGGCATATATTCTGTTCCGACAACTCAGATTTAAATAGACAGCAATTGTTTAACTGCTTCTAGAGACCCTTAGTTTGACCACTACAGACAACTATTTGTTGGGCTCTAAAGCTTTATTTTAGCTTCAAATTCCTACCAAGTGTGCGTCCTAAGCACCTGTCACATACGTTAAAATAAAGTCAATACATATAATGTAAAGGTGAGCATACAAGTTTGATAATAGCATATAGAGTTCGAATTCGTTTACGCATAACCAGCACGTACACATAGTGAAATGAAGCACGTTAGTTATCGACATAGATCCATCGATACCAATGACTGCCGGTTGACAGCCCGAGGCAGTTCGCAATACATGATTACCACCGTAATCCATGCAAGTAAATGATCCTTAACAACCCCCGTGTGAACGGGTGCTGAGTCCAAACTATAGTACTATCGTTGCTAAGGCAGGTAGACAGCATTCCATGTGTAAACATAACAAACAAGCATTCATAAGCCACGTATAACATGCATTAACGGTTAGCGTTCAAATAGTATTGAGTAGTGTGATTGATGTGATTTGAATAGTTGTAACGTATGTAACACCCAAAAGTGCTTAAAGCAAAAAGGGATCGAGTATACTCACAGCGGTTTGATGGATTGAAGGGAACGCTTAGCGAGTAAGATTAGCCTGAGTAGATTAGATCGTATATCGATAAGTGATGCGTAAAACGATACGAAGTATGAGTGAGTCGGATAGTAGTTCGATCGGATGGTGATCCGAGCGGACAGCAATCCGTGCGGATAACAATCCGTTCGGATGGTCATCCGGTCGGATAGGTTATCCGGTCGGATGACTATTCGAGTGGATTGTTTCTTCCTATGAGGTGAATGTGTTTGTGTATGATGGTTTGACTTTTGAAGTTTTCGTTGTAGCATTTTGAAAACATTGAAGTATCTCTATCTTTCAAGTCGGTCGATCGGATGACAAGTCTTGCGGATGACAATCCGTTCGGATGGTCATCCGGTTGGATAGTGATCCGGTCGGACGGCGACTTTGTGATGAGGTTACTTGTTAAAGGCAAGTTCATGACAGAAGTGTCATTCGATCGGATGACAATCCGATCGGATGGCAACCTTGTCTTTGAACATGTTGAAAATTGTTTTAAGTCTTTGAAGTCTTAGTATCTCATGATCCGAAGAGTAATCCAGTCAGATGGTTGTCCGATCGGATTGCAATTCGTTCGACACTCAAACTTCAGTTAGGATTGTTGTTAAGGTGGGACCCAAGTGTAATCCGTTCGGATGGCAATTCGTTCGGATGACCTATCCGATCGGACAACAATCCGTTCGGACAGTAATCCGTCCTGATTGTCCTGTTCGTCCTACACTTGGTCGTTTTGAAGGTTTGTCGCTATGTCGAGGCACTTTGACAACGTGTTAGCCAACAGAACCCTTAGTTCGACCCAGATGACCAACCCGACCAGGAATCACCCTAGTTCGGCCGGTTACCGACTCGGGACGGTTGGTCTTGGCTAACCCGAAATTGGTCGTCTCGTGGGTAGAATCCGGATCTTGAGCTAGTACAACACTACAATCGAGTAGAAGACTAAGTCGGGGTCGGATCCTATCGGTTTCGAGTACTTGGAGTGCAAAAGAGTTGAAAGAAAGTTGGAAAACATCTTTCAATCCTTTCTCACCACTCTTGTGTCGAGATCTTTACAAGATCTTCGTACGTTTGCGTGGAAATCGGTTAGATCTCGGTTGTTCTTGGTGGATTGAAGTCAAAGCATGAAGTTCTTGAAGAACACATGATGACGTCATCCTAGAACACCCGAAATCTAGTGATTTCATGGTTAAAAGTTAAGATTTGAAAGATAGAAAGGTGTATGAGTGCGTGTAGATCAAGAACGTACAAGATTAAGGGCGAGATCTTACCTGGATTGAGAGAAATCAAAGAAAAGGTGAGGAGCACGAGTGGTTCGGACAGAGAGTTTCCAGAAATGGAAAGAATGATAAGGACAGGGGTATTTATAGGATTCCAAAAGAGGAAAGGACTATCCGATCGGATGGCATATCGCCCGAATTGACCATCCGGTCGGATGACATCTGGGTCGGATGGCACTTGTCCTGTCGGTGAGGCTGCTATCCGATCGGATGGCACCTGGGTTGAGTGTTTGACGTGACGATTTTTAGCGTTTTGATTTCGATTGCGAACGGTTCGTCACGATAGGGTTTCCTAGTCAAATTACTTTTAGTCCCAACTACTTCATGTCTTGCATAATCTCTTCTCCACTACTTATCACAGTTCGATTGCGATTCGAGTTCGAGTTGATTGCGTTTCGAGTTTCGATTGAGTTCGATTGATTTCCACAACATATATATATATATATATATATATATATAACATGCACAAGTAACACATAAGGCACACACACATGTATAATAACCAAATTAAGTCGAGTTGCGGTTCGTATCACGTTTCGATGTCGAGTAGCATAGCTTGATTATTGATTAGTTAACTTTATCGCATTGTTACTTCCTACAATTCACAGTCGTAAGTCGATTTGATAGCGATTAGCAAATATCGATTTTAGCAAGGTACAACACTTACTCCACATAATACAAAAAAATAAAAAGATTACTATAAGTCAAATCCGTTTAACCGGTCGTTGACGTTGAACTTGACTTTGACTTTCGAAAACACGGGGTGTTACATGGGTCGTCTCCTGCCAACGATCATCGAACACAACAACAACCACAACAGCACGTCATCAGCTGCCGCAAACCACCGCCGTCCGACACCAAAGGGTAACAAAATTCTTAAATAGGTTTGAAATTTCATGTGTTTTAATGTTGTTTATGGTTGTTAAGATGACTTTTAGGGTGATTATGTTGTTTAGATGATTTTTAGGGTGATTACACACGATTTCTAGGGTTGAAAATTAAAATTAAAACATTATGTTATGGAGCGATGAACTTATGGATCAATTTGTTTGTGATAGGAACCATGAGTAGGGACGTTATGGCGCGATTTCTTTTGTTTTACATGACCCGACCCGATACGAACCGATTTTTTTACTTATATACCTAGGGGCCTAAAATTTTTAAAAATGTTCCGCACAGGGGCGGATGTAGCATATAGTAAGGGGTGGCGTCCGCTACGGCTTGTCGTTCCGGCGGTAGTGTAAAATTAGTGTAAATTTTGGAAAAATTTGACGTTTTTTCTATTTCGTTACCGCTTATTTATAAAACGTTACGGCTTGGCGCGAATCCTAGATCCGCCACTGGTTCCGCACCCCCATGGAAAAATTCCTGGGTACGCCACTGCTTTCCAATGATATGCTTCTCAAGGTTATTTGCCTGTGTTGCATGTTTTTGTGGTTATAAATACATGATGCATCGTGTGCATAATTGCTTGTTTTTGTTATAATACATGATGCCTCGTGTGCATAATCGCTTGTTTTTGTGGTTATAATACATGATGCATGGTGTGCATGATTGCCTGTTTCTGTGGGGTTATAGATACATGACACATTATGTGCCTGATTGCCTGCATTGTATGCTACTGATGCTAGCTAGAATCAGCTTATTTTGTCTAAAATTGGTCATTTATATGAATTATTTTAGAAATTTATTGGTTAATCGAATAAGATTCAGAGTTAGCTTGCGTTTTGTTTTGACCACCTGTTCGAGTCGAGTTTAGTAGTTTACTTGTTTAGTTTCTGTTTGTGATTTTCAAGTGCAGTTTATCTATTTTCAATCGATTGCCTTTCTTTAAAAAAAAGACCCGACCCGACCCGAAACCCGTTCTGACCCGGACCAAAACAACCATTTTTTATAAATTCATTATATCTTTCACCTGTTTTATTGCTGCCGTTCAAGCTAAAGGCCCAATACAGTGGGCTAAAGATCATTATAAAAACCGTGGAGGCTCACTTCTGGTTTCTCGCGAGAGGTAATGGACGGGGATTACTAAAGGCGCTAAATCCTTGGTCAGCTATTCGTGGTTGTCTAGTTTTGGGAGGGGCTCGTTGGGAAACAAGGAAAATTTATAACTTTTTTTATATCTTCCAACCCATTATATGATTATCTAGTTTGACTGTTAGCTGATACATCAGTTGCAACAATCTTTATTAATTGCATGATCAGTTATATTGATATTTCCTCTTGAAGCTTTCATTAATCTTCCCACCGAGTGATGTTTTTTCACAACTCTTGCAGCTTGCTCTCATTCTTGTCTATATTGCTGGTAGCTTGTAGAATACTTTGCTAATGTTTCATTTGTAAAAGCATATAAGGTCCTAACATATGAAACTGCCTGCAAAATTAGAAGTAATATTGCATCAAGTAATAGTGTAGTTGCCTAATTAGGTGCTACATGTTGCCAATCTTAATATACTCCAGAAAAAAAAAATACAATTACATTAGAGATGCTATTACAGAGGACAAGAAGATAAAAAGGAAAATAAAGTAACCTGTTCAGCAACGCTTGCTACTTCAGCATATGCATCTTGAATAATCTCAGCAAGCCTATGGAGAAATATATTTAAATATTTAATATTCCTCCGGCAGCCACGATAAAAGGACCAGCGGCTAAAGTGATTAGCGCGATTTGCCAACAGTTTATGAATCTAATTGCAAGGCCACTAAAGAATGTAGCCATGTTATGAATATAATTTCCAACCTGCAGCAATAAAACTAATCAGTTATATGAAGAAAATATTGGTAAATAATGAAAACTTGTTACAGTTGAACCTACTTTTTCACTTAGGTCTGACTGGATTAGCAATACGTCACTCAATACTTGGCTCACGATGTCACCATTATTCCCATAAGTGTCGAAGAAACTCATATCCTGATTAAGGAGTACTTGCACGCATCTTGACCGAATAACAGCAGTCTGCCTTTCTCCAGTAAGAATCCAACATGAAATGTATAGACAAAACCCAGTTCTCGTGAGTACCCCTATAATCTTTTCTTGTTCGTTTTATATATAGTTTGCCCAAAATTAATATCCTATTAGCCTAAATAATGTTTTGTTTATTGTTTTTTGGTTTTATGTATAAATAAAAAAATATAAACATTTTTTTAAACAAAAGAGCCGGCTCGACGAGCTGCGAGCTGGCTCGAGCTTTTGACGAGCCGAGCCCGAGCCCAACTTTCCAGCTCGTTAAGAAAAACGAGCCGGCTCGGCTCGATTCGATTTTTAAATGAGCCGAGCCTGAGCCCACCCTGGTTCGGTTCGGCTCGGCTCGTTTACAGCCCTACTTCAGCTTGAACAGCAGCAATAAAACAGCTTGGGCTTTTACGTCCCAACCTTGGGCCTTCAACTGAAACACATAACCAGGGCCCAACTACATCAGAACATCCCTGGCCATCTGTAAGTTACGATGAATTTTATCAGCCCAAACCCGGTGCTTACAAACCCGGAAGCCCAACTCAGAAAGACTAGTAGCAAACCAGCAAACCCAGGAGTAATACATCCGAGAATAACAAACCCGATAATCATACTCGGAGACACCAGGAGTAATACAGCAAAGCTGGAGCCAAACTCGGAAATGAAGCACAGAAACCACGGACCTGGAATAAGAGAACCTGAATATATACATAGACAGTATTGCGGCCTAACCAGTTGACCCTGCAGGTCTTCGTAATACAATCAGCCGTTTTTACCATTTTACCCCTGTAGATATTAATAAACTTCTACATTATAACACTTCGCCATTGATGCATGCTTCGATATATTCTCCAAACATGATGTTTCCAGCTCTCGAGGTCCATGAGTTGTGAATATACCACCTCCCAAGAGCCCAAGACAACTCGAATAGCAGCAGCAGACATTTGTTTCTGTTATCACAAAAGTGCTATTTTTTTTTGTTTTCTTGATTAATCTTTTGATTTGTTCACTATAATATGTTCTCCAATATGGGGATTTGTGTTATTGCAGCTTTCACTATTGAAATATCCAACATTTGATTATACAATACTTACAATTAGTATATTAATTCAGTGTGTTTTTTAGCAATCCACCGTAAAAATGTCTGACAAAAAGAAAAGGGGAGCTGCCAAATGTAAGAAGATGTTTCTTGATCCAAATAACCAAACAATTGAATTCGATGAGGAGGGTTTAGCAATTGGAGCAAATGCAGGGAGGTTTATCTCATTCGCTTGTTTAGAGTTTAGGACAAGGATTCCTTATTATAAACTAGTGAAAGACATAGACGAACAGAAGTACGTTGATGTATGGGAGTACATTAAGGTATCGCTGTTTTTAAAATTTTTAGTTTTATATTTATTGCTCTCTATGATTTACTTTGTTTTAAATACGTAGGAAACTTGGAAGATACCTAACGATAACGCAAAAGATACAGTTATTAAACAAGGAAAGGACTCAATGAGAAACTTCCGATGTACACTTACAAATGGTTACGCTCGAAAAGATAAATCTCCTTTTGAAATGTATGCTTTTATGGACAGAAGTCATTGGGTTGATTTTGTTTTAAAAGTAAAATCCAAAGCTTTTAAGGTATTCTTTACTTAATTAATTGTTGTTGTTATTATTATTATTATTATCATTATATTTTGTAATTAGTCATAACGGGTTTTATATATTATATGAAGAAAACAAGTCAAAAAGCAAAGAGGAGTGTAGCAAAGAACACTGATCGTCCCCATGTAGGTCGAATGGGATTTGTTGGTTTACAGAAGTTTGAGGAAGATAGATGGAATCAACTTTTAGAAAGCCACCCACACCTACATAACCTGGAAGGTGAAGATATACGACGATATGCTATTAGCAGAGCGTGCTACAATTTTGTCACAAAGTTATATGAACTTCCAGCACATCTATTTTCAAATGGTGAATTGACAGGAACACTTCACGACATGGTAAATATGTAAATTCATCTTATATAATTATTATTTGTAATTATTATTTTATTATGTTAATCAATTTCTTTTATGTCAATAAATTTTACAATAGTATCATAAAGAGATAGAGAAGAAGAAAGATGGTACACATGATGAACGTGGAAATGATGTAGTTAAAATTAACTTGCATTCGAGAAAAAAAAAAAAAAGAAGTCTAAGGGGGCACAAATAGTAAGAAAAGAGATTGACGCTATACAAAAAGATCAAGCTCGTGTTGCTGCAGCGGCTCAAGCGAGCTCGATTATTCGACTACCAAAAATTAAGGTACTATATTGTAACGTATTATTATTTTTAAATAAGATTATGTTTACGAAAAATTTTATGTGTTTGCAGTCGATAAGTACTTGTGATCTTCTATGTCCATTCGAAGACTCCTTCCCGGATATGATATTAGGACATGGACAGGTTTATCCTACTTCTGTTAGGATTTTAGATAAAAGGCCAATACATGACGACTATGTGCAAGTCCATGTAGATGATGTAAACCAGGAATATAAAGGTTATCCTGTCCCGCCACACACAATGATTGAAAATGAAGTAATTAATATGGGCAGTACACATAGAAAATTTATTCAGTGGCCTAGAAAAGCAATCAAGGTATATTTAATATAAACAATAACCATATATTACTTTATTTATTGTTACATATATATATTTTTTTTTGATAATGTACAGCTTCTAAATACTATTACTCCACGACAATCCATTGCCCAGCATCAGCAACCGGCCCAACAATCTGAGTATTATACGCCCGCACCGGTAGGTGTTTTTTATTTCAAATTATAATTAGTTTAAACTAAAATTATAATGTTTTTTGTCAATGTAGTATGATGAAGGACTAGTGACATTTCAAGAAGAGCTAAACACTGGCACGGGATTTGTGGATTTGGTAATCACTTTACTCTATAATCTATATTTATTCACTTATAATAAGTTGGAATAATAAATTGTTTGATAGTGTCATTTGTTAATGTAGTTGACTAACTCAATTCTGATACAACCAACTCATACTGAGCATGTCTCGGATCCTAAAGCTTCTAAGTTTGTTTCTGATCCTAAGGCTCGTGAGACTTTGCCTTGTCCTAAATCTACAGAGCATGTCTCTGATCCTAAAGCTTCTAAGTTTGTTTCTGATCCTAAGGCTCGTGAGACTTTGCCTTGTCCTAAATCTACAGAGCATGTCTCTGATCCTAAAGCTTCCAAGGTTGTTCCTAATTTAAAAGCTTCCAAGGCTGAGTCCGATCCTAAAGCAACTGATGATGTTTCCGATTCTAAGGTTGTAAGAATAGCTGCAATTTTGAAAATGGCAGAGTCAAGGCCTAAAAAAATATATGGTTTTGCGGAACAGTTGGCGACTTTATCTACCAAAAAGATCTCAGTAAAAGTCACTTCCCCCTGTGGGATGTATAAGGATGATTTTACAGAGGATGTTGAAGTAGAGGAGACGATGACGTTATGTGTCAATGGTTTATTGGAACTAAGTGTTTTGCATTGGTATTCCATGTAAGTTCAATAATTTTTTTAATGTTCTTTTGTAACATTTTTTTATAAATAATCAAGTGTTACTGACTTTATCTTAATTCCTTTTGTTTTTTTTAATTTTAGGTATTTATATGCATATGGGGGATTTAAAGGTCATGATAAAACTGCATATTTTAATCCACGAATGATCCATTTTGATGTCTGCGATAAGTATGAAAACTTTGTCATCGATCATATTAAAGATGTGATGGATCATCATAAAGAAAGGCACTATTTTATGGCACCGCATCTAGCCTGGTATTATAATTATTTTGATGTTTATACTTTATTTATTTATTTATTTCCTTTTTTAATACTAAAACATTAATTGTTTCCAAAACATTCATTTATGCAGGGGTCATTGGTCGTTAAGTGTGATTTTTCACAATCCTAGCAATCATAAGTTCTACCGATACATTATTGACTCCAAGAAAAAAGGAAAGAGTCCTGAGAGTTACATCATTACTAAATTATTTGAAAAGGCTACGGGAGAGAGCATTATATGGCAAATGGTTAATGTAAGTTTTTTTCTCTTTCTCGTTGTATTTCTATAATTTAGTATGTTAAGCATTTAATTGTTAATTCAATGTGTTTAGTGCCCTCAACAAAAGAGCTAATGGGAATGCAGATATTATGTCATGAAGGCCATGTATGATATTGTGATTAGTTTTTTTTTTTTTTTGAAAGGTGAGTTTTATTCAACAGACGGAACGTCTCACACCCCCCCAACAGGGGGCCCCGTCACCCCACTCCAGCCGCTTGACTTAGGTTGTCTTAACCGGGTCCCCGTCAAGGCATCAGAGTTTGGCTTGGGCTCTCCCCGAGAAAATTTCCGGCCCCCTGCCACTTGACAGGAGTTGCACCCTTCACAAGAGCCGAGACCCTCTGGAGTAAATACACCGTAATAGAAAACTCGGGGCCCCTCGGATTCGAACCCGGGTATACACCCGGTTCAAACCTTCATTGGGAAAGGTACAACCACTGCGCTGCAGTGGAAGTGCCAAGAAAAAATTGTAAGTATATTTTATATGTATTTTATATACTTTTATAAATATATATATATAGGGGAAGGTTCATTGGGGAACACTAAAAAAGTGGGGAACAGCGGGGAACCGACTCAAACGAACTCCGATTGGACTCATTCCAGCGGCGTTGGAACCGGCTCGTCGAACCCTAACTAAGATCTCTTAACCCTAAACCCTAAATCCTAACTCCTAAACTCTAAAGCTAAAAAATAAGGCTAAAAACTAAGCTAAACCGTAATATCTAAACTATAAACCCTAAAAGTTAAGCCCTAAAGGCTAAACCTAAAGCTAAACCCTAAAGGTAAACCCTATAGCTAAACCCTAAACCCTAAAGCTAAACCCTAAACCCTAAATCTAAACCCTAAGGCTAAACCCTAAAGCTAAACCCTAAAAGCCAAACCCTAAAAGCCAAACCCTAATATATTTAGGGTTTAGGGGTTATGATTTAGGGTTTAGGGTTAAAAGATCCTAGTTAGGGTTCGACGAGCCGGTTCCAACGCCGCTGGAATGAGTCCAATCGGAGTTCGTTTGAGTCGGTTCCCCACTGTTCCCCACTTTTTTAGTGTTCCCCAATGAACCTCACACTATATATATATATATATATATATATATATATATATATATGATTATAATCTAAATTTTATCTACTTATCTTTTATAGATTCTCCATAGCAAAGAGCCCCTCACTAAACAACAAATTGACAAATTTGTAGAAGATACATTGAAGAACTTTATGATAACTTTGGGAAGCGAATGAGGCATGGAAATGTTCCCGTATCAGTGATCACGTTTTTGTTTTTACAGGTAACTTGAGTCATGTTTCTTTTAAGTCTTCATATTAAGACCCTTATGGTAGATACTGCATCTTATTCTTAGTAACTAGCAATCTTGGATACAATAGTCAAGATCCTTGTAGTCATGATCATTTCTTGTTATATTTTCCTTTGTCGGTTTTGATTGCTTAGCTTTCCCGTTGATGACATTATATGATTAGATGCGCTTGTTCTTTTTTGATGAAAAATTTTGTGTTGTTAATCTTGCTATTGTCTTTTAAAAAAGACCAGTCTTGACTTGCTATCTTGCCTGTTTTGCTGGATATTGTACATTGTAACAAGGGTACACAAGTAATGATGGAATTCTTCTGCATACTAGATCTTTGACAAATATTTGTTATAATGCAATTCATGTACCACACTAAATGCAAAAGGATCTTTCAAAAATCATGTAATATATTATTTAGACTTGATTTTGTTGTAATAACTATTTTTATGCATCATTTACAGGTAGGTTGCTAGGTTACCAGGTTGCCGGTTTTGTAGATGTGGATCTTCTTCGACTAAGTTAGAGGTTGTTTACAAGCTCAAATCCTACTGAAGTTTGATGTTGCAGGATTCAGGACAAAGCAGTTTAGTTTGGATGAATATCAGTGAATTATGACTTGTGTTTTGTTGACATTTAGTGAATTATGACTTGTGTTTTGTTGACATTTATATTTGTAACTCAAATGTTTCTAATAAAAAATTATATATATATATTTAATTTATTTTAACATGCTTATTTAAAACGGTTTGAAATTTGAAACATTTTAAATAGCTCTTCATCTTTTTATATTCATCCTTTTCTCATATTTTCTATTTTTTAAATAACTCAAATTTATATGTAATCAGGCATTAAAGTTAAATTGAGAATTAATATCAATCATCAGGTTACTCTCGGAGTACTCTGTTTGTCTAGGGTGTGTCCCGAGAGTACTCGGGATTGATTTGTTGGTTGTTAAAAAAACGGTTAAAAGGAAAACAAAATAACCCCTGCTAAATTATTCTCAAATAAAAAGGTATAAGATATCACCGATTTATTTGATATTATTTTAAAATTACGTATCTTTCTTAAATCATTCTCAAATAAAACGGTTTAGATATCATTTGGTGTTATTTATAAATATAACAATTGATGAAGGCTCTTAGGAACAGTGTAGGTTTCTAGGTTACATGTTACCGCCATCTGCCCGTTGCCTTCCCACCTCTGCAAAACGTGTTCCACCGTACCACCCTTCCAGTTTCTGCCTCCCCTTTCCTTCCCCCGTTCGATCTGCTTGCAACATTTTGTGGTCTAAAGAAGACGTGTGTGTTTGTGCTGTCATTTTCTTCCCCCTTTGTAACCCACATTTATAAATATAACAATTATATTACACATTATACAATATAACAAAATTATATTATATTATACATTATACAATATAACAAAAGATGAAGCCTCTTAAGAATAGTTCCGATTTCTAGGTAAACCTTACCTACATCCGCCGGTTCCACCGCTTCTCTAACTCAAGCCAGGCAGAACATAAAACCCTAAAACTAACGCACTCTGATCTTGCACCATTTCAAGAAACAGATCGTCAGAGAAAAAGAGGAGTCGGAGAATCAAGAGAGATGGAGATGGTTGTTGGCGATACAATATAACAAAAGATGAAGCCTCTTAAGAATAGTTCTGGTTTCTAGGTAAACCTTACCTACATCCGCCGGTTCCACCGCTTCTCTAACTCAAACCAGGCAGAACATAAAACCCTAAAACTAACGCACTCTGATCTTGCACCATTTCAAGAAACAGATCGTCAGAGAAAAAGAGGAGTCGGAGAATCAAGAGAGATGGAGATGGTTGTTGGCGACGACAGATGCGGCGGAGGCCATTCTGTGCTCCGACGATAGGATACTACGGCGGTATCGATGTTTTTGGCGACGACTAGGGTTCAATTCCGACCACGGTAAGTTTTCAGTTCCGATTGGGTTTAACCTGCTTTTCATTTCTCTTTTTCCCTCTTATCAGGCTTTTCTTCTTCGTAACCCTCTTACTTCCCTTCACAGCTTCACCGTCGTTCGGTATTCTCGATCATCATTTTCAAACGGTCACTGTTCACCAACATCAAACGATTCAACAAAGAAGAGAGAAAACTAATTGATTCAAGACGACGACCATAACAGGCAACGGAGCTGGGTCGCGTTGACGCCGGACCTCGGTCATGCTTCTTGGTTCCCATACGACGGTGTCCGGGTAATGTTATTTGGTATATTATATTTGTAATCAGGATTGTTTATTTGTTATGGCCCTAATTTTTTCTATGTTTTCAATTTAGGGTTTCCCCAATTCTTTTTTCGATTTAGTGTTACTGTGTGAATATAAGAAAATTAACTATTGTACGTGTAAAAGAAGTTGAAAAAGAAGAATAATTTGTTACTTCAGGTGAAACTCCAGTGTTGCTTCATTGAAATATATGTTTTTATTTCTAATATATAAGCCTTTAAATCAGTTTAAGTAATGCTCTCTTTACTTGCAAATGTGTCCATAGTTCATCTTTCCAAACAGGTCAAATAGGGCAAAATTTGCTCAAAAGTTTTTCTATTTTTCATTTTTAATGTGTCAGTTTTAGTAGTTGTTGGTGCACTTGTGTCTGTACTTTGTCTGTATTTCGTCTGATACAAAACGATGTCTTGTTAGTCTTGTAGGTTTGACCAAGTCAACCATCCTCCTGGTTTGACTTGGGCAAACAGTCAACATTATGTGTGTAAGATGTTGGGTCGAAGGATGTGTCATCGAAGGATCACTTATATCCTTCGATGATGATGAGCTCGAAAGATGGACCTTCGATGGATGGACCACGAAAGATCACATCCTTCGTGGTACATCTTGATCCTTCGAGCTGTTTCTGGTCGATAGATGATCCTTCGATCATCCTATCTGATCCTTCGACCAGATCAGCTGTGTTGGGTATAAATACCCGTGTGTTGTGTTCATTTCGAGAGTTAGACACTAGAAGAGAACACTTAGAGCAGGGAACACACACACACACACTAGAGAGAGTTTGCAGAACTGATTTGTAAACCTTGTGCTTGTAACTGAACCATTCATACGTATTAATACAGAGGTGTTAATCGGTGAACTTTGCGTGTCGTGTTTTTTTTACGTGTTCTATCTCGGTTTGCTATCTCGGTTGGATTCCGCACAACCGGGTTGGTTTGTATACAAGGATTAGGCGACTAGATCCTCCCCTAGCCGGACCTACAAGTGGTATCAGAGCCTTGGCTCTTATCCTTGTTAAAACCGAGGTGTTCTTGCTGTTTTTCGGGTTTAAAAGGTTCATATTTTTCTGGAAATTTTGCTGTTTTTGCTGTTTGTTCTTATAAAAACCTTGTCACTTTTCATTATCACATGTTAAAAATGGGTTTTTAGTGAAGTTTCAAGCAAAAACGGGTTTCGGAAAGTTGTCGGTTTGCTGGAAATTTCATATTTCTGGGTTTGTTCTTCATATCTTCAACCGATATTCTAAGTGTTCTTCATAACTTTACACATTTGATCTTAAAAATTTTAAATTTCAAAGTGTTTGTGTGTTGGGAAGAGTAAACTGATTAAAATATTGGACATTACCTGTTTGGTGAAACCTGCATGTTCAGAAGATATGGTCTGAACATACTTTCTGCCGAAAGTTCTCACCAACCCGTCAACTTTTCACCAACCTGTCACATTTGTCAACTGTGTCAGAGCAAGTTCGAAAGATATCCTTCGAAGTCGAAAGATCATCTTTCGACCAAAGGAGGTTCGACAGATAGTCACCCTTCGAGCATCCTTCGAAGTGTGAGACTTATCTTTCGTTCCAAGGAATATTTTCGAAACATACATCTTTCGGTCTTCTGCTCATTTTCGAAAGACTAGGATCCTTCGATTGGGGAGTCTTTCGAAGTCATCTTTCGATGTCATCTTTCGGTCTACAGTCCTTTGTTCGAAAGATAAGGATCCTTCGTTGGAGAATCTTTCGAAAACATTGTTCGAAATTCAACAGAGATCTTTCGAACCCTGTTGATCCTTCGAACAGGTGTTGATCTTTCGTTCCAGAGTCTGTTTGTGTTTAACAGTTTGTGTTTTTCAAGTCTTTCGACAGGTATCCTTCGGCTGATCAAAAATGAATCCAAGGTGGAATACTCTGGTAAATACAGATATGTATTTTGGTACTCCGTCATCTTCCGCACCGGTATCTTCTCAAGCTAATGCAATTTCTACCGGTCAATGGGCATTTGTATCAAATCAAATTCCAAGTGTTCAAAGCATTCTCTTAAGTGAGAGTGAAACGGGAAGTTTGAATCGGCCTCCAAAGTTGATGCATTTATACGAATATCCAGGATGGATTGATAGATTTCATACATATGTTCTTGGTCAGAATACAGAGTTGTGGTTGCGGTTCATCACAGATTTTGATCAAACAATAGAGGTTGCTGCATCATCTGCTGCTACATTTGCAGATCTTACAGAAGATCAGAAGAAAATCTATGATTTGGAAAAGAAGGCATATGCCATTCTTACTCAGGCATTGAGCAAAGATATTTATCATCAATTCGTCAGTTATAAGACAACGAAAAGGTTGTGGGACGCATTGAAAACAAGGGGCGTAGGAAATGAAGCGACACGCCAATTGAGAAAAGAATTGCTAAAGAAATAGTTTGATGGTTTTACTTGTATGGAGAATGAGTCGTTGGGTGATTTGACAAGTCGATTTAATCATTTGTTGACTGAATTGACAAATTTTGGGGTAGTTACAACTCCTGCAGAGATTGTGAAAAGGTTTGCAGATGCGTTGCCACCTTAATGGAACACTTTCTTGGAGATCATGAAGTACAATGGTACTTTAGCTACAACGAGTTTCAATGACTTTGTTCAAATCCTGGAAAACAAGAATCAGGAAGAAACTCTCAAGGCAAAAAGAGTAGCCGTGCCACAAAATCCTGAGATGTATTATGGAACTTCTGGTACTTCTGCAAAACCTGCTTCACACGCTCCAATTCAAACAGCGTTTGTGTCTACCACAGACATGTTTGGAAATACTATCCAAGTACCGGTCAAGCCTGCTCGAACTGACATGTATGGAAATCCGCTTGATCCAGTTCCTCAACCAGCACCACAACAGCAAAGCCAACAACCAAGAGCAACTGATATGTTCGGAAATCTATTACCTGTTAGATCTATCGGACCAACCGACATGTATGGGAATCCACTTCCTCCTCCTCCTGCTCAATCTACCGTACCAACAGACATGTACGGGAATCCACTTCATCCTCCACAGCAAGCATGTTATGGAAGTACGTCATCTGCTAGTCAGCAATCTAAGCCAAATACAGTACGGCTCGACACTTCAAGCTTTTCTAAAGTTAGTGTGGAAGTAGCCAAGGAACACATGGAGCTGCTAAACACTTTGGTGAGCGCATACTGTGGATTAGTGGAAGGTCAGATTGGCAACATTAATCTGACACGAGAAGACTATCAGCAGATTGATAAAGAGGAGATGGAGATGATGGATATTAAGTGGGCCTTTGCCAGTGCAGTTAGGCGAGCAAAGGATTTCATGGAAAGAACAGGCCGAACCAGCTTGGAAAGCAAGAAAGACACCAAGTATGGGTTCGATAAACAGGCTGTCAAGTGCTTCAATTGTGGTGAACGTGGTCATTTTAAAAGGGAATGTACAAGGCCATCTCAACATGGGAACCAGAATCCCTTCAGAGGTCAAGGAAACAGGGCCAATCAGAACCAAGCGAGGAACAATGATCGCACACTGGTGCCTGTCAACAACCAGAATCAACCAGGACCATCAAATGCCAACCAGGCACTTGTGGTTCAAGTAGATGAAGGTTGTGATTGGTCAATTCAGCTGAATAATGATGCTCCAGATGGAACAGCGTGTTTTGCTGAAATTGTCAAGGATCTTAAACACGCCAGTGGTGGAGAATCTTCCACCAATGGTGTTGAATCTTCTGAAGATGAAGACAGCTCCGGTTATAGTGGAAGTTCAGATGAAGAGTCCTCCGCTTCAGGCGATGATCATGTGGATGACACATCAAGTGCGTCAGTCGATGCAAATATTGATGAGCTTTTGGAGGAAGCTGCAGCAGGAATTCAAAGAAGATCTATTTTGGTGGATCAAGCTGCTTATTCTTCGTCTTCTCTCCATTCAGCCTTTATGGCTAATGTCGACAGTTCATCAAGTCAGGTATGTGTCGATGAACCCACTTCCGTTAGCTGTGATAATTGTGCTAGATGTGCTGATTTGGATGCAAGCATGTCTGAGTTGGAAGGCAAACACGATGCTTTACAAGCTAGTCTGTTTGAATTGCAAGACAAACATGTTTTAGTGAATGATAAGTGGTGTGAATTGCAAAGCAAACATGAGGCTTTGCAAGAGAAATATGATGTGACTTTTATTCACAATCAGAAATTGACAGTTGATCACTCAAAGTGCACTGAAGCCAATATGTTTTATGAAAACCATGAAAAAGAATTTAAGTCAATGATTGAAACATTAAAGAAAGATAAAACTGAGCTGACTAAAATGGTTTCCAGAAAACAAACTGACATTAATTTGTATATAACTCGTCTTGAGGTAATGCAAAAAGAAATGGCTTGTGTTAAAACTGAAAGTGAGGCGATCCGACTCAAGTTAGACAGTTATTTGAGCTCTAGCTATGTGTTGGATCACATCATTGATGTTCAAAAAGAGAAAAAGGATGTCACCTGCATAGGTTATAAGCAATGTCCACCACCTGTCAGACACAATTATGATGCACTGCCTGATGAGGAATATAGAACTCACTTTGAGCCATCTGTTCCTCTAGATGTTAATGAGTTTGCTACAGGACTCGGATACAAGAAAGAAGTATCGTCAGATTCAGATGTGTCAGCAGATACCTTTGTAACTGCTGAACCGAATCAGGATCCTCCAGTTGTGATTGAGGATACTGATTCTTCTGATGATGAATCCGATGATACTGATTCAGCAAAGTCTGATGCGGTGATAAAAGAAGAGGACATACCTCTTGAGAATCATATTCTGTGTGATCCTCCTGCAAAACCCGCTAAGACTGTTGCAACTGAGTCCTCGTCTGAGAAAGAGTCGGAGAGTGTGGATTTGCTGTACACTCTTGTTGGCGATGATAAAATTTACTCAGACAAAGATTTTCCTATTAAAAATGTTAATCAATCTTTAATAAGTAAAGTCTTTGAAAATTCGACAAGTAAGTTTTTGGGAAAGACAGGACCACATGTTACAGTAACACAGTGCCCTCCTATCCCAAAGGCCGAAGTTCGAAAACAATATGGCAATCAGAAATTACCAACAGTGCAAAAACAGCAAAATCATACCAAATCCAAAGGTAAGACACCGACTCAAAGTCAAAAGAAGCCGAATCAGAAGAAGAAGAATGTGAACTTTGTGAAATCGAAGGGAACGAACAAAATTGAAAAGTTTGCAAATCAATCTAACTTAGATTTTGTCCAGAAAGTAACAGTGATGAAAAGGAATGAACCAAATAGTTCAAAACCTAGTACCTCGAGATCACAAAGTTCATCATCGGCAAGACGATCACATGATACTTCGGGGTTTGTTGAACGAAGATCATGTTTTGAATGTGGTACAATCGGGCATATCATTCGAAATTGCCCGTATCTTCATAAGTTGAAAGCGAAGGTTGATGATCCCCGTGACCAAACTGAACGCAAGCGATCTGTTTCTGTAAAACAAGATCCCCGACTCATAAGAGAAAGGGAAAAGAAACAGAAACGCCAACAGGTCAAGAAAATTGAAAAGGCGATTAAAATTGATGTGGTTCAAAATCAATCTGTTCCAGTTAAACCAGAAAGTTCAAAAACTTCAAACAAACACGAAGTTAAATTGGTAAATAATCAAACTGGTAAAACTCAACAGACATGGAAACCTAAATTGACCACAAATTCAGGGGGACCATCACAATTTTCAAATCATCAAAGAATAGAGGTTATTGTTGTTGATGAAAATGGAAGACCCAAGACCACAATGGCTTGGGTCCCCATCTCCAACTAATCGATTGAGTTCATGTGCAGGGTGTTCCAGGAGGAACTATCAGTAGTCATTGGATTGTTGATAGTGGGGCATCCAGGCACATGACAGGCGACATGAAGCTTCTCTACGACGTCAAATCTATTAGAGGAGGTTATGTTGCTTTTGCTGGAGATAAGGGCGGATACATTACTGGTGAAGGAATGATTTCCAACGGGGTTGTTAGCTTTGATAAGATCAACTTCGTGCAACAACTTGATCACAATCTTCTTAGTGTTTCTCAAATTTGTGATAAGCAGTTCTCAGTACACTTTGATGCTAATGGATGTTATGTGCTGAAACCCGGCTTCAAAATTCCAAAAGAATGGATTCTCTTGTCGGCTCCAAGGATAAATGATCTGTATGTCCTTGATATGAGCCAAGCTATCACAACGTCTGCACAAGCAACTTGTTTCGTTTCCAAAGCCACAGAAAAAGACACAATCTCTTGGCACAGACGAATGGGTCACATTCACTTACGCAAAATGAATCATTTGGTGTCAAATGAATTGGTGAATGGTGTTCCTCTTAAAAACTTCCATCTTCAAGACGTCTGTGTTTCGTGCCAGAAAGGAAAACAAACGAAGAAGCGACACCCGACAAAGAAGGTCAACACGGTGGCTGTTCCTCTTGAACGTTTGCACATGGATTTGTTCGGTCCTGTCAAACACAAAAGCATTAGGAATGATCAATATTGCCTCGTGATAACTAATGATTATTCAAGATTTTCTTGGGTGGCGTTCATGGCACACAAGAGTGAAACCTTCGGTATTATCAAAAACTTGATCATTCAGATTGAGAATCTTTACAACTTGAAGGTTAGGCGGATACGCAGCGACAATGGTACTGAATTCAAAAATCATGCCATGACGGAGTTTTGCACTTCAAAAGGTATTCTTCACGAATTTAGTGCAGCTTACACTCCTCAACAGAATGGCGTCGCTGAACGTAAGAACCGCACATTGATCGAGACTGCTAGGACTATGTTGGTAGAGTCACAGCTGCCCATTCCATTCTGGACTGAAGCTGTGTCCTCTGCATGCTATACGTTGAACCGAGTCCTTACAGTCAAAAGGCACAACAAGACCTGCTTTGAGCTTATCAACAAACGGAAACCAGACTTGTCTTATCTTGAACCGTTTGGAGCTCCTTGCACAATTATCAATCCTAATGGAAAGTTTGGGGCAAGAGCAATTGAGGGATACTTTCTTGGGTATTCCACCCCGAACTTAAGAGTCTGGAATCTAGAGACTAAAAGGGTCGAGGAATGGTCTGAAGTCAGAGTACAAAGGCACACTTTACCGGTTAGAAATCCTGGTCAGCCTTGGATGTTTGAGTACGATGACTTTTTCAATTCGATCAATGTTGAAGCTGTTGAAGAAAATGCTGCGGCAAGGATGTTTTTCGAGAGTGACAACGCAACAGATTCACCGTTGGTTCGTCCCATTATTGTCAATCAAGAACCATCTTCAGTGAACAATAATGCTCTCGACAATGAGGATTTTCATGATGCTACCGAATTGAACGAATCTTCAGAGGATGACGAATTTCTCGATGCAGATCAAGGACCAACAGCAGTACATGGTACTTCAGAAGGTACACCTCCTGTGGATGTCCCTAGAACAGCTGAAGCTACTGCATCATCCTCTTCGTCAATTCCGGGCCTTGAATTGATTGTTGATCTCAATCTCAACAATCTGGGTACAAATATTTCAGTTCCAGATAATTCAGAAACAAGGATTCACAATACCCATCCTCAACAAAACATCATCGGAAATGTGCAAAGTGGCGTTCAAACAAGAAACATGTTGCGAAACAACAACAATGCAGGCTTGTATGCAACTATCCGAGAATTTGGTCAACAAAATGATTGGTCTTTCGCGTGTTATGTCTCACAGGAAGAGCCAAGAACTTGGAAAGATGCTTTGAAAGATAGCTCATGGGTTGAAGCAATGCAGGAAGAACTGCAACAATTCCAGAAGCTAGGTGTCTGGAAACTCGTAGAGAAACCTGCTGGTTACAAGAAGATTGGTACCCGTTGGGTGTTTAAATGCAAAAAGGATGACCGTGGAATTGTTATTCGAAACAAAGCAAGGCTAGTCGTTCAAGGTTTTCGTCAGATTGAAGGAATCGACTACAATGAAGTGTATGCACCCGTTGCACGTCTAGAAGCAATTCGGATCTTTCTGGCTTATGCCTCATTCAAAGGTTTCAAGGTATACCAGATGGACGTGAAGAGTGCATTCTTACATGGTGTGGTGGAAGAAGAGGTGTACGTCGAACAGCCTCCAGGTTTTGAAGATCCTGTCCATCCCGATCGGGTTTGGTTGCTCAACAAAGCTCTATATGGTCTACATCAAGCACCGCGAGCTTGGTATGCAACCTTATCTAATTATCTGCTGGAGAATGGATTTCGCAGAGGTCTTATCGATTGTACTCTTTTCATCAAAGAACAAGATGGAGATCTTCTACTGGTACAGGTATACGTTGATGATATTATATTTGGTTCTACTAATGATGTCTTGTGTAGGAATTTCGAGCGCATCATGCAGGATAAATTCGAGATGAGTGCTATGGGGGAAATGACTTTCTTTTTGGGCCTACAAGTACAACAAACTGAGTCTGGGATATTCATCCATCAGACTAAATATGTTGGTGACATCTTGAGCCGGTTCCAGATGTCTGATGCAACGCCCATCGGTACCCCATTGCCACAAAATCACGGAATTACTCCAGACTTGAAGGGTCAAGATGTTAGCCCCTCATACTATCGCGCAATGATCGGATCTCTTATGTACCTCACAGCATCAAGACCAGATATAATGTACCCAACGTGCCTGCTTGCCAGATATCAAGTGAACCCGAAGGCCTCACATCTTGCAGCTGTAAAAAGGATTTTTCGTTATTTGAAGGGTTACCCTGACACTGGTCTGTGGTACCCTAGGGATAATAACTTTGACTTGATCGCATTCAGTGATTCTGATTTTGGCGGATGCAAAATCGACGGCAAATCCACAACGGCTGGATGTCAGTTTTTGGGAAATCGCCTAGTCACATGGCAATGCAAGAAGCAGACGTGCGTCGCTACATCAACATGCGAAGCTGAATACATTGCTGCCTCAAGTTGTTGCTCCCAAGTCCTATGGATCCAACAACAAATGCGCGACTACGGTTTTGAATTCCTAACTACACCTATTTACGTTGATAATTTTGCTGCCTTACAGATCACTAGAAATCCTGTGCAACATTCAAAGACTAAGCACATCGAAATCAAATATCACTTCATACGTGATTGCTTTGAGAAAAGGCTAATCGATGTTGCTTACGTCCACACCGATGACCAACGTGCCGACCTTTTTACCAAAGCTTTTGACAAATCAAGATTTGACTTTTTATTATTGGTAAACGGCATTAAGGTCAAGCAAGAGTAAAACCAACATCGGAAAATCATTTTTGTAAATACCTTTGTGTTTTAAATTTGTCTTAGTTTGTTGATTTTAGGGGGAGTAAATCCAAAATTTGAAAAATCCAAAAACATTGAAAAATTTCAAAAGCACAAAAACAATAGAAAAACAAAAATGAGTTTCCTGGCGAGAAAAAGAGAAAATGATAGTACATCAGTGGTCTGTCTAAATCTCTTTAAACCTAAAATGAAAGACGATAAGCAGCTCTATATAAGATGTATCGGTAGGCTCACAATCATTTTAAAGTGTGCAGGGTGATATAAACTTAAATCGACTGAAGACCTGGGTGGGAACCATTCATTGGCATATGGTCTTGGTACCGAAATTTCGTTTGAGAGATTGCCGAGGTTCTGAGATATTCGGTCTTTATGCTGCTTATCATCTGGGTATCATGGTTGTATCTTTTACCGAAAAATAACGGGGACGCAAGTCTAGGTCTTCCATGATACCATACATACGTGTACATACTGCATACGACCTCAATAAGTGATCAACAATCACATGTCCACAAAATAAGTGATAATATATCACATTTATCCGGGAGTCAAGTTCGTCTCTCTGCTGTACGAAAGTACTGACCTGTTCACGGACTTGCTCCTGTGCCCTCATGCATCGAAAATCAAGTTCCTCATCAATAAGTGATTCTATCACATAGGGCTTGTTTTCAAATCAAAATAAGTGAGAATCTCACATCATATACGGTCAAACAGATGATAATCGGTATACTCACCGGTAAGATGAACCCTCGTGCATACCTTGATACGGGAATGTGTCGTGATGTGGATGAACACCGGTCGGTAAGTATAAATCATACCTTAACGTATCCCCTCGCCATGATTACAAATGATAAGTTGAGCTTAAGTGGACAACAATACCGATAATTGTTATAGGATGCTTATCTTAATGTTAAACTAATTGAACAACAAGAGCGTTTTTGACATGACCGTACACTGATATGATTCTCTTACCCTCGAAACTCGCAAAAAGAATGTCTGTAAATATTTATTTAATGCTTTCAGTTTCTGCATCTTTGTATATATTTATTTACTGCTTTCTGTCTTTACATTTGAAATATTCAAAATACCAAAAAGATTTTAAGTGTGTTTTAATATAAACTTTATAAAAGCCAAAAAGATTTTATTTCTATTTTATTTTCGATCGTACGATGTTGGAGCTCGAGTCTTCGTTACCTGAAACCTGAACGAAAACCGAAAATGACTAAATCTTCATATACGGTCGATATTTGCAAAGTTTTGAAAGTTAAAAACTAAAATTGATCAAATTTATTAAAACTTTCAAACTGTCGGACGGTGTTTGTTTAAACAATGGTCACATGTGTGTCGTTTGCTTATGATATTCCAAGCGATTGTTCTCATTACGCGTTTAGATTTCTTGCATGTGCAGATTCTAAAGGCTAGGAGAACATGGTCGATGACGAGCTTTGGAATGAAGACACAACGTGAAGGCACTTAGTGTTACTGTGTGAATATAAGAAAATTAACTATTGTACGTGTAAAAGAAGTTGAAAAAGAAGAATAATTTGTTACTTCAGGTGAAACTCCAGTGTTGCTTCATTGAAATATATGTTTTTATTTCTAATATATAAGCCTTTAAATCAGTTTAAGTAATGCTCTCTTTACTTGCAAATGTGTCCATAGTTCATCTTTCCAAACAGGTCAAATAGGGCAAAATTTGCTCAAAAGTTTTTCTATTTTTCATTTTTAATGTGTCAGTTTTAGTAGTTGTTGGTGCACTTGTGTCTGTACTTTGTCTGTATTTCGTCTGATACAAAACGATGTCTTGTTAGTCTTGTAGGTTTGACCAAGTCAACCATCCTCCTGGTTTGACTTGGGCAAACAGTCAACATTATGTGTGTAAGATGTTGGGTCGAAGGATGTGTCATCGAAGGATCACTTATATCCTTCGATGATGATGAGCTCGAAAGATGGACCTTCGATGGATGGACCACGAAAGATCACATCCTTCGTGGTACATCTTGATCCTTCGAGCTGTTTCTGGTCGATAGATGATCCTTCGATCATCCTATCTGATCCTTCGACCAGATCAGCTGTGTTGGGTATAAATACCCGTGTGTTGTGTTCATTTCGAGAGTTAGACACTAGAAGAGAACACTTAGAGCAGGGAACACACACACACACACTAGAGAGAGTTTGCAGAACTGATTTGTAAACCTTGTGCTTGTAACTGAACCATTCATACGTATTAATACAGAGGTGTTAATCGGTGAACTTTGCGTGTCGTGTTTTTTTTACGTGTTCTATCTCGGTTTGCTATCTCGGTTGGATTCCGCACAACCGGGTTGGTTTGTATACAAGGATTAGGCGACTAGATCCTCCCCTAGCCGGACCTACAGTAGTGTTCTGATTGCATTGATTTTGGCAATGTACTTGCTTCTTATCATCCTTCATCAACTTTATTGGGTTTTTCGCCAAATGCAGGTTCCGGTACTTTTATGGAGCGTAATTTGTCTCGATCGAGCTTATTATTAAGCTGATTGGTTTCATTCTTTTCGGATCTGGCAAGGTATTTGGCTTTCTCTTATATGTAACGACTTTACTTTTGGATGGCTTATTGGGTTTTGCAATTTTGTCATTGGCTTTGGTGTTTTATGCTTTGAGTGTTGTGATTTTGGGGGTTCTGATGTAAGGCGTTTCTTTTTTGAGTTTATTGTTTGTTGAATGTTTTTAGGTATTTTTTTAATTTTGAGACCTGTGAGTTATGTATGTATGTTTAAGTTGTATTAATTTATATTCATGTTGTAGGTACTTTGAGCTTGATGGCATAGTTATTATGTGGATCATTGAGGCCGGTTGGTGGTTTTGATATGTTCGTCGTGTTGCTAGGGTATGTTATTCTTCCTTTTTTTGGTTGTTTTGGATTGTTGTTTTACTTTTTTGTCTTTAAAGCTTCAGTTTAAATTTGTTGTTGTCCACGCTGGTATGGCATTGTAATTTGGGTTCGATTGCTTTGGAGGTTGTGTTAGATGTGTGGTTGATGTTTTTAGATGAGAATGTTTTTTCTTTGTATGTGAATATTGATTGTAATGACTTGGAGTCTTAGCGGATAAGAAGTTTATGTTTTTGTTTGATTACTTTTAATGTTGTGTTGCTTTTTAGCGTCCGGTTGTTTGAATGTTTTCCTTTTCTTTTGTTTGTTATATTGAATTTTTGCTACAATGCTAGACCATTGGAATTAGAATTAGGGTTTATATTTGTGGTAGATGATGATTGGAAGCAAGCTTTTATGTTCATTTTATTCTGTTTTGAAACCAAACAGCGTGTCTAGCACTCTAGCCCATCTGGCTTACACTCCGTTTGATAGCCATCACTTCTCAAGGAGGCATTGGGTTCGACTTATGGTTGCGAAAGCATTATTTTTTCATTGCAATTGATTTTGAAATGGGTATAGAACCAACTCAGACCTGATCCGGTTCAGAACCCGATTCCCTTAGGCTATTTCACATGTTATTGTTTTCGATTTACATTGGTAGTAGCCGCAAAATCAAAGTGAGTTGGACTACATAGTGATAACCATACATGTTGTTCATGGGTTAGAGCTTCATGCTTTGGATTATGCTTTGACGATTGCTTCTGTTAATGTGCCCTTACATCTTCGTGTTATCTAATAGGATTGTAAAGATTAATACCTTTAGTTTTCTCTGGCTTAGTGTTAGTCATATCAAAATATGTTGTACTTTTAGATTTCTGATTTGGCACATAGCAGCTGTTGTTGTAAGTTTACCTCTTTGAACGTAAAGTCATTGTATGCTACTGTTTTCTTCTAGAGTTCTGAGTTGTGTATGTTTTCCAAATGCTGTTTTGGTATGGGTTCTTAGACACATTTTTTTGTTGTTTGTCATGCAGACATTCCATGCTTTGTTAATAGTTGCATGTGGCTTTATTATTTTACCTATTTTTGATCTGGGATATTATGTATTCACATTTATATTGAGAAATCCATAAATTTCGAAATATAATTTAAACTGAAATATATGTTTTTTTCGTTATGAAAGCAGAGGAGACTTTATATGCCAGCAGTTTTAGAGGTTGTCTTACAAGAAAAAAGGTGGAGAGGTGTTTGGATGATTTTGGAATGCTTATCGTCACTGTCACTTATGAGGGTGAGCATAACCACCCTTTATTACCTTCCTAATCCCCAAACACATAATATAAGCTTCCTTTGATGGATTTCAGCAGCGGTCCAATATGGGGATATCATCTATAACTCTGTTAACTGGTATTTCACTAATTTGGCTCTTTATGTGTATATATTATTAGAAGTTTGTGAATATAAATAAAGCAAATATAGAGTTTTGATGATTTGGTAGTTTAGTACCCTCTAAATAATTCATTATAGAGTTGAGTGATTGATAGATTTGTTTACGTATCTTAGCTATGATTGGGCCAAGTCAAAATCATGAGTTGTGGGAGATAGTAGAATAAACTAAATTGCAATCAAGTTGCTTATGATTCCACGCCGTTTTTTATTTTGGTTGTCGTTTAATAAATCAAATCGCAGTGGAACTACTTAAGTTTTTACGCCGCCGCAACGCGCGGCGGGTAAAAAATCTAGTTGATAACAATTGATGAAGGCTCTTAGGAACAGTGTAGGTTTCTAGGTTACATGTTACCGCCATCTGCCCGTTGCCTTCCCACCTCTGCAAAACATGTTCCACCGTACCACCCTTCCAGTTTTGTAGGTCCCGAAATCTGAGGATCGATTACGAACCGAATCACTTGTTTATAGTAAACACGGTTACGTGTGCGGAATCCACGTAACTATGCCAAATCAAACATATAAAGCAATAATAACAACGGATTAATCAATGATACACACTCGATTGATTAACGGGATGAGAAACCGATTACAACTGATACAAACACAGTTCAGACAGAATTTCGGCAGAGTTTTGTTACTATGGTCAATATCTCATCTCTGAGTTCAAATGAACACAAGAGGTTGTTTATATAGTCCCTGGCCACTGATATCGACGAAACACACAAAGTGTTTGACGAATCTGAACATGGGCCAGACATTGGGCCTGGAACAGCCCAATACATGACGAATCAAGGTCTGATTAGTCAGTACATGACGAATCAAGGTCTGATTCGTCATGACCTTCAACGAAACAGAAGTTTGTACAATGGTCTGTTTCGCCATGAAGTGTTACGACGAAACAGGTCTGTTTCGTCGAGGACTGCAACTGTTGTGGTTGTTCCTGTTAACAGACAGCAACAATCAGCAACATATAAACATAGTAATGACAAAACTACCCTTTAATGCAACATGCATTGTTCATAATACATTACATATCAAAAGAGACAAATAAGTTGTACACAAGTAGATAGGAGGATATCTGACTTGGTCAACATAACATACAGACTCGATAACCATAAAAGACCATACAAAATACATCGTTAAACAAGACTAGTTACAGACACTAAAAAAATGCATCAACAAACTCCCCCTTGTCTGTTACTCGTCTTTGGTCTTCTAATCTTCCATCAGTGTTGTTCGGACCACGTACTGCCCGAATGAATACCCCTGTAGTAGCAAAAACACGCTACTCGCTGAAACTTTAACGCTTGTCTTGCATCTTGATCTTCATAGAAAATATCATGACGATATAATCTGCCAATATCAGCTTCAGACATGTTGACGATCCACATCGGATCCAACATCCGGTAATTAGCACGACCATCTCTGAACACAATTACAGCTTCATGAGTATCCGAGTCGTAGCACCACAATGCCATGTCTTCAAGAAAATCCTGCTTCATTGGCATCAATGGGATTTTATCTACAACCCTCGGAGGCTGATAAACAAGTTTATATCTGCAAGTGTTGGTGTCCGGATCAAGAGTAAACTTGATCGGTTTATAAACAGGAAATTGTGGCTTGAACTTGGGCCTAAACTTTAGCCCATGACGAAACAGATTTGGGCTCCTGTGATTCGTCGTCTGTTATGACGAATCAGATTTGATTCGCCGACTATGTTCTGATTCGTCGACACTTGTGATTCGTCGACAAGTCTGTTTCACCAACAGATTTTTCAAAACAGCAACACCCAGGCTGGAAATATTTTGCAGTCAAAACAGATTATGAACACAATTCCATTCAGTTTGAATTTTCAAATGCAAGAACGTTTTTATGAAGAAGGTTTCAGGCTTCCGGTAGAAAACACCAAGCAACAACTTCGGCTTAATCAAAAACGAACTTTACACAAATATACTAAAAACAAATTTAAAGCACGGTAAACTAAATGAAAATGCGGAAAACTGTTAAAAACACTAAACAACTGTACAAGTGCAATCTTTTTGCGAATCTCAAGGACAAGGAATCATACTAGCTTACGGTCTTAGTTAACATGATTTTGATTCTGTTTAAAGCTCTGGATAAGTATACTACCTCGATTATCGGTATTGTGGTCTACATAAGCTCAAACTGATCAGACATAATCATAATTTAAGAGATACGATTAACGGTAAGGATTATACTTACAAGTCGATGTAAATCCACTCACGACACATTCCCGTATCAAGGTATGCACGAGAATTCATCTTACCGGTGAGTATACCGATTATCATCTGTTTGACCGTATAAAAATGTGAGAGACTCACTTATTTTGATTGAAAACAAGTCCTATGTGATAAAATCACTTATTGATGAGGAACTTGATTTTCGATGCATGAGGGCACAGGAGCAAGTCCGTGAACAGGTCAGTACTTTCGTACAGCAGAGAGACGAACTTGACTCCCGCAAAGAATCTGTGATAATTTATCACTTATTTTGTTTGGACATGTGATTGTTGATCACTTATTGAGGTCGAATGCAGTATGTACACGTATGTATAGTATCATGGAAGATCTTAGACTTCGTCTCCGTTATTTTTACGGTTTGATACAACCATGATACCCAGATGATAAGCAGCATAAAGACCGAATATTTCAGATCTCGGCAATCTCTCAAACGAGATTTCGGTACTAAGACCATATGCCAATGAGCGGTTCCCACCTGACTTGAAGTCTGTTAGGTTTGTATCATCCTGCACATTTTAGTCTGATTGTGAGCCTACCGATACATCGTTAGTAGAGATACTTATCATTTTTCTTTTTATTTTGCATTTTGAGCACATTGACCGACCACACCAGTGAATTTCATCATTTTCCTTTATCCAAGAAACTCATTTTTGGTTTTTCTATTGTTTTTGAATTTTTTAATTAATTAATTTTTTTTTTTAAACGAAACGACAGAAAGTAAAAACATCTTTTTGGATTTTGAACTTTTGCCATGTTTTTTGTATTTTCTTGAAATATCTCCCCCTAAAATTCGCAAAGTTTACGAAAACTAAAATCTTTTTGAATTTTCAAAGTTTATAAAGAAAATATTTACAAAAACGATCAGCCAAAGAAGTTTACTCGGGTATCACCTTAATGCCATTGACTAAAAGTAGATAATCAAAACGTGATTTATCAAAAGCTTTTGTAAACAGGTCGGCACGTTGGTGATCAGTGGGGACATGAACGACATCGATTAACCTCTTATCAAAACAATCACGGATAAAGTGATATTTAATGTCGATGTGTTTAGTCTTAGAATGTTGCACAGGATTTCTAGTGATTTGCAAGGCAGCATTATTATCAACAAAAATACGAGTAGATAGGAATTCTAAACCGTAGTCGCGCATTTGTTGTTGTATCCAAAGAACTTGGGAGCAACAACTCGAGGCAGCAATATATTCTGCTTCACATGTTGATGTAGCAACACACGTTTGCTTCTTGCACTGCCACGTGACCAGGCGATTTCCTAGGAACTGACATCCTGCTGTTGTCGATTTGCCATCGATTTTGCAACCACCGAAATCAGAATCACTGTATGCAATTAATTCAAAACTATCATCCCTAGGGTACCAAAGACCGAGGTCTGGGCATCCCTTCAAATAGCGTAGAATCCTTTTGACAGCTGACAGATGAGAAGCCTTCGGGTTTGCTTGATATCTTGCTAGCAAGCATGTTGGGTACATGATATCAGGCCTCGAAGCGGTAAGATACATGAGAGATCCGATTATGGCACGATAGTACGAGGAGTTGATGCTTTCTCCCTTCAAATCCGGAGTAATCCCGTGATTCTGCGGAAGTGGGGTACCAATGGGCGTTGCATCTGACATTTGGAATCGGCTCAAAATGTCACCAACATATTTAGTCTGATGGATGAATATCCCAGACTCTGTTTGTTGAACTTGAAGGCCCAAAAAGAAATTCATCTCTCCCATAGCACTCATTTCGAACTTTTCTTGCATAACACGTTCGAATTGCCTGCACAAAGAGTCATTAGTAGACCCAAATATTATATCATCAACATATACCTGCACCAGCAGAAGATCTTCATCTTGTTCTTTGATAAAGAGTGTGCAATCAATAAGACCTCGTCTAAATCCATTCTCCAGAAGATAGTTTGATAAGGTTGCGTACCAAGCCCTAGGTGCTTGATGTAGACCATAAAGAGCTTTGTTGAGCAACCAAACCCGATCGGGGTGAATAGGATCTTCAAAACCTGGAGGTTGTTCGACATGCACCTCTTCTTGAACAATACCATGAAGAAAAGCACTTTTAACGTCCATCTGGTAAACTTTGAATCCTTTGAAAGAAGCATAAGCTAAGAAGATTCGAATAGCTTCCAGACGTGCAACCGGTGCATAAACTTCATTGTAGTCAATGCCTTCAATCTGACGAAAACCCTGAACAACCAGTCTCGCTTTGTTGCGAATAACAACTCCACGATCATCTTTCTTGCATTTATAAACCCATCGTGTTCCAATTTTCTTGTAATTCTCCGGTTTTTCAACAAGCTTCCAAACACCAAGCTTTTGAAATTGCTGCAGTTCGTCCTGCATGGCTTCAACCCATGAATTATCTTTTAAAGCTTCCCTATAAGATTTTGGTTCTTCTTGTGAAACGTAACACGCGAAAGACCAATCATTTTGTAGACCAGATTCTCTAATAGCTGAATACAAACCAGCACTCGGGTTGTTTCTCAGCTGATTACGTGTCTGCACACCTTGTTGGACATCTCCTATGATATTCTGCTGTGGATGGGTATCGTGTATCCTCATTTCAGGATTTTCAGGAACACGAGCATTAACACCCAAATTGTTAATATTAAGATCAACAACCAACTCTACACCTGGAATATGCGTAGAAGTGGATGCATTTCCTTCAGCAGTATCATCGACTTGCACATGAGGAGTATCAACAGAAATACCCTGAACTGGAACAACTGGAGATTTAGTGCCTTCAGCCGCATCCAGATTTTCTTCATCTTCTTCTGATGACTCATTGTATGCAGTAGCATTTTCAACTTCCTCATTTTGAACCGTGTTGTTAGACGAATTAGAACTTTGTGAGTTAACAACAACAGGTCTAACTAAAGACGACTCAGCAGCATTGTCACTATCAAATATCATTCTAGCAGCTGCGGAATCTTCATCAAAAATTGGCAGGTCAAAGGAGTTGAATAGCCCATCATAATCGAACATCCAAGGATCACCTGGAGCTTTAACAGGATTTGTATATCTCTGAACCCTTACTTCACTCCATAGTTCAATCTTTTTGGTAGTCAGATTCCAAACACGAAAATTTGGAGTAGCATATCCAAGGAAGAAACCCTCAATAGCTTTCGCGCCAAACTTTCCATCCGGATCAATCATAGTGCATGGACCACCAAAAGGTTCTAGAATTGAAAGATCTGGTTTCCTTTTCTGTAGAAGTTCGAAACAAGTCTTGCCATGTCTCTTAACCGTAAGAACTCGGTTTAATGTGTAGCAAGCAGTCGACACAGCCTCTGCCCAGAACTGAACAGGAAACGCCGACTCTACCAGCATTGTTCTTGCAGTTTCAATTATCGTCCGATTCTTCCTCTCCGCGACACCATTTTGTTGTGGAGTGTAAGGAGAACTGTATTCATGAAGAATGCCTTTAGAAGTACAGAACTCATCCATAACACGATTTTTGAATTCAGTTCCATTGTCGCTTCTGATCCTCTTAACTTTCAACGAGTAGAGATTTTCCAACATTATAAGAAGATCCTTGAGGATGCCAGGAGTATCACTCTTGTGTGCCATAAAAGCTACCCAAGAAAATCTAGAGTAGTCATCAGTAACTACTAAACAATACACATCTCCGAACGTTGTTTTGTGTCTCATAGGTCCAAAGAGGTCCATATGAAGACGTTCGAGAGGCATGCCAACAGTGTTGATTTTCTTCAAAGGGTGAGACTTCTTTGTTTGTTTCCCTTTCTGGCACGAAACACAGATATCTTGTAGATGAAAACTTCTCACGGGTACGCCATTCACAAGATTGTTTTTCACCAAATGGTTCATTTTTCTCAAGTGAATGTGTCCCATTCTTCTGTGCCAAGATATAGACTCCTTCTCCGTGGCTTTCGAGACAAAACATGTGACTTGTGCAGAAGTCGTAATCGCTTGACTCATATCAAGAACATAAAGATCATTGATTCTTGGAGCCGATAAGAGAATCCATTCATCAGGAATTTTGAAACCAGGTTTAAGCACATAACAACCGGCATCATCGAAATGCACGGTGAACTTTTTATCACAGATTTGCGACACACTGAGAAGATTATGATCAATTTGACGAACATAATTGATCTTATCGAAACATACCACACCATTGGAAATCATTCCCTCTCCAGTGATGTAACCGCCTTTGTCTCCAGCGAAAGCAACATAGCCTCCTTTAATGTTTCTCACATCATATAGAAGCCGTAAGTCGCCCGTCATGTGCCTGGATGCCCCACTATCAACAATCCAATGACTATTAATAGTTCCTCCTGGAACAACCTGCACATTTCATCCAATGATTAGTTAAGGATGGGGACCCAAGCCAAAGTGGTCTTGGGTCGTCCCTGAGCATCACAAATAGTGATCTCGATTTGTTGATGGTTTTCCAAACAAACAGCTCCCCCTGAACCTTCACTCTTCCTAGGTTTCCAAGTTTGTTTTTGCTTACCAGATTGAGTTTTGTAAACAAATTTTGAAATTTCTGGTTTTACAGGTGAACTTGGTTCCCTTGGAACAGAATTTACCTTAGATTTTAAAGCCTTTTCTATTTTCTTCACATCTTGATGTCGTTGTTTCGATTCCTGTTCTTTAATAGTTCTTTTATCATGTTTAGGTGAAACAGGACGACATTTAGAGTGAATCGATTCAGGTGATGCTCTTTCAACAAATTTCGCTTTCGGAGTGTTAGCACAATCTTTGATGATGTGCCCAAACTCTCCACATTTAAAACACGTTCTCCTTTCAACAAACTTAGGAGAACTGGATCGACGATCAGATGTCGAATTTGTATAACCCGAGGTACTAGCTTTTTCATCACACCCGTTTGAATGTTGAGTGTAATTGTTTTGACTATCACGTTTTAAAATTTTGACTTGTACAAAATCAGTGTTTGACTTGTTAGCAAAAGTCTCAATTTTATCTGTACCCCTTGATTTCACAAATTTGACATTGCTGTTTTTCTTCTGATAACGAGTCCCTTTTGTTTCAAATTTTGAATTGGAAACATTTGACAATTTAGCTCGTTGATCTGATTGTTTACCCTTAGAAGTAATAGGTTGTTGCTTTAAAGGTGATTTCTGATTTCCAAATTTCTTTTTAATTTCAGTCTTAGGAATTGGATTACATTGAGTCACATTAACTCTCGGAATCGACTTTCCCACAAACTTACTTGTGTTATTTTCAAAAACATTATCAATCAATGAAGGATTGACATTTTTAATTGGAAAATCATTATCTGAATAGATTTTAGAGTCACCAACCAAAGTGTACAACACAGTATTACTTTTAACAGTAGACACAGGATTTATCACTTGTTGAACAACAGGTTGAACAGCAGGGGTAGGAGGATCACACAGAATATGATTCTCAATTGGAACTTCTACTCCTTTAAGTTTGTCAAGTGATTTATCCTGATTACTCACATCTGATTCAGATTCATCATCCGACGACTCATAGTCCTCAATGGTTGGAGGACCTTGTTTCGTAGATGTTGACTCTTTTTGCTCAGAATTTGTACTTGGAGAATTGTCCGATTTGAACCCTAGGCCAGTAGTAGTTTCCTCATAATTAAGAGGCACACTGGATTCAAACCGTGGCATTTCTTCTTCATCAGGCATATAAGTATAATCATGTCTCAAAGGGGGAGGACACTTCTTATACCCAACACCTTTCTTGTTTCCCTTTAGTTGTTGAACATCAATAATGTGATCGAGCACAAATCGGGAGTTAGAGTAACTCTCCAATTTTTGCTTGATTGCATCATGCTCACATTTGGCAATGGCTAGTTCCTTTTTAGTTTCCTCAACAATGTTAATGTAATCATTTATACTAACTTGTTTATGATAAACAGTTTTTGTCACTTCGGAAACATTTTTCTTTTGAATTTCAATCATAGATTTAAATTCTTTTTCGTTTCGAACCAAAGCCATATTCGCTTCTTTGCATTTAGCCATTTCAACAACTAAACTCTGATTGTGAATATGAATCGTATCACATTCAAGTTTTATTCTATCAAATTCATTTTTCATATATTCACAATCTCTACAGTTGATAAGAATTTCAGATTTTACCTGACTTGTAGAATCTGAGACATTTGCCATAAAGGCAGTCTGATAAGAGAAAGATCCGTCTTCAGAAAAGAACTTCTCCATTTCTTCAGATACTACCTCAGCCTTCTTAATCAGAACTGATTTCTGACATTTCAACTCTTCTGCTTCATTCAATAAGTCATCAAGATTAGAACTTGCTTCTTTGCTCACATCAGATTCAGAACTCGAAGTAGAACTTTCTTCATCAGAACTCCCGGTATTACCAGAACTGTCGTCACTATCAGAAAATTCTTCCTTATGAACGTGTTTGATGTGATTGATTATTTTTGCATAACACGCCGTTCCTCCTTTATCTTGATCACTTTCCCCAAGTTGTAAAGACCAATTAAACCCTTCATCAGCTTGTACGGTTAATGCACGACTTTCATTTGATGGTCCAGACTGATTCTGGTTAGTGGTGTTGTTTACAGCCACTATCCCTTTTCCACGATTGTCTTGATTAGCATTTGAAGTACTCGTCTGATTACGGAATGGGTTCTGATTGCCTTGTCTGCTTGGTCGAGTGCACTCACGTTTGAAGTGACCCTTTTCCCCACAATTGAAGCATGTAACTGCTTCTTTATCAAAACCGTACTTTGTATCTTGTTTGCTTTCCAAAGAACTTCTTCCTGTTCGAACCATAAAGTCCTTCGCCCTTCTAACAGCACTTGCGAATGCCCACTTTATATCCATCAACTCCATTTCATCACGGTTGATTTGTAGATAGTCTTCGTTGGTTAAATTGATGTTTCCAATTTGACCTGCAACCAAACCGCAGTAAGCACTGACCATGGTATTAATAAGTTCCATATGTTCCTTTGCTACTTCAATGCTAACATTTGAGAGGTTTGATGTATCAACTTTGACTGTGTTAGGGTTTGGAGTTTGAGGATTGTTGGTATAATGAGCTTGCTGTTGTTGTTGTGGTTGGACTTGTGGTTGTGGTAGGGATGGAATAAAACCTCCTCCAGAATAAGCCTAAGGTTGAGTAGTAGAAACTGGAGGTATAAAAGGAATAAAACCTCCTCCTGAATATGCCTGAGGTTGAGTAGTAGAAACTGGAGGTATAAAAGGAATAAAACCTCCTCCTGAATATGCCTGAGGTTGAGTAGTAGAAACTGGAGGTATAAAAGGAATAAAACCTCCTCCAGAATAAGTCTGAGTTTCTTGAGGAAACGGAGAAGAGTTTGTATTTGATACAAACGCCGTTTGTAACTTTGGTTGCCTCAGACTAGCTGACGGGTCAAAACCTCCACCATTATACATTTCAACATTCTGAGGAGCAGCAATGCGTTTTGCTTTTCGGATTTCATCATCATTTTTATGTTTCAGCTTCTGTACAAATTCATAGATAGTTATAGTGTCAGCATCTAGAATACCTGTATGCTTTAGAAGCTCAATGTATGGACTCCACTTTGGTGGTAGAGAATCAGCAAATCGTGCACAAACTTCCTTTTGAGTTGCATTAACAGCATAGGCAAACATCTCACTAATCAAATGATAAAACCGTGTGGTCATATCATTTAGAGTTTCGTTTTCCAAGAACTGAAACGACTCAAACTCTTTCTTTAATAAATCATGCCGTGTCTTTCTGGAAGCTGCATTTCCTTCTCCTCTTGTCACCAAACAATCCCATAAGGATTTAGTGTCCTTACTATAAGAAAATTGATGATAGATATCCTTATGAAGTGCTTGAGTAAGAACAGCAAACGACTTTTTCTCAAATTCATATGCTTTCTTGTCATTTTCCTGCATGTTAGTAAAACCTTCGGCCGTTGAAGCTGCTACTTCAAGAGCATCATTGCGTGGAGTAATGAAACACCTCCAAATATCAGTGCTTTGACCTTGAACATATGTAATGAATCGACCTTTCCATGATGGAAACTCGTTCATATGATTCAACTTTGGCGGGCGATTGTTGCTACCCGTTTCGCTCTCGCTAATCAGAAGATTTTGAATGTTTTGGTTCTGATTGGATGCCAAAGCCCATTGTCCGGCACTTATAGTAGGTTGACCAAAAACACTCTTCACCCACGCTGCTGCGGACGTCGGATCTTCACGTGGTCTCGAATCCATACTCCAATCCCATGGACTAGTACAACTCATATTTGATGTATGTATGATAGTACCTGCACAAATTCTTGAAAACAAACAGTAAGCAAGCTGTTACAAGTCCTCTGTGTAAAACAGATCTGTTTTCGACGAAACAGATTTCACGAAACAGGTTTGTTTCGTCTGAATGAATGACGACGAAACAGACTTGTGATAATAGTGATTTGTGGCGAAACAGAATTTGTTTCGTCAAAGATGTTGTGGCGAAACAGACGTTTAATTCGTCAAAGATGTTGCGACGAAACAGATGTGATTCGTCGGCTGCTTGTTTCGTCAAAACTGGGTAAAAGTCAGTTGGTTTAGATATTTAAAATATCTACTGATCAGCCAAAGGATAAGATGAGACACAAAGATATTTAACCTGACACAAAGTATGTTTGTAACTTCTTATTTTCAACGAAACAGTCTTTGTTACTTGAAACCAATTATCACTTTTACACAAAAGTCAAGATATTATTTTATAAGTTGCAACACTTGTTTTAATCAAATTATCAGATCAATTACTCAGTTTATATAAGAACAACTATGAAGATATGAAGAACACCACCAAGAACATGAGTTTTCCGATGAGTTTTCCGATCACCGATAATTTTCCGAAACACGAAAATACACTAGATTTTCACTAAAAACCCGGTTTAAAGCATAAACAAACAATCTAACTTAGGTTTTTGATAAAAATCTGTAGCAAACACCAATAAAACAGCAGATTTATGAATATTTTTCCAGAAAATATTAATTTTTCAAGAACTCATTTTCAGAAAAACACACACAAAATACTTGAAAAAAACCGAACAAGTTTGATTTTAAACAAGGATAAGAGCCATTGCTCTGATACCACTTGTAGGTCCCGAAATCTGAGGATCGATTACGAACCGAATCACTTGTTTATAGTAAACACGGTTACGTGTGCGGAATCCACGTAACTATGCCAAATCAAACATATAAAGCAATAATAACAACGGATTAATCAATGATACACACTCGATTGATTAACGGGATGAGAAACCGATTACAACTGATACAAACACAGTTCAGACAGAATTTCGGCAGAGTTTTGTTACTATGGTCAATATCTCATCTCTGAGTTCAAATGAACACAAGAGGTTGTTTATATAGTCCCTGGCCACTGATATCGACGAAACACACAAAGTGTTTGACGAATCTGAACATGGGCCAGACATTGGGCCTGGAACAGCCCAATACATGACGAATCAAGGTCTGATTCGTCAGTACATGACGAATCAAGGTCTGATTCGTCATGACCTTCAACGAAACAGAAGTTTGTACAATGGTCTGTTTCGCCATGAAGTGTTACGACGAAACAGGTCTGTTTCGTCGAGGACTGCAACTGTTGTGGTTGTTCCTGTTAACAGACAGCAACAATCAGCAACATATAAACATAGTAATGACAAAACTACCCTTTAATGCAACATGCATTGTTCATAATACATTACATATCAAAAGAGACAAATAAGTTGTACACAAGTAGATAGGAGGATATCTGACTTGGTCAACATAACATACAGACTCGATAACCATAAAAGACCATACAAAATACATCGTTAAACAAGACTAGTTACAGACACTAAAAAAATGCATCAACAAGTTTCTGCCTCCCCTTTCCTTCCCCAGTTCGATCTGCTTGCAACATTTTGTTGTCTAAAGAAGACATGTGTGTTTGTGCTGTCATTTTCTTCCCCCTTTGTAACCCACATAACCGCCCAAATCGACAGAGAGGCTCTCCAGTCATCGCTCACCACTACCGTTCTGCCCCAAATCGACGTCGGCGACCTAACACTACAACACCACAAGGCAAGCGATGGTTTTTGTTAGGCAATTAGGGCTCCAATAGGTATGTTTAGCTTAATCGTAGTGTTCATTTGTTGGAATTGTTGTTGATTTCGTGATGGTGGGTATGCTTACAGTAAGAAGATGGAGGCGGCGCGAGGTACCCGTTTAACACCGGCAAGAATTTTGGTAAGCCTAGCTTCTATTGTATGTTTCTTTTTCATTTAGATCGGTTTTCATTGTTTCTGTTTAAGCTATTTTTTGTGTTACAAAACTCCGGTGACTGATTGGTTGTTGTTATGTAAGTTCGATGTGTTGTTTGCTATGTTCCTCCTTGTCGTTTGTGTAGAAGTTAATTAACATCTTTCTGTTCATGAAAGAAACAATCTTAGTTTGTTTCATTGGCAGTGCATGATTTTGAAAGGACAATTTTGTTGTTCCCTGCTCACAATTTATCTCATGGTTACTGGGCATATATTTTGATGGATCACGTATATGTGATCTTTTTTTTTTTTTTTTTTGCTTTTGGTTGATGATGTTTGATTTCAGTAAATTATTAAAAGAATAAATTAAAATAAATGAGAACTAATTTTAGTGTGATCTTCCATAAGTCTACTTATGGCTGACTAAGTGCATCAACAATAGTGTATTTTGAGGGCGTTTTTTAGAGCCGCATCCGTGTACAAGGATGGGTTCAGATGAGTTTTGTCATCGAGTGAGGAGAGGGTGTTTTTAGTTAGTTTATCGGTTTTGAAAGGCTGCTTACATGGCCACATTTTAGAGGCCAGCTATTGTGGGTGCAGCGATTGAATGATACCAAAAAATATTACCCAGAAAATTGGCCTCATACCCTATAGTTGTTTGGGTCTTAAATGAGGTTAAGCATGTAGGAACTAGGTTCACTTTTTATTAAAAATATTAATAAAATAAATAATAACGAGACTCTCGTTATTTGTGGGAAATTCTTCTAGTACAATACCGGTTACAAAAATAAATAAACCTATATAAAATACAATTTAATTGTACCAATCTTGATTCAAGCCAACATCTTTGGAAGAACTTCAACCGCACCATCTTGTATGAACCTCCGCTGCAAGAATGAACAAACTGTCGTTGACGGTTTTGGTTGAGGCACGTGTTCAACACGCTTCCCTTAAAACAGATTCGGCGCCTCCTCTCAGACGGTCTGTCTCTCAGGGTACAACAACCGGACCAGTATGTGTACTGCCGGAGATGGCTCTCGCGCCCGAGATTCCACCGGGTATAAATTGGTGTTTATAAAGTTAGGAAAAAGATGAAGTATGTAAATATGAGAGTACTCCTCTCAAAGGAAAAACGAGAGTCAAGAGAATGTCTAAATTGTTGGTGTCTCTAATATGAACCACCAAGTTCATATATATACACTTATAGTTTTAAGCTCATTAAAACTAGTAATAAAATAGACATTAATCTTGTCATAATTATAACATTAATCTTGTAATAAACAAGATAATGAATATGACTTTAATGGACTTAAGTGGTTAGACAAAAACGGTCATATTCATCATGACACACAATTAACGGGTTGTAACAGCTAGCTTGACCAGGTCCTGCCAATTGCTCTGTTACCGTTGCAGACATGTACGCACGCCTGAAGTGGCTCTTCAGTCCGTGCGCCACATTGTATGGAACCCGCGCATGTGCATGGTGTGCAGACCAGTGCTCCTAGTTACTACTGTAACCTGCGCGCTCGCCATAACTGATCCTCAAATCCATGCAACACTCTACATGGACCTTACGCCACGCCATATGGACCCGCGCGCCACACATATGCCATTGCGCATACCAGGACGCCACCTGGTCATGCGTCATCTATACTTGCGCGCCACACGGATGCTACTACGCATACCAGGACGCCACCTGGTCATGCGCCATCCAAACTCATGTGCCATTTGCAGTCTTCGCCATGGCATCCGCCTACGCCACCCAAGGGTGCACCATAAGCGGACCCGCCATGTATCTGACCACGCGCTCATGGACAAAAATACAAAGGCGGTGTGCGAAGTTCAAAGCGCACTACATAGGGCCTATAGCCCACGGCACGCGCGCATATGTGCACGAGTAAGGGTGCTCCGCACCCTTTAGGGTCCCCACTAGTGTTTGTCTTCAAGGAGTGCTCCTCAAATCCCACACTTTAGAACGAAATAAACGCAATTACATCGTTCTGTCATGTTTTGAGGTACTCCCTCAATGGAACACGTATAACTTGTTTCGTCTTGAAACTCTAAACTTGAATAATCACAAGTTGTCCAAAAATATAAAGTTGTTTACAATTAACTACTCACAAGTAGTTGAGCAACTTATTATATTTATAACAAAATCGAGTTGTTTTTACCCAAATAGTCTATCCGAGACTATTATATGGTTGAAGACGTTATACTTCTCGTGGAAGTATCGAATCACTTTTGCAAAGACATGTTTTATTCGTTCAAAACATTTCTCGTTTTTGCAAGTGTTTTAATATTAAACTATATATTTACGTTTTGATTACAAATCAAGACAATAAACTTTATAATAGTTTAATAAATAAAACAATTTCAAACTCGCTCGTTTGAAAATAAAACGAATACACATCGTTTTAATAAATGGTTTATCATATTCAAACCATTTCTAACGGCTGTTAGATAATAACGATTACCAATCGTTAAAATGAGTGGTTTGTATGATAACCAATTCTAATATGCTAATTAGAATTTAAATGTTTAACAAACATTCAAAATATTCGGTTTTGTAAAGTAAACCGCTTCTAACGCGCTCGTTTGAAATAAAACGAATACATTTATTCTCATAAGCCACTTTTGGTTTATTTAAATGATCATTTTCTAACACGCTCGTTAGAAATAACCATAAACCTTTTCTAACACGCTCGTTAGAAAATATGTATAAAACGATTACAAATCATCTTAAATAGTTTATCATAGTTAACCCAGTTCTAACCCGCTCGTTAGAAATTAACGATTGCAAATCGTTAAAATAGTTGGTTATAAGATAAACTAATTCTAATACGCCAATTAGAAAATTAGACGATTATTTATTGCCATAAGCCTTTTTGGTTTATACAAAATAAACGTTTTCTAACCCGCTTGTTAGAAATAAACAATTGACAAAGTCGTTAAATCGTTTCTAACACGCTCGTTAGAAAATAAACGATTACAAAATTTGTTTCGAAGTTTATAAAAAAATATAAACTATTTCTAATACGCTCATTAGAAATAAACAAATAAAAATCGTTTAAACGTATGTGGAAAAAAAATCCGTTTCTAACTCGCTCGTTAGAAAGTTAATAGTTTAGACGAAACCGTTACAAGGTTTATTATCCAAAATAATTGTCTCCAACACGCTTGTCGGTAATTATTTGAAATAATAAT
This sequence comes from Helianthus tuberosus, assembly GCA_030545235.1. Lineage (NCBI taxonomy): Eukaryota > Viridiplantae > Streptophyta > Magnoliopsida > Asterales > Asteraceae > Helianthus > Helianthus tuberosus. The sequence continues at coordinate 113,928,937 of CM060417.1, read as the reverse complement.
ATTTTCTAGCACGCTCGTTAGAAAATCTAAACGTATATTTTCTAGCACGCTCGTTAGAAAATCTAATCGTCTTTTAACAAGTTAGTTTTACACAATCATCGTATCTAACACGCTCATTAGATATAAAGAATGATATTAAAACTTATTATTCTATAAAATTCTAACACGCTCGTTAGAGATATAAAAAGTTTTAATCTTGTTATTCTTTCAACAACGTTTCTAACACGCTCGTTAGAAAATATTAAAACTAGTTATTTTATAAAATAATTGCTTTCTAAAATGCTAATTAGAAAATATAAAAATTTAAGACTTTTAAAACCAACATTAATCTCACAATTATGGTTACTAAAAGCTTATTAAAAATTAAATTAAATGTTACAAACATTTAATTTGTAAGGGGTTACAAAATAAAATTTTCTAATACGCTCATTAGAAAATTTAGTATTTCAAAACCTATTGAAATACATATTATTTTGTATATGTTCGGTTTTATCTAAACACGAACAAAAACCATGAACTCCAAAACTTGAATCAAAAAGTCGTTTTGCAACCCGATATTCGGATTAAAGATTGTACTCCAATCATAAAATTAATCCGACTCATTGTACTAAATAAATATTTCCCAAAAATATTTTCAAGATTTTAGCAAAAATCTCATTAAATATTTTAACTTTCGTGAACCTAAATCCTCGTAGAGAAGGGATTTAAGATTGTAGCAACAATCTTCACGAAAGTCTGTTTTAAGATTGTAGGAACTAGGTTCACTTTTTATTAAAAATATTAATAAAATAAATAATAACGAGACTCTCGTTATTTGTGGGAAATTCTTCTAGTACAATACCGGTTACAAAAATAAATAAACCTATATAAAATACAATTTAATTGTACCAATCTTGATTCAAGCCAACATCTTTGGAAGAACTTCAACCGCACCATCTTGTATGAACCTCCGCTGCAAGAATGAACAAACTGTCGTTGACGGTTTTGGTTGAGGCACGTGTTCAACACGCTTCCCTTAAAACAGATTCGGCGCCTCCTCTCAGACGGTCTGTCTCTCAGGGTACAACAACCGGAACAGTATGTGTACTGCCGGAGATGGCTCTCGCGCCCGAGATTCCACCGGGTATAAATTGGTGTTTATAAAGTTAGGAAAAAGATGAAGTATGTAAATATGAGAGTACTCCTCTCAAAGGAAAAACGAGAGTCATGAGAATGTCTAAATTGTTGGTGTCTCTAATATGAACCACCAAGTTCATATATATACACTTATAGTTTTAAGCTCATTAAAACTAGTAATAAAATAGACATTAATCTTGTCATAATTATAACATTAATCTTGTAATAAACAAGATAATGAATATGACTTTAATGGACTTAAGTGGTTAGACAAAAAACGGTCATATTCATCATGACACACAATTAACGGGTTGTAACAGCTAGCTTGACCAGGTCCTGCCAATTGCTCTGTTACCGTTGCAGACATGTACGCACGCCTGAAGTGGCTCTTCAGTCCGTGCGCCACATTGTATGGAACCCGCGCATGTGCATGGTGTGCAGACCAGTGCTCCTAGTTACTACTGTAACCTGCGCGCTCGCCATAACTGATCCTCAAATCCATACAACACTCTACATGGACCTTACGCCACGCCATATGGACCCGCGCGCCACACATATGCCATTGCGCATACCAGGACGCCACCTGGTCATGCGTCATCTATACTTGCGCGCCACACGGATGCTACTACGCATACCAGGACGCCACCTGGTCATGCGCCATCCAAACTCATGTGCCATTTGCAGTCTTCGCCATGGCATCCGCCTACGCCACCCAAGGGTGCACCATAAGCGGACCCGCCATGTATCTGACCACGCGCTCATGGACAAAAATACAAAGGCGGTGTGCGAAGTTCAAAGCGCACTACATAGGGCCTATAGCCCACGGCACGCGCGCATATGTGCACGAGTAAGGGTGCTCCGCACCCTTTAGGGTCCCCACTGGTGTTTGTCTTCAAGGAGTGCTCCTTCTTATATACCACTTTAAGTTTTGTCATTCCACCTATGTGGGACAAGATGACAAATCTCAATCCATTTTTCTCATCTTTGTTTTTCCAAACATACAACTTCAAGCTTCGATATCTCATTCATCTCAGCTCTATTTGGACATAGTTTGAATACAAACACATAAATAATTATTTATACAACACATATATAAATATTATTAATGTCCAAAATATTTAGTGAAAAACTCATTTTCACTAAAATTTCCAACAAAGCATTCACCAACTTAATGGAGTTAGATTGGTCACTTATAAGGTATCATAAATACTTTTCACCAACCAAAAATGTTTATCAACCGTTGAAAAATTAAAAAAGGAAAGGCTATTTATTTGCACAATTTCTACATAACAAAACTACTATGTATTCAATGTTCAGTAGGGATTTATGATTTAGAGTAACCATGTATATTTTTTATTTTAGAGGTGACAAGGTAGCATGTCGGGTGCGTTGTGTACGGGTAAATTTTGTTGTGGGTCGGGTTGGGTCAGGTCACAAGCATTGTTAGTCAATATTTTTGTTACACTAATAATCTCATTATTGCAACAAGTTGATTATGGAGGTTGTATGCAGTAGAAATACCTTTCGAGTGACTCTCAACAGATCTCCTTTTAAGCTACTTTTTTTTTCTAATTTTAACCCGTTAGTAAAAACATAAGCGGAATCATCCCATTTGTAATTGAGTGTGTTAAAATTTGCCACCGTAGTTAATTATGTTGATGTTTATAAAAAAACCATAAGCCGAGCTTTTTATGGGTTAAACATGAGGTGTTAATTATGCAAATCAAGCATCTGATGTTCTGAAACAAATGAACAACTTAGAAACACACTTATTAAGTTTTGTTTTTGTTGCATTGTTGGCTAACTTTAAGTTCCTTGAAAAGGTTGGGGTGGATAGGCAGGTGTTGCTTTCATGATATAGATGTTGCTCCCGGTGGTCAAAGATTGAAGGTAACTTGACCAGACTTATCATCTTAATATTTAATAATGTTTGATCATAGATAATAAACGTATTCATGTGTACTTGGGTCTTTTTTTACTTTGGCATCTACTGGATCCACAAAGAGTTGCATGATATGAAATCTCTATATAAGTGACACCATCCCGCTCATCATATCTACAATACCCTTTCCCCTTTTGCTGGTTGGAACCCTTTTTTTTCTTTTCTTTGTTTTAAACAAGAAAAAATCAAGATATGAATATTCAATCATCGTTATGCTTTTTTAATCAGGATTGGCGTTCCACCTTATAGACGGGATACTACCACATGTAATTGCTCTGTTTCTTGTCCCAACACATTTCGTGATTGCATTCATGGGAAGTTGTAACCAGTAATGGTGCAGGGTGTTGGAAGACGATCACTACAAGAAATTTGGTGCTTTACCAACACAAAGTATGTGTGGGAAAAAGCATATAGTGTATTGGTAGTTGTCTTTACCTACACATAAATTAAGTGTAATGATGTGTAGACTCATGACTGTGGATATAGGCCATTACCCACACATAAGTTATGTGTAGGTATATAGCAAGCTATACCTACACATATATGTGTGGCTAAAAGGCATTTATATGTGTGGTTAAAAGTACAACAATTTGTTTAGAAGGCAGGTGACGTGGCATCTGACGTGGCAGGTGATGTGGCATCTGACGTGGCAGGTGATGTGGCATCCGACGTGGCAGGTGACATGGCATCCGACGTGGCAGATGACGTGGCATGAATATATGTGTAGGTAAAAGTAATCTTATATGTAAGTAAAAGTAATATTATGTGTAGGTAAATGTTAAAGATGTGTTGGTATTGATCTTAATATGTGTTGAAACAAATGTAAACTAAAAGGCAGTAAAATCATACATAATGTCACAAACGTCAACATTAATTAATATATGAAACAAAGTGCCAATTTGATAAATACATGAAACAAATGTAAATTACAAGGCAGTAAAATCATAAATAATCAAAAGGCTTGTCAACTTAACAAGAGAATCAAGAGTTGGATCTTGACCATTGATATGACCATTGATACCTTCCTGTTCAAAGCTTCTCAACAGCTTCGACTAAAGCTTCCACTTCGGAAACAAAAAACGGACGACGAATCCTGCATTGTGCCACCTCAGCTCCCTTTGGCTTCCTCATGGGGACCACCGCCAGCTCACCCGCGTTACTATCCAGAACCGTCACTAACGCCCTTGAATCCAAACCACTTCTATCATCCACTGACATCTCATGATCACTTTCAGTTATATTCCTAGAAATCGTCATTGGCGAATCCGCCTGCTTCTAGAATGCTACTTCATTAGCTACCATCTGAGGTGGCAAATACCTGATACAAGATCATCAGTTTGTTAAAGTCAGTAACAATTATTTACAACGGTTTACCATTTAACTGATTTTGGGCTTGCTGATGGGACCAGTACCCATGCGCGATTAACACCCGGTCTAGCAGGTCTTAAGGCACTGGCTCACCTCTCCTTTGTTGCGGTGATATTCTAGCCGTGTGCACCAGTGTATCGCGCATGGGTACTGGTCCCATCAGCAAGCCAAGAACTGCTAGACCGGGTGTTAATCGCGCATTGGCTGCATTCTCTATCCAGCTTCCTGTGAATATCTAAGAAAAATAATTTTACGGATTGTGTTAAATGTCTCAATTTCCCTTCACCAGTGATATAAAAGAAAATTCTTACATGAGCAAATAGTTAACTTTATCATTATCCAAAAGTACATGTAAAAAACCAACCCGTAAACTCCAAATCATTTGCCATTCACCTTCGATGAGCTGCTATTCACCCTTGGTAACAGTTTGATTCACCTACAAGACGACAAATATTTGAGAAGAGTTTTTGAATTAAAGGATTCCATGGTTCATAATTGTAAAGATCTGAAATAGCACTTGCATCACTGAAGTACCAGAAAAATTAGCAGACAAATTAAGGTTGTCCGCCAATGAAGATGTACTTTAGAAACGCTTACATCTGGGTATATACGATCGCCAACATACAATATCTCATCTCCATGTATGCCTAAAGAATTTTCAACCATCTGAGCTTCCATCGTCAAAAGCTTCACCTACTCGATCGTCTTTCGAACCGACATAATCTCCTTCGATATCTCACCGGCTCGATCCAAATTCACCTTTTTATAAGCTCGGCTCGATCAAAAAAAGAAGTCGCTTCATTATTCAAAGTTGGGCACTCCCAACAAAGTGTATCTTGCATCATCCGATCCAATTAGCAGGATATACTCTGATCCTTATAACATAACAATAGATTAAAATGTTAAGTCCAGATCACAAAAATAAATACACGTATCATAAAGGAATAGAAAATATATTTACCATATCTAAGATCCCAGAACTTAATGGTAGAGTCATGGGAGCCGATTACAACTTGAGGATCCTGATAGAAAGTGTACCGTGTTAAGCTTTTTAACGATTAAAGAAAGAACTTATTGATGTACTGTTTAGCTGTAATGCTGTATTACTTACAGTAGGTCGCGTAAACACCGAACAGACTGTATTGTCGTGGCCTGAAAGAGCATGAATTTGCATCTTGCTGCGAATGTCCCATACCTGAAAATGTTAAGTTGCCAAATGTTAATTTCAAATATTATTACTTCTTTTATAAACTAAACTTTTTTAGTAAAATGCCATTTTCATCCCTAAGGTTTGGCAAGGTTTGCGACTTTCGTCCAATAGTTTGTTTTTTTTGCAACCGGATCCAAAGAGGTTTGAAATCTTGCTAATTTCATTCGGCTCGTTAACTCCATCCATTTTTTCTCCGTTAAACCAGGGGTATTTCCATTTTTTTGTTAACTTCCAGGGCAAATTCGTTTTTTTTCACTTAATACAAAAAGACTGAATACCGCTGAAATAGATCGAATTTGCCCTTTAAGTGGAACAAAGAAGTCGAAAACACCCTGACTTAACGGAGAAAAATGGATGGAATTAACAAGCTGGGTGAAAATGGCAAAATTTCAAACCTTTTGAATCCATATGCGGAAAAACAAACCTTTGAACGAAAGTCGCAAAACTGGCCAAACCACAAGAACAAAAATGGCATTTTACTCAACACTTTTTTTATAAAATTAGCCAGTAAGAACATCAATGGTGGGATGAAGTGCCAAGCAATAAACACCACTCAAATGGCCATAATATGACCGAATAACCTATTAGAACAAAACTAACAAATTTCAGAAAGTGTCACACGAAAATAAAAGAAAATAAAACTATACTGGTGATCGGTGTAGTGCTTTAGAGTGGGGACAAATCGGGGAACTAATAAGGGATTTCATGAAGACAAAGTTTAATGGGGATAAAGACATATGGAGACGGGCAAATGGGGAGGGGGACTGTTTTTCCGTGGCCTGTTACAGGAAGGTTGTTGTTGGTGCACTTGTGTCTGTACTTTGTCTGTATTTTGTCATGATACCAAACGATGTCTTTGTTAGTCTTGTAAGTTTGACCAAGTCAACCATCCTCCTGGTTTGACTTGGCCAAACAGTTAGACAATGGTTGTAAGATGTTTGTGTCGAAGGATGAGAAATCGAAGGATTGTTTATATCCTTCGATGAGCTCGAAAGATAAGCCTTCGATGGATGATTGATGGACCTCGAAGGATATCCTCCTTCGAGGTGTATATGTGATCCTTCGGTAGGTTTCAGATCGATAGATGATCTTTCGATCAGTCTATCTGATCCTTCGACCAGACGTGCTGTGATGGATATATATATCCATGTAATGTGTTCACTTCATTAAGACACAAGAGTGAGACAGGAACAAGAGAGAACACACACGAGAGAGAGAGTTTACAGAATACATTTGTAAACCTTGTGCTGTAACCGACTTTCATAGTATTAATACAGAGGTGTTAATCGTTGAGTCTTGTGTGTCTACCCTTCTCTTTGTGGCTAGTGTTCTCATATAAACTCCGGTTTGCATGCTAGCTTGGATTCCGCACTTGCTAGTGTGTTAGATATAACAAGGATAAGGTTTGACCTCATCCTCCGAGGGACCTACAAGTGGTATCAGAGCCGTGGCTCTTCTCCTTGTTAAAACCAAGGTGTTTTCGGGCTGTTCTTTGGGTTTTTAAAGTTCATATTTTCTGGAAAACATCTTAAAATCGGATCAAATCTTGTTGTTTTGTTGATTGTTTTTATCAAAATCCTGTTATTACACATGTTTGCATGATACTTGTTGGTTTTTATTAAACTTTTAGCAGAAATATTGTGTTTGAAAGGTCATCGGTTTTTCCAGAAATTCATAGAGTTCATCTTCATTCAAAGTGTTCTTGGTGTTTGAACTTTTTGATCTTAAAAGATAACTTATCAACTTGTTTGTGTTTGAAAATTGTGAAACTGATTAAAATATTATAATTTCCTATCAAGTTGGTAAGATAATCTTGTTTTGGTAAAAGTATGGTCTGACCATACCCTTCTGCCGAAAGTTTCTACCAACCCATCACCTTTTCACCAACCTGTCATTTCTTTTGTCAACTGTGTCAGTACAGATCGAAGGATATCCTTCGAAGTCGAAAGATCATCTTTCGATCAAAGGAAGTTCGACAGATTATCATCCTTCGAACATCCTTCGAAGTCTGTGACTTATCCTTCGATCCAAGGAATCTTTTCGAAGCATACATCTATCGATCTGTAGTTCTTTTTCGAAAGATAAGGATCCTTCGTTTGGAGAATCTTTCGAAATCATTGTTCGAAATTCAACAGTGATCTTTCGAACACTGTTGATCCTTCGAACAAGTCTTGATCCTTCGATCTTAGTCTGTTTATGTTTAACAAGTTTGTGATTTTCAGGTATTATTTTTCTTGATCAAAAATGAATCCAAGATGGGGTACTCCGGTAAATACAGAGATGTATTTTGGTACTCCGTCTCCGGATAGCGGAAAGTATAGAAACACGAGTTTGTCTCCTTCGTGGGCCGAATCTCCCGCACCGGTATCTTCTCAAGCTAATGCAATTTCTACCGGTCAATGGGCATTCGTATCAAATCAAACTCCAAGTATTCAAAGCATTCTCTTAAGCGAGAGCGAAACCGGAAGTTTGAATCGGCCTCCAAAGTTGATGCACTTATACGAATATCCAGGATGGATTGACAGATTTCATACATACGTCCTTGGACAAAATACAGAATTGTGGTTGCGGTTCATCACAGATTTCGATCAAACAATAGAGGTTGCCGCATCATCTGCTGCTACGTTTGCAGATCTTACGGAAGATCAGAAGAAGGTCTATGACTTGGAAAAGAAGGCATATGCCATTCTTACTCAGGCGTTAAGTAAAGATATTTATCATCAATTTGTCAGTTACAAGACAACGAAGAGGTTGTGGGATGCATTGAAGACAAGGGGCGTAGGAAATGAAGCGACACGTCAATTGAGAAAAAACCTGCTAAAGAAAGAGTTTGATGGTTTTACTTGTATGGAGAATGAATCTTTAGGAGATTTGACAAGTCGATTTAATCATTTGCTGACTGAATTGGCAAATTTTGAGGTTGTTACAACTTCAGCAGAGATTGTGAAAAAGTTTGCAGATGCGTTGCCACCTCAATGGAATACTTTCTTGGAAATCATGAAGTACAATGGCACTTTAGCTACAACAAACTTCAATGACTTTGTTCAACTCCTGGAAAACAAGAATCAGGAAGAAACTCTCAAGGTAAAAAGAGTTCCAGTGCCACAAAATCCTGAAATGTATTATGGAACTTCTAGCACTTCTACAAAACCTTCTTCACACGCTCCAATTCAAACAGCGTTTGTGTCTAGCACTGACATGTAAGGCAATCCTATCCAAGTTCCGGTCAAGCCTCCTCCAAAAACAGACATGTATGGAAATCCGCTTGAACCAGTTCCTCAACCAGTACCACAACAGCAAAGCCAACGACCTATCAGAGCAACTGATATGTTCGGAAATCCATTACCTGTTCGATCTACCGGACCAACAGACATGTATGGGAATCCACTTCCTCCTCAACAGCAAGCGTGTTATGGAAGCACATCATCTGCTGATCAGTAATCAAAGCCAAATACAGTACGGCTCGACACCTCAAGCTTTTATAAAGTCAGTGTGGAAGTAGCAAAGGAACACATGGAGCTGCTAAACACTTTGGTGAGCGCATACTGTGGATTAGTGGAAGGTCAGATTGGTAACATTAATCTGACACAAGAAGACTATCAGCAGATCGATAAAGAGGAGATGGAGATGATGGACATCAAGTGGGCCTTTGCCAGTGCTGTTAGGCGAGCAAAGGATTTCATGGAAAGAACTGGCAGAACCAGCTTGGAAAGCAAGAAAGACACCAAGTATGGGTTTGATAAGCAGGCTGTTAAGTGCTTCAATTGTGGTGAACGTGGTCATTTCAAACGTGAATGTACGAGGCCATCTCAACATGGAAACCAAAATCCTTTCAGAGGTCAAGGCAACAGGGCAAATCAGAACCAAGTAAGGAACAATGAGCGCACATTGGTGCCTGTCAACAACCAAAGTCAAGCAGGACCATCTAATGCCAACCAGGCACTTGTGGTTCAAGTAGATGAAGGTTGTGATTGGTCAATTCAGTTGGGAAATGATGCTCCAGATGGAACAGCTTGTTTTGCTGAAATTGTCAAGGATCTTAAACACGCCAGTGGTGGAGAATCTTCCACCAATGGTGATGAATCTTCTGAAGATGAAGACTCTTCTGGTTATAGTAGAAGTTCAGATGAAGAATCCTCGAGTTTAGGTGATGATCATGTGGATGAGACATCAAGTGCGTCAGTCGATGCAGTTATTGATGAGCTTTTGGAAGAAGCTGCAGCAGGAACTGATAGAAGATCTATTTTGGTGGATCAAGCTGCTTATTCTTCGTCTTCTCTCCATTCAGCCTTTATGCCTAATGTCGACAGTTCATCAAGTCAGGTATGTGTCGATGAACCCACTTCTGTTAGTTGTGATAATTGTGACATATTGAGTATTAAATGTGCTGATTTAGAGGCAAACATGTCTGAGTTGCAAGGCAAACATGATGCTTTACAAGCTAGTTTGTTTGACTTGCAAGACAAACATGTTTCTTTGAATGATAAGTGGTGTGAATTGCAAAGCAAACACAAGGCTTTGCAAGAGAAATATGATGTGACATTCATCCACAATCAGAAATTGACTGTTGATCTTTCGAAGTGCACTGAAGCCAACATGTTTTATGAAAACCATGAAAAGGAATTTAAATCGATGATTGAAAAATTAAAGAAAGATAAAACCGAGCTAACAAAAATGGTTTCCAGAAAACAAACTGACATCAATTTGTATATAACTCGCCTTGAGGTAATGCAAAAGGAAATGGCTTGTGTCAAAACTGAAAGTGAGGCGATCCAACTTAAGCTAGACAGTTATTTGAGCTCTAGCTATGTGTTGGATCACATCATTGACGTACAGAAAGAGAAAAGGGATGTCACATGCATTGGATACAAGAAATGTCCAGCGCACCTGTGAGACACAATTATGATGCCATGCCTGACGAGGAGGATAGAACTTTCTTTGAACCATCTGTTCCTCTAGATGTTAATGAATTTGCAGCAGGACTCGGATACAAGAAAGAGGTATCATCAGATTCAGATGTGTCAGCAGATACATGTGTGTCTTCTGCCGAACCGAATCAGGCTCCTCCAGTTGTGATTGAGGATACTGATTCTTCTGATGATGAATCCGATGATACTGACTCAGCAAAGTCTGATGCGGTAATCAAAGAAGAGGACATACCTCTTGAGAATCATATTCTGTGTGATCCTCCTGCAAAACCCGCTAAGACTGTTGCAATTGAGTCCTCGTCTGCAAAAGAGTCGGAGAGTATGGATTTGCTGTACACTCTTGTTGGTGATGATAAAATTTATTCAGACAAAGATTTTCCTATTAAAAATGTTAATCAATCATTAATCAGTAAAGTCTTTGAAAATTCGACGAATAAGTTTTTGGGAAAGACAGGATCACATGTTACAGTAACACAGTGCCCTCCTATCCCAAAGGCCGAAGTTCGAAAACAATTTGGCAAGCAAAAATTACCAACAGTGCAAAAACAGCAAAATCATAATAAATCAAAACAAAAATTACCGGCTCAAGGTCAAAGGAAGCCGAATCAAAAGAAGAACAAGAATGTGAACTTTGTGAAATCTAAGGGAACGGACAAAATTGAAAAGTTTGAAAACCAATCTAACTTAGATTTTGTCAAGAAAGCAACAGTGATGAAAAGGAATGAACCAAATAGTTCAAAACCTAGTACCTCGGGATCACAAAGTTCATCATCGGCAAGACGATCACATGATACTTCAGGGTTTGTTGAACGAAGATCATGTTTTGAATGTGGGACAATTGGTCATATAATTCGAAACTGTCCGTATCTTCATAAGTTGAAAGCAAAGGTTGATAATCCCCGTGAACGAAATCACCAAAAGCGATCTGTTTCTGTAAAACAAGATCCCCGCCTTGTAAAAGAAAGGGAAAAGAAACACAAACGCCAACAAGTCAAGGTGATTGAAAAGGCACTTAAAACTGATGTGGTTCAAAAACAATCTGTTTCAGTTAAGCCAGAAAACTCAAAATTTTCAAAAACTTCAAACAATCAAGAAGTTAAGTTTTTAAACAATCAAACTGGTAAAACTCAACAGACATGGAAACCTAAATTGACCACAAATTCAGGGGGACCATCACAATTTTCAAATCATCAAAGAATAGAAGTTATTGTTGTTGATGAAAATGGAAGACCCAAGACCACAATGGCTTGGGTCCCCATCTCCAACTAATCATTTGAGTTCATGTGCAGGGTGTTCCAGGAGGAACTATCAGTAGTCATTGGATTGTTGATAGTGGGGCATCCAGGCACATGACAGGCGACATGAAGCTTCTCTACGACGTTAAATCTATTAGAGGAGGTTATGTTGCTTTTGCTGGAGATAAAGGCGGATATATTACGGGTGAAGGAATGATTTCCAACGGGGTTGTTAGCTTTGATAAGATCAACTTTGTACAACAACTTGATCACAATCTTCTTAGTGTTTCTCAAATTTGTGATAAGCACTTCTCAGTACACTTTGATGCAAATGGATGTTATGTGCTGAAACCCGGCTTCAAAATTCCAAAAGAATGGATTCTCTTGTCGGCTCCAAGGATAAATGATCTGTATGTCCTTGATATGAGCCAAGCTATCACAACGTCTGCACAAGCAACCTGTTTCGTCTCCAAAGACACAGAAAAAGACTCAATCTCTTGGCACAGACGAATGGGTCACATTCACTTACGCAAAATGAATCATTTGGTGTCAAATGAATTGGTGAATGGTGTTCCTCTTAAAAACTTCCATCTTCAAGACGTCTGTGTCTCGTGCCAGAAAGGAAAACAAACGAAGAAGCGACACCCTACAAAGAAAATCAACACGGTGGCTGTTCCTCTTGAACGTTTGCACATGGATTTGTTCGGTCCTGTTAAGCACAAAAGTATTGGGAATGATCAATACTGCCTTGTGATAACTGATGATTATTCAAGATTTTCTTGGGTGGCGTTCATGGCACATAAGAGTGAAACCTTCGGTATTATCAAAAACTTGATCATTCAGATTGAGAATCTATATAAGTTGAAGGTTAGGCGGATACGTAGCGACAATGGTACTGAATTCAAAAATCATGCCATGGCGGAGTTTTGCACTTCAAAAGGTATTCTTCACGAATTTAGTGCAGCTTATACTCCTCAACAGAATGGCGTCGCTGAACGTAAGAACCGCACATTGATCGAGACTGCTAGGACTATGTTGGTAGAGTCACAATTGCCGATTCCATTCTGGACTGAAGCTGTGGCCTCTGCATGTTATACGTTGAAGCGAGTCCTTACAGTCAAAAGGCACAACAAGACCTGCTTTGAGCTTATTAACAAACGGAAACCAGATTTGTCATATCTTGAACCGTTTGGAGCTCCGTGCACAATAATCGATCCTAATGGAAAGTTTGGAGCAAAAGCAATTGAGGGATACTTTCTTGGGTATTCCACCCCAAACTTAAGAGTCTTGAATCTAGAGACTAAAAGGGTCGAGGAATGGTCTGAAGTCAGAGTACAAAGGCACACTTTACCAGTCAGAAGTCCAGGTCAGCCTTGGATGTTTGAGTACGATGACTTTTTCAATTCGATCAATGTTGAAGCAGTTGAAGAAAATGCTGCAGCAAGGATGTTTTTCGAGAGTGACAATGCAACAGATTCACCGTTGGTTCGTCCAATTATTGTCAATCATGAACCATCTTCAGTGAACAATAATGCTCTCGATAATGAGGATTTTCACGATGCTACCGAATTGAACGAATCTTCAGAGGATGATGAATTTCTCGATGCAGATCAAGAAGCTCCAACAACAGCAGTTCATGGTACTTCAGAGGGTACACCTCCAGTGGACGCCCCTAGAACAGCTGAAGCTACTGCATCATCCTCTTCGTCAATTCCGGGCATTGAATTGGTTGTTGATCTCAATCTCAACAATCTGGGTACAAATATTCCAGTTCAAGATAATCCAGAGACAAGGATTCACAATACCCATCCTCAACAAAACATCATCGGAAATGTGCAAAGTGGCATTCAAACAAGAAACATGTTGCAAAACAACAACAATGCAGGCTTGTATGCGGCGATTAGAGAATCTGGTTAACAAAACGATTGGTCTTTCGCGTGTTATGTCTCACAGGAAGAGCCAAGAACTTGGAAAGAAGCTTTGAAAGATAGCTCTTGGGTTGAAGCGATGCAGGAAGAACTACAACAATTCCAGAAGCTTGGTGTCTGGAAACTCGTAGAGAAACCTGCTGGATACAAGAAGATTGGTACCCGTTGGGTGTTTAAATGCAAAAAGGATGACCGTGGAGTCGTTATTCGAAACAAAGCAAGGCTAGTCGTTCAAGGTTTTCGTCAGATAGAAGGGATCGACTACAATGAAGTGTATGCACCTGTTGCACGTCTAGAAGCAATTCGGATCTTTCTGGCTTATGCCTCATTCAAAGGATTCAAGGTTTACCAGATGGACGTGAAAAGTGCATTCTTACATGGTGTGGTGGAAGAAGAGGTGTACGTCGAACAGCCTCCAGGTTTTGAAGATCCTATCCATCCCGATCGGGTTTGGTTGCTCAACAAAGCTCTCTATGGTCTACATCAAGCACCGCGAGCTTGGTATGCAACCTTATCTAATTATCTGCTGGAGAATGGATTTCGCAGAGGTCTTATCGATTGTACTCTTTTCATCAAAGAACAAGATGGAGATCTTCTACTGGTTCAGGTATACGTTGACGATATTATTTTTGGTTCTACTAATGATGTATTGTGTAGGAATTTCGAGCGCATTATGCAGGATAAATTCGAGATGAGTGCTATGGGGGAAATGACCTTCTTTTTGGGCCTACAAGTGCAACAAACTGAGTCTGGGATATTCATCGATCAGACTAAATATGTTGGTGACATCTTGAGCCGGTTCCAGATGTCTGATGCAACGCCCATCGGTACCCCATTACCGCAAAATCACGGAATTAATCCAGACTTGAAGGGTGAAGTTGTTAGCCCCTCGTACTACCGCGCGATGATCGGATCTCTTATGTACCTGACAGCATCAAGACCAGATATAATGTACCCAACGTGCCTGCTTGCCAGATATCAAGTCAACCCGAAGGCCTCACATCTTGCAGCTGTAAAAAGGATTTTTCGTTATTTGAAGGGTTACCCTGACACCGGTCTATGGTACCCTAGGGATAATAACTTTGACTTGATCGCATTCAGTGATTCTGATTTTGGCGGATGCAAAATCGACGGCAAATCCACAACGGCTGGATGTCAGTTTTTGGGAAATCGCCTAGTCACATGGCAGTGCAAGAAGTAGACCTGTGTAGCTACATCAACATGCGAAGCTGAATACATTGCTGCCTCAAGTTGTTGCTCCCAAGTCCTATGGATCCAACAACAAATGCGCGACTACGGTTTTGAATTCCTAACTACTCCTATTTACGTTGATAATTCTGCTGCCTTACAGATCACTAAAAATCCTGTGCAGCATTCAAAGACTAAGCACATCGAAATTAAGTATCACTTCATACGTGATTGCGTTGAGAAAAGGCTAATCGATGTTGCTTACGTCCACACTGATGACCAACGTGCCGACCTTTTTACCAAAGCATTTGACAAATCAAGATTTGACTTTTTATTATTGGTAAACGGCATTAAGGTCAAGCAAGAGTAAAACCAACATCGGAAAATCATTTTTGTAAATACCTTTGTGTTTTAAATTTATCTTAGTTTGTTGATTTTAGGGGGAGTAAATCCAAAATTTGAAAATCCAAAAACATCGAAAAATTTCAAAAGCACAAAAACAATAGAAAAGCAAAAATGAGTTTCCTGGCGAGCAAAAGAGAAAATGATAGTACATCAGTGGTCTGTCTAAACTTCTTTAAACCTAAAATGAAAATCGATAAGCAGCTCTATATAAGATGTATCGGTAGGCTCACAATCATTTTAAAGTGTGCAGGGTGATATAAACTTAAATCGACTGAAGACCAGGTGGGAACCATTCATTGGCATATGGTCTTAGTACCGAAATTTCGTTTGAGAGATTGCCGAGGTTCTGAGATATTCGGTCTTTATGCTGCTTATCATCTGGGTATCATGGTTGTTTCTTTTACCGAAAAATAACGGGGATGCAAGTCTAGATCTTCCATGATACCATACATACGTGTACATATTGCATTCGACCTCAATAAGTGATCAACAATCACATGTCCCAACAAATAAGTGATAAAATATCACATCTATTCGGGAGTCAAGTTCGTCTCTCTGCTGTACGAAAGTACTGACCTGTTCACGGACTTGCTCCTGTGCCTTCATGCATCGAAAATCAAGTTCCTCATTCAATAAGTGATTCTATCACATAGGGCTTGTTTTCAATCAAAATAAGTGAGTTTCTCACATCATATACGGTCAAACAGATGATAATCGGTATACTCACCGGTAAGATGAACCCTCGTGCATACCTTGATACGGGAATGTGTCGTGATGTGGATGAACACCGGTCGGTAAGTATAAATCATACCTTAACGTATCCCCTCGCCATGATTACATCTGATAAGTTGAGTTTATGTGGACAACAATACCGATAATTGTTATAGGATGCTTATCTTAATGTTAACTAAAAGAACAACAAGAGCGTTTTGGCATGACCGTACACTGATATGATTCTCTTACCCTCGAAACTCGCAAAAAGAATGTCTGTAAATATTTATTTAATGCTTTCAGTTTCTGCATTTTTGTATATATTTATTTACTGCTTTCAGTCTTTACATTTGAAATATTCAAAAAGTCCAAAAAGATTTTAGGTGTGTTTTAATATAAACTTTCTAAAAGCCAAAAAGATTTTATGTCTATTTTATTTTCGATCGTACGATGTTGGAGCTCGAGTCTTCGTTACTTGAAACCTGATTGAAAACCGAAACAACTGATTCTTCATAAACGGTCGAAATTTGCAAGTTTTGAAAGTTAAAAACCTAAAACTGAACAATTTATTAAACTTTCAAACTGTCGGACAGTAGTTGATTGAGATATGGTCATACGTGTGTTGTTTGTTATGCTAACTATATTCCAAGCAGTTGTTCTCATTACGCGTTTAGCTTTCTTGCATGTGCAGATGCTAAAGGCAAGGAGAACATGGTCGATGACAAGCCTCGGAATGAAGACACGACGTGAAGGCACTCAAGTGATGAAGATCGAGTTGCCGCTGACCATCATCAACACCACAAGGATCTCAATTCATAAAGAACAAGTATTTCACGAGCATAACTCAAGGGGGAGCTTATGTTAAGGGGGAGTTTGTCAACACACTTCCTATATGAAACGGGGAGTTTGTTGGTACACTTTCTGCTTTCAAGACGTGAAAACTTTAAAGATCCTCCGACATTGAAGACTTGAAAGGACGTCAAAGACTTGAAGACACAAAGATCGACACAAAGATCGAGACAAAGATCGAGACAAAGATCGAGACAAAGCTACAGCCAAGGGGGAGTTTGTTGGTGCACTTGTGTCTGTACTTTGTCTGTATTTTGTCATGATACCAAACGATGTCTTTGTTAGTCTTGTAAGTTTGACCAAGTCAACCATCCTCCTGGTTTGACTTGGCCAAATAGTTAGACAATGGTTGTAAGATGTTTGTGTCGAAGGATGAGAAATCGAAGGATTGTTTATATCCTTCGATGAGCTCGAAAGATAAGCCTTCGATGGATGATTGATGGACCTCGAAGGATATCCTCCTTCGAGGTGTATATGTGATCCTTCGGTAGGTTTCAGATCGATAGATGATCTTTCGATCAGTCTATCTGATCCTTCGACCAGACGTGCTGTGATGGATATATATATCCATGTAATGTGTTCACTTCATTAAGACACAAGAGTGAGACAGGAACAAGAGAGAACACACACGAGAGAGAGAGTTTACAGAATACATTTGTAAACCTTGTGCTGTAACCGACTTTCATAGTATTAATACAGAGGTGTTAATCGTTGAGTCTTGTGTGTCTACCCTTCTCTTTGTGGCTAGTGTTCTCATATAAACTCCGGTTTGCATGCTAGCTTGGATTCCGCACTTGCTAGTGTGTTAGATATAACAAGGATAAGGTTTGACCTCATCCTCCGAGGGACCTACAGTTGTGATGGAAACAATGTGCAGTTTGCAGCAACACTTTGTCTTTGGTTGGAACAGGTGGATCTTGCCAAAGATAAATTATTTTGTCTGGCGTGCTTTGCTCAACAAGATCCCGTCAAAGGAGGTGCTGGCTGTTCGGGGGGTGCACGTTGATAGTGATGTCTGCTGGAGGTGTGGGTGTTCACAGGAAACTGTTGAGCACCTGCTCGTTTCATGCCTTTTCGTGTGCATGGTCTTGTGGCATATTCTGGTGTGGATATCCCTTCAGTCTTCGCCTCAGTCAACTAAATGGTCCTTCTCAGCCGGGATCAGTACGGGTCAAAGAATTGGAAGATGGTGATTGATGTTATTTTTTTGATTTTGTGGTGGATTTCGATGGCGTTTAATAACATCATACATGTGAGGACCTTAGTGGACAGAATTAAAGAAGAAGTCTGTTTTGTCGTTAAAGTGTAGGTCGAAGTTTGGTAAATTAGATTGGTCAAGGTGGAATGATTTTCTTATTAACGATGTAATTATGTAATGTTGTTAGTGTTTGCTGGTCCCCTTGGTTCTTTCTTTTAATGGAAGTTGTTAATAAAAAACTGAAAATGAAATTTTTTACCCTTTCCATTTAATTCCTATGTTTTGACCCGTTACATATTTATGTGTTGTATTTGACCTGTCTAACCCGCTCCATTTTAATTTCTATATATTGACCTGTTTAACCCGTTCCATTTTAATTCCTATATATTGACCCATTTCATATTTATTCGTTAGTTAAATAATAAATAAGTAATAAGCAATGTTTTAGTTATTATCAACCAATATCATCATCAACAGCTTATCAAGCAATATCATTAGTAGCTTATCAATCACAACTATATTAAGGTATATCAAAATTATTTTTGGTGATCAAAGTCCAAAAAACCAATTTATGCTACACAACCCAATGTTGCAACAGCCTATTCCTAGCCAAAGGATTATGACTTATGAGTAGATAATAACTACTTCCCTAGCATCAGTCACATACTAAAATAAAAAAGATGTGTTATTGTTATTTACAAGATTGAAATTAACAGAATGTTGTAGAGCAAATTCTTTATCATTTCAACTTTTGCTATGGTGGCTTCATTTACATGACTCTTTAAGTGCAAAAACAAGTAGGCTATGCTATTTCCCTTTTCAAAATTATGGCTTTTTTAAGTGTTGGTGCACTTGTGTCTGTACTTTGTCTGTATTTTGTCATGATACCAAACGATGTCTTGTGTTAGTCTGGTTTACGTCTTAGGTTTGTTATTATGTGTGTTCGATGTAAGTTTGACCAAGTCAACCATCCTCCGATTTGACTTGGCCAAACAGTTAGCACATTGTTTGTAATATGTCTGTGTCGAAGGATGAGTCATCGAAGGATTGTTTAGATCCTTCGATGAGCTCGAAAGATAAACCTTCGATGGATGTTGATGGACCTCGAAGGATATCACCCTTCGAGGTATATATGGATCCTTCGATAGGTTTGAGATCGATAGATGATCTTTCGATCAGTCTATCTGATCCTTCGACCAGACAAGCTGTGACGGGTATATATATACCCATGTAATGTGTTCACTTCAATAGACACAAGAGAGAGACAGAAAAGAGTGAGAGCAGAAAAGTGTGAGAAGTGAGTCTTGTTGAGAGCGTATTTTCAGTTGTGTCAAGGGCTGTAACCGTGTCCACTGAAATACAAGAGCAAACTTTGATATCTCGTGTGTCTACCTTTCTCTTTGTTGCTTGTGTTCTCTTATAAACTCCGGTTTGCATGCTAGCTAGGATTCCGCACATGCTAGTGTGTTAAGCATAACAAGGATAAGGTTTGACCTCATCCTCCGAGGGACCTACAAGTGGTATCAGAGCCGTGGCTCTTTTCCTTGTTAAAAACCGAGTTTATACAAGACTTTGGAGTGTTTGGACAAAACTCACATGGTTTAGCACCCGTTTTTAGTGTTTTTCTCGCATTTCTTGTCGTAAAAACGTGTTCTAAACTTACTGCATGTGTTAAAGGACGGGTTGGGTAACTTAAAAACTTGTTTTTTAAGAACTTTGGTAATTTCCGGCCAAATTCCGGCTTACTCCGGTGACCGGTTTCTGCATAAGAACCTTCGATTTTTAGTATATTTTATTGTTCAAAATCTGTTTTGGTAAGAAAGTATGGTCTGACCATACCCTTCTGCCGAAAGTTTCTACCAACCCATCACCTTTTCACCAACCTGTCATTTCTTTTGTCAACTGTGTCAGTACCGATCGAAGGATATCCTTCGAAGTCGAAAGATCATCTTTCGATCAAAGGAGGTTCGATAGATAATCATCCTTCAAACATCCTTCGAAGTCTGTGACTTATCCTTCGATCCAAGGAATCTTTTCGAAGCATACATCTTTCGGTCTACAGTTCTTTTTCGAAAGATAAGGATCCTTCGATTGGAGAATCTTTCGAAATCATTGTTCGAAATTCAACAGTGATCTTTCGAACACTGTTGATCCTTCGAACAAGTATTGATCCTTCGATCCTTAGTCTGTTTATGTTTAACAAGTTTGTGATTTTCAGGTATTATTATTCTTGATCAAAAATGAATCCAAGATGGGGTACTCCGGTAAATACAGAGATGTATTATGGTACTCCGTCCCCGGATAGCGGAAAGTATAGAAACACGAGTTTGTCTCCTTCGTGGGCCGAATCTCCCGCACCAAAACGATCTATCAGAGCAACTGATATGTTCGGAAATCCATTACCTGTTCGATCTACCGGACCAACAGATCTGTACGGAAATCCGCTTCAACCAGTTCCTCAACCAGTGCCTCAACAGCAAACCCAAAGGCCTCCTGTGACAACTGATCTATATGGCAATCCAATACAAGTTCCAGTAAAGCCAGTTCCAACAACAGACTTGTATGGAAATCCTCTACAACCAGCTCCACAACAGCAAGTCTATCGGCCATCTACTGTAACCGCTTGTTTTGCTGAGGTTGTCAAGGATTTAAATCACGCCAGTGGTGGAGAATCTTCCACCAATGGTGGTGAATCTTCTGAGGATGAAGACTCTTCTGGTTATAGTAGAAGTTCAGATGAAGAATCCTCGAGTTCAGGTGATGATCATGTGGATGAGACATCAAGTGCGTCAGTCGATGTAGATATTAATGAGCTTTTGGAAGAAGCTGCAGCAGGAACTCAAAGAAGATCTATTTTGGTGGATCAAGCTGCTTATTCTTCGTCTTCTCTCCATTCAGCCTTTATGGCTAATGTCGACAGTTCATCAAGTCAGGTATGTGTCGATGAACCCACTGCTGTTATTTGTGATAATTGTGCTAGATTAAGTGATAGATGTGCTGATTTGGATGCAAACATGTCTGAGTTGCAAGGTAAACATGATGCTTTACAAGCTAGTTTGTTTGACTTGCAAGACAAACATGTTTCGTTGAATGATAAGTGTTGTGAATTGCAAAGCAAACACGAGGCTTTGCAAGAGAAATATGATGTGACATTCATTCACAATCAAAAGTTGACCGTGGATCTTTCTAAGTGCACAGAAGCCAACATGTTTTATGAAAACCATGAAAAGGAATTTAAAACGATGATTGAAACTTTAAGAAAAGATAAAACCGAACTGACAAAAATGGTTTCAAGAAAACAAACGGAAATAAACCTTTACATTAGTAGGCTTGAGATAATGCAAAAAGAGATGGCTTGTGTTAAAACTGAAAGTGAGGCGATCCGACTCAAGTTAGACAGCTATTTAAGCTCTAGCTATGTGTTGGATCACATCATAGATGTTCAGAAAGAGAAACGGGATGTCACATGCATAGGTTACAAAAATTGTCCACCACCTGTGAGACACAATTACGATGCACTGCCTGATGAGGAATATAGAACTCACTTTGAACCATCTGTTCCTTTGGATGTTGAGGAATTTGCAACAGGACTCGGATACAAGAAGGAAGTATCATCAGAATCGGACGTGTCAGCAGATACATGTGTGTCTTCTGTTGAACCGAATCAGGATCCTCCAGTTGTGATTGAGGATGCTGATTCTTCTGATGATGAATCTGATGATACTGATTCAGCAAAGTCTGATGTGGTGATAAAAGAAGAGGACATACCTCTTGAGAATCATATTCTGTGTGATCCTCCTGCAAAACCCGCTAAGACTGTTGCAATCGAGTCCTTGTCTGCACAGGAGTCGGAGAGTGTGGATTTGCTGTACACTCTTGTTGGTGATAATAAAATTTATTCTGACAAAGATTTTCCGATTAAGAATGTAAATCAATCCTTAATCAGTAAAGTTTTTGAAAATTCGACAAGTAAATTTCTGGGTAAGAAAGGATCACACGTTGTGGTAACACAGTGCCCTCCTATCCCAAAGGCTGAAGTTAGAAAACAATCTGGCAATCAGAAATTACCAACAGAGAAGAGGCAGCAAAATCATAACAAACAAAAAGGAAAATTGCCGGCTCAAAGCCAAAAGAAGCCAAATCAAAAGAAGAAAAAGAATGTGAACTTTGTGAAATCTAAGGGAACGGACAAAATTGAAACGTTTGAAAATCAATCTAACTTAGATTTTGTCAAGAAAGCAACAGTGATGAAAAGGACTGAACCAAATAGTTCAAAACCTAGTACCTCGGGATCACAAAGTTCATCATCGACAAGACGATCACATGATACTTCGGGGTTTGTTGAACGAAGATCATGTTTTGAATGTGGTGAAATTGGACATATAATTCGAAACTGTCCGTATCTTCATAAGTTGAAAGCAAAGGTTGATGATCCCCGTGAACGAAATCACCAAAAGCGATCTGTTTCTGTAAAACAAGATCCCCGCCTTGTAAAAGAAAGGGAAAAGAAACAGAAACGCCAACAAGTCAAGGTGATTGAAAAGGCACTTAAAACTGATGTGGTTCAAAAACAATCTGTTTCAGTTAAACCAGAAAACTCAAAATTTTCAAAAACTTCAAACAATCACGAAGTTAAATTGTTAAACAATCACACTGGTAAAACTCAACAGACATGGAAACCTAAATTGACCACAAATTCAGGGGGGCCATCACAATTTTCAAATCATCAAAGAATAGAAGTTATTGTTGTTGATGAACATGGAAGACCCAAGACCACAATGGCTTGGGTCCCTATCTCCAACTAATCATATGAGTTCATGTGCAGGGTGTTCCAGGAGGAACTATCAGTAGTCATTGGATTGTTGATAGTGGGGCATCCAGGCACATGACAGGCGACATGAAGCTTCTCTACGACGTCAAATCTATTAGAGGAGGTTATGTTGCTTTTGCTGGAGATAAAGGCGGATATATTACGGGTGAAGGAATGATTTCCAACGGGGTTGTTAGCTTTGATAAGATCAACTTCGTACAACAACTTGATCACAATCTTCTTAGTGTTTCTCAAATTTGTGATAAGCAGTTCTCAGTACACTTTGATGCAAATGGATGTTATGTGCTGAAACCCGGATTCAATATTCCGAAAGAATGGATTCTCTTATCTGCTCCAAGGATAAATGACTTGTACGTCCTTGATATGAGCCAAGCTATCACAACGTCTGCACAAGCAACCTGTTTCGTTTCCAAAGCCACAGAAAAAGACTCAATCTCTTGGCACAGACGAATGGGTCACATTCACTTACGCAAAATGAATCATTTGGTGTCAAATGAATTGGTGAATGGTGTTCCTCTTAAAAACTTCCATCTTCAAGACGTCTGTGTTTCGTGCCAAAAAGGAAAACAAACGAAGAAGCGACACCCTACAAAGAAAATCAACACGGTGGCTGTTCCTCTTGAACGTTTGCACATGGATTTGTTCGGTCCTGTCAAGCACAAAAGTATTAGGAATGATCAATATTGCCTCGTGATAACTGATGATTATTCAAGATTTTCTTGGGTGGCGTTCATGGCACACAAGAGCGAAACCTTCGGTATTATCAAAAACTTGATCATTCAGATTGAGAATCTATATAAGTTGAAGGTTAGGCGGATACGTAGCGACAATGGTACTGAATTCAAAAATCATGCCATGGCGGAGTTTTGTACTTCAAAAGGTATTCTTCACGAATTTAGTGCGGCCTACACTCCTCAACAAAATGGCGTCGCTGAACGTATAAATCGTACATTGATCGAGACTGCTAGGACAATGTTGGTAGAGGCACAGTTGCCGATTCCCTTCTGGACTGAAGCTGTGGCCACTGCATGTTACACGTTGAACCGAGTCCTTACAGTCAAAAGGTACAACAAGACCTGCTTTGAGCTTATTAACAAACGGAAACCAGATTTGTCATATCTTGAACCGTTTGGAGCTCCGTGCACAATAATCGATCCTAATGGAAAGTTTGGGGCAAAAGCAATTGATGGATACTTTCTTGGGTATGCCACCCCGAACTTAAGAGTCTGGAATCTAGAGACTAAAAGGGTCGAGGAATGGTCTGAAGTCAGAGTACAAAGGCACACTTTACCAGTCAAATGTCCTGGTCAGCCTTGGATGTTTGAGTACGATGACTTTTTCAATTCGATCAATGTTGAAGCAGTTGAAGAAAATGCTGCAGCAAGGATGTTTTTCGAGAGTGACAATGCAACAGATTCACCGTTGGTTCGTCCAATTATTGTCAATCAAGAACCATCTTCAGTGAACAATAATGCTCTCGACAATGAGGATTTTCACGATGCTACTGAATTGAACGAATCTTCAGAGGATGATGAATTTCTCGATGCAGATCAAGAAGCTCCAATAACAGCAGTTCATGGTACTTCAGAGGGTACACCTCCAGTGGACGCCCCTAGAACAGCTGAAGCTACTGCATCATCCTCTTCGTCAATTCCGGGTATTGAATTGGTTGTTGATCTCAATCTCAACAATCTGGTTACAAATATTCCAGTTCAAGATAATCCAGAAACAAGGATTCACAATACCCATCCTCAACAAAACATCATCGGAAATATACAAAGTGGCATTCAAACAAGAAACATGTTGCGAAACAACAACAATGCAGGCTTGTATGCAACTATCCGAGAATCTGGTCAACAAAATGATTGGTCTTTCGCGTGTTATGTCTCACAGGAAGAGCCAAGAAATTGGAAAGAAGCTTTGAAAGATAGCTCTTGGGTTGAAGCAATGCAGGAAGAACTGCAACAATTCCAGAAGCTTGGTGTCTGGAAACTTGTAGAGAAACCTGCTGGTTACAAGAAGATTGGTACCCGTTGGGTGTTTAAATGCAAAAAGGATGACCGTGGAGTCGTTATTCGAAACAAAGCAAGGCTAGTCGTTCAAGGTTTTCATCAGATAGAAGGGATCGACTACAACGAAGTGTATGCACCTGTTGCACGTCTGGAAGCAATTCGGATCTTTCTGGCTTATGCCTCATTCAAAGGATTCAAGGTTTACCAGATGGACGTCAAAAGTGCATTCTTACATGGTGTGGTGGAAGAAGAGGTGTACGTCGAATAGCCTCCAGGTTTTGAAGATCCTATCCATCCCGATCGGGTTTGGTTGCTCAACAAAGCTCTCTATGGTCTACATCAAGCACCGCGGGCTTGGTACGCAACCTTATCTAATTATCTGCTGGAGAATGGTTTTCGCAGAGGTCTTATCGATTGTACACTTTTCATCAAAGAACAAGATGGAGATCTTCTACTGGTACAGGTATACGTTGATGATATTATATTTGGTTCTACTAATGATGTTTTGTGTAGGAATTTCGAGCGCATCATGCAGGATAAATTCGAGATGAGTGCTATGGGGGAAATGACTTTCTTTTTGGGCCTACAAGTACAACAAACCGAGTCTGGGATATTCATCCATCAGACTAAATATGTTGGTGACATCTTGAGCCGGTTCCAGATGTCTGATGCAACGCCCATCGGTACCCCATTGCCGCAAAATCACGGAATTACTCCAGACTTGAAGGGTGAAGCTGTTTGCCCCTCATACTACCGCGCGATGATCGGATCTCTTATGTACCTCACAGCATCAAGACCAGATATAATGTACCCAACGTGCCTGCTTGCCAGATATCAAGTCAACCCGAAGGCCTCACATCTTGCAGCTGTAAAAAGGATTTTTCGTTATTTGAAGGGTTACCCTGACACCGGTCTATGGTACCCTAGGGATAATAACTTTGACTTGATCGCATTCAGTGATTCTGATTTTGGCGGATGCAAAATCGACGGCAAATCCACAACGGCTGGATGTCAGTTTTTGGGAAATCGCCTAGTCACATGGCAGTGCAAGAAGCAGACGTGCGTCGCTACATCAACATGCGAAGCTGAATACATTGCTGCCTCAAGTTGTTGCTCCCAAGTCCTATGGATCCAACAACAAATGCGCGACTACGGTTTTGAATTCCTAACTACTCCTATTTACGTTGATAATTCTGCTGCATTACAGATCACTAAAAATCCTGTGCAGCATTCAAAGACTAAGCACATCGAAATTAAGTATCACTTCATACGTGATTGCTTTGAGAAAAGGCTAATCGATGTTGCTTACGTCCACACTGATGACCAACGTGCCGACCTTTTTACCAAAGCATTTGACAAATCAAGATTTGACTTTTTATTATTGGTAAACGGCATTAAGGTCAAGCAAGAGTAAAACCAACATCGGAAAATCATTTTTTGTAAATACCTTTGTGTTTTAAATTTTATCTTAGTTTATTGATTTTAGGGGGAGTAAATCCAAATTTGAAAATCCAAAAACATCGAAAAATTTCAAAAACACAAAAACAATAGAAAAGCAAAAATGAGTTTCCTGGCGAGCAAAAGAGAAAATGATAGTACATCAGTGGTCTGTCTAAACCTCTTTAAACCTAAAATGAAAAGCGATAAGCAGCCCTATATAAGATGTATCGGTAGGCTCACAATCATTTTAAAGTGTGCAGGGTGATATAAATCTTAAATCGACTGAAGACCAGGTGGGAACCATTCATTGGCATATGGTCTTAGTACCGAAATTTCGTTTGAGAGATTGCCGAGGTTCTGAGATATTCGGTCTTTATGCTGCTTATCATCTGGGTATCATGGTTGTATCTTTTACCGAAACAAAACGGGGACGCAAGTCTAGATCTTCCATGATACCATACATACGTGTACATATTGCATTCGACCTCAATAAGTGATCAACAATCACATGTCCAAACAAATAAGTGATAATATATCACATTTATCCGGGAGTCAAGTTCGTCTCTCTGCTGTACGAAAGTACTGACCTGTTCACGGACTTGCTCCTGTGCCCTCATGCATATGAAAATCAAGTTCCTCATCAATAAGTGATTCTATCACATAGGGCTTGTTTTCAATCAAAATAAGTGAGTTTCTCACATCATATACGGTCAAACAGATGATAAATGGTATACTCACCGGTAAGATGAACCCTCGTGCATACCTTGATACGGGAATGTGTCGTGATGTGGATGAACACCGGTCGGTAAGTATAAATCATACCTTAACGTATCCCCTCGCCATGATTACATCTGATAAGTTGAGCTTAAGTGGACAACAATACCGATAATTGTTATGGGATGCTTATCTAAATGTTAACTAATTGAACAACAAGAGCGTTTTGGCATGACCGTACACTGATATGATTCCCTTACCCTCGAAACTCACAAAAAGAATGTCTGTAAATATTTATTTAATGCTTTCAGTTTCTGCATCTTTGTATATATTTATTTACTGCTCTCTGTCTTTACATTTGAAATATTCAAAAATTCCAAAAAGATTTTAGGTGTGTTTTAATATAAACTTTATAAAAGCCAAAAAGATTTTATTTCTATTTTATTTTCGATCGTACGATGTTGGAACTCAAGGCTTCGTTACCTGAAACCTGAACGAAAACCAAAATCGGCTAAATCTTCATAAATGGTCGAAATTTGCAAGTTTTGAAAGTTAAAAACTAGAATTGATAAATCCTTTAAACTTTCAAACTGTCAGACGGTGGTTGATTGAACAATGGTCACATGTGTGTCGTTTGCTTATGATATTCCAGGCAGTTGTTCTCATTACGCGTTTAGATTTCTTGCATGTGCAGATTCTAAAGGCAAGGAGAACATGGTCGATGACAAGCTTCGGAATGAAGACTCGACGTGAAGGCACTCAAGTGATGAAGATGATCGAGTTGCCGCTGACCATCATCAACACCACAAGGATCTCAATTCATAAAGAACAAGTATTTCACGAGCATAACTCAAGGGGGAGCTTATGTTAAGGGGGAGTTTGTCAACACACTTCCTACATGAAACAGGGAGTTTGTTGGTACACTTTCTGCTTTCAAGACGTGAAGACTTTAAAGATTCTCCGACATTAAAGACTTGAAAGGATGTCAAAGACTTGAAGACACAAAGATCGAGACAAAGCTACAGCCAAGGGGGAGTTTGTTGGTGCACTTGTGTCTGTACTTTGTCTGTATTTTGTCATGATACCAAACGATGTCTTGTGTTAGTCTGGTTTACGTCTTAGGTTTGTTATTATGTGTGTTCGATGTAAGTTTGACCAAGTCAACCATCCTCCGGTTTGACTTGGCCAAACAGTTAGCACATTGTTTGTAATATGTCTGTGTCGAAGGATGAGTCATCGAAGGATTGTTTAGATCCTTCGATGAGCTCGAAAGATAAACATTCGATGGATGTTGATGGACCTCGAAGGATATCACCCTTCGAGGTATATATGGATCCTTCGATAGGTTTGAGATCGATAGATGATCTTTCGATCAGTCTATCTGATCCTTCGACCAGACAAGCTATGACGGGTATATATATACCCATGTAATGTGTTCACTTCAATAGACACAAGAGAGAGACAGAAAAGAGTGAGAGCAGAAAAGTGTGAGAAGTGAGTCTTGTTGAGAGCGTATTTTCAGTTGTGTCAAGGGTTGTAACCGTGTCCACTGAAATACAAGAGCAAACTTTGATATCTCGTGTGTCTACCTTTCTCTTTGTTGCTTGTGTTCTCTTATAAACTCCGGTTTGCATGCTAGCTAGGATTCCGCACATGCTAGTGTGTTAAGCATAACAAGGATAAGGTTTGACCTCATCCTCCGAGGGACCTACATTAAGTTACCTATTTTCTCATGAATTACTTTTTGCAAGTGTAGGTCCCTCGGAGGTTGAGGTTTAACCTATTCCTTGTTATATCTAACACACTAGCGAGTGCGGAATCCAAGCTAGCATGCAAACCGGGAGTAGAACAAGCAAGAACAAGCACAAACACAACACAAGACTTCACCGATTAACACCACTTGTATTAAACGTATGAAAGGTTCCGGTTACAAGCACAATGTTTACAAAAGTGTTTTGCAAACTCTCTCTAAATTTCGTGTGTGTGTACTCCGAACAGAATGCTCTCAGTTCTCTCAATGAAGTGCTCTCTATGAAGTCTCAACTGAAATGAACACACTACATGGGTATATATACCCGAACACAGCAGGTCTGTGTCGAAGGATCAGATAGATGATCGAAGGATCATCTATCGACCAGAAACAGCTCGAATGATCAACATGTACCTCGAAGGATGGCATCTTTCGAGGTCCATCAATCGAAGGCTATCTTTCGAGCTCATCGAAGGATCTAAACAATCCTTCGATGACACACCCTTCGACCCAGCCATCTTTCAAACATTATCTAACTGTTTGACCAAGTCAAACCGGAGGATGGTTGACTTAGTCAAACTTACAGGACTACAAAGACATCGTTTTATATCGTGACCGAATACAGACAAAGTACAGACACAAGTGCACCAACAAACTCCCCCTTGGCTGTAGCTTTGTCGCTGTAGCTTTGTCTCGATCTCGATCTTCAATCTTGTACGTCTTTCGTGTCTTCAAGTCTTTGACTTCTTTTCAAGTCTTCAATGTCGGAGGATCTTCAAAGTCTTCACGTCTTGAAAGTAGAAAGTGTACCAACAAACTCCCCGTTTCGTGTAGGAAGTGTGTTGACAAACTCCCCCTTAACATAAACTCCCCCTTGAGTTATGCTCGTGAAAGTCTTGATCTTTATGAAGTGAGATCCTTGTGGTGTTGATGATGGTCAGCGGCAACTCGATCATCTTCATCATTTGAGTGCCTTCACGTCGTGTCTTCATTCCGAAGCTTGTGATCGACCATGTTCTCCTAGCCTTTAGAATCTGCACATGCAAGAAATCTAAACGCGTAATGAGAACAACCGCCTGGAATATCATAAGCAAACGACACACATGTGACCATTGTTCAAACAAACACCGTCCGACAATTTGAAAGTTTAAAATATTTTATCAATTTCAATTTAACTTTCAAAACTTTGCAAAAATCGACCGTTTATGAAGATTTAGTCATTTTCGGTTTTCGTTCAGGTTTCAGGTAACGAAGACTCGAGTTCCAACATCGTACGATCGAAAATAAAACAGAAATAAAATCTTTTTGGCTTTTATAAAGTTTATATTAAAACAGATTTTAGGTGTGTTTTAATATTTGAAATGTAAAGACTGAAAGCAGTAAATAAATATATACAAAGATTCTTTTTGCGAGTTTCGAGGGTAAGAGAATCATATCAGTGTACGGTCATGCCAAAACGCTCTTGTTCTTCAATTAGTTAACATTAAGATAAGCATCCTATAACAATTATCGGTATTATTGTCCACATAAGCTCAACTTATCATTTGTAATCATGGCGAGGGGATACGTTAAGGTATGATTTATACTTACCGACCGGTGTTCATCCACATCACGACACATTCCCGTATCAAGGTATGCACGAGGGTTCATCTTACCGGTGAGTATACCGATTATCATCTGTTTGACCGTATATGATGTGAGATTCTCACTTATTTTGATTTGAAAACAAGCCCTATGTGATAGAATCACTTATTGATGAGGAACTTGATTTTCGATGCATGAGGGCACAAGAGCAAGTCCGTGAACAGGTCAGTACTTTCGTACAGCAGAGAGACGAACTTGACTCCCGGATAAATGTGATATATTATCACTTATTTTGTTTGGACATGTGATTGTTGATCACTTATTGAGGTCGTATGCAGTATGTACACGTATGTATGGTATCATGGAAGATCTTAGACTTCGTCTTTTATAGAAACAACCATGATACCCAGATGATAAGCAGCATAAAGACCGAATATCTCAGAACCTCGGCAATCTCTCAAACGAAATTTCGGTACCAAGACCATATGCCAATGAATGGTTCCCACCCAGTCTTCAGTCGATTTAAGTTTATATCACCCTGCACACTTTAAAATGATTGTGAGCCTACCGATACATCTTACATAGGGCTGCTTATCGTTTTTCAGTTTAGATTTAAAAAGGTTTGCACAGACCACTGATGTACTATCATTTTCTCTTTTGCTCGCCAGGAAACTCATTTTTGTTTTTCTATTGTTTTTGAGTTTTTGAAATTTTTCGATGTTTTTGGATTTTCAAATTTTGGATTTACTCCCCCTAAAATCAACAAACTATGATAAATTTAAAACACAAAGGTATTTACAAAAATGATTTTCCGATGTTGGTTTACTCTTGCTTGACCTTAATGCCGTTTACCAATAATAAATAGTCAAATCTTGATTTGTCAAAAGCTTTGGTAAAAAGGTCGGCACGTTGGTCATCGGTGTGGACGTAAGCGACATCGATTAGCCTTTTCTCAAAGCAATCACGTATGAAGTGATACTTAATGTCGATGTGCTTAGTCTTTGAATGCTGCACAGGATTTTTAGTGATCTGTAAAGCAGCAGAATTATCAACGTAAATAGGAGTAGTTAGGAATTCAAAACCGTAGTCGCGCATTTGTTGTTGAATCCATAGGACTTGGGAGCAACAACTTGAGGCAGCAATGTATTCAGCTTCGCATGTTGATGTAGCGACGCACGTCTGCTTCTTGCACTGCCATGTGACTAGGCGATTTCCCAAAAACTGACATCCAGCCGTTGTGGATTTTCCGTCGATTTTGCATCCGCCAAAATCAGAATCACTGAATGCGATCAAGTCAAAGTTATTATCCCCAGGGTACCATAGACCGGTGTCAGGGCAACCCTTCAAATAACGAAAAATCCTTTTTACAGCTGCAAGATGTGAGGCCTTCGGGTTGACTTGATATCTGGCAAGCAGGCACGTTGGGTACATTATATCTGGTCTTGATGCTGTGAGGTACATAAGAGATCCGATCATCGCGCGATAGTATGAAGGGCTAACATCTTGACCCTTCAAGTCTGGAGTAATTCCGTGATTTTGTGGCAATGGGGTACCGATGGGCGTTGCATCAGACATCTGGAATCGGTTCAAGATGTCACCAACATATTTAGTCTGATGGATGAAAATCCCAGACTCAGTTTGTTGTACTTGTAGGCCCAAAAAGAAAGTCATTTCCCCCATAGCACTCATCTCGAATTTATCCTGCATGATGCGCTCGAAATTCCTACACAAAACATCATTAGTAGAACCAAATATAATATCATCAACGTATACCTGTACCAGTAGAAGATCTCCATCTTGTTCTTTGACGAAAAGAGT
The DNA here is from genome assembly GCA_030545235.1 of Helianthus tuberosus. NCBI lineage: Eukaryota > Viridiplantae > Streptophyta > Magnoliopsida > Asterales > Asteraceae > Helianthus > Helianthus tuberosus. Next base: position 113,896,710 of record CM060417.1, on the reverse strand, counting down.
ACAGTCGATAAGACCTCTTCGAAATCCATTCTCCAGCAGATAATTAGATAAGGTTGCGTACCAAGCTCGCGGTGCTTGATGAAGACCATAGAGAGCTTTGTTGAGCAACCAAACCCGATCGGGATGGATAGGATCTTCAAAACCTGGAGGCTGTTCGACGTACACCTCTTCTTCCACCACACCATGTAAGAATGCACTTTTCACGTCCATCTGGTATACCTTGAAACCTTTGAATGAGGCATAAGCCAGAAATATCCGAATTGCTTCTAGACGTGCAACAGGTGCATACACTTCGTTGTAGTCGATCCCTTCAATCTGACGAAAACCTTGAACGACTAGCCTTGCTTTGTTGCGAATAACGATTCCACGGTCATCCTTTTTGCATTTAAACACCCAACGGGTACCAATCTTCTTGTAACCAGCAGGTTTCTCTACGAGTTTCCAGACACCAAGCTTCTGGAATTGTTGCAATTCTTCCTGCATTGCTTCAACCCATGAGCTATCTTTCAAAGCTTCTTTCCAAGTTCTTGGCTCTTCCTGTGAGACATAACACGCGAAAGACCAATCATTTTGTTGCCCGGATTCTCGGATAGCTGAATACAAGCCTGCATTGTTGTTGTTCCGCAACATGTTTCTTGTTTGAACGCCACTTTGCACATTTCCGATGATGTTTTGTTGAGGATGGGTATTGTGAATCCTTGTTTCTGGATTATCTTGAACTGGAATATCTGTACCCAGATTGTTGAGATTGAGATCAACAACCAATTCAATGCCCGGAATTGACGAAGAGGACGATGCAGTAGCTTCAGCTGTTCCAGGGACAACCACTGGTGGTGTACCCTCTGAAGTACCATGAACTGCTGTTATTGGAACTTCTTGATCTGCATCGAGAAAATCATCATCCTCTGAAGATTCGTTCAAGTCGGTAGCATCGTGAAAATCCTCATTGTCGAGAGCATTATTGTTCACTGAAGATGGCTCTTGATTGACGATAATTGGACGAACCAACGGTGAATCTGTTGCATTGTCACTCTCGAAAAACATCCTTGCCGCAGCATTTTCTTCAACTGCTTCAACATTGATCGAATTGAAAAAGTCATCGTACTCAAACATCCAAGGCTGACCAGGATTTTTGACTGGTAAAGTGTGCCTTTGTACTCTGACCTCAGACCATTCCTCGACCCTTTTAGTCTCTAGATTCCAGACTCGTAAGTTCGGGGTGGAATACCCAAGAAAGTATCCCTCAATGGCTCTTGCCCCAAACTTTCCATTAGGATCGATAATTGTGCAAGGAGCTCCAAACGGTTCAAGGTAAGACAAATCTGGTTTCCGTTTGTTAATAAGCTCAAAGTAGGTCTTGTTGTGCCTTTTGACTGTAAGGACTCGGTTCAACGTATAACATGCAGAGGACACAGCTTCAGTCCAGAATGGAATGGGCAACTGTGATTCTACCAACATAGTCCTAGCAGTCTCGATCAATGTGCGGTTCTTACGTTCAGCGACGCCATTCTGTTGTGGAGTATAAGCTGCACTAAATTCGTGAAGAATACCTTTTGAAGTGCAAAACTCCGCCATGGCATGATTTTTGAATTCAGTACCATTGTCGCTACGTATCCGCCTAACCTTCAACTTATAGAGATTCTCAATCTGAATGATCAAGTTTTTGATAATACCGAAGGTTTCACTCTTATGTGCCATGAACGCCACCCAAGAAAATCTTGAATAATCATCAGTTATCACGAGGCAATATTGATCGTTCCTAATACTTTTGTGCTTGACAGGACCGAACAAATCCATGTGCAAACGTTCAAGAGGAACAGCCACCGTGTTGACTTTCTTTGTAGGGTGTCGCTTCTTCGTTTGTTTTCCTTTCTGGCACGAAACACAGACGTCTTGAAGATGGAAGTTTTTAAGAGGAACACCATTCACCAATTCATTTGACACCAAATGATTCATTTTGCGTAAGTGAATGTGACCCATTCGTCTGTGCCAAGAGATTGTGTCTTTTTCTGTGGCTTTGGAAACGAAACAAGTTGCTTGTGCAGACGTTGTGATAGCTTGGCTCATATCAAGGACATACAGATCATTTATCCTTGGAGCCGACAAGAGAATCCATTCTTTTGGAATTTTGAAGCCGGGTTTCAGCACATAACATCCATTAGCATCAAAGTGTACTGAGAACTGCTTGTCACAGATTTGAGAAACACTAAGAAGATTGTGATCAAGTTGTTGCACAAAGTTGATCTTATCAAAGCTAACAACCCCGTTGGAAATCATTCCTTCACCCGTAATATATCCGCCTTTATCTCCAGCAAAAGCAACATAACCTCCTCTAATAGATTTGACATCGTAGAGAAGCTTCATGTCGCCTGTCATGTGCCTGGATGCCCCACTATCAACAATCCAATGACTACTGATAGTTCCTCCTGGAACACCCTGCACATGAACTCACACAATTAGTTGGAGATGGGGACCCAAGCCATTGTGGTCTTGGGTCTTCCATTTTCATCAATCACAATAACCTCTATTCTTTGATGATTCGAGAATTGAGATGGTCCCCCTGAATTTTTAACCGTTTTTGGTTTCCAGGTCTGTTTTGTTATACCAGTGTTATTTTTTAAAACCTTAACTTCATGGTTGTCTGAAGTTTTTAAATTGTTTGGTTTGACAGAAACAGATGGTTTGTTAACCACATCGGTTTTAATTGCCTTTTCAATTTTCTTGACCTGTTGGCGTTTTTGTTTCTTTTCCCTTTCTTTTACAAGGCGGGGATCTTGTTTTACAGAAACAGATCGCTTGCGGTCAGTTTTGTCACGGGGATCATCTTCTTTGGCTTTCAACTTATGAAGATACGGGCAATTTCGAATGATATGCCCAATTGTACCACATTCAAAACATGATCTTCGTTCAACAAACCCCGAAGAAACATGTGATTGTCTTGCCGATGATGAACTTTGTGATCCCGAGGTACTAGGTTTTGAACTGTTTAGTTCATTCCTTTTCATCACTGTAGCTTTCTTGACAAAATCTAAGTTAGATTGATTTTGAAATGTTTCAATTTTGTCCGTTCCCTTAGATTTCACAAAGTTCACATTCTTTTTCTTCTTCTGAATCGGCTTCCTTTGACTTTGAGTCGGCGTCTTACCTTTTGATTTGGCATGATTTTGCTGTTTTTGCACTGTTGGTAACTTTTGATTGCCAAATTGTTTTCGAACTTCGGCCTTTGAGATAGGAGGGCACTGTGTTACAGTAACACGTGATCCTGTCTTTCCCAAAAACTTACTTGTTGAATTTTCAAAGACTTTACAGATTAATGATTGATTAACATTCTTAATAGGAAAATCTTTGTCTGAATAAACTTTATCATCACCAACAAGAGTGTACAGCAAATCCACACTCTCCGACTCTTGGGCAGATGTGGACTCGGTTGGAACAGTCTTAGCAGGTTTTGCGGGAGGATCACATAGAATATGATTCTCAAGAGGTATGTCCTCTTCTTTGATTACCGCATCAGACTTTTCCGAATCAGTATCATCGGATTCATCATCAGAAGAATCAGTATCCTCAATCACAACTGTAGGATCCTGATTCTGTTCAGCAGAGGACACACATGTATCTGCTGACACATCTGAATCTGATGATACTTCTTTCTTGTATCCGAGACCTGTTGCACATTCTGCTGCAAATTCCTTAACATCTAGAGGAACAGATGGTTCAAAATGAGTTCTATACTCCTCATCGGGCAGTGCATCATAATTGTGTCTGACAGGTGGTGGACATTGCTTATATCCAATGCATGTGACATCCTTTTTCTCTTTCTGCACATCAATGATGTGATCCAACACATAGCTAGAGCTTAAATAGCTATCTAACTTGAGTCGGATCGCCTCACTTTCTGTTTTAACACAAGCCATTTCCTTTTGCATTACCTCAAGGCGAGTTATATACAAGTTAATGTCAGTTTGTTTTCTGGAAACCATTTTTGTTAACTCGATTTTATCTTTCTTTAATTTTTCAATCATCGATTTAAACTCTTTTTCATGGTTCTCATAAAACATGTTGGCTTCAGTGCATTTTGAAAGATCAACAGTCAATTTCTGATTATGAATGAATGTCACATCATATTTCTCTTGCAAAGCCTCGTGTTTGCCTTGCAATTCACACCACTTATCATTCAATGACACATGTTTGTCTTGCAAGTCAAACAAACTACCTTGTACAGCATCATGTTTGCCTTGCAACTCAGACATGTTTGCCTCCAAATCAGCACATTTAACATGCAAACTATCACAGTTATCACAACTAACAGAAGTGGGTTCATCGACACGTACCTGACTTGATGAACTGTCGACATTAGCCATAAAGGCTGAATGGAGAGAAGACGAAGAGTAAGCAGCTTGATCCACCAAAATAGATCTTCTTTGAATTCCTGCTGCAGCTTCATCCAATAGCTCATCAATAACTGCATCGACTGACGCACTTGATGTGTCATCTTCCCGATCATTCCCTGAACTCGAGGACTCTTCATCTGAACTTCCAGTGTAACCGGAAGAGTCTTCATCCTCAGAAGAGTCACCACCATTGGCGGAAGATTCTCCACCACTGGCGTGATTTAAATCCTTCACGATTTCAGCAAAACAAGCTGTGCCATCTGGAGCGTCATTTCCCAACTGGATTGACCAATCACAACCTTCATCTACTTGAACCACAAGTGCCTGGTTGGCATTAGATGGTCCTGCTTGAGTCTGGTTGTTGACAGGCACCAATGTGCGAACATTGTTCCTGTTCTGGTTCTGCTGGTTGCCTTGACCTCTGAAAGGATTCTGATTTCCATGTTGAGATGGCCTCGTACATTCACGCTTGAAATGACCACGTTCCCCACAATTGAAGCATTTAACAGCTTGCTTATCAAACCCATACTTGGTGTCTTTCCTACTTTCCAAGCTGGTTCTGCCCGTTCTTTCCATGAAATCCTTTGCTCGCCTAACAGCACTGGCAAAGGCCCACTTTATGTCCATCATCTCCATCTCCTCTTTATCTATTTGCTGATAGTCTTCTTGTGTCAGATTAATGTTACCAATCTGACCTTCAACTAATCCACAGTATGCGCTCACCAAAGTGTTAAGCAGCTCCATGTGTTCCTTTGCTACTTCCACACTGACTTTAGAAAAACTTGAGGTGTCGAGCCGTACTGTATTTGGCTTTGATTGTTGACCAGCAGATGATGTGCTTCCATAACACGCTTGCTGTTGAGGAGGAGGAAGTGGATTCCCAAATATATCAGTTGCTCTGATAGGTTGTTGGCTTTGCTGTTGTGGCACTGGTTGAGGAACTGGATTAAGCGGATTTCCATATATGTCTGTTGTTGGAGGAGGAGTGCCATACAAGCTAGTGCTAGACACAAATGCTGTTTGAAGTTGAGCGTGTGAGGAGGGTTTTGTAGAAGTGCTAGAAGCTCCATAATACATTTCAGGATTTTGTGGCACTGGAACTCTTTTAGCTTTGAGAGTTTCTTCCTGATTCTTGTTTTCCAGGAGTTGAGCAAAGTCACCGAAGTTTGTTGTATCCAACGTGCCATTGTACTTCAGGATTTCTAAGAAATTATTCCATTGAGGTGGCAGTGCATCTGCAAACTTCTTCACTGTCTCTACTGAAGTTGTTACAACCCCAATATTTCCCAATTCAGTCAGCAAATGAGTAAATCGACTTGTCAAATCTCCTAAAGATTCATTCTCCATACAAGTAAAACCATCAAACTCTTTCTTTAGCAGGTCTTTTCTCAATTGACGTGTCGCTTCATTTCCTGCGCCCCTTGTTTTCAATGCGTCCCACAACCTCTTCGTTGTCTTGTGACTGACAAATTGATGATAAATATCTTTGCTTAACGCCTGAGTAAGGATGGCATACGCTTTCTTCTCTAAGTCATAGACCTTCTTCTGATCTTCCGTAAGATCAGCAAATGTAGCAGCAGATGAAGCGGCAACCTCTATTGTTTGATCAAAATCTGTGATGAAACGCAACCACAATTCTGTATTTTGACCAAGGACGTATGTATGAAATCTACCAAACCATCCCGGATATTCACTTAAATGCATCAACTTTGGAGGTCTATTCAAACTCCCTGTTTCACTCTCGCTTAACAAAATGCTTTGAACACTTGGAGTTTGATTTGAAACGAATGCCCATTGACCGGTAGATATAGCATTAGCTTGCGAAGATACAGGTACGGGAGTTTCGGCCCATGCAGGAGATGCAGGTAAGGGAATACCCCACATCGAATTCATTTTTGATCAAGAAAAATTGTTACACCAGCCGAAGGATCTGAGATCGAAAGACCTGAAAAACACAAACTTGTTAACCTTAAACAGACAAGTATCGAAGGATCAATACTTGTTCGAAGGATCAACAGTGTTCGAAAGATCACTGTTGAGTTTCGAACAATGATTTCGAAAGACTCTCCAATCGAAGGATCCTTGTCTTTCGAAAAAGAACTGTAGACCGAAAGATGTATGTTTCGAAAAGATGCCTTGAATCGAAGGATGATAATCTGTCGAACTTCCTTTGATCGAAAGATGATCTTTCGACTCCGAAGGATATCCTTCGATCGATTCTGACACAGTTGACAAACAAAGTGACAGGTTGGTGAAAAGTTGATGGGTTGGTAGAAACTTTCGGCAGAAGGCAGAAAGGTATGGTCAGACCATATCTTCTGCATGCAGACTTGATTTGAACATATAAAATATACCCAAAAATCGAAGGTTCGAACCCAGAAACCGGTAACCGGAGAAGCCGGAATTTTGACCGGAAATTACCAAACACTTCAAAAACAAGTTTTTTTTTTTTTTTTTTTAAGTTATCCAACCCGTTCCTTAACACACCCGACAGTTTAGAACACGTTTTAAAGTCTGAAAAAGGGAGAAAAACACAGAAAACGGGAGCTAAACCAGTGAATGTTTTTGTCCAAAAACACTCCAAAGCTTGTATAAAACCCGGTTTTTAACAAGGAAAAGAGCCACGGCTCTGATACCACTTGTAGGTCCCTCGGAGGTTGAGGTTTAACCTATTCCTTGTTATATCTAACACACTAGCGAGTGCGGAATCCAAGCTAGCATGCAAACCGGGAGTAGAACAAGCAAGAACAAGCACAAACACAACACAACACAAGACTTCACCGATTAACACCACTTGTATTAAACGTATGAAAGGTTCCGGTTACAAGCACAATGTTTACAAAAGTGTTTTGCAAACTCTCTCTAAATTTCGTGTGTGTGTGTTCCGAACAGAATGCTCTCAGTTCTCTCAATGAAGTGCTCTCTATGAAGTCTCAACTGAAATGAACACACTACATGGGTATATATACCCGAACACAGCAGGTCTGTGTCGAAGGATCAGATAGATGATCGAAGGATCATCTATCGACCAGAAACAGCTCGAATGATCAACATGTACCTCGAAGGATGGCATCTTTCGAGGTCCATCAATCGAAGGCTATCTTTCGAGCTCATCGAATGATCTAAACAATCCTTCGATGACACACCCTTCGACCCAGCCATCTTTCAAACATTATCTAACTGTTTGACCAAGTCAAACCGGAGGATGGTTGACTTAGTCAAACTTACAGGACTACAAAGACATCGTTTTATATCGTGACCGAATACAGACAAAGTACAGACACAAGTGCACCAACAGCAAGCGACATGAAATAGATGCAGTACCAGGCATGAGAAAGATGCAGTACCAGACATGATCATTGTATCTACATGTCTAGCGGCTGTGAGTTAGCATTTTCATTTACACATGTATGTGTAAAAGACATGTTCGAAATTTTAATACAATTGCACATGTAAATAAATATAGTGTTTTAAATTCATTAACAATGTAGACATTTTAATAGATCTTTTGGGCGTAAAAATCATTTTTTGCAAGATTAAAATAAATTCAAGGGTCCACCTTTTTTTTGGGTTAAAATTGACGAGTTTTTTTTTTATTGCAACGTTTTTAATACTCAACTCGGTGTATCACACGGGTAACTAACCTAGTTATTGAATAAAACAATTACCTTAATCGTTCAATCTGCAGAACCGGTACAGAACCACTGGTTATTTGGACTAAACGTAACAGATCTCACCCACCCCAAATGGCCACTAATGACCTGCATATATAATAGCTCAGTTTAGTCAAGATAAGCAAGGCCAAAAATGATATGAAAAATGGAAAAAATAAATCAGATTCCTTAAACAAAATCATTAATAACTTCAATTTAAGTGCTAAGATGCCATTAATTTACAATACAAACATTAAATCAACTTATCATAGGGTGAGTAATCAGGGTCATAAAAACCTATACCTAACAATACACTCGAATATGTAAACAAATCTCATTTGATATGATACAAACAAAAATTAAAGTACTAAAAAGATCAAGATTCTTACTCTGTAGTTTTTCCATGGACCATGCCATACAGAACGTGGCCATCTGCTCGGGATTCTTTCCATAAGAGCTGTAGTTGGTAGATTCCTACAAGAAACAAGTCAAACAAATCAACAAACCATACATATTAATATATTATCAAAGTCAATTGGATCAAAAATAATCCCTCCATGTGAACCCGATTGCACAAAAATATCATTAGTGGTACAAGTAGTGTATTCACCAACACATACATTGCACTATTAATGTTATATTAATTCACAATATGTCATCCAACCTTTTGCTTGCAAGCCTCCTGTGTAGATTTCTCTCAGCCATCCAGAATTTCAAGTTGGTTGCAACATCACTACAGATCTGCACATTCAAACTATCACTTCATAAAACATTACAAAAATACAAAACCAACACAGATCTGAAAGTATTACATAGATCCAACATAAACACATCCAATTTCAGTAGCAAAACTGTTTAAAAAAACACAGCTTATAATATATAAAATTTAACAGCATGTAAACATAAACTATAACAAAAAAAATGGTATATATGGTTAAAAATACCTTATATTGAAACGAAATCTATGTCTCTCAAGTCTTCACACTCAACCCTAGTATTCCCTTGCCCATTATGCCACAAACTTGAAACCCTAGTCGACTATCTGACTCCGAATCTTGGTTCGCTACTGCCAACGGTCGCTGACCAGAAGGTTTCGGACTTTCTTCTCTCTCGATACTCTCTTCATGGCCTCTCGGGTCTGAACAACCGAGAAGCGGCTTTCTCCGCCACTTGCGGCGAAACCCTAGCCGCCGTCACCAAATCTATTCATTTCTAGATCCAATCTTGCTTCTTCTATTGCACGATTTTGCGATTTAGGGATTCTTTTGAACAAGATGTAAAAGTTGTGAGAGGGAATTGGGAGTGGAATCTGAGTTTCAAAATGGAGAGGGGAGATGTATCTGCTTTGAGTGAGCGGGAATTGAAAATTTTAGAGTGAGATTTGGCCGCCCAAAAGAGAAGGGTATTGTGGAAAAGGTAAATGAATATTGTGCTTTAGAGGGTTGTACAACATGCATAAAGGGTGTTTTAAGGGAATGGCAAATTACTTTAAGTCGTCCTTCGGATATCCTTTTATATATAGTATAGATATATATATATATATATATATGTGTGTGTGTGTGTGTGTTATGTTATATATAAAAGTTTGAAAAATATATAATTATAATTAATATAAATTAATAAATCAAATAGGAGCTAAGTCGAAGCCTAGCTTGAAAAATTGCCAACAAACCAAGCTTGAGCTTTAGATGGAGCTTGAAGCCCTCATAAGTTATTTTATATGTATCCAATACCTATACATATTGTACATTTCTAAATACTAGTGGGGAACCCGCGCGTTGCAGCGGTGTTGACAATATGGCCGAGAACATAATTCAAAGCTAAAAACTTTAAAAAATCGTATATATGTTGTGTGTGTACATTTCGATCACACATAAGTAAATTATTGATATGTGAAGAAGCTTGTAGCTGAATTTAGGACACTTATGTCTGAAATCAAGTGTATAAGTAAATGTGACATCTATGTAGATATTATACAACCCAACAATTGATTGAGACGTGAGAAAAGTGATGTTTATAGTTTTGGAGTTGTTCTAAAAAACAATATAAATGATTAATGTGATCACTATATGGATCTGAAAACCATACTATTACTATGATAATCCAACTTTTTGAATAAAAATTGTGTAGAGATGAGCATCGGGTACCGGGTACCGTACCTATTTTTCCCATTTTTCTGATTGGTACCGGTCCGGCACCATGCTCATCCAGAAGCAAAGCACAGTGTCGCCGATTGCGAACTCCGATGAAGCACCGTTGTTCTGGTGGTCAGCATCATCGCACTCGAAAACACAGTGTCGCCGGTTGCGAACTCCGATAAAGCACCAGATAGTCTGGGTCGAATCTCTTTGGGCTTTGGAATCGGGCCCTTGGTTCCATTCACTACCTCCCTTTGAAGTCGATAGCCGTTCTGGACCTAATTACTCGCATAAACTGTTCCTTCTCAAAAACTAATTTTAACAAATAGTATATCAAATACTTTGGCAAGATGGATCAAAAACACCACTTACAATTCATATTTAAGAACTAAAAAAATCCATTTTCATGTCAAACAATAAAACTTATCCCCAATCCCCATAAAAAGTGAAACACTTTTATAAAGTTTGACACAAACTTAAAGGGCAATTCGGTCTTTTGAATACTTGTCCATTATGCTAAATGCTTGCGCATAAAGTGAAAAAGACCAAATTGCCCTTTAAGTTAACAAAAAAGACGGAAATACACCTGACTTAACGGAGAAAAATGGATGGAGTTAATGAGCCGGATGAAATGGCAAGATTTCAAACCTTTTGGATCCAGATGCGAAAAAACAAACCTTTGGACGAAAGTCGCAAAACTGGCCAAACCTTAGGGACGAAATGGCATTTTACTCATTGTTAAATTATAATCATATATACCTTTCCATCATATTCCTTTCGAGACAGAACCTCGGGGGCAATGTAAGCCGGTGTGCCAACCGTAGTTTCGGTTGAGAGTGCAATAAACCAGACTGCACAAAAAACATCAATGAAATAAGGAACCAATTCCAAAAAATATCGTTAATATAACAATATGCAAACTTTTCTTCGAAAGATGACATTTTGAGTATTACTAAACCTTTGAATAACCAAAATCACATATTTTGAGACGCGGGGATGGACTCCCGTCTAGGAGAGTGTTCTCTAGTTTCAGATCTCTATGACAAATTTCCTGAAAAAAAAAAAGCAATGATCTAAGAATCAGAATGTACCGTTTTAATTGACGGTTTTCATAATTCAGATTGTTCTAAAGGTATCGTGTTTTTTCTTTACCATGGAATGGCAGTAGCTGACTCCAGATATAAGTTGTTGAAAGAAGAATCGAGCCTGTAGTAGAAAGCAAGATCTCCTACAGTTAAGTTCGATGAATTTGAAATAAACCGAAGATAATAAGTTTAAAAGTATTTTTGGTGTACCTCATCTTCGCTGAATCGGCCAGCACTGGTGATTTTAGTAAAGAGTTCACCACCAGCTGCATACTCCATGACTATAGCCAATTGTGTCTTAGTTAACAAGACCTGCAAAATTGGAATTCAAATTCGTGAATAATGATTTCACATCTCAAAATGATTAAAAAAATCCTGAAATACAACAAGTCTTTTATCTAATATGTGGATATTTAGAAACTTGACCTTTATGTCATTATGTTATTAGTTTTAGTTCTAAATTCCATAAAAAGTCAAAACCTTAAAAGTTAAAAGCTCAAACGTACCTCCTTGAACCTCACTATGTTTGGATGCCTTAAGGATCCGTGATTAATGATTTCCCTTTAAACATTTTCGTCAATCTGAAACAAGAAAAAGAAATAAGCCGCTTAGCAACCTACTTGTGATATTTAAAATTAATCTTACGACATAGATAACGGATTCCCTATGTCTTTTGCTTGATCATCTCCAAGTTAATAATGTCTAAAAAGAGCTTTCAAATCATTAGTGAGGTTTTTATTAAGTCACGAAAGTAGCCATTTTTCTGAGTACGTTATACCTATATATGCACGTCAGAGACAATTCATCTAACGTGTATCTACTTCGTGTATCAAACGTCTTCCCAATAATAAATTAATAATTACTTAAATAGTATGATACATGACAATATATCATGTATAGATTCAATTATGCATTGTTATTTATATATAAATCCGCATATGTATTATTCTTAGCTTCTTAAGAACCCATAAAGTTTGCTCAGAGAAGAAAGCTCATTTTGAAATTTGGTTGACTAAAGAATTGTCAAACCCTAAAAGTTTCTATTTTTGTCAAACTTCACTGATACTTTTATCAGGCAATACCAAAATCAGAGCCTACAAGGTCAACTCAGCAATGCAAATCATACAAAACTCACAAATCAAAATCAAGAAATATAAATGTTCTTGATCATTGTTTTCAGCACAAAAATAAAAAAAATAATAATCAAAATTTGGGTTTGTGACATAATCAAAACCTTGAAACACAAATTTCTATAACCGGGGTGTTTGTTGTAATCGAATGCACAAATTTCTTGTAAATGTGAGCGACCAAGAATTTTTAGCACTTAACAATAATATACTGGAGTGTAAACTTTCAATTTATGATTAAATAAAGATATAAATTAAAAAGAACCAAGTTTTACCTGCTCATGGCCCATATCTAACTTGATCTCCTCTAAACAGCTCTCGTTAGTAATTCCACAATAGTCAGCAGTCGAATGCTGGTTGCAGAAGTATAAGGCATAACAAGCCACTCAGAATCAAAATGAAGCAAATTCAACATAAATTTTAATAATTTTCATTACAATTAACCAGAAACAAACCTCCCACGGTTGCTATGCAGTGGAGAAGAAACGCACGAACAGAACGACGAGGAAGAAAATTCCCATTTCAAATCTCTTTTCTTAATCTCTTTTCTTCCAATATTCAACCAGCTCTTCCTCTTTCTCCTTCTCAACATCATCATTCACCTTTGGTAATGTAACTTCTCCCGTCTTCTCTTCTCTTCTCATCAGACGTCTCAACCGCTTCATCTTCTTCGGATTTCCCCTCACTCGACACCCGGAATTTAGGGTTTCACTCTCAATCTCCTTCTCTTCCTCTTGTACAATAGCAGCTTCAATTTTACTCTTAAAAAACCCCTCCTGAAGAGCCCTAAGCGTCTCAAGAGCAACACATAAACACCTGCTTGAATTAACACCGACCTTACACTTCCAATTGCTTGAACCTGGGGCTTTATTTCTCTCTCTCTCTATAAACCCTACCTAAAATCAGGAACGGAACCTGTAACAAACGCCAGTCGTGAATTAAGGCTTCAATAATAGATATGATAAGCAAAAAAACTTAAAAACTTACCTTTGAAACTCGGATCGAAACCCAGTTCTTCACATCACTTTATTCACACCCCTGTTGTTCACCACAAGATCTGGATGAACGGAGGAGGGTGATAGAACCGGATTTTAACCCTGAAGTTTGGACTGTAACTCGAACTCGGCAGAAGCGGGTGCACGTGGTTTGGTTTACCGGTCGTCTTCTTCACCCGGTTACCCTGAAAGGGGGAGGCGATTTGATCCGTGATTTATCAACATCAGAGAACACCAAGCATCCTCTTCACTCGGACGGTTTTGATCATTGGGATTCTCCATCTTGATGGTTCCGTTTCAAATCTCTGGATGACTATTAGGGGCATGTTTGGCTTACCTTATTTTCAACTTTTGGAGAAGGACTTTTGCCAAAAAAAAGTCAGGATTTCCTGACTTTTGGAAATTTACAAGGACTTTTGCCACAAAAAAGGAAAGCCAAACACTTTCAAAAGTCCTTTTACCTCAAAAATAAGTCATAAGTTGATAAAATAAGCTAAGCCAAACACCCACTAGGTTTCTTCGGGGCAGTTCAGGAAAGGGTTTTTTGTGCGTGCTTATGAAGTGTGGCCTAAATTACTATTTTACCCTTTGATTATACCCTTTGAGTGTCTTAAAATTCCATACTTTTTACAATTTCACCCTTATAAAATAAGCATTGTTTAGTTGTACATATTGCATAAAATGATGGACGCCATGTAAAATTACATGTGTGTACATCACTTCTCCTTTTTATAATAGTATAGATGTGTAGGTATTTGTTTTGCCACATCACCTTATAAAAAAATTTTTAATATGTATTTTATATGCATTCAATATCTACACATATTGTACATTTCTAAATATGTGTAGATATTTGTTTTGCCACGTCATCAAAAAATATATATTTACTTATTTTATATATATATATATCTAATATCTACACATATTGTACATTTAAACATGTGTAGGCATTTAATTTGTCACGTCATTTTTAAAAAAATTAAATAAATACATATTAACTTAGTTTATCTACATATTTTTTTTTTAAAAAATTATGTGTTGGCAAACATAATCATTTACCTACACATATATTAGTTTTTTACATATGTGTAGATAATTTACCTACACATGACGAAAATTTGCCACATGTGTAGGTAATTTAATATTTAATTGATTGCCAATTTTGGGGGGAAGTTTTCCCACCAACACCAAGTGTGGCTAAAATCCATTACCAACACATATTAAGTGTTAATCATTATGAAAATATATTATCAACCATTACCCACACATATCCAACATGTGTAGGTAAATACCCACACATTTACATGTGTAGGTAAATTATGTGTGGGTAAACACCCTAATTTCTTGTAGAGGCCAAGAATACACAATAATCAACTGATTTTGGAATTTAAAAAAACATTCAGTGATGGGTGTTAAGAATGAAGTTACTCGCGAACTCCATCTCCACCTCGACATCACGAACCACAGTCATAGTTATAAGGGTCACAACTATAGGTTACTTCTACTAAAAAAATTTTCCCTTACAATTTATTGTTTATATATGCCTTTAATTTAACCACAGAAACTTGGAATAAAACTATTGATCTGAATTTCTTACATAGTATCTTTTGTAATTATGTGAATCAACATGTAACGTATATTTAAGTTAAAATAAAGATGCCTAAACCCATTGGCAAGTCAAATATTTCTCTTTACAATATACGTATTACCTCTAATAGAGGTTATTAACAGAAGTCATGAGGACACATTTCAGCATTTGAAACGGTTTAGCTTGGCCTGTCCTCTAATGTGAGTCGCACTATTTTTTTATACAAATTAGTCCATCCATTTTTGTTAATATTGATGTAACTAGAAGTCTAGAATGTGTGGTGTTGCCCAGAACATGTCGAGTTTACTGTATGTTATCAAAGAATGTGATTTAAATCAACCTCATGACCATTTTGTTACTAAAATTATTCTGTACAACAGTATTTTTCATCAAGACTTTGCATATAACATACATGAGCTTTTTATGATTGTTATTTTCTCAATTTAAAGGTCAACTGTGACACTAAACTTTTTTTTATGTACATATTTTGCTATGATATTCCAGGTGATATTTAGCGTACTAACCCAGCAGTGATATGCCTCTCCTGAACCAGAACAAGATGACAACAAGACACCAACTTAGAAGTATAAAAAGGCTACAACGTTCGTGTTTATCATATTTAATGCGGTTATGTATTGTATTGATTCGTGTTTCTTCCTTAATCGCCATGTATTGTATTGATTCGTGTTTCTTCCTTAATCGCCCGCGCCGCAACGCGGGATGTTTTGCTTCAAACGCTGAATCAGTGGCAAAAAGGAACTGGAGATGTTTATAGATCAAATGTGTCGCGGTGATGGTTATAATAATGATATCAAACTTGCAGAGTGGGATGTGAAGAAAGAAGGGAGTAACACAATAATGGGAAGACGATAATTTGAATGATGCTTTCTCTATGTAGTTGAGGAGGGTGAAAGTCAAGGTATAAATCTTGATCATGAACTTTCATTTTTGCATAAGTGCTACTGTAACATTTGTGATGAATCAATGTGGATTTTAAGTTTTGATACTTTATTTAAATAAAGTTTAAACCAGAAATTGTAAAATTACTTATTAGTAACTTTTAAAGTGTTTCGCTCGCCTAATTTTGGATATATGTGATTAAGATTTATTTATTTATTTTTTTGTCTTTCATTCTTTTTGCTTTGTGTGAGTTTGTCTTCATTTTATGCCAGTTTGTGGCATAGTTAACGTTTGCCTTTCCCTTTGTCTATGTTTTATGCCACGTTGCGGTATAAATTTGCGTTTTTGTTTTATGATTTTTCTCAGTTTTGCCCGTCGTATGTTTACTACTTAGCATGGTTTTATGACCCCCACGTCCGCAACGCGGGGGTCAACACGGTAGAATATTTGTTTTTATGGTTTTCAGTCGATGTAAAACACGTGTCGATTGTAATGTCGAGTGTTGGTATCATGTTGATACTGTAATGAACGGAACCAATACTGACTGAAAGCCCGCTACGAAGCGCGGGGTATCCCACTAGTTCTAAATTATTTGGTGTTATTTTAAAGTTATGTGTATTTTAAAATGATTTTATCAAATAAAACGGTTTAGATATCACGATTTATTTGGTGTTATTTTAATTATGTATATTTTAAAATTATTTTATCAAGTCTATTTAAAACGTTTCAAATTTGGACCGTTTTATTTGGTGTTATTTTAATTTATGTATATTTTAAAACTAGGGAAAAGATCAAATAGGAAGTTTATTTTGGCTAGGAAGTCTAGGAAGCAATAAGATTAGGACATGCGGCAACATTTAAAATAAAGAGGAAGGGTATTTTAGTCAATCCAACCCTTTCTTCTTCCTTTTCAAAACCCAGTACCATCAAAACCCACCATTTTTCAAAACCCACCATCTTCATCCATTTCTTCACTTTCTATCTCAATAATCACTACATTATAGTGCGATTTTCGTCACCAATCAATGATTCAAACACCCGATCAACGTGTTCTTCAGCTTTTTTGAGAAAACCCAGTTTAATTTCATACAAAATCTCGTGTGTTTTTCCTGGTGATTTTGAAGATAATCACTCGATCCGTTCGATTCGAGCACTGAAAAGTGTTTCAATCATTCAAAATTCGTCAATTGTTGAAGAAATCACTTCAATCCATGTAAGAAATTCTTTAATTTCATTTTTACGATCTGGGTTTTTGATATGGTCATTGCGTTTTACAATCTTGGCGGGGGTCTGGGGGCGGCAGCCCCTGGCGGGGTCCAAGGGGCAGAGCCCCTGGCTGGGGTTGAGCTGTAATAAAAATGCCTCAGAAAAATTAATTTTCTGTAAATTGGCTCATTTCGAAGACAGTAATTCGTAGACAATTCAGACAGTTCACAGACAATTCAGACAGTTCACAGACAATTCACAGACAGTTCACAGACAGTTTTATGTGTCCATTGCGTTTTAGAAATAAGAGAGTTTTATGTGTTTTTTGGCTATTGCATTTTAGAAAAAAAAAAAAAACACATTTTTAAGTGTTTTTAGTCATTGCGTTTTAGGTACTACACTTTTTTTGAGTTTTTAGGCTATTGCGTTTTAGAAATAACACATTTCTTTGTGTTTTCTGGCTATTGCGTTTTACAAATAAGACATTTCTTTGTGTTTTTGGTGCATTGCGTTTTAGAAAAATGTCATTTTTTATGTTTTATTTTCATTGCGTTTTACGTAACTGGGGTTTTTTTAAACAGTTGGAACCTGTTGACAGTTTCTCATGCTCTTGGAAGATTTATTGCGTTTTATGTAATAGAGCAGGCTACATATATATTGTATTATAAGCTTTAACATAAAACAATCAATTGCAGTAATGGACTTAATTCAGTCATCTAAAAAAGATAAAACGCAATATAAAATTATGTCATACATTCTCACTGTAGTATCAAATATGAACATACTAGCTTCACGATAATTATTTTTTAGAGTTGGCTTTTACCAACAGTAGCATAAAGGAAACCAACCAGTTGTCTTCTTGATCGAACAATAATAGCTTCACGAACTGTTATCGCAGCTAGGAGTTGAATGTTTGAGGTTACAATAGAGATGCAGAAAATGGCAGCCTCTCTCCAGAAAACGCAATACATGTTGAAAGAAGGTGGGATACTTTTTTATGCATTGCGTTTTAGGTAACTACACTTTTTTTGAGTTTTTAGGCTATTGCGTTTTAGAAATAACACATTTCTTTGTGTTTTCTGGCTATTGCGTTTTACAAATAAGACATTTCTTTGTGTTTTTTGTGCATTGCGTTTTAGAAAAATGTCATTTTTTAGGTTTTTTTTTCATTGCGTTTTACGTAACTGGGGGTTTTTCTATTGCGTTTTACGCAACTGGGTTTAAAATTTTTTTTTTTGAAAATATAGCAATAGTATACTCGTTTTAAAGATTAAAAAACGCTCGTTTTTTTGTGCAATTTTTATAAAAAAATAATGTCGTATTAAAGAGTTATTAACGTTTAAAAAATGGGGGGGAATTGGAGGAGAGATAAACTATTGCCTTGGATTGACTAGAATGCCCCTAAACAAACTCACGCGCCTCTTTTATTCCTTTTAATTTCCAGAATTTAATCTTAGCCCTTGATTAACTTAATGGATGGTCAAGATTACTTCCTAGCCTTCCTAGCCAAATAAACTTCCTATTGTATCTCCACCCTTTAAAACTATTTTATCAAGTCTATTTAAAACGTTTTCAAATTTGGACCGTTTTAAATAATTATCTTGTATATATTTATTTATTATACATTTTTACCTTATAGTTGCCATCGTCGTCACTAAGGCCTTCAAAGAAATTAATGATCGCTTGAGTTATACTAGCGATCCAGCAAATTAAATTCAGGTAATCTCAATCATTATACTTTGATTATTTAGTATTAAATTCAGGTAATCTCAATCATTATATTTTGATTATTTAATATTTTTTTGAATGGCAAAACCACTTTATTTATGCAAATAAAGAGCCAGCAAGAAGAAGCTGGGAAACAACAAACCAAACCAAAACAACGAAACAACGACAAACAACAAAGGGAATTACAACATCACAACTACATCAAACATCCTCCATTTTTCCCAAGTTGGCGCTTTGAGGTTTGATCGGTTGCAGATCCAAAGGAAGGCATCTTCTTTCACAAGCTCTACGGTCTTCATGATAGGAATGAAACAACCGTCGAAAACTTTCGCATTCCTAACAACCCAGATCCTCCAAATGGTGGCGACAAAAATGGTGCGAACTAACTTCTTCCAAACCTTCCCACCAGGGGCCTCTTTAATGTGACTCAACAGAATGGCTAAAGAATCGCACACCGCAGGGAAACTAATCCGGATCCATGAAAGCACATTCCACCGGACGCATTTAGCCCACATACAATTGAAGAAAATGTGGTCCGAGTCTTCGAGAGCTAAGCCGCAACGGGGACAGGAGACATCAGTCAAGGGAATGCCTCTACGGGCTAAACCGGCTCTAGACGCTAACTTCCCAAGGATCGCTCTCCAAAGCAGGTGATTCGCTTTGGGAGGGGCCCAGGAGATCCATTCAAACCCCGCAACACAGCTCGGATCGGTCCCCAAAGTATCTTCGATGTCTAACCTGACTTGCTTGACCGAGAACACATCCTCTGATTCAGTCCGCCATTTCCACACTCCGTTATTGATGACCAAATTCTGCTTGATATCTAAACCCAGCTTTTGGAGCTCCGGATCGACGTTACCGATGTCTTTCCAAACCCCGGGAATCGACTTAGCCACCGGAATAATCTGATTATCCGCAGAGAATTTGTGTGTAGAAGCGATGACTTGAGACCACAGTTGGAACGGGTTGGCTTTGAACCGCCACCACCATTTCGCCAACATCGCAAGGTTAAAATCCTTAAGCCTTCCAACCCCCAAACAGCCAGACTTTTTCGATCTCATCATCGACTCCCACCTGACCCATCTGAACTTCTTTTTAGAATCCGAGATACCCCAAACAAAATCTCTTCTAACCTTATCAATCTTATTGATAACACAGTTAGGCGCCAAGAACAAAGAGAAGTAAAAAGCTGGAATGCTCCCCAACACTGACTTTGCTAACGTTAACCTACCAGCAAAAGACAAGTGTCTCGCTTTCCACTTCGACAGTCTCGCACTCACCTTATCCACAACGGGTTTCCAAAGCTTTGCCCTCTTCATATTAGCCCCAATCGGTACTCCCAAATACATAAAAGGTAAAGACCCTACCTCGCACTTTAAAATCGACGCCAGCCGATCCACTTCCTCCCCACGAACTCCGACTCCAAATAGCTTGCACTTCCTATTGTTTATTTTAAGGCCCGTCACCAACCCAATCCATCTCAGCAAACGATTTATAGTAACCACATTCTGTTCTGACCAAGTACCGATAAAAAGGACGTCATCGGCATAACATAAGTTAGACAGAACCGGCCCACCATTCGGGAGTTGAAAACCCTGAAAACTACCATCCGCGGCCGCTCTGTTCAAGAAAAAATTGATCACTTCCATAGCAATAATAAACAGGAAAGGGGAGAGCGGGTCACCCTGGCGAAGGCCTCTCTTAAATTTGAACTCGGACGTAGGTAAACCATTGGCCAGAATCGAGCCAAAGCCAGAAATGAGGCAGCCTTTCATCCAAGAAATCCATCTAGCCGGGAACTCCATATGCGTCAACATTTGAAATGGGAACTTCCAATTGATTGAGTCATAGGCCTTCTCGAAATCAACTTTAAAAATTAACATTTTCGATTTATTTTTCTTAGCCCAAGTGACCGCTTCACTAATAATTAATGGGCTATCCAAAATATTCCTTCCCCCCAACGAAAGCCGATTGCGTAGGAGAAATGACATTGTTCAGAATAGGCTTTAGGCGGTTAGCTAGAACTTTAGCTAAGATCTTGTAAACCGAGCCAACAAGAGAGATGGGTCGAAAGTTCGAGAGATGTTGAGGGTCTTTTGACTTCGGGATAAGGGTAACAAAGGAAGAGTTACATCCTTTATTAATTTTGCCGCTGACAAAAAAATCTCTAAAGACTCCCATTAGAAAAGGCTTTAATTCGTTCCAGAAAACCTTAAAAAATTTCAAGGTAAAGCCATCCGGCCACGAGGCCTTCCCACCGTTACAATTTTTGATGGCTCTCCAAACTTCCGCTTCCGAGAAATCCTCCACCAGCATCGACGCATCCTGATTCGAGATCTTTGGCAGCCCATCTCCAATAAACTTAGGCCTTCTATAGATTGGTTCGGAAAAGTGCTTTTTGAACCAGCTTCTGATCTCGTTCTTAAGGTCTGAAGGGTCGGAAATAATCGTATTATTAAACATAAGACCGTTAATTCTATTACTCGCAAGATTCACTTGCACCATCTTGTGAAAAAATGAGTTGTTCTCGTCACCCGACTTCAACCAGTTGATACGTGCTTTCTGTTGAATATTTTTAACCTTAAATAATTCCAGCCCTTGAATCTTAACTCTGAGTTCAATTCTTCTCTTTTTATCTTCATCCGAAATCTGCCCCTGCACGGCCATGCTTTCAATTCGGCTCACGGTCTCCTTCATAAGATGAAGATCTTTTTCCTCAGCTAAGCTGGCCTCCTTTCTTCATTTTTTAATACCCTCTTTAATCTTTCTCAAGATCAAAGCCAAAGCAACATATTTTTTATCCCCCACCACAGCGTTACCAATGACATTAGACACAATCTTCGCAACATTCTGATCCCCCAACCACGAGTTGAAAAACTTGAACGGGATGGGTCCGAAATCAACAGTATTACAAGAAAGGGTAATGGGACAGTGGTCCGAGGCACCCCTTTCCTGGACAGCCGCTTTAGCCATCGGCCACCGAGACATGAACTCAACGTTCACCAGAAACCTGTCAAGCTTGCTTAATTTGACCTCAGAATGACCCGAAACAAAAGTAAAATTACCTCCTGTCATCGGATACTCCAGCAGACCGGCCCCATTAATGAAAGCGTTGAACGCATCAGTCGCACCAACATCAAATCTGGAATTGACCCGTTCAGACTCCGCTCGGACGTCGTTGAAGTCACCAAACACAACCCACTGCCCACTGAGATTATTCACCAAATCATTAATCTCACTCCATAACGTCCTTCTAAGACTCGCATCATTAGGGGCATGAAGATTGAGAATATTTAGAATGCCATCAGAACCTCTGACTTTACCAGAAACAAGCAGAAATCTTTGACTTGAGAAGGACGACTCAAGAGAGAAGACATCCGGGTTCCACATCAGAGCGAGGCCACCCGATCTACCCACCGAGTCCACCACACAGGATTACATCAACAAGCTATCCCAGAATCGCCGGAGATCGATATCTGACAGCCCCGCCTGGTGTGTTTCTTGAAGACCGATAAAATCCACTTTCAATTTTAACTTCAAATTTCCGACCCAAAGGGCTTTGTTTGCCGCAGCCACCCCATTAATGTTTAAGGATAAGAAATTCATTGGCGAGTGCTGGTATCCTTTTCCCCATCCACAATTTTTTTCACATGATTCTTGAACCCTTCCACCTCAATACCGATACGAGCCCCCAAATCGAGGGTGCACTCCACTTCATAATCGACATCCTCTCTCGGTTATGGAGGTTGTTCCTGCGCCGACGGAAATCTACAGGTATCCTCTGGCCCCCTGTTCTCCTCAGCCTCCTTCCTGAATATGTCCTCAATATTAAAGGGATCTGAACTTTCCCCATCTACAGTTGCGTTATTCAGATCAGGGGTGATGAAAGCTTGGGCCTGTTCGTAATAAGATCTCTTAACTTTGGACCTACATGTAATATAACTGGGCCTTAAAGGCTCAGCACCATCCCCTTGTACTGAAATATTAGGCCCACTTTCAAGCCCAACTCCCACACCAATATTTCTCTCCCTAGTGGCCCAGTCATCCAAAGTAAGCTGGACCCCATTAGAACAATCGCCGTGGGACCCAACAAATTGAGTTTTCCTAATAGAACAGCCATCTTTCAAAGGCGAGGGCCCCTCCTTTCTTCTAATGTCATTACTGTCAGCTGCATAGCTCTGGGCTCCACAAACATAGTCACCATCATTAAGACCCACATGACTTTTCTCTAGGGACAAGACATCATTCTGTCCTTCACCAACCTCCTTTTCTCTCACCTCATTAAAAACTGCATTCGGCTCTTGCAAATCCCCTGACACACTACTGGACGATCTACCGGCATTGGAAAGAGGGGACGTGCACGACTTTTGGTTTCCCATGCAGGGAGACGAAGAGTTCCACATGCAATGAACCGAATCACTTCCCCTAGGGGAAAGGGGACCGTTGCTGTCTGAGTCCGTCACCGGAGAGTCAAACTCCGATGGTCCTTCGTTCAAAAATGCCGGACTCCATTTGCCAGATATCTCTTCTACCCAAACACTGATGTGCTGATCCTTCCAAACTACGTTAAATTCTTCAGAGATTCTTTTCCCCGTTTTAACCAAAATGGCTAACCGGTCTTCTGCCATATTACCATCGAAAAACTCAGCATCCGATTTAACTAGCAGTCGCCCACATCTCTTGCCAATCTTATTTATCGCATGCCGATCCCATAAGGACACAGGGACTCCCAATACTTTGACCCAAGCAATGCGCTCAAAAAGTGGCGGGATACCATCCCAAAGATAAAGACGAGAAAACCATTTCTCCCAAGAATCCACTTTGCGGTATCTAAACTCTTCCGCTTCCTCGGGGGGGGTGGGGGGTGTTACTGAAACAAAGCAAAACCTTTAAACCTCCCAGATATTTTAGTTGCAGGCCTTCCTCCATGATCCCCGACAGACAAACCTGCAGGTTATTAAGAATGTCGATATCTTTCCTTTCGCTTCGCTGATGAGAGACTTGAACTCCAAAGATTTCTTAGAGACCGTGTTTAATGGGGGGAGATCAATATTCACCTTCACCCTTTCCTCACTAGGTTTAACAACAGAACAGTAAGTTTTTTGGCCAAACTGGGTGGGAACAGGCTGGGCCGGAGCACCAGCCTTTAAAGCAGGCTTGCCTAATCCATGGAGCCTATCGAAGACTGAAACACGATTAGGGAAGTTTGTCGGCACGACCTTTGAACCATCCCTGTGGAATCTAGCAACATTAACGCCGATCACCGCACCACCGATATGAACCTCCTTTAGTTTAGTAGCCCACCACTCAGGATCAGAGATGTTGGACAGTTTTAAGAACCCGAATTTACAGCCCGCTTTATCTTTTTTGACTGGAACAAAAGCATCCTCAAGGTTGTCCAAATGTTCAAAGGCATGCCAAAGCGAATCTCTGTTGCAATCATCCGGTAAGTTTGAGATAAAGAAAGAGGTGGCATTCCGAAGTCTATGTTCCCGACTGACAAAATTCTTCTCCATTCTGTAATTCTTTTTACTTAACGACGTACAGTTGTCTTTCTGACCTTTCCAATAATTCCGACCCATGGAGCACCCGAAACCGAGCGAATCGCAACCGCAGCCCTTTAACCTGTTAATAGGATTCGAACCGATCTAGCTCAACTATTATCAAATAGCCGCGACCAGTATCAGACCTACTAAGCGATCAAGAGACCGGGTTAACAAAATCGCTCAAGGACGACAAAGAGAAGAAAAGAGCCAGACCCGAAGGCGAATGGATGAACAACCACAACAGGATAGGAAGGAAGGTTACAAACCAAGCTCACTACCAGAATGAGAACCCAGGAACCTTGCTCTCTATGCCGAGGTGGCCATCATCGTCGAGCCTTTCAGCGACCGGCTAGGGTTTGAGAGAATTGATTGATTATTTAATATTAACTAATGCTTAAAAACATTTGATCAGAGCATTAAAGTTGGGGATAGCAATCATCAATCAAGTGATTACAACACTAAAAAATGAGAGTCAAGTTTGGCAATCATCATCAAATCATCGTCATCGAGTTTGATACACCAAACTCATCTTCTCCAACAAATAATATAGTTCAGGTAACTTATTTCTTTTCTATAACTCTTTTAGATTATTTATATATACTTTGGTACATCATTATTCATATAAAATGGTTAATACTTAGATCGATATACATCATTATTTAGGTTTAATCAATCACATCAAGTATGTGCACTTATGTTTTTTTTTCTTTATTTAAAAAATACTAGATGGATCGTAATTATTGGATGTACAAAATTGGGCGTCTTCACCCAACATATTTGAGCGGTGTGACAAGTTTTCTTAAGATTGCTGAAGATGATCGTGTGAAAAAAAGGAAATGAATCAATTCCGTGTCCTTGTATGGAATGCAAAAATTTTATCAAATTGAAGGAAATAAAAGATATCCAAAATCATTTGATTAAAAATGGTTTCATGTATAATTATACTTGTTGGTCAAAACATGGGGAGTCACTTGCTAATCGTAGCACAACATCGACTAGTTTTGTCGGTAACAATGATGAGAACAGTGAACTGTACATTAGTGATGATGATGACAATGTAAATGATGATAATGACAATTTAAATGATAATAATGATAATTTAAAGGACATGCTCGACGACTTGGAAACTAATATTGGTGACGATGATCAAGAAAAACTACAACAAATATTTGCTGATTCGGAAAAACCGTTATATCCCGGTTGTGAGAAGTTTTATAAACTTGATGCTGTGTTAAAACTATTAAATTTAAAGGCGAACTACGGATGGAGCGATAAGAGTTTTACAAGTCTATTGGTGCTCTTGCATGACATGCTTCCCAAAGACAATGAGTTACCGGTATCCTTATACCAAGCTAAAAAAATGACGTGTCCAATGGGATTAGAAGTTAAAAGAATACATGCGTGTCCGAATGATTGCATATTATATATAAATGAGTTTGAAAAAAGTCATACATGTGTTAGATGTTTGGCATCGAGGTACAAGCGGGAAAAGGAAAGTGATGAATATGATGATGATGTGACAAAAAATGGACCACCAGCTAAATTATTGTGGTATTTTCCTATCATACCAAGACTAAAACGTTTATTTGCTAACGCTAAAGAATCAAAATTATTGCGTTGGCATTCTGATGAGCGTAAAAATGATGGAAAGTTAAGACATGTGGCGGATTCACCCCAGTGGAGAAATATTGATTATAAATTTCCAGATTTTGGTGAAGAGATTAGAAATATACGATTTGGTCTTAGTTCAGACGGGATGAATCCTTTTAGAACCATGAGTAGTCGTCGTAGTACTTGGCCAGTTCTTCTATGCATCTACAATCTTCCGCCATGGTTATGCATGAAACGAAAATACATAATGATGTCATTGTTAATCCAGGGTCCAAAACAACCTGGTAATGATATTGATGTTTATTTATCTCCTTTGATTGATGAAATGAAAACACTATGGAGTACCGGTGTAAACGTTTATGATGCTTATAAAAAGGAGAACTTTACGCTGAGAGCGATGATTTTTTGCACTATAAGTGATTTTTCTGCATACGGCAATTTGTCAGGGTATAGCACGAAAGGTAAACGAGCTTGTCCTATATGTGAAGACGAAACAAGTTCAATATGGTTAAACAATTGCAAAAAAACAGTATATATGGGACATCGACGATTTCTTCCGAATAATCTATCGAAGACAAACGAAAGAGTTTGATGGAACGATAGAGCTCGGAAGGGTTAGGAGAGATTTTGATGCATATTCACGAGTTAAAAATATAAATACCGTGTTGGGGAAAAGAAATCGTGCTAAGAATGGAAAAAAAATCGTGCTGAGAAGAGAAAAAGAAATCGTGCTGCGAAGGGAAAAAGAAATGGTGCTGAGAAAACAGACATTTGGAAAAAGAGGTTAATTTTTTGGGATTTACCTTACTGGAAATGTTTCGAAGTTCGACATTGCCTAGACGTTATGCATATTGAAAAAAAATGTATGTGAAAGCTTGTTGGGTTTATTATTAAACATTCCCGGAAAAACTAAAGATGGTATTAACGTCCGTAAGGACATGGAAGAAATGGGGATACGTAAAGAGCTTGCCCCTATTGAGAGAGGCAATCGTATCTGCATGTTATACTATGTCTAATGCAGAAAAAATAAAGTTTTGTGAATGTTTGCATGCTATTAAGGTTCCATCTAGCTATTCTGCAAACATTAAAAGCTTGGTGTCAATGAAAGACTGTAAATTGCTTGGAATGAAGTCTCATGACTGTCATGTTTTAATGACACATATGATCCCAATTGCAATTCGTGGATTGTTACCAGAGAACATCCTACATACAATTACAAAGCTTTGTTTGTTTTTTAACAACATTCACTCAAAGGTTATTGATGCCGAAGTCTTGGATGGATGGCAAAAAGGATATTATCATTACCCTTTGTGAACTAGAGATGTATTTTCCACCATCCTTTTTTGATATAATGGTTCACCTAGTATCTCATATCATACAAGAGATTAAGGCTTGTGGTCCTGTATTCCTGCGATACATGTACCCTTTTGAAAGATATATGGGTTACTTAAAAGGTTTTGTAAGAAATTATAATCGACCTGAGGGCAGTATTGTTGAAGGATATATTTCTGCAGAGGCGGCTGAGTTCTGTACAGGTAATTACCTCATAGCATTTATAATATATTATAATAATAATATATAATAGTTTTGTTAAATACAATTTACAATATAATAATTTTTTATTCATAGGTTATTTGGAAAGTGTCAAAAGTATTGGTGTTCCTAAAACTCGTCATTCGGGTCGACTTACAGGTTTACGAGTAGCCGGAGAGCAACTAATAACTCCAGGATATGAGAATCTAGAACTTGCACATTTTGTTGTTCTACAACATATGACATGCTTTGCTTCATATATTGAGGAACACATGGAAATATTACGGTTGACACATTTGAACAAGACAGAGAAATGGTATAAAACGAAACATAACGAGCAGTTTTCTGAATGGATGAAGAACAAGGTGGCAGAAACTTGCGGTCAACCGAATGCTGATAAAACCGTGGAGAAGTTGGGGAAGGGGCCTGATTTTAGAGTAAAATCCTACCAAGTGTATGATATTAACGGGTATACATTTCACACTAAAAAGCAAGATGACAAAAGTGCAACGCAAAATAGCGGAGTTACATTGATAGCCTCAACTACAGAATTCGATAGAGAGAACCATGATAGAAGAATCGCCACAGACTCTTATTACGGTGTCTTAGAAGAAATTTGGGAGTTAATATATGATGATATCATTATACCTTTGTTCAAATGTAAGTGGGTGAAGAATAGTACAGGTGTTAAAGTTGACGCATATGATTTTACTCTTGTCGACCTTACAACGGATGCGTATAAATCAGAACCATTCATTCTCGCAAATCAAGCCACACAGGTTTTTTATGTCAATGACCTGAGCAAACCAAGATATCACATAGTATTGCAAGGTAAACGACGTATTCTTGGTGTTGATAATGTTGTCGACGAGGAAGAATACAACCAGTTTGACGAGCAACCACCATTTTCTGTCGTCATTCAATCAATAAACAACTCTTCAACTGAAGGCACCACATACTTACGATCTGACCATGACGATGGAATATATGTTAAATAATTAAGGTTGATATATCTATAGTTTTATTTATTAGTATATTTATAAAGCAAGTTCATTAACAACCAATTCTTTTTTTTTTTTCCAGGAGTTATTAAAAACCAAGAAAAAAAGATAAAAGTCTATGGGAAAAACTACAGGGCATCAGTCCAAGCCACGTTCTGCACATGAAAACTTCTTCCCAGCCTTTTCCCTTCCCCTAAAATTCTTCCCCGCCTTTTCACCAAGCAGTTCTTTTCGTCGCCACAAAAAACCGCAGTTATCCTAATCCGTGTTCAATCGAGGTAATCATTATATATTGAAGCTCAAAGGTTGAACTGTGTCAACAATCAAGGTTTATTCTTTTATCTTCACATGCTTGGATCTTGTGTTTTAGGGTTTGTAGTTTTTGTTGATTTTGGGAGTTGGGTTTGGCTAATTAAAATTTTGTAAGGCCAACAGATTAGGTAAATACAACCCACATCTGGATTTACAAAAAAAAAAAAGAATTTGAAAATTTTAGACATCAATGGTTTTTTTTTGCTAAATATGTCGTGGTTCGTGATATACTGGAGTTTTATAAATTACAAGTGGCCATTTAGTTTTACTGTCTTATATTGTGGGTCTCAAATTGGTGTTCAATAGTGTTACATGATCACTTACAGTCAAACACCTGCTGAAATGCATAGTTTGAAATTGCCCTGTTGATTACTACCAGATAAGAAAGTCATTTGAGTGTTGCATTTGTTAATTTTACACAATGATTCAGACCACAGTGATTATTAAAGGCTTTTTATTTAATTTATTCATTCAAACATCAGTTACGTGTATTCGGTCATATGTCTGTTCCATTTGTTTCTAGTCTTCAGCCTTAAAGTGAAAGGTTTGAAAATGCACACCACCTGCTCGATGAAATGCTTCAACCAAACCGACCTTTATCTCACAGTACTTTCCAATGATATGCTTCTCAATGTTATTAGCATGTGTTGCCTGTTTTTATGGTTATAAATACATGATGCATCATGTGCATGATTGCCTGTTTCCGTGGGGTTATAGATACATGACACATTATGTGC
The DNA here is from genome assembly GCA_030545235.1 of Helianthus tuberosus. Classification (NCBI taxonomy): domain Eukaryota; kingdom Viridiplantae; phylum Streptophyta; class Magnoliopsida; order Asterales; family Asteraceae; genus Helianthus; species Helianthus tuberosus. The sequence goes on along the minus strand of CM060417.1, from coordinate 113,867,159 downwards.
CTGATTGCCTGCATTGTATGCTACTGATGCTAGCTAGAATCAGCTTATTTTGTTAGATACTATAAATTTTAGCAATAATTATAATAAGTGGTCATTTATATGAATTCTTTTAGAAGTTTATTGGTTAATCGAAAAAGATTCGGAGTTAGCTTGCGTTTTGTTTTGACTACCTGTTCGAGTTACATAAGTTAGAAATTTTACATTTGCCTATGATTCTTGAAATCAATTGTTAGGCCGTAGGAGCCTTGATCCACTTGTGCTTTTAGATTCTTTATCTCAACTTGGAAGATTAAATGATTTTTAATGACTTTATTATTGTTGGTGCACTTGTGTCTGTACTTTGTCTGTATTTTGTCATGATACAAAACATTGTCTTTGTTAGTCCTGTAAGTTTGACCAAGTCAACCATCCTCCGGTTTGACTTGGCCAAACAGTTAGACAATGGTTGTAAGCTGTCTGTGTCGAAGGATGTGTCATCGAAGGATTGTTTAGATCCTTCGATGAGCTCGAAACATAAACCTTCGATGGATAAGCTCGAAGGATATCTTGAAGGATATCATCCTTCGAGGTATATGTGGATCCTTCGGTAGGTTTCAGATTGATAGATGATCTTTCGATCAGTCTATCTGATCCTTCGACCAGACATGCTGTGACGGGTATATATACCCATGTTATGTGTTCACTTCATTAGAGACACTAGATAGAAATAGAGAGAGCTAAGAAAACAGAGAGAGCATTCTGTTGAGAGAACACACACACGAGAGAGAGAGTTTACAGAATACATTTGTAAACCTTGTGCTGTAACCGAACCTTTCATACGTATTAATACAAGTGGTGTTAATCGGTGAAGATTGTGTGTTGTGTTTGTGCTTGTTCTATCTCGGTTTGCATGCTAGCTTGGATTCCGCACTCGCTAGTGTGTTAGACATAACAAGGTTAAGGTTTGACCTCATCCTCCGAGGGACCTACAAGTGGTATCAGAGCTCATCCATCGAAGGTTTATGTTTCGAGCTCATCGAAGGATCTAAACAATCCTTCGATGTCTTATCCTTCGACACAAACAGCTTACAACCATTGTCTAATTGAACGAATCTTCAGAGGATGATGAATTTCTCGATGCAGATCAAGAAGTTCCAATAACAGCAGTTCATGGTACTTCAGAGGGTACACCTCCAGTGGACGCCCCTAGAACAGCTGAAACTACTGCATCATCCTCTTCGTCAATTCCGGGCATTGAATTGGTTGTTGATCTCAATCTCAACAATCTGGGTACAAATATTCCAGTTCAAGATAATCCAGAAACAAGGATTCACAATACCCATCCTCAACAAAACATCATCGAAAATGTACAGAGTGGCGTTCAAACAAGAAACATGTTGCGAAACAACAACAATGCAGGCTTGTATGCGGCAATTAGAGAATCTGGTCAACAAAATGATTGGTCTTTCGCGTGTTATGTCTCACAGGAAGAGCCAAGAACTTGGAAAGAAGCTTTGAAAGATAACTCTTGGGTTGAAGCAATGCAGGAAGAACTGCAACAATTCCAGAAGCTTGGTGTCTGGAAACTCGTAGAGAAACCTGCTGGTTACAAGAAGATTGGTACCCGTTGGGTGTTTAAATGCAAAAAGGATGACCGTGGAGTCGTTATTCGAAACAAAGCAAGGCTAGTCGTTCAAGGTTTTCGTCAGATAGAAGGGATCGACTACAACGAAGTGTATGCACCTGTTGCACGTCTAGAAGCAATTCGGATCTTTCTGGCTTATGCCTCATTCAAAGGTTTCAAGGTATACCAGATGGACGTGAAAAGTGCATTCTTACATGGTGTGGTGGAAGAAGAGGTGTACGTCGAACAGCCTCCAGGTTTTGAAGATCCTATCCATCCCGATCGGGTTTGGTTGCTCAACAAAGCTCTCTATGGTCTTCATCAAGCACCGCGAGCTTGGTATGCAACCTTATCTAATTATTTGCTGGAGAATGGATTTCGCAGAGGTCTTATCGATTGTACTCTTTTCATCAAAGAACAAGATGGAGATCTTCTACTGGTACAGGTATACGTTGATGATATTATTTTTGGTTCTACTAATGATGTTTTGTGTAGGAATTTCGAGCGCATTATGCAGGATAAATTCGAGATGAGTGCTATGGGGGAAATGACTTTCTTTTTGGGCCTACAAGTACAACAAACCGAGTCTGGGATATTCATCCATCAGACTAAATATGTTGGTGACATCTTGAGCCAGTTCCAGATGTCTGATGCAACGCCCATCGGTACCCCATTGCCGCAAAATCACGGAATTACTCCAGACTTGAAGGGTGAAGCTGTTAGCCCCTCATACTACCGCGCGATGATCGGATCTCTTATGTACCTCACAGCATCAAGACCAGATATAATGTACCCAACGTGCCTGCTTGCCAGATATCAAGTCAACCCGAAGGCCTCACATCTTGCAGCTGTAAAAAGGATTTTTCGTTATTTGAAGGGTTACCCTGACACCGGTCTATGGTACCCTAGGGATAATAACTTTGACTTGATCGCATTCAGTGATTCTGATTTTGGCCGATGCAAAATCGACGGCAAATCCACATCGGCTGGATGTCAGTTTTTGGGAAATCGCCTAGTCACATGGCAGTGCAAGAAGCAGACCTGTGTAGCTACATCAACATGCGAAGCTGAATACATTGCTGCCTCAAGTTGTTGCTCCCAAGTCCTATGGATCCAACAACAAATGCGCGACTACGGTTTTGAATTCCTAACTACTCCTATTTACGTTGATAATTCTGCTGCATTACAGATCACTAGAAATCCTGTGCAGCATTCAAAGACTAAGCACATCGAAATTAAGTATCACTTCATACGTGATTGCTTTGAGAAAAGGCTAATCGATGTTGCTTACGTCCACACCGATGACCAACGTGCCGACCTTTTTACCAAAGCATTTGACAAATCAAGATTTGACTATTTATTATTGGTAAACGGCATTAAGGTCAAGCAAGAGTAAAACCAACATCGGAAAATCATTTTTGTAAATACCTTTGTGTTTTAGATTTATCTTAGTTTGTTGAATTTAGGGGGAGTAAATCAAAATTTGAAAAACCAAAAACATCGAAAAAAATTTCAAAAACACAAAAACAATAGAAAAACAAAAATGAGTTTCCTGGCGAGCAAAAGAGAAAATGATAGTACATCAGTGGTCTGTCTAAACCTCTTTAAACCTTAAATGAAAAATGATAAGCAGCTCTATATAAGATGTATCGGTAGGCTCACAATCATTTTAAAGTGTGCAGGGTGATATAAACTTAAATCGACTGAAGACCAGGTGGGAACCATTCATTGGCATATGGTCTTAGTACCGAAATTTCGTTTGAGAGATTGCCAAGGTTATGAGATATTCGGTCTTTATGCTGCTTATCATCTGGGTATCATGGGTGTATCTTTTACCGAAAAATAACGGGGACGCAAGTCTAGATCTTCCATGATACCATACATACGTGTACATACTGCATTCGACCTCAATAAGTGATCAACAATCACATGTCCCTCAAAATAAGTGATAAAATATCACATTTATCCGGGAGTCAAGTTCGTCTCTCTGCTGTACGAAAGTACTGACCTGTTCACGGACTTGCTCCTGTGCCCTCATGCATCGAAAATCAAGTTCCTCATCAATAAGTGATTCTATCACATAGGGCTTGTTTTCAATCAAAATAAGTGAGAATCTCACATCATATACGGCCAAACAGATGATAATCGGTATACTCACCGGTAAGATGAACCCTCGTGCATACCTTGATACGGGAATGTGTCGTGATGTGGATGAACACCGGTCGGTAAGTATAAATCATACCTTAACGTATCCCCTCGCCATGATTACATCTGATAAGTTGAGCTTATGTGGACAACAATACCGATAATCGTTATAGGATGCTTATCTTAATGTTAACTAATTGAACAACAAGAGCGTTTTGGCATGACGGTACACTGATATGATTCTCTTACCCTCGAAACTCGCAAAAAGAATGTCTGTAAATATTTATTTAATGCGTTTAGTTTCTGCATTTTTGTATATATTTATTTACTGCTTTTAGTCTTTACATTTGAAATATTCAAAAATACCAAAAAGATTTTAGGTGTGTTTTAATATAAACTTTCTAAAAGCCAAAAAGATTTTATTTTTATTTTATTTTCGATCGTACGATGTTGGAGCTCGAGTCTTCGTTACCTGAAACCTGAACGAAAACCGAAACGACTAAATCTTCATAAACGTTCGAAATTTGCAAGTTTTGAAAGTGAAAACCTAAAACTGAACAATTTGTTAAACTTTCAAACTGTCGGACGGTGATTGTTTGAATAATGGTCACATGTGTGTCGTTTGCTTATGATATTCCAGGCAGTTGTTCTCATTACGCGTTTAGATTTCTTGCATGTGCAGATTCTAAAGGCAAGGAGAACATGGTCGATGACAAGCTTCGGAATGAAGACACGACGTGAAGGCACTCAAGTGATGAAGATCGAGTTGCCGCTGGCCATCATCAACACCACAAGGATCTCAATTCATAAAGAACAAGTATTTCACGAGCATAACTCAAGGGGGAGCTTATGTTAAGGGGGAGTTTGTCAACACATTTCCTACATGAAACGGGGAGTTTGTTAGTACACTTTCTACTTTCAAGACGTGAAGACTTTAAAGATCCTCCGACATTGAAGACTTGAAAGGACGTCAAAGACTTGAAGACACAAAGATCGAGACAAAGATCAAGTTATAAAGATCGAGACAAAGCTACAGCCAAGGGGGAGTTTGTTGGTGCACTTGTGTCTGTACTTTGTCTATATTTTGTCATGATACAAAACGTTGTCTTTGTTAGTCCTGTAAGTTTGACCAAGTCAACCATCCTCCGGTTTGACTTGGCCAAACAGTTAGACAATGGTTGTAAGCTTTCTGTGTCAAAGGATGTGTCATCGAAGGATTGTTTAGATCCTTCGATGAGCTCGAAACATAAACCTTCGATGGATAAGCTCGAAGGATATCTCGAAGGATATCATCCTTCGAGGTATATGTGGATCCTTCGGTAGGTTTCAGATCGATAGATGATCTTTCGATCAGTCTATCTGATCCTTCGACCAGACATGCTGTGACGGGTATATATACCCATGTTATGTGTTCACTTCATTAGAGACACTAGATAGAAATAGAGAGAGCTAAGAAAACAGAGAGAGCATTCTGTTGAGAGAACACACACACGAGAGAGAGAGTTTACAGAATACATTTGTAAACCTTGTGCTGTAACCGAACCTTTCATACGTATTAATACAAGTGGTGTTAATCGGTGAAGATTGTGTGTTGTGTTTGTGCTTGTTCTATCTCGGTTTGCATGCTAGCTTGGATTCCGCACTCGCTAGTGTGTTAGACATAACAAGGTTAAGGTTTGACCTCATCCTCCGAGGGACCTACAATTATGATTTAAATGTTCTGATCTAACTATACATTTGATATACACTTCATTTTCCTTAATTAGTCTAGACTACCTTCGGCCATCATCACCAAACGACCCTAAATCAATACATCTGGGAGAGCTTTTATTGATCAAAAATAACAATTGATGATAAAACGTGGAATGTTCGAAGACCTGATGATGTTTGATTTCTCCTTTTCGGTTTTGTTCTATTTTTTTCTCCAACGTCTTGCGTCTCGCTGGGTGTAGGAAGAATGATCAGCAAAGCAATGGACATTTTCCGAGCAGTTTGTCAAGACCCAGCAGCATCAAAAGAATGGTTTTCAAGTGCAGTTTATCTATTTTCAATCGATGGCCATTTAAAAAAAAAAAAGACCCGAACCGAAACCCGTTCTGACCCGAACCCGGACCCGTTCAGACCAGGACCCGTTTCAACCCGAACCAAAACAACCCTTTTTTATAATTGACCCGTTTTGACCCGAACCCGTTTTGACCCGACCCGTTTGCCAGGTCTACTCTTCATCCTTATATATTTATTTTTTTTCTCGTACTTTCTATTTCTTTTAGTTAGGGTTATGTTATCAACAACTTATTCACGTTCATATATACCAAAAATTTAAACGAAATTTCAGTTGTTTTTGTGATCTGGCACTTTAGAAGGTTAGTAAATATAATTGTGGATGCTCCAGTTTTTATTCCTTTTTGGTCTTTATATTATAGTGTCGAGACCTATGTTAAATCGTTGGTTGAATGATAGTATAATTTGTGGATCCTTATAATAAATAATATATTATTAAATTAAATTAATATTAGTTTATCATTAAATTTAACTATAGGAGAAAAACTAAAAGGGCAGCAGCCCAAGCTTACGTCTCAAATGAAAACACCAAGTATAGAATTTCAATAGGTGTGTTCTGCACATGAAAACTTCTTCAAAGTGAAAGTGATAGTTATGTGTGTTTATGTAATTTACTTGATCCCATGGCCCACATTTTTTCTGTTATCACAAAAGTGCTACTTTTTTTTTTTCTTGATTAATCTTGTGATTTGTTCACTATTTATGTTCTCCAATATGGGGATTTGTGTTATTGCAGCTTTCACTATTGAAATATCCAACATTTGATTATATTAATTCAGTGTGTTTTTCAGCAATCCACCGTAAAAATGTCTGACAAAAAGAAAAGGGGAGCTGCCAAATGCAAGAAGATGTTTCTTGATCCAAATAACCAAACAGTTGAATTCAATGAGGCGGGTTTAGCAATTGCAGCAAATGCATCGAAGTTTATCTCATTCGCTTGTTTAGAGTTTAGGACAAGGATTCCTTATTATAAACTAGTTAAAGACATAGACGAACAGAAGTACGTTGATATATGGGAGTACATTAAGGTATTGCTGTTTTTAAAATTTTTAATTTTATATTTATTACTTTCTATGATCAACTTTGTTTTAAATACGTAGGAAACATGGAAGATACCTAACGATAACGCAAAAGAGACAGTTATTAAACAAGGAAAGGACTCAATGAGAAACTTCCGATGTACAGTTACAAATGGTTACGCTCGAAAAGATAAATCTCCTTTTGAAATGTATGCTTTTATGGACAGAAGTCATTGGGTTGATTTTGTTTTAAAAGTAAAATCCAAAGCTTTTAAGGTATTCTTTACTTAATTAATTGTTGTTGTTATTATTACTAGTGGGAGACCCGCGCGTTGCGGCGGTGTGAACAATTAGTGTGATATTACCATAGTGCTCGTCTCAAATCATTTATATAGTATAGTACACGTTCCTGCGCGTTACGGCAAGGGGTTGAACCGTGGAAATAATTAAGATTGAAATCCGTCTTCCGGATACACTACTTTTATGAGTGGATACTAAGCGCACGCACACATAGGAGAAAAAGCACATGTCATAACCCACACATGTATTTATTGAGTATGTCCAAATATATAAGAGCCTACCTGAGCCTTTATTGACTCAATTTCAACCCAAAGCATATTTTTTTTTTTGAACATTGAAAAGGGTTAAGCAAGTTGCTGAAGCCAAGGATAGTACAGTACAAACAAAATGAAATGGTCCAGCCAAAATAGGCAGAGACGTTAACACAGAAAGCTACATGGGAAAATTTATAAATTCAAATTTGTTCCACTTCTCCCAGTCCAACTTCTGAATGTTTGCTCTCACCCGGGTCCACAGATAAGAGGAAGCCTTGATGTCGCCAAATATTTTCGTCTAATTCTCTGCAAGTTTTTGATGACTTTTAATGGGGCGTTAAATAAGGAGAAAAAGTATGTCGGTAGGTTACCCAAGAAAGTATGTGGAAGTGTAATTGATTGATCAAATGAAATCAACTTTCTTCAATTTGATAAACCATTTCGAGTCGGGCCGGGTAATCTTTGGTTCTGGTCAGTTCCTGGACTTTGCTCACCCATGTCATCTACGAAACAAATATCAACCGTAAATGTTACCTACAAATATCAAAATAAAAAATAAATGAATAATATATTATCTGCAAACACTAAAATAAAAAATAAATGGATAATAAAATATTATAGGCATACCAAGGAGAGTTGGGTACTTTCCTGGTCACAAATGACACAAAGATGCTGTTAAGAATCACACTTACTTGACTGTAACATATAGCCAGCAAAGAAAATCAGTAGCAAGTGTTTGACAATCAGTCAGACAAATATCCCAATGGTTGCTATTCTCTGAATTTCTAGAGGCGAGAGGACCCACGTTCCGTAGCAGGGAACATGACGAATTTTAACAAACCATAAATATAAACTTAGATAGAAATAATGCGGATATAGAAACAATTTTAAGTCATATCATTATGATTAATGGATTTTTCCATAGTTTAGCATCATTCATCATACAATAATCATGTGCAGTGCAAGAAGAGAACATTTATAACATAAGACAAATATCAATTTTGAAAAAATGAAAGGATTAGGGAACATATGCTTACCACCCCTCCTGTAAAAAATCTCTCTAGATCTGTTAGTGCAAAAACCTAATCACTTTAAGGAAACAGCCAAGTGTGAGTGCTCTGGTTCAGGGTATAGATAGTCAGTCCCATTGGGAATCCTTCTCTAAATAAATTGATGCTCACTTTTCACCATTACACCGCCTGCAAATAGTCAAATAGTTGGTTTCGTTATACTGTTGACCAGGACGAGGATTTTATACATACATGATTAGAAGTTTATTTGTTATAATGTTTCGTCCAAACATAAATGCAAGGACATGGGCAATAGCGCCTTCGCCTAACGCCTCGACTTTGAGTGCAACCACAAACCCATCTTTACCGCTAGACTACAAACCCTTTGGTACCCATTTTAAGTCACCTAGTTTTATAATTCTATCTTAAACTATCCCAAACAATCAGAATCCGAATCTTTAGGAATTAAACCTCGCTGACAAAAAAAAATCCCAAAAATTAAATTAGACCATAATAATAAAACCCTAGACAAAAATCAATTAACCCTTTTTGAATTATATATAGAATTCTAATCTCCTTTAAAAAACTATCATTGTAAGAGGTATTTGATATAACCCATGTCCCCTAGCTAGTTAACCAGTCGTTCAAGCGGCCAAAGATAAAGATCAGTAACATTTGATACTCCTGTGAAGAATAAAACAACACCTTAAAGAGAACATTAGCGATTTGATATGCCTTCCTAAAGAATACATAAAAATGCGAAAAGTACCAAAAATACTCACCAATGCCCCATGTTACCAGCATTTTTACAGAGGTTGGATGAATCTGTCTGGATTTCATGTGCTTTCATCCTCCCAATCAATGTTTGCTTCAATGAGGTTCGGTTCAATTTAAAGCTTTGAAGGCCAGTTCCCGGGTATTGATGACCGACTGACATCCTTTATAAGCTTTGAAAGCCCATCTTCAAAGCTTCAATTTCAACAAAGTAAACCCATTGAAAACCAAAATTTCTCAATTATCAACATACGATTCGATCCATTACGACATAAAAAAAAACACGTCAACATGATTTATCAAATATTGAATGAGAAACAAAAAATAAAACAAGCAAATTAAGCTTGTAAGACGAAGCACCTAGGGTTACGGGTTACCTGTTTGCGAATCTTCGTAGGTGGATCTCAAATCAACTTGATTCTTCGTTTTCACCTTGCGGTTCTGACATCGAACCCTAGATTATTTGAACAATCTCACAAGATCTGGTCGATTGATAGAAACTTTCAGATTCGGTTAGAGGGAAGATGAGGTTTTTACCTGATAGGCTTCAATTGCCCTAGGCTGAGTATCGTCGCTTGAGTGCTATATCTCCCATAACCCTCATCTCCTGAGCTATAAAATGCTGTTATGTTTCCATTGAAAAGACGAATTGAACGCCCGACGATATGGTTCTTCACCCATCCTCGAAAACCCAAACCGAGTGCAATTACAGATACCATTTCATCAATTTCTACACCCATTCTTCGATTTCAAGTATCTCTGTTGGGGGGAAGGAATTGAAATAATCGCATATAGAAGCAATGAGACGAAGTTTATGAATTGTTAGGGTTTTGATCCGTTAGGGGAAGGAAGAGACAGATATTCAATGCATGACTTATTGTGAGGCGGTCAAGGAGACCATGAGTCAGTCAGTCAATGACAGGTATGAAATCTCTCAATTACCCTCTATAGTGTCTTAAAACTTGGATTTCAACCCCTTTAAAAATGCTTTATTTTCGTGTACATGCTGTTATAAAATTTGTACATGATGTAAAATTATATAGAAGTACAAAGTGTATTTAATTAGAAGTTTATTAAATAATGTATTAATGTGTCTTAAGTTTAGGGGTAAATTACAATGATGCTCTCCTCAAAAGAAGTTAAATTACCTTGTTGCCCGTCTAATATGTATTATATAGTAGTATAGATTATTATTATTGTAGGTCCCTCGGAGGATGAGGTCAAACCTTATCCTTGTTATGTTTAACACACTAGCAAGTGCGGAATCCAAGCTAGAATGCAAACCGGTAGTTTATATGAGAACACAAGCTACAAAGAGAAAGGTAGACACACGAGATATCAAAGTTTTCTCTTGTATTTCAGTGGACACGGTTACAGCCCTTGACCAAACTGAAAATACGCTCTCTACAAGACTCACTTCTCACACACTTTGAAGTGAACACATTACATGGGTATATATACCCATCACAGCTCGTCTGGTCGAAGGATCAGATAGCCTGATCGAAGGATCATCTATCGATCTGAAACCTATCGAAGGATCCACATATACCTCGAAGGATGATATCCTTCAAGGTCCATCAACATCCATCGAAGGTTTATCTTTCGAGCTCATCGAAGGATCTAAACAATCCTTCGATGACTCATCCTTCGACACAAACATGTTACAACAATGTTCCAACTGTTTGGCCAAGTCAAACCAGGAGGATGGTTGACTTCGTCAAACTTACGTCGAACACACATATTAACAAACCTATGACGTAACCCAGACTAACACAAGACATCGTTTTGTATCATGACAAAATACACACAAAGTACAGACACAAGTGCACCAACAAACTCCCCCTTGGCTGTAGCTTTGTCTCGATCTTCGTGTCTTCAAGTCTTTGACGTCCTTTCAAGTCTTCAATGTCGGAGGATCTTCGAAGTCTTCACGTCTTGAAAGCAGAAAGTGTATCAACAAACTCCCCGTTTCATGTAGGAGGTGTGTTGACAAACTCCCCCTTAACATAAGCTCCCCCTTGAGTTATGCTCGTGAAATACTTGATCTTTACAACTTGAGATCCTTGTGGTGTTGATGATGGCCAGCGGCAACTCGATCATCTTCATCATTTGAGTGCCTTCACGTCGTGTCTTCATTCCGAAGCTTGTCATCGACCATGTTCTCCTTGCCTTTAGAATCTGCACATGCAAGAAATCTAAACGCGTAATGAGAACAACTGCTTGGAATATAGTTTATATAAACAAATGACACACGAATGACCATGTCACAATCAAACACCGTCCGACAGTTTGAGAGTTTAGTAAATTTGTCAGTTTTAGTTTCTAACTTTCAAAACTTGCAAATTTCGACCGTTTATGAAGATTTAGTCAAATCGGTTTTCGTTCAGGTTTCAGGCAACGAAGACTCGAGTTCCAACATCGTACGATCGAAAATAAAATAGAAACAAAATCTTTTTGGCTTTTATAAAGTTTATATTAAAACACACCTAAAATCTTTTTGGTATTTTGAATATTTCAAATTTAAAGACTGAAAGCAGTAAATAAATATATACAGACATGCAGAAACTGAAAGCATTAAATAAATATATACAAAGATTCCTTTTGCGAGTTTCGAGGGTAAGAGAATCATATCAGTGTACGGTCATGCCAAAACGCTCTTGTTGTTCAATTAGTTAACATTAAGATAAGCATCCTATAACAATTATCGGTATTGTTGTCCACATAAGCTCAACTTATCAGATGTAATCATGGCGAGGGGATACGTTAAGGTATGATTTATACTTACCGACCGGTGTTCATCCACATCACGACACATTCCCGTATCAAGGTATGCACGAGGGTTCATCTTACCGGTGAGTATACCGATTATAATCTGTTTGACCGTATATGATGTGAGATAACTCACTTATTTTGATTTGAAAACAAGCCCTATGTGATATAATCACTTATTGATGAGGAACTTGATTTTCAGATGCATGAAGGGCACAAGAGCAAGTCCGTGAACAGGTCAGTACTTTCGTACAGCAGAGAGACGAACTTGACTCCCGGATAAATGTGATATATTATCACTTATTTGTTTGGACATGTGATTGTTGATCACTTATTGAGGTCGAATGCAATATGTACACGTATGTATGGTATCATGGAAGATCTAGACTTGCGTCCCCGTTATTTTTCGGTAAAAGATACAACCATGATACCCAGATGATAAGCAGCATAAAGACCGAATATCTCAGAACCTCGGCAATCTCTCAAACGAAATTTCGGTACTAAGACCATATGCCAATGAATGGTTCCCACCTGGTCTTCAGTCGATTTAAGATTTATATCACCCTGCACACTTTAAAATGATTGTGAGCCTACCGATACATCTTATATAGAGCTGCTTATCGCTTTTCATTTTAGGTTTAAAGAGGCTTGGATAGACCACTGATGTACTATCATTTTCTCTTTTGCTCGCCAGGAAACTCATTTTTGTTTTTCTATTGTTTTTGTGTTTTTGAAATTTTTCGATGTTTTTGGATTTTCAAATTTTGGATTTACTCCCCCTAAAATCAATAAACTAAGACAAATTTAAAACACAAAGGTATTTACAAAAATGATTTTCCGATGTTGGTTTTACTCTTGCTTGACCTTAATGCCGTTTACCAATAATAAATAGTCAAATCTTGATTTGTCAAATGCTTTGGTAAAAAGGTCGGCACGTTGGTCATCGGTGTGGACGTAAGCAACATCGATTAGCCTTTTCTCAAAGCAATCACGTATGAAGTGATACTTAATTTCGATGTGCTTAGTCTTTGAATGCTGCACAGGATTTCTAGTGATCTGTAAGGCAGCAGAATTATCAACGTAAATAGGAGTAGTTAGGAATTCAAAACCGTAGTCGCGCATTTGTTGTTGGATCCATAGGACTTGGGAGCAACAACTTGAGGCAGCAATGTATTCAGCGTCGCATGTTGATGTAGCGAGCACGTCTGCTTCTTGCACTGCCATGTGACTAGGCGATTTCCCAAAAACTGACATCCAGCCGTTGTGGATTTGCCGTCGATTTTGCATCCGCCAAAATCAGAATCACTGAATGCCATCAAGTCAAAGTTATTATCCCTAGGGTACCATAGACCGGTGTCAGGGTAACCCTTCAAATAACGAAAAATCCTTTTTACAGCTGCAAGATGTGAGGCCTTCGGGTTGACTTGATATCTGGCAAGCAGGCACGTTGGGTACATTATATCTGGTCTTGATGCTGTGAGGTACATAAGAGATCCGATCATCGCGCGGTAGTATGAGGGGTTAACAGCTTCACCCTTCAAGTCTGGAGTAATTCCGTGATTTTGCGGCAATGGGGTACCGATGGGCGTTGCATCAGACATCTGGAACCGGCTCAAGATGTCACCAACATATTTAGTCTGATGGATGAATATCCCAGACTCAGTTTGTTGTACTTGTTGGGCCAAAAAGAAAGTCATTTCCCCCATAGCACTCATCTCAAATTTATCCTACATGATGCGCTCGAAATTCCTACACAAAACATCATTAGTAGAACCAAATATAATATCATCAACGTATACCTGTACCAGTAGAAGATCTCCATCTTGTTCTTTGATGAAAAGAGTACAATCGATAAGACCTCTGCGAAATCCATTCTCCAGCAAATAATTAGATAAGGTTGCATACCAAGCTCGCGGTGCTTGATGTAGACCATATAGAGCTTTGTTGAGCAACCAAACCCGATCGGGATGGATAGGATCTTCAAAACCTGGAGGCTGTTCGACGTACACCTCTTCTTCCACCACACCATGTAAGAATGCACTTTTCACGTCCATCTGGTATACCTTGAAACCTTTGAATGAGGCATAAGCCAGAAAGATCCGAATTGCTTCTAGACGTGCAACAGGTGCATACACTTCGTTGTAGTCGATCCCTTCTATCTGACGAAAACCTTGAACGACTAGCCTTGCTTTGTTTCGAATAACGACTCCACGGTCATCCTTTTTGCATTTAAACACCCAACGGGTACCAATCTTCTTGTAACCAGCAGGTTTCTCTACGAGTTTCCAGACACCAAGCTTCTGGAATTGTTGCAGCTCTTCCTGCATCGCTTCAACCCATGAGTTATCTTTCAAAGCTTCTTTCCAAGTTCTTGGCTCTTCCTGTGAGACATAACACGCGAAAGACCAATCGTTTTGTTGACCAGATTCTCTAATCGCCGCATACAAGCCTGCATTGTTGTTGTTTCGCAACATGTTTCTTGATCTGCATCGAGAAATTCATCATCCTCTGAAGATTCGTTCAATTCGGTAGCATCGTGAAAATCCTCATTGTCGAGAGCATTATTGTTCACTGAAGATGGTTCTTGATTGACAATAATTGGACGAACCAACGGTGAATCTGTTGCAGTGTCACTCTCGAAAAACATCCTTGCCGCAGCATTTTCTTCAACGGCTTCAACATTGATCGAATTGAAAAAGTCATCGTACTCAAACATCCAAGGCTGACCAGGACATTTGACTGGTAAAGTGTGCCTTTGTACTCTGACTTCAGACCATTCCTCGACCCTTTTAGTCTCTAGATTCCAGACTCTTAAGTTCGGGGTGGCATACCCAAGAAAGTATCCGTCAATTGCTTTTGCCCCAAACTTTCCATTAGGATCGATTATTGTGCACGGAGCTCCAAACGGTTCAAGGTATGACAAATCTGGTTTCCGTTTGTTAATAAGCTCAAAGCAGGTCTTGTTGTGCCTTTTGACTGTAAGGACTCGGTTCAACGTGTAACATGCAGAGGCCACAGCTTCAGTCCAGAAGGGAATCGGCAACTGTGACTCTACCAACATAGTCCTAGCAGTCTCGATCAATGTGCGGTTCTTACATTCAGCGACGCCATTCTGTTGAGGAGTATAAGCTGCACTAAATTCGTGAAGAATACCTTTTGAAGTGCAAAACTCCGTCATGGCATGATTTTTGAATTCAGTACCATTGTCGCTACGTATCCGCCTAACCTTCAACTTATATAGATTCTCAATCTGAATGATCAAGTTTTTGATAATACCGAAGGTTTCACTCTTATGTGCCATGAACGCTACCCAAGAAAATCTTGAATAATCATCAGTTATCACGAGGCAGTATTGATCATTCCTAATACTTTTGTGCTTGACAGGACCGAACAAATCCATGTGCAAACGTTCAAGAGGAACAGCCACCGTGTTGATTTTCTTTGTAGGGTGTCGCTTCTTCGTTTGTTTTCCTTTCTGGCACGAGACACAGATGTCTTGAAGATGGAAGTTTTTAAGAGGAACACCATTCACTAATTCATTTGACACCAAATGATTCATTTTGCGTAAGTGAATGTGACCCATTCGTCTGTGCCAAGAGATTGAGTCTTTTTCTGTGGCTTTGGAAACGAAACAAGTTGCTTGTGCAGACGTTGTGATAGCTTGGCTCATATCAAGGACATACAAATCCTTTATCCTTGGAGCAGATAAGAGAATCCATTCTTTCGGAATTTTGAAGCCGGGTTTCAGCACATAACATCCATTAGCATCAAAGTGTACTGAGAACTGCTTATCACAAATTTGAGAAACACTAAGAAGATTGTGATCAAGTTGTTGTACGAAGTTGATCTTATCAAAGCTAACAACCCCGTTGGAAATCATTCCTTCACCCGTAATATATCCGCCTTTATCTCCAGCAAAAGCAACATAACCTCCTCTAATAGATTTAACGTCGTAGAGAAGCTTCATGTCGCCTGTCATGTGCCTGGATGCCCCACTATCAACAATCCAATGACTACTGATAGTTCCTCCTGGAACACCCTGCACATGAACTCGCATGATTAGTTGGAGATGGGGACCCAAGCCATTGTGGTCTTGGGTCTTCCATTTTTATCAACAACAATAACCTCCACTTTTTGATGTTTCGGAAATTGTGATGGTCCCTCTGAACTTGTGGTCAATTTAGGTTTCCATGTCTGTTGAGTTTTACCAGTTTGATTGTTTAAAAATTTAACTTCGTGATTGTTTAAAGTTTTTGAAAATTTTGAGTTTTCTGGCTTAACTGAAACAGATTGTTTTTGAACCACATCAGTTTTAAGTGCCTTTTCAATCACCTTGACTTGTTGGCGTTTCTGTTTCTTTTCCCTTTCTCTTACAAGTCGGGGATCTTGTTTTACAGAAACAGATCGCTTTTGGTGATTGTGTTCACGGGGATCATCAACCTTTGCTTTCAACTTATGAAGATACGGACAGTTTCGAATTATATGTCCAATTTCACCACATTCAAAACATGATCTTCGTTCAACAAACCCCGAAGTATCATGTGATCGTCTTGTCGATGATGAACTTTGTGATCCCGAGGTACTAGGTTTTGAACTATTTGGTTCATTCCTTTTCATCACTGTTGCTTTCTTGACAAAATCTAAGTTAGATTGATTTTCAAATGTTTCAATTTTGTCCGTTCCCTTAGATTTCACAAAGTTCACATTTTTGTTCTTCTTTTGATTTGGCTTCTTTTGACTTTGAGCCGGCAATTTTCCTTTTTGTTTGTTATGATTTTGCTGCCTTTTCTCTGTTGGTAATTTCTGATTGCCAAATTGTTTTCTAACTTCAGCCTTTGGGATAGGAGGGCACTGTGTTACCACAACGTGTGATCCTTTCTTACCCAGAAATTTACTTGTCGAATTTTCAAAAACTTTACTGATTAAGGATTGATTTACATTCTTAATCGGAAAATCTTTGTCAGAATAAATTTTATCATCACCAACAAGAGTGTACAGCAAATCCACACTCTCCGACTCTTGTGCAGACAAGGACTCGATTGCAACAGTCTTAGCGGGTTTTGCAGGAGGATCACACAGAATATGATTCTCAAGAGGTATGTCCTCTTCTTTTATCACCGCATCAGACTTTGCTGAAACAGTATCATCAGATTCATCATCAGAAGAATCAGCATCCTCAACAACAACTGGAGGATCCTGATTCTGTTCAGCAGAGACACAGAAGACACACATGTATCTGCTGACACATCCGAATCTGATGATACTTCTTTCTTGTATCCGAGTCCTGTTGCAAATTCATTAACATCTAGAGGAACAGATGGTTCAAAGAAAGTTCTATCCTCCTCGTCAGGCATGGCATCATAATTGTGTCTCACAGGTGCTGGACATTTCTTGTATCCAATGCATGTGACATCCCGTTTCTCTTTCTGTACGTCAATGATGTGATCCAACACATAGCTAGAGCTCAAATAACTGTCTAGCTTAAGTTGGATCGCCTCACTTTCAGTTTTGACACAAGCCATTTCCTTTTGCATTACCTCAAGGCGAGTTATATACAAATTAATGTCAGTTTGTTTTCTGGAAACCATTTTTGTCAGCTCAGTTTTATCTTTCTTTAATTTTTCAATCATCGATTTAAATTCCTTTTCATGGTTTTCATAAAACATGTTGGCTTCAGTGCACTTCGAAAGATCCACGGTCAATTTCTGATTGTGGAGGAATGTCACATCATATTTCTCTTGCAAAGCCTTGTGTTTGCTTTGCAATTCACACCACTTATCATTCAAAGAAACATGTTTGTCTTGCAAGTCAAACAAACTAGCTTGTAAAGCATCATGTTTGCCTTGCAACTCAGACATGTTTGCCTCTAAATCAGCATTTTTAACACGCAAACTATCACAGTTATCACAACTAACAGCAATGGGTTCATCGACACATACCTGACTTGATGAACTGTCGACATTAGCCATAAAGGCTGAATGGAGAGAAGACGAAGAATAAACAGCTTGATCCACCAAAATAGATCTTCTTTGAATTCCTGCTGCAGCTTCTTCCAATAGCTCATCAATATCTGCATTAACTGACGCACTTGATGTGTCATCTTCCTGATCATTCCCTGAACTCGAGGACTCTTCATCTGAACTTCCACTGTAACCGGAGCTGTCTTCATCTTCAGAAGATTCTCCACCACTGGCGTGTTTAAGATCCTTGACAACTTCAGCAAAACAAGCTGTTCCATCTGGAGCATCATTTCCCAACTGAATTGACCAATCACAACCTTCATCTACTTGAACCACAAGTGCCTGGTTGGCATTAGATGGTCCTGCTTGACTCTGGTTGTTGACAGGCACCAATGTGCGCTCATTGTTCCTTACTTGGTTCTGATTTGCCCTGTTGCCTTGACCTCTGAAAGGATTTTGGTTCCCATGTTGAGATGGCCTAGTACATTCACGTTTGAAATGACCACGTTAACCACAATTGAAGCACTTAACAGCCTGCTTATCAAACCCATACTTGGTGTCTTTCTTGCTTTCCAAGCTGGTTCTGCCAGTTCTTTCCATGAAATCCTTTGCTCGCCTAACAGCACTGGCAAAGGCCCACTTGATGTCCATCATCTCCATCTCCTCTTTATCGATCTGCTGATAGTCTTCTTGTGTCAGATTAATGTTGCCAATCTGACCTTCCACTAATCCACAGTATGCGCTCACCAAAGTGTTTAGAAGCTCCATATGTTCTTTTGCTACTTCAACACTGACTTTAGAGAAACTTGAGGTGTCGAGCCGTACTGTATTTGGCTTTGATTGCTGACTAGCAGATGATGTGCTTCCATAACATGCTTGCTGTTGAGGAGGAAGTGGATTCCCGTATAAATCTGTTGGTCCGGTAGATCGAACAGGTAATGGATTTCCGAACATATCAGTTGCTCTGATAGGTCGTTGGCTTTGCTGTTGTGGTACTGGTTGAGGAACTGGTTCAAGCGGATTTCCATACATGTCTGTTGTTGGAGGTGGCTTGACCGGAACTTGGATAGGATTGCCATACATGTCAGTGCTAGACACAAACGCTGTTTAAATTGGAGTGTGTGAAGAAGGTTTTGTAGAAGTGCTAGAAGTTCCATAATACATTTCAGGATTTTGTGGCACTGGAACTCTTTTAGCCTTGAGAGTTTCTTCCTGATTCTTGTTTTCCAGGAGTTGAACAAAGTCATTGAAGTTTGTTGTAGCTAAAGTGCCATTGTACTTCATGATTTCCAAGAAAGTATTCCATTGAGGTGGCAGTGCATCTGCAAACTTTTTCACTACCTCTGCTGAAGTTGTTACAACCCCAATATTTGCCAATTCAGTCAGCAAATGATTAAATCGACTTGTCAAATCTCCTAAAGATTCATTCTCCATACAAGTAAAACCATCAAACTCTTTCTTTAGCAGGTCTTTTCTCAATTGACGTGTCGCTTCATTTCCTACGCCCCTTATCTTCAATGCGTCCCACAACTTCTTCGTTGTCTTGAAACTGACAAATTGATGATAAATATCTTTGCTTAACGCCTGAGTAAGAATGGCATACGCTTTCTTCTCTAAGTCATAGACCTTCTTCTGATCTTCCGTAAGATCGGCAAATGTAGCAGCAGATGAAGAGGCAACCTCTATTGTTTGATCAAAATCTGTGATGAAACGCAACCACAATTCTGTATTTTGACCAAGGACGTATGTATGAAATCTATCAAACCATCCCGGATATTCACTTAAGTGCATCAACTTTGGGGGCCTATTCAAACTTCCCGTTTCACTCTCGCTTAACAAAATGCTTAGAATACTTGGAGTTTGATTTGATACGAATGCCCATTGACCGGTAGATATAGCATTAGCTTGCGAAGATACAGGTATGGGAGATTCGGCCCATGCAGGAGATAAACTGGTATTTCTATACTTTCCCGAATCCGGAGCCGGAGTACCATAATACATTTCTGTATTTATCGGAGTACCCCACATCGAATTCATTTTTGATCAAGAAAAATTGTTACACTAGTTTTCTCGGGTTCTCCTTGTTAACAACCAACCAGCCGAAGGATCCCTGATCGAAAGACGAGAAAAACACAAACTTGTTAAATTTAAACAGACTAGGATCGAAGGATCAATACTTGTTCGAAGGATCAACAGTGTTCGAAAGATCACTGTTGAATTTCGAACAATGATTTCGAAAGATTCTCCAATCGAAGGATCCTTATCTTTCGAATAAGAACTGCAGATCGATAGATGTATGCTTCGAAAAGATTCCTTGGATCGAAGGATAAGTCACAGACTTCGAAGGATGTTCGAAGGATGATTATCTATCGAACTTCCTTTGATCGAAAGATGATCTTTCGACTTCGAAGGATATCCTTCGATCTGTACTGACACAGTTGACGAAAATGACAGGTTAGTGAAAAGGTGATGGGTTGGTAGAAAGCTTTCGGCAGAAAGGTATGGTCAGACCATACTTTTTACCAAAACAAGATTTTGAACAATAAAATAAACTAAAAATGGACGGTTCTTATCCAGAAACCGGTCACCGGAGTAAGCCGGAATTTGGCCGGAGATGACCAAACTTCTTAAAAACAAGTTTTTAAGTTACCCAACCCGTCCTTTAACACACCCGGTTAGTTTAGAACACGTTTTTAGGACAAAAAAAAAAAGCGAGAAAAACACTAAAAACGGGTGCTAAACCATGTGAGTTTTGTCCAAACACTCCAAAGTCTTGTATAAACTCGGTTTTTAACAAGGAAAAGAGCCACGGCTCTGATACCACTTGTAGGTCCCTCGGAGGATGAGGTCAAACCTTATCCTTGTTATGTTTAACACACTAGCAAGTGCGGAATCCAAGCTAGAATGCAAACCGGTAGTTTATATGAGAACACAAGCTACAAAGAGAAAGGTAGACACACGAGATATCAAAGTTTTCTCTTGTATTTCAGTGGACACGGTTACAGCCCTTGACCAAACTGAAAATACGCTCTCTACAAGACTCACTTCTCACACACTTTGAAGTGAACACATTACATGGGTATATATACCCATCACAGCTCGTCTGGTCGAAGGATCAGATAGCCTGATCGAAGGATCATCTATCGATCTGAAACCTATCGAAGGATCCACATATACCTCGAAGGATGATATCCTTCAAGGTCCATCAACATCCATCGAAGGTTTATCTTTCGAGCTCATCGAAGGATCTAAACAATCCTTCGATGACTCATCCTTCGACACAAACATGTTACAACAATGTTCCAACTGTTTGGCCAAGTCAAACCAGGAGGATGGTTGACTTCGTCAAACTTACGTCGAACACACATATTAACAAACCTATGACGTAACCCAGACTAACACAAGACATCGTTTTGTATCATGACAAAATACACACAAAGTACAGACACAAGTGCACCAACAATTATTATTGTTATTATTATTATTATCATTATATTTTGTAATTACTAATTAGTCATAACGGGTTTTATATATTATATGAAGGAAACAAGTCAAAAAGCAAAGAAGAGTGTAGCAAAGAATACTGATCGTCCCCATGTAGGTCGAATGGGATTTGTTGGTTTACAGAACTTTGAGGAAGATAGATGGAATCAACTTTTAGAAAGCTACCCACACCTACATCACTTGGAAGGTGAAGATATTAAACAATATGCTATTAGCAGAGCGTGCTACAATTCTGTCACAAAGTTATATGAACTTCCAGCACACCTATTTTCAAGTGGTGAATTGACTGGAACACTTCATGACATGGTAAATATGTAAATTCATCTTATATAATTATTTATTATTATTATTATTATTATTATTATGTTAGTCAATTTCTTTTCTGTTAATATATTATTCTAATAGTATGATAAAGAGATGGAGAAGAAGAAAGATGGTACATATGATAAACATGGAAATGATGTGGTTACTGAAGTGATCGGTAAGGGACATCAGCACGGAGGGCGTCTTGGTGCTACAATTACCTTGCATTCCAAAAAGAAAAAAAAGAAGTCTAAGGGGGCACAAATAGTAAGAGAAAAGATTGACGCTATACAAAAAGATCAGTATCGTGTTACTTCGGCGGCTCAAGCGAGCTCGATTATTCGACTACCAGAAATCTAGGTACTATATTGTAAAGTCTGATTATTTTTTTAAATAAGCATATGTTTACTATAAATGTTATGTGTTTGCAGTCAATAAGTACTTGTGATCTTCTATGGCCATTCGATGACTCCTTCCCGAATATGATCTTAGGACATGGACAGGTTTATCCTACTTCTGTTAGGATTTTAGATAAAAGGCCGATACACGACGACTATGTGAAAGTCCATGTAGATGATGTAAACCAGGACTTTAAAGGTTATCCTGTCCCGCCACACACAATGATTGAAGATGACGTAATTGATATGGGAAGTACACATAGAAAATTTATTCAGTGGCCTAGAAAAGCAATTAAGGTATATTTAATATAAACTATAATTGTATATTATTTTATTTATTGTTATATTAACTTTTTTGATAATACACAGCTTTTAAATACTGTTTCTCCGCGACAATCCATTGCCCAACATCAGCAATTGGCCCAACAATCTGAGTATTATATGCCAGCATCGGTAAGTGTTTTTTATTTCATTCTGTAATTATTTGAAATAAAACTTGAATTAGAACCCACTGCAATGAGGCGGTGTTCGGTAGGAACCACCACAGTTTTACAACAAAAGGAAAACCAACATAGGCATTAGCTCCTAAATTCTATCCATTAGCTCTTGTGGTATGTGTAGGTCCGGCTAGGGGAGGATCTAGTCGCCCAATCCTTGTAT
The DNA here is from genome assembly GCA_030545235.1 of Helianthus tuberosus. Taxonomy (NCBI): domain Eukaryota; kingdom Viridiplantae; phylum Streptophyta; class Magnoliopsida; order Asterales; family Asteraceae; genus Helianthus; species Helianthus tuberosus. The sequence goes on along the minus strand of CM060417.1, from coordinate 113,844,399 downwards.
ACGAACACACTAGCAAGTGCGGAAACCAAGCTAGCATGCAAACCGAGATAGAACACGCAAATGCACGACACACAAAGTTCAACGATTAACACCACTTGTATTAATGCGTATGAAAGGTTCCGGTTACAAGCACAAGGTTTACAAATCTGTATTGCAAACTCTCTAATGTGTGTGTGTGTTCTTGACAGAATGCTCTCCCTATCTCTCGAGTGTATCTATCTGTCTCTTGTGTCTACCGTGTCTCTCAAGTGCTCTATGAACACAACACACCACTTGGGTATTTATACCCGACACAGCACCTATGGTCGAAGGATAAGGAGATCTGGTCGAAGGATCATCTATCGACCAGAATCTCTACCGAAAGATCCATACATACCTCGAAGGATGACATCCTTCGAGGTCCATCTGTATCTATCGAAAGACATTATCTTTCGAGGTCATCGAAGGATACAAACCATCCTTCGATGACATCCTTCGACACAAGCATGTTTCAACCAATGTGCTAACTGTTTGGCCAAGTCAAACCGGAGGATGGTTGACTTGGTCAAACTTACATCGAACGCACATATAAACAAATCTAACACAAGACATCGTTTTGTATCATGACACATTACAGACAAAGTACAGACACAAGCAGCTTTGTCTTGATCTTCGTGTCTTCAAGTCGAGACCAAATCGAACTGAGCCGAGTTGAACCGAGCAGAGTCGTGTCCACAAAATATGCATCAACAAACTCCCCCTTGGACGCTACTCGTGAGGTTCAACGCTATTCGTGAGATTCAACTTCGATGTCTTCCACGTCGGAGGATCTTCAAAGTCTTCACGTGTCGTAAGTAGAAAGTGTATCAACAAACTCCCCTTTAGATTGAACTCTCCATTGAGTCATGCTCGTGAATCTTTTGACTTGTCAATTCTTCAGATCCTTATGATGTTGATGAAGTGTCAGCGGCAACTCGATCACTTTATCCTTTGAGTGCCTCCACTTCGTGTCTTCATTCCAAAGCTTGTCATCGAACATGTTCTCCTCGCCTTTAGCATCTGCACATGCAAGAAAGCTAAACGCATAATGAGAACAACTGCTTGGAATATAGTTAACATTTAACAAATGACACATATGAGATCAAATCTCAATCAAACACCATCCGACAACAGTTTGAAAGTTTAGAAAAATATTCAATTTTAATCCTTTAACTTTCAAAACTTGTTAACTTCGACAGTTTATGAAGATGCAATTGTTTTTCGGCTTACGATCAGGATTTTGGGTAGGATAGACTCGAGTTCCAACATCAGTCAATCAGAAATAAACTAGAAGCAAAATCTTTTTGGATTTTATAAAGTTTATATTAAGACACACCTAAAATCTTTTTGAAATTTTTCATTTTTCAAATGTAAAGACGGAAAACAATAAATAAATATATACAAGATGCATAAACTGAAAACAGTAAATAAATATCTACAGACATTCTTTTTGCGAGTTTCGAGGGTAAGAGAATCATATCAGTGTACGGTCATGCCAAAACGCTCTTTTTGTTCAATTATTTAACATTAAGATAAGCATCCTATAACAATTATCGGTATTGTTGTCCACATAAACTCAACTTATCATTTGTGATCATGGCGAGGGGATACGTTAGGGTATAATTTATACTTACCGACCGGTGTTCATCCACATCACGACACATTCCCGTATCAAGGTATGCACGAGGGTTCATCTTACCGGTGAGTATACCGATTATCATCTGTTTGACCGTATATGATGTGAGATTCTCACTTATTTTGATTTGAAAACAAGCCCTATGTGATAGAATCACTTATTGATGAGGAACTTGATTTTCGATGCATGAGGGCACAGGAGCAAGTCCGTGAACAGGTCAGTACTTTCGTACAGCAGAGAGACGAACTTGACTCCCGAAAAGATGTGATATTTTATCACTTATTTGAGGGACATGTGATTGTTGATCACTTATTGAGGTCGTATGCAGTATGTACACGTATGTATGGTATCATGGAAGATCTAGACTTGCGTCCCCGTTATTTTTTGGTAAAAGATACAACCATGATACCCAGATGATAAGCAGCATAAAGACCAAATATCTCAGAACCTCGGCAATCTCTCAAACGAAATTTCGGTACTAAGACCATATGCCAATGAATGGTTCCCACCTGGTCTTCAGTCGATTTAAGGTTTATATCACCCTGCACACTTTAAAATGATTGTGAGCCTACCGACACATCTTATATAGAGCTGCTTATCGTTTTTCATTTAAGGTTTAAAGAGGTTTAGACAGACCACTGATGTACTATCATTTTCTCTTTTTCTCGCCAGGAAACTCATTTTTGTTTTTATATTGTTTTTGTGCTTTTGAAATTTTTCGATGTTTTTGGTTTTTCAAATTTGGATTTACTCCCCCTAAAATCAACAAACTAAGATAAAATTTAAAAACACAAAGGTATTTACAAAAAAAAATGACTTTCCGATGTTGGTTAACTCATGTTTTACCTCAATGCCGTTTACCAAAATTAATTTTTAATCTGAAAAGATTTATCAAATTTTGGAAAAATCAGTTGGCATGTCGGTTTGCGGTGCGGACCATGACAACATTGTCTGGCCAAGAGTGCTGTACGAGACAATACAAATTCATAAAGCAGCTTAAATATCGACAAGTAAAGGAGAGATTAGAAATTTAAAACCGTATCCCGCAACTGCTTCGTGCATTGTAAGGAATCTGAGAGCTCTCCAAAACTGGATATCCACCCGATGTGGATTTCAAAGTCGATTCTTTGTAGCTACTGAGAAGTCTCTTGACAGCAACAAGATTATAAACCTTTGGGTCCGGCTGGTCTTCCACATTTCACCAGCGAAGGTTTTTGTCTTTCTCTTGAGAAGGAGTGTGCGGTTGTTCAACCCATGCCAAGGCATCCGCACACCCGGTTGGTTTGTTCAACAAACACATTTTCTTCAATCACACCACGAAGAAATGTACACTGCACGTTCATCTTGTAGATTGTGAACTTCAAACGTGCTGCAGGTGCGTACATTTTGATTGAATCTATCCTGGGGACCCGATCAAAGCTTGATTGTAAAAGGCTTTGCATTTTTGCCGAAGCTTTTCAAACTCTTTCAACAGACATTTCTGTTCTCTTTCCATTTTCTCTCCATCAAAGGCAACAATTTCTTCTGTCGCCTATTTTGTGCATGGACACTCCACTATCAACAATCTTACGACTATCGAAAGTTCCTCCTGGAATATCCTACACACTCATTCAAAGATTAGACGGAGAGGGGGACCCAAGCCTTTGTGGACTTGGGTCGTCCTTGATCATCAAGGAAAGTGATTTCAATCTCCTGATGATTAGGAAAAAGAACCTCAGGTGCTCCCCCTGAATGAATTACCTGTTTTGGCTTCCAAGCTGTTTGTCCTTTACCAGTATTTGTATTAACTGTTTTTGTATTTACTGGTTTTACCGTTTTAGATTTTGCTTGAACAGGTTTTTCTTCTTTGACCTCTGACTTTAAGGCCTTTTCAATTACCTTTTGATTCTTTTGTTTCAACTTCTTTTCCCTTTCTTTCATGACACGCGGGTCTTGTTTCGGGGAAACAGGTCGTTTTTGGTAATTGGTTTCTTGGGGAGCCTTCAACTTTTGCAGGTATGGGCAGTATCTTACAATATGCCCAATTGTGCCACACTCAAAACACATTCTCCGCTGTACAAACCTCGGAGAAACATGTTGATGACCAGACTGAGAACCAGACCATGAACTTTGTGATCTAGATGTACTTGGACCTAAATCACATCCTTTGGTATGTTGGGTGTAATTATTCTGATCATTTCGTTTTAAAATTCTAACTTGTTTTATAAAATCAATGTTAGATTTATCCTGAAATGTTTCAAGTTTATCTGTACCCTTGGATCCAACAAAGTTCACTTTCGGTTCTCTTTTCTTAACAGGAGCTCTTTTGTTTTGCACCTTTTGCTGTTGAACTTTAGGTACTTGAACATTCTTGTTCTGAGCCTTCTTTCCCTGTACCTTACCCTTTCCAGAGTTCACTTGTTGTTTTCGCTCAATTGGTTGTTTTTGGTTTCCGTATTGTTTTCTAATTTGTTCACACGGAATTGGATCACATTGAGTGACGGTGACTTTGCCACTTTTGTTTCCCAAAAACTTATCAATACATCCTTCAAAAATTTGCTCAATTAAATCTTGATTTACATTTTTAATTGGAAAATCTTTGTTAGAGTAGATTTTGTCATCTCCTTTGAGCGTGTACAACAAGTTATTCCCTTCACTGCTAGAAATAAGGGAATCCATTCCTTTTGACATTTCAGTCTTACTCGGTTCCACTGGTGGATCACACAAGATGTGATTCTCGATTGGAATATCTGTTGTAACCGAGTTAGACTGTTGTTTCACAATTTCTACAGACTCATCATCCGATGAATCAGATTCATCATCCGAAGAATCAGTATCCTCAACAGTGGGAGGACTCTGTTCCTTAACACATGATGAATCCGTCACATTCTCAGACTCAGATTCAGATTGACCCGAGGATGATGTACCAGTTGTGAACCCGAGGCCTGCTGCAAAATCATCTAGATTGAGTGGCACAGTAGGTTCAAAACGGGGCATATCCTCGTCATCAGGCAATTTGGAGTAATTGTGATTCATTGGGGGAGGACATGATTTGAATCCATTACACTTCCTATCCCCCTTTTTCTTTTGGACATCAATAATGTGATCCAAAACATAGCGGGAATTGGAATAGCTTTCCAATTTCTGCTTAATTGTCTCACATTCACATCGAGCTGTAGCTAACTCTACCATTTGCTTTTCAATTGTGTCAATAAGATCATTGTTAGCATGTTGTTTTCTCAAAACAGCCTTTTGTAATTCAGAAACATCATGTTTTAATGACGCAATTGTTGCTTTAAATTCCTTTTCATTTCTGGTTAAAAACAAGTTAGCTTCAGTTGCTTTAGAAAGATCTACAATCAATTCTTGATTGTGTTTGTGTGTGATCTCAAACTGACTTTCCTTTTCTGCATGTTCAACCTTTAACCTATCACAATTTTCACAATTAACTACAGTGGGTTCATCGACACATACCTGGCTTGATGAACTGTCGACATTAGCCGTAAAGGCTGAATGGAAAGAAAAAGATCCATCTTCAGAGAAGAACTTAGCAAGCTTCTCGGAAGTTCCAGCAGATTTCTGGCAAAGAATAGATCTCCTCTTGCATAATACTTCAGCTTCAGGCCAAAAGTTCATCAACCTTCAAATCTAAAGCATCACTTGATAAATCACCAGCATCAAGTGATTCCCCATCTGTGCTCCCACTATAACCCGAACTATCTTCATCTTCTGAAGATTCACCAGCAGTCGCGGGTTCTACAACCTTCTCAGTCACTTTAGCATAACATGCTGTTCCACCATTTCCTCCTTCTCCAAGCTGAAGCGACCAATCACAACCTTCATCTATTTGAACCACGAGTCCCCGGTTGGCATTTGATGACCCTGGTTGGCTTTGGTTGTTGACAGGTATCAACGTACGAACATTGTTCCTGTTCTGGTTCTGCTGGTTGCCTTGATTTCTGAAGGGATTTTGATTTCCATGCTGAGCTGGTCTTGTGCATTCCCTTTTGAAATGACCCCGTTCACCACAGTTAAAGCACGTTACAGCTTGCTTGTCGAACCCATACTTGGTGTCTTTCTTGCTTTCCAAGTTGGTTCTCCCGGTCCTTTCCATAAACTCCTTTGCTCTTCGAATTGCACTAGCAAGAGCCCATTTGATATCCATCATTTCAAACTCATCTCTATCCACTTGCTGATAATCTTCATTGGTTAGATTGATATTCCCAATCTGACCTGCGATCAATCCACAATAAGCACTAACCAAGGTATTCAACATCTCCATATGCTCCTTGGCTATTTCGACACTGACTTTGGAAAAGTTGGAAGTGTCTAATCTGACAGTGTTTGGATTGGAAGTGGCTTGAAAGTTTGAAGAGTTTCCATAAAAGCCTTGCTGTTGCGGCTGTTGCTTCTGAGCTGTCGGTTTCACATCTGGTCTTGCATACATCAAGTATGCTGAAGGATCAAACTGATCTGTTGTTGATGGTCCAGTGTTTGAGATGAAAGCTGTTTGAAGCTTTGCGTGTTGAGAAGCTGGTTTTTCTCCACTGATACCTCCTGCAATTCCAAAGTACATCTCTGGACTTTGAGGAGTTAGTGTTCTTTTTGCCTTAAGCTTTTCTTCCACATCCTTGTTCTCCAATTTTTGAATTAAATCATAAATGGTGATTGTGTCTAAAACACCAGTTTCTTTGAGAATTTCAAGATAACTGCTCCACTTTGCTGGTAAGCTATCAGCAAATCTCTTCACTATTTCTTGTGGAGTGGTAGTGACTTTAAAAGCAAACATCTCGCTCATCAAGTGATGGAACCTTGTAGATAACTCTGCCAAAGTCTCATTCTCCATACACGTGAATCCTTCAAACTCTTTCTTCAGTAAATCTTGCTTGATCTTTCTAGATTGAGCATTTCCTTCACATCGTAACGTGAGCATATCCCACAAGCTTTTAGTAGTCGTGCAGTAAACAAACTGGTGGTAAATGTCTTTGTGAAGAGCTTGTGTGAGAATCATGAATGCTTTCTTTTCTAACTCAATTTTCTTCTTATCTTCTTCAGATAGAGTGCTGTAAGTTTGTGGATTAGATCCTGCAACTTCCAACTCATTGTCAAATGCGGTGAAGAAGCACATCCATAGATCTTGACCTTGCCCCTGAACATAAGTTCTCAACCTTTCTTTCCACCATCCCCAATCATTGATGTGATTTAGTTTTGGCGGTTTTGTGCTTGTACCAGTTTCACTGTCGTTCTGCATCATAGATTGAATGCTGCTGCTTTGATTTGTGACCAATGCCCATTGATTTGCAGTTATCATTGCAGCTTGAGTTGGGGCAATAGCTCGCAAGAATGCTGTTTTGTCGAACTCTGGCTCAGGTTGTGTAGCTGATGATTGTGGAGTCGAAGTTAATTGAGTCCACCACTCACCGTTTGTTCCCATTTTATAAAAATTAATATATTAAGTGAAAATTGATTTAAAAAAAAATTAATTTTCACAAACTATATTAAAATTTCGAAGGATAACAACCAGCCGAAGGATCTCTGATCGAAAGACCTGAAAAACACAAACTGTTAAACTTAAACAGATTAGGATCGAAAGATGCACACTAGTTCGAAAGACAGACACTTGTTCGAAGGTTCAACAGTGTTCGAAAGATCACTGTTGAATTTTGAGCAAAGACTTCGAAAGATTCTCCAAGACGAAGGATCCTTATCTTTCGAAATGTAACAGTAGCTCGAACAATATATCCTTCGAAAAGATTCCTTGGCTCGAAAGATAACTCACTGACTTCGAAAGATGTTCGAAGGATGGGTATCTGTCGAACCTCCTTGATCGAAAGATGATCTTTCGACTTCGAAGGATATCTTTCGATGAGATCTGACACAGTTGACAAATGTGACAGGTTGGTGAAAAGGTGACAAGTTGGTAGAAACTTTCGGCAGAAGGTATGTTCAGACCCTGCCTTTCTGCCAAAACAGATTTGAAATGATCAGTTGTCCCTTCCCAATGCACAAACAACTTTCGAAAATAATCAAACAAGATCAAAAGATGTAAAACTTGAAGAACACTTGAAGATATGAAGAACAAACCCAGAAAATTTGAATTTTCTGGTGAACCGCCAACTGCCGAACACGCGTTTTTGGCCCGAAACTTCACTAAAAACCACCTTTTAACATGTGAAAATGATAAACAACAAGGTTTTTATAAAAACTTCAAGCAAAACAACAGAAATTCGAAGTTATAAACATAAAATTTCCAGAAAATATGAACTTCAAAAGTCCGAAACACACTCTAAAACACTCGGTTTTAACAAGGAAAAGAGCCAAGGCTCTGATACCACTTGTAGGTCCGGCTAGGGGAGGATCTAGTCGCCCAATCCTTGTATACGAACACACTAGCAAGTGCGGAAACCAAGCTAGCATGCAAACCGAGATAGAACACGCAAATGCACGACACACAAAGTTCAACGATTAACACCACTTGTATTAATGCGTATGAAAGGTTCCGGTTACAAGCACAAGGTTTACAAATCTGTATTGCAAACTCTCTAATGTGTGTGTGTGTTCTTGACAGAATGCTCTCCCTATCTCTCGAGTGTATCTATCTGTCTCTTGTGTCTACCGTGTCTCTCAAGTGCTCTATGAACACAACACACCACTTGGGTATTTATACCCGACACAGCACCTATGGTCGAAGGATAAGGAGATCTGGTCGAAGGATCATCTATCGACCAGAATCTCTACCGAAAGATCCATACATACCTCGAAGGATGACATCCTTCGAGGTCCATCTGTATCTATCGAAAGACATTATCTTTCGAGGTCATCGAAGGATACAAACCATCCTTCGATGACATCCTTCGACACAAGCATGTTTCAACCAATGTGCTAACTGTTTGGCCAAGTCAAACCGGAGGATGGTTGACTTGGTCAAACTTACATCGAACGCACATATAAACAAATCTAACACAAGACATCGTTTTGTATCATGACACATTACAGACAAAGTACAGACACAAGCAGCTTTGTCTTGATCTTCGTGTCTTCAAGTCGAGACCAAATCGAACTGAGCCGAGTTGAACCGAGCAGAGTCGTGTCCACAAAATATGCATCAACAGTATGTCGAAGCGTACCACAACAGTCAACGATCTGACTTCGTAGACCACCATTCTTTCTCTACATTGCTCTGCGTCTCTCTCTCTCTCTCTCTCTCTCTCTCTCTCTCAAACCTGTATCTCACCTCTTTTGATGTTTCTCACTCTCTATCTTGGTCACACATACGCGATGAGTCGAAAGTAAGGCTTCTCCAATTTATATCATATAATTTTTTTTTTGTCAATGTAGGTTGATGATGGACTCAGGGGCGGATCAATGCTTCAGCCTGGAGTATCCCAGGATACCCCTCAACTTTCTTGGCTAACTGTATTTTTTCTTCTTTTTTTCTTCGTTTTATGTACGGGATACCCTCAAGCATACATTAGGATACCCCTAAATAGAATAAATATGAGTGAAAGAATCAAATGAAAAATTTTCTGGCAAGCAACGTTGTGTTTCATTTCTGGTTTTGAGTTTAAACAAGGAAGACGATGACAGTAAGTTTTTTAAAATAATGAATTGGGTTTCGTGCTTTTAATTAAAAGCAAGTGTACCATGTACCAATACTCATAGCTCTAGCCCTAAGACCCTAGGTCTATCAAGTAGCCCACTATCAAAATATTAAATTTAATACTAAAATAATAGTTTCTTTTTGTTACTTTATAATTAACAACAAGAAAAGAAAACAACAAGCGGTATTTTATTTAAAAAAAAAAATTGACCAAAATACAAGCGGTATACTGAAAAAAACACGATAATAAATAAAGTTAAACAATTTTTTTATCGTACATTCATACAAGAGTATACCAGTTGACCAAAATACAAGCGGTATTTTATTTATTCGATTATTCTTTTAGGTTTCTTCTACTTATTTTTGTTTTTCTTTACTTTTCAAGTTCATTTAGGTAACTGTATAAAAAGTTGCGTTCTTATTTTTTGTTATAAATATAATATATATAATATAATATTTTGATTATTATTATTTTATTTGTTTTTCACGTTTATATCTAAGGGAATGTAAATTTTGATGGTTATTATTTTCTTTAATTTTCACGTTTATATCTAAGAGAATGTAATTTTTTTAAGTTGGCTTGACAAATTTGGTTATTTAAAATAGTCAAAACTTCTCTATTTTTTTAAATCAGTATTTTTACCACGATCACAATCATTAAAACCTCATCAAATCAACAAATTTCTCTAATTGATTATATGATTAGATTAGTATTTAAATTATACGCTTAGATATCGCTTATGTTTGATCTAGCCTACTTTAGAATAACATTAGCTGATATCGTTACAAATGATGCAGCCCGGAGTAATATACCACTAGTCAAATTTAGAACCAAACAAAAAGTAGTAAAAATAGATTATTTAGTTTTTTTCATATTCAGAGCTCATAAAATTGTCTTATTATGGTTCTATTTTTTTTGAAAGGTGAACTTCTAATGGTGACCATTGTCACATCCGCATATCACGGACCCTCTCCAAGAATGTGGGCCCAGATAGCAAGGCCAGCGCTGGGTTAACCAGTCTTGGGTCCAAGGCTTTCCCCCGGAAACCGTACTGCCTCCACACGATTTTACTCGCTGAAGTAACAGCCGGATGAAAACCGGAGTGACGCTCAGGATCAAACCCTCCTCGGTGAGTTTTTCACCATCATAGCGCATATGTCACACCCATATGCCTTTGCCGGGAATCGAACCGGAGTCTCACAAGGAAACACCCGGTCCAACAACCAACTGAGCTAGAGGGGTGGACTTATTATGGTTCTATTTATAACTAAGTTTGTAGGGGCCAATGTTTTCTACTTGCACAGAGCCCTCGAGGGCACCTGGGTTCTTAGAGACGACTCTGGGCATTTGTTTAACTTTATTTATTATCGTGTTTTTTTCATTATTATTGTATGAATGTACGATAAAAAAAATTGGGATACCCCTGAATTTTTATTCTAGTTCCGCCACTGGATGGACTAATGGCATTTCAAGATGAACTAAACTCTGGCACAAGATTTATGGATTTGGTAATTACTTTATTTTATAATATATATTCATTCACTTATTATCAATTGTTATAATAAATGGTTTCATAATGTTATTTGTTAATGTAGTTGACTAACTCGATTACGATACAACCGACTGATACCGATGACATTTTGGATCCCAAAGCTTCCAAGATTGTTTCTGATCTTAAGGCTCTTGAGACTTTACCTGGTCCTAAAGCTACGAAGCATGTTTTTGATCCTAAATATTCTAAGGTTTTTTCTGATCCAAAAGCTTCTGAGGCCAAGGTTGTTCCTAAAGCTTTTAAGGTTGTGCCTGATCCTAAAGCAACTGGCGGTGTTCCTGATCCAAAGGTGATTAGAATAGCTGCAATTTTGAAAAAGTCAAAGTCAAGGCCTAAAAAAATATATGGTTTTGCGGAACAGTTGGCGGCTTTATCTACCGAAACGATCTCAATAAAGTTGACTTCACATAGTGGTATGTACAAGGATGATTTTATTGAGATTGTTGAAGTAGAGGAGATGATGACATTATGTGTCAACGGTTTATTGGAACTTGGTGTTTTACATTGGTATTCCATGTAAGTTCGACTATTCTTTTTAATGTTCTTTGGTAACATTTTTTTTTAAATAATGGAATGTTATTGACCATATCTTATTTCTTTTCTTTTTTTGTTAATTTTAGGTACTTATATTCACATGGAGGTTCTAAAGGTCTTAATAAAACTGCATATTTCAATCCCCGTATAATGGAATTTGATATTTGTGATTTGTATGAAGAATTTGTCATCGATCATATTAAAGAAGTCATGGATCATCACAATGAAAGACAATTTTTTATGGCACCACATCTAGCCGGGTATTATAAATATTTTTGCTATTTACAATGTTTTTTTATTTCATTTTCTAATATAAAAACTATTTGTTTTCAAAATATTCATTTATGCAGGGGTGTTGATACATGATTGTGGACGCGACTCGACTTGATGAATGTTGACTCGTGCAATGGCTTTCCTCCGTCACGAACAAGATCAACAATGATAGATTAAGACATGGACTAACAAGATCGGCTGAATCAAAGGAATGACTTGGGCTTATAACAGCTTTGGCGAAACATCTTTGGGCCCAAGCCCAACATCGGCGAAACAAGTATATAGTTGACGAAACAAGCCTGTTTCGTCAACCTCAATCCAGTTTCGTCGCTGTTTCGTCAAGCAATGATGTGATTCGTCAAATGTAATTGTGATTCGCCAAGTGTGATCTGATTCGTTGTGTCTGTGACTATAAATAGACATGTTATGTTTCTGTTTCGGTAGAGAACACTTAGAGCAGAGAACACACACACACACTGTTAGAGAGAGTTTGCAGAACTGATTTGTAAACCTTGTGCTTGTAACGGACCTTTCATACGCATTAATACAAGTGGTGTTAATCGTTGAGTCTTGTGTGTTGGTTATTTACGTGTTCTATCTCGGTTTGCTATTCCGGTTGGATTCCGCACAACCGGAGTGGTTCGTATACAAGGATTAGGCGACTAGATCCTCCCCTAGCCGGACCTACAAGTGGTATCAGAGCCTTGGCTCTTCTCCTTGTTAAAACCGAGTGTTTTCGGGTGTTTTCCGGGTGTTTTCCGGGTGTTTGAAGTTTTTATTTTTCTTGAAAAATCTGTTTGAAACTTCAAAAATTATCGTATTTTGCTGAAAGTTCTTATAAAAACCTTGTTTATTTCGAGTTTTCACATGTTAAAATTGGGTTTTTAGTGAAGTTTTAAGCAAGATTTTGTGTTCGGAAATTACGGTTCACCGGAAAACTCACAAGTTTACCGGAAAATTCATAAATTTCTGGGTTGTTCTTCATATATTCATATCATCTTCAAGTTGTTCTTCATAAACATACTTTTTGATCTTTGAAAATTTGAATATTAAAGTTGTTTGTGTTTTGAATTTGTTAAAGGATTATAATATTAAAAAGAACATCATCATTGGTTGGTATATTGGAAAGAGTGTGCTGAAAGTTTGAGTTGAAAAAGGAGTAGTCTGTTTGTGTCAGTGGTTAGAAAGTCAACAAATTTTATCACATAATATTTTTTTTTAGTCGCACAAGATTCAAACATCCAGTCGCACAAGTTTGAAGTGGATCGCACAACATTTGATTCATCAGTCGCACAAGATCCTGATCTGGGCTTCTGTTTCGTCATTGGGCCTGGACTGTTTCGATTAACTGGGCTGGGCTGTTTCGTCATTTAGGAGCCCAAAACAAAAATTCAGTTTCGTCAAATATATTACAGTCTGTTTCGTCAACATACAAAACACATCAGTTTCGTCCCATCCATATCCAATTGTGTTTCGTCGCATAACATCAAGCAAAATTTGTTTCGTCAACTTCTGTTGGGCCCTATACAATTTTTCTGTTTCGTCAAATATCCAGTACATCTATTTCGTAAAAATAACAAAGTCTGTTTCGTGGGACTTTGTTTCGTCGAGTGTGTTGATATTTTTAACAGAAGGTTTGAAGAAGGTGTTTAACTGTTTGTTTGAGGTGTGATTTTTAGAGGTATCCTTAGTCTTGATCAAAAATGAATCCAAGATGGAATAGACCGATAAATACAGATCCAAATCAAACAGCGTTTGTGTCTCACACTGACATGTTTGGCAATACTATCCAAGTTCCGGTCCCTCCAAAAACTGATATGTTCGGAAATCCATTACCTGTTCGATCTACCGGACCAACTGATATGTTCGGAAATCCATTACCTGTTCGATCTACCGGACCAACAGACATGTATGGCAATCCTATCCAAGTTCCGGTTCCTCCAAAAACAGACATGTACGGAAATCCGCTTCAACCAGTTCCTCAACCGGTGCCTCAACAGCAAACCCAAAGGCCTCCTGTGACAACAGATCTACATGGCAATCCCATTCAAGTTCCTGTTAAGCCAGCTCAGCATGGGAACCAGAACCCTTTCAGAGATCAAGGAGACCAGCAGAATCAGAACAGGAACGATGAGCGTACATTAATACCTGTCAACAACCAAAGCCAAGCAGGACCATCAAATGCTAACCAGGCACTTGTGGTTCAAATATATGAAAGTGGTGATTGGTCAATCAGGTTGAGTAGTGATGCTCCAGTTGGAACAGCTTGTTTTGCTGAAGTTGTCAAAGATGCCAGCAATGGTGAATCCTCGGGAAATAATGACAGTTCTGAACATGACAGTAGTTCAGATGAAGATGTTTCAACTTCAGTTGAGGATGATACTACTTCAAGTTCAAGCGAGGTTGGATCTGAATATGAATCATCAAGGGAGGTTGTTGATTCTGATGCAGAAAGGTCAACATCTGAGAGTGATCCAAGTCAGGTATGTGTCAATGAACCAACTGCTGTTATTTGTGATAATTGTGCTAGATTAAACGTTAAATGTTCTGATTTAGAAGCAAACATGTCTGAGTTGCAAGGCAAACATGATGCTTTACAAGCTAGTTTGTTTGACTTGCAAAACAAACATGTTGAGTTAGATGCTAAGTGGTGTGAGTTGCAAGGCAAACACGAGGCTTTGCAAGACAAGTATGATGTGACATTCATTCACAACCAGAAGTTGACCGTGGATCTTTCTAAATGCACTGAAGCCAACATGTTTTATGAAAACCATGAAAAGGACTTTAAGTCGATGATTGAAACGTTAAAGAAAGATAAAACCGAACTGACAAAAATGGTTTCAAGAAAACAAACTGACATAAATTTGTATATCACACGTCTTGAGATAATGCAAAAAGAAATGGCTTGTGTCAAAACTGAAAGTGTGGCGATCCGACTCAAGTTAGACAGTTATTTGAGCTCTAGCTATGTGTTGGATCACATCATTGATGTTCAGAAAGAGAAAAAGGATGTCACATGCATTGGATATAAGCAATGTCCACCACCTGTTAGACACAATTACGATGCACTGCCCGATGAGGAGTATAGAACTCATTTTGAACCATCTGTTCCTCTAGATGTTAAGGAATTTGCAGCAGAATGTGCAACAGGTCTCGGATACAAGAAAGAAGTATCATCAGATTCAGATGTGTCAGCAGATACATGTGTGTCTTCTGCCGAACCGAATCAGGCTCCTCCAGTTGTGGTTGAGGATACTGATTCTTCTGATGATGAATCTGATGATACTGATTCGGAAAAGTCTGATGCGGTAATCAAAGAAGAGGACATACCTCTTGAGAATCATATTCTATGTGATCCTCCCGCAAAACCCGCTAAGACTGTTCCAACCGAGTCCACATCTGCCCAAGAGTCGGAGAGTGTGGATTTGCTGTATACTCTTGTTGGTGATAATAAAATCTACTCAGACAAAGATTTTCATATTAAGAATGTTAATCAATCCTTAATCAGTAAAGTTTTCGAAAATTCAACAAGTAAGTTTTTGGGAAAGACAGGACCACATGTTACAGTAACACAATGCCCTCCTATCCCAAAGGCTGAAGTTAGAAAACAATTTGGCAATCAAAAATCACCAACAGTGCAAAAACAGCAAAATCATACCAAACCAAGAGGTAAAACACCGACTCAAAGTCGAAGGAAGCCGAATAAGAAAAAGAACAAGAATGTGAACTTTGTGAAATCTAAGGGAACGGACAAAATTGAAAAGTTTGAAAACCAATCTAACTTAGATTTTGTCAAGAAAGCAACTGTAATGAAAAGGAATGAACCAAGTAGTTCAAAACCTAGTACCTCGAGATCACAAAGTTCATCATCATCGGCAAGACGATCACATGATACTTCGGGGTTTGTTGAACGAAGATCATGTTTTGAATGTGGTACAATTGGACACATAATTCGAAACTGTCCGTATCTTCATAAGTTGAAAGCAAAAGTTGATGCCCCCCAAGGTAACAATTACCATAAAAGATTTGTTTCACCAAAACAAGACCCTCGTCTTGTTAAACAACAAGAAGTGAAACAGAGAAAGAAACAACGGAAAAATGTTGAAAAGGTTTTAAAACCGGAGGTTGTCCAAACAAAATCTGTTAAGTTAGAAGTTAAAAATGAAAAACAAACACAGATTTGGAAACCAAAACCAGTAATTGTTTCAGGGGGAGCTACATCAATTCCGAATCATCGGGAAATGGATGTCACAATCCTCGATGATGACGGACGACCCAAGTCTGTGAAGGCTTGGGTCCCCCTCTCCAACTAATCTCTGAATGAGTGTGTAGGATGTTCCAGGAGGAACTATTGATAGTCTTAGGATTGTTGATAGTGGAGCGTCCATGCACAAGATCGGCGACATGCGGCTCCGAAATATTGTTACACCAAGGAGAATATTGTTGCCTTTGATGGAGAGAGGAGAAAAGAAGACAAACATTCCGATGAAGGAATGATGGTGAAAGAATGTGGTTGAATGAAGTTGAAAAATTCGACCGGATGAAATATGTTCCAAAGTTTGGTTGTTATGGTTTTTGATCGGGTCCTCAGGAAAGATTCAAATGAAAAGTACGCACCTGCAGCACGTTTGAAGTTCAAAATCAACAAGATGAACGTGCAGTGTATTTTTCTCCACGGTGTGAATGAAGAAAATGTGTTTGTTGAACGAACCAACCGGGTGTACGGATGCCTTGGCGTGGATTGAACAACCGCACACTACTTCTCAAAAGAGAAAGACAAAAACCTTCGCTGGTGAAATGTTGAAGACCAGCCGGACCCAAAGGTTTATGATCTTGTTGCTGTCAAGAGATTTCAGTAGCTACAAAATCGACTTTGAAATCCACACCGGGTGGATATCCAGTTTGGGAGAGCGCTAAGATTCCTGGCAATGCACGAAGCAGTTGCAGGATACGGTTTTGAATTTCTAATCTCTCCTATACTTGTCGATATTTAAGCTGCTTTATAATTTTTATCCTCTCATACAGCACTCCTTGACCTGACACGTTGATCTCAAATATCACCTCACACGTGATTGTTTCACTATGAAACTCCTCAATGTTGTCAAGGTCCACACCGATGACCAACGTGCCTACCTTTTTACCAAAGCATTTGACAAATCAAGATTTGACTACTTATTATTGGTAAACGGCATTAAGGTCAAGCAAGAGTAAACCAACATCGGAAAATCATTTTTGTAAATACCTTTGTGTTTTAAATTTGTCTTAGTTTGTTGATTTTAGGGGGAGTAAATCCAAAAATTTGAAAAATCCAAAAACATCGGAAAATTTCAAAAACACAAAAACAATAGAAAAACAAAAATGAGTTTCCTGGCGAGCAAAAGAGCAAAAGAGAAAATGATAGTACATCAGTGGTCTGTCCAAACCTCTTTAAACCTTAAATGAAAAACGATAAGCAGCTCTATATAAGATGTATCGGTAGGCTCACAATCATTTCAAAGTGTGCAGGGTGATATAAACTTAAATCGACTGAAGACTGGGTGGGAACCATTCATTGGCATATGGTCTTGGTACCGAAATTTCGTTTGAGAGATTGCCGAGGTTCTGAGATATTCGGTCTTTATGCTGCTTATCATCTGGGTATCATGGTTGTATCTTTTACCGAAAAATAACGGGGACGCAAGTCTAGATCTTCCATGATACTATACATACGTGTACATATTGCATACGACCTCAATAAGTGATAAACAATCACATGTCCCCTCAAATAAGTGATAATATATCACATTTATCCGGGAGTCAAGTTCGTCTCTCTGCTGTACGAAAGTACTGACCTGTTCACGGACTTGCTCCTGTGCCCTCATGCATCGAAAATCAAGTTCCTCATCAATAAGTGATTCTATCACATAGGGCTTGTTTTCAAACAAAATAAGTGAGTATCTCACATCATATACGGTCAAACAGATGATAATCGGTATACTCACCGGTAAGATGAACCCTCGTGCATACCTTGATACGGGAATGTGTCGTGATGTGGATGAACACCGGTCGGTAAGTATAAATCATACCTTAACGTATCCCCTCGCCATGATTACATCTGATAAGTTGAGCTTATGTGGACAACAATACCGATAATTGTTATAGGATGCTTATCTTAATGTTAACTAATTGAACAACAAGAGCGTTATGGCATGACCATACACTGATATGATTCTCTTACCCTCGAAACTCACAAAAAGAATGTCTGTAAATATTTATTTAATGCTTTCAGTTTCTGCATCTTTGTATATATTTATTTATTGCTTTCAGTCTTTACATTTGAAATATTCAAAAATACCAAAAAGATTTTAGGTGTGTTTTAATTTAAACTTTCTAAAAGCCAAAAAGATTTTATTTCTATTTTATTTTCGATCGTACGATGTTGGAGCTCGAGTCTTCGTTACCTGAAACCTGAACGAAAACCGAAACGACTAAATCTTCATAAACGGTCGAAATTTGCAAGTTTTGAAAGTTAAAAACCTAAAATTGATAAATTTATTAAACTTTCAAACTGTCGGACGGTGTTTGATTAAACAATGGTCACATGTGTGTCGTTTGCTTATGATATTCCAAGCAGTTGTTCTCATTACGCGTTTAGATTTCTTGCATGTGCAGATTCTAAAGGCAAGGAGAACATGGTCGATGACAAGTTTCGGAATGAAGACACGGCGTGAAGGCACTCAAAAGACAAAGATGATCGAGTTGCCGCTGACCATCATCAACACCACAAGGATCTCAAGTTGTAAAGATCAAGACATTCACGAGCATAACTCAAGGGGGAGCTTATGTTAAGGGGGAGTTTGTCAACACACTTCCTACATGAAACGGGTAGTTTGTTGATACACTTTCTGCTTTCAACACGTGAAGACATTGAAGATCCTCCGACTTAGAAGACAAGAAAGGCGAATCTCGTGAGTAGCGTCCAAGGGGGAGTTTGTTGATACATGATTGTGGACGCGACTCGACTTGATGAATGTTGACTCGTGCAATGGCTTTCCTCCGTCACGAACAAGATCAACAATGATAGATTAAGACATGGACTAACAAGATCGGCTGAATCAAAGGAATGACTTGGGCTTATAACAGCTTTGGCGAAACATCTTTGGGCCCAAGCCCAACATCGGCGAAACAAGTATATAGTTGACGAAACAAGCCTGTTTCGTCAACCTCAATCCAGTTTCGTCGCTGTTTCGTCAAGCAATGATGTGATTCGTCAAATGTAATTGTGATTCGCCAAGTGTGATCTGATTCGTTGTGTCTGTGACTATAAATAGACATGTTATGTTTCTGTTTCGGTAGAGAACACTTAGAGCAGAGAACACACACACACACACTGTTAGAGAGAGTTTGCAGAACTGATTTGTAAACCTTGTGCTTGTAACGGACCTTTCATACGCATTAATACAAGTGGTGTTAATCGTTGAGTCTTGTGTGTTGGTTATTTACGTGTTCTATCTCGGTTTGCTATTCCGGTTGGATTCCGCACAACCGGAGTGGTTCGTATACAAGGATTAGGCGACTAGATCCTCCCCTAGCCGGACCTACAAGGGGTCATTGGTCATTAAGTGTGATTTTTCACAATCCCAAAAATCATAAATTCTACGGATACATCATCGACTCAAAGAAAAAAGGAAAGACTCCCAAGAGTTACATCATTACTGAATTATTTGAAAAAGCTACGGGAGAGAGCATTATATGGCAAATGGTTAATGTAAGTGTTTCTTTTCCTTTTCTCGTTGTATTTGTATAATTGTGTATCTTAAAAATTAGTTGTTAATTCAATGTTTTTAGTGCCCTCAACAAAAGGGCGAATGGGAATGCGGATATTATGTCATGAAGGCCATGCATGATATTGTGATTAGTTGCCAAGAAAAAATTGTAAGTATATTTTATATACATGTTATATATATATATATATATATATATATAGGGGAAGGATGTATAGAAAACCCACTTTAATTTAGAAAACCCGGGAAACTCAAAACTCCCGATGTTTTTTTTTTTGAAAAAATTTACACATGTTATATACATGTTTTTAAGGGTTTTGGGCAAAAAAAAAAATCAAAAAAGCGCCGAGTAGATATTTTAAAAAAAATAAACAAGTTTTGGTATAACATATGTTACATTCATCTCACATATTTGTAACATGTGTTACACCAAAACTTGTTTATTTTTTTTAAAAATATCTACTCAGCGCTTTTTTGATTTTTTTTGCCCAAAACCCTTAAAAACATGTATATAACATGTGTAATTTAAAAAAAAAAAAAAATTCGGGAGGTTAGAGTTTCCCAAGTTTTCTAAATAAAAGTGGGTTTTCCATAGATACTTACATTATATATATATATATATATATATATATAATTGTAAACTACGTTTGTTCTAATTATATGTTTTAGATTCTCCATTCCGAAGAGCCCCTCACTAAACAACAAATTGACCGGTTTGTAGAAGATACATTAAAGAACTTTATGATAACCATGGAAAGGGAACGAGGCTTGGAAATGTTCGAGTCCGAGTGATCATGTTTTTGTTCTTACAGGTAACTTCAGTCATGTTTTTTTAAGACTTAAGTCTTCATATTAAGTAAGACCCTTATGGTAGATGCTTCATCTCATTCTTAGTAACTAGCAATCTTGGATACAATAGTTAAGATCCTTGTAGTTAACTAGTCTTGATATTAAGGTTTATGTATTCTAAGCAGAGAAATCCAAATAATTTATGCTAACTGTGTATCTATTTGATATGGTATGTAAGCTTTGTTGGTGCACTTGTGTCTGTACTTTGTCTGTATTTTGTCTTGATACAAAACGATGTCTTTGTTAGTCCTGTAAGTTTGACCAAGTCAACCATCCTCCTGGTTTGACTTGGCCAAACAGTTAGAAAATGGTTGTATAATGTTCTGTGTCGAAGGTTGGGCTTTCGAAGGATTGTTTCTATCCTTCGATGAGCTCGAAAGATATCCCACGAAGGATACTGATGGACTTCGAAGGATATGCCATCCTTCGAAGTGTTTGTGGATCCTTCGATGGCTTCATGATCGACAGATCATCTTTCGGGCAGTCCACATGATCCTTCGACCATACAACATGTGCTGGGTATATATATACCCATGCAGTGTGTGTTCAACAGATAGAGAGATAGGCAAACAGAAAGATACACTCGAGAGATAGAGAGCATTCTGTCAAGAACACACACACACACTAGAGAGTTTGCAAAACTGATTTGTAAACATTGAGCTTATAACCGGAACCTTTCATTCGCATTAATACAAGTGGTGTTAATCGGTGAATATTGTGTGTCTTGTGTTTATGCTTGTTTCTTCTCGGTTTGCACTCTAGCTTGGATTCCGCACTTGCTAGTGTGTTTCACATAACAAGGAATAGGTTGCACCTCAACCTCCGAGGGACCTACAAGTGGTATCAGAGCCGTGGCTCTTTTCCTTGTTAAAAACCGGGTTTATACAAGTGTTTGGAGTGTTTTGGACAAAAACTCACGTGGTTTGGCAGCCGTTTTTACTGTTTTTCTCGCTTTTCTTGACGTTAAAACGGTTCTAAACTTATCGGGTGTGTTATGGGAAGGCTTGGGTAACTTAAAAATCTATTTTTAAGTGGTTTTGGTATTTTCCGGCCATACTCCGGCTTACTCCGGTGACCGGTTTCTGGACAGAAGCTTCGATTTTTATGCAATATTTTATTGTTCAAATCTGTTTTGTTGAAAAATGATGGTCTGAACCATACTGTCTGCCGAAAGTTTCTACCAACTTGTCACCCTTTTTCACCAACCTGTCACTCTTGTGTCAGTTGTGTCAGTTGCAATCGAAGGATATCTTTCGACATCGAAAAATCATCTTTCGACCAAGGAAGGCTCGATAGATAATCATCTTTCGACCCATCCTTCGAAGTCAGAGGCTTATCCTTCGATCAAGGGAATCTATTCGAAGGATAGTTATTCGAAAGATAAGGATATATACTCGAAAGATAAGGATCTTTAAAATTGTGAATCTTTCGAGTTTGTGAATCTTTCGAAATCATTGTTCGAGATTCAACAGTGATCTTTTGAACACTGTTGATCCTTCGAACAAGTCTTGATCCTTCGATCATAATCTGTTTAAGTTTAACAAGTTTGTGTTTTTCAGTGTCTTTCGATCTCAGATCCTTCGGCTGGTTAGTGTAACAATTTTTCTTGATCAAAAATGAATTCGATGTGGGGTATTCCCTTACCTCCATCTCCTGCATGGGCCGAATCTCCCGTACCTGTTTCTTCGCAAGCTAATGCTATATCTACCGGTCAATGGGCATTCGTATCAAATCAAACTCCAAGTGTTCAAAGCATTTTGTTAAGCGAGAGTGAAACGGGAAGTTTGAATAGGCCTCCAAAGTTGATGCACTTAAGTGAATATCCGGGATGGTTTGATAGATTTCATACATACGTCCTTGGTCAAAATACAGAATTGTGGTTGCGTTTCATCACAGATTTTGATCAAACAATAGAGCTTGCCGCATCATCTGCTGCTACGTTTGCAGATCTTACGGAAGATCAGAAGAAGGTCTATGATTTGGAAAAGAAGGCATATGCCATTCTTACTCAGGCGTTAAGTAAAGATATTTATCATCAATTTGTCAGTTACAAGACAACGAAGACGTTGTGGGACGCATTGAAGATAAGGGGCGTGGGAAATGAAGCGACACGTCAATTGAGAAAAGACCTGCTAAAGAAAGAGTTTGATGGTTTTACTTGTATGGAGAATGAATCTTTAGGAGATTTAACAAGTCGATTCAATCATTTGCTGACTGAATTGGGAAATATTGGGGTTGTAACTACTTCAGCAGAGATAGTGAAGAAGTTTGCAGATGCACTGCCACCTCAATGGAATAATTTCTTAGAAATCATGAAGTACAATGGCACTTTGGATACAACAAACTTCAATGACTTTGCTCAACTCCTGGAAAACAAGAATCAGGAAGAAACTCTCAAGGCAAAAAGAGTTCCAGTGACACAAAATCCTGAAATGTATTATGGAGCTTCTAGCACTTCTACAAAACCTTCTTCACACGCTCCAATTCAAACAGCATTTGTGTCTAGCACTAGTTTGTATGGCATTCCTCCTCCAACAACAGACATGTATGGAAATCCGCTTAATCCAGTTCCTCAACCAGTGCCACAACAGCAAAGCCAACAACCTATCAGACCAACAGACATGTATGGGAATTCTCTTCCTCCTCAACAGCAAGCATGTTATGGAAGTACATCATCTGCTGGTCAGCAATCAAAGCCAAATACAGTACGGCTCGACACCTCAAGCTTTTCTAAAGTCAGTGTGGAAGTAGCAAAGGAACACATGGAGCTCCTAAACACTTTGGTGAGCGCATACTGTGGATTAGTGGAAGGTCAGATTGGCAACATTAATCTGACACAAGAAGACTATCAGCAGATCGATAAAGAGGAGATGGAGATGATGGATATCAAGTGGGCCTTTGCCAGTGCTGTTAGGCGAGCAAAGGATTTCATGGAAAGAACGGGCAGAACCAGCTTGGAAAGCAAGAAAGACACCAAGTATGGGTTCGATAAGCAGGCTGTGAAGTGCTTCAACTGTGGTGAACGTGGTCATTTCAAACGTGAATGTACGAGGCCATCTCAACATGGAAACCAAAATCCTTTCAGAGGTCAAGGCAACCGGGCTCAGAACCAAGTAAGGAACAATGAGCGCACATTGGTGCCTGTCAACAACCAGAGTCAAGCTGGACCATCTAATGCCAACCAGGCACTTGTGGTTCAAGTAGATGAAGGATGTGATTGGTCAATCCTGTTGGGAAATGATGCTCCAGATGGAACAGCTTGTTTTGCTGAAATTGTCAAGGATCTTAAACACGCCAGTGGTGGAGAATCTTCCACTAATGGTGATGAATCTTCTGAAGATGAAGACAGCTCCGGTTACACTGGAAGTTCAGATGAAGAGTCCTCGAGTTCAGGGAATGATCGGGAAGATGACACATCAAGTGCGTCAGTCGATGCAAATATTGATGAGCTTTTGGAAGACGCTACAGCAGGAATTCAAAGAAGATCTATTTTGGTGGATCAAGCTGCTTATTCTTCGTCTTCTCTCCATTCAGCCTTTATGGCTAATGTCGACAGTTCATCAAGTCAGGTATGTGTCGATGAACCCACTTCTGTTAATTGTGATAACTGTGATAGTTTGCGTGTTAGATGTGCTGATTTGGATACAAACATGTCTGAGTTGCAAGGCAAACATGATGCTTTACAAGCTAGTTTGTTTGACTTGCAAGACAAACATGTCTCTTTGAATGATAAGTGGTGTGAATTGCAAAGCAAACACGAGGCTTTGCAAGAGAAATATGATGTGACATTCATTCATAATCAGAAATTGACTGTTGATCTTTCAAAGTGCACTGAAGCCAACATGTTTTATGAAAACCATGAAAAGGAGTTTAAATCAATGATTGAAAAATTAAAGAAAGATAAAACTGAGTTAACGAAAATGGTTTCCAGAAAACAAACTGACATTAATTTGTATATAACTCGTCTTGAGGTAATGCAAAAGGAAATGGCTTGTGTTAAAACCGAAAGTGAGGCGATCCGACTCAAGTTAGACAGCTATTTAAGCTCTAGCTATGTGTTGGATCACATCATTGATGTTCAGAAAGAGAAAAAGGATGTCACATGCATTGGATATAAGCAATGTCCACCACCTGTTAGACACAATTACGATGCACTGCCCGATGAGGAGTATAGAACTCATTTTGAACCATCTGTTCCTCTAGATGTTAAGGAATTTGCAACAGAATGTGCAACAGGGCTTGGATACAAGAAAGAAGTATCGTCAGATTCAGATGTGTCAGCAGGTACATTTGTATTTGCTAAACAGAATCAGGATCCTTCAGTTGTGATTGAGGATACTGATTCTTCTGATGATGAATCTGACGATACTGATTCGGAAAAGTCTGATGCGGTAATCAAAGAAGAGGACATACCTCTTGAGAATCATATTCTATGTGATCCTCCCGCAAAACCTGCTAAGACTGTTCCAACCGAGCCCACATCTGCAAAAGAGTCGGAGAGTGTGGATTTGCTGTACACTCTTGTTGGTGATGATAAAGTTTATTCAGACAAAGATTTTCCTATAAAGAATGTTAATCAATCATTAATCAGTAAAGTCTTTGAAAATTCAACAAGTAAGTTTTTGGGAAAGACAGGATCACGTGTTACTGTCACACAGTGCCCTCCTATCCCAAAGGCCGAAATTCGAAAACAATTTGGCAATCAAAAATTACCAACAGTGCAAAAACAGCAAAATCATGCCAAACCAAAAGGTAAAACACCGACTCAAAGTCCAAGGAAGCCGAATCAAAAGAAGAAAAAGAATGTGAACTTTGTGAAATCTAAGGGAACGAACAAAATTGAAAGGTTTGAAAACCAATCTAACTTAGATTTTGTCAAGAAAGCAACGGTGATGAAAAGGAATGAACAAAATAGTTCAAAACCTAGTACCTCGAGATCACAAAGTTCATCTTCATCATCGGCAAGACAATCACATGTTACTTCGGGGTTTGTTGAACGAAGATCATGTTTTGAATGTGGGACAATTGGTCATATAATTCGAAATTGTCCGTATCTTCATAAATTAAAAGCAAAGGTTGATGATCCCCGTGCCCAAACTGACCGCAAACGATCTGTTTCTGTAAAACAAGATCCCCGCCTTGTAAAAGAAAGGGAAAAGAAACAGAAACGCCAACAGGTCAAGAAAATTGAAAAGATAATTAACACCGATGTGGTTAACAAACAATCTGTTTCTGTCAAACCAGAAAATTCAAGAACTTCTGACAACCATGAAGTTAAAATTTTAAACAATGACTCTGGTAAACCAAAACAGACCTGGAAACCAAAAACGGTTAAAAATTCAGGGGGACCATCACAATTTTCAAATCATCAAAGAATAGAAGTTATTGTTATTGATGAAAATGGAAGACCCAAGACCACAATGGCTTGGGTCCCCATCTCCAACTAATTATGTGAGTTCATATGCAGGGTGTTCCAGGAGGAACTATCAGTAGTCATTGGATTGTTGATAGTGGGGCATCCAGGCACATGACAGGCGACATGAAGCTTCTCTACGACGTCAAATCTATTAGAGGAGGTTATGTTGCTTTTGCTGGAGATAAAGGCGGATATATTACGGGTGAAGGAATGATTTCCAACGGGGTTGTTAGCTTTGACAAGATCAACTTCGTACAACAACTTGATCACAATCTTCTTAGCGTTTCTCAAATTTGTGATAAGCAGTTCTCAGTACACTTTGATGCAAATGGATGTTATGTGCTGAAACCCGGCTTCAAAATTCCGAAAGAATGGATTCTCTTGTCGGCTCCAAGGATAAATGATCTGTATGTCCTTGATATGAGCCAAGCTATCACAACGTCTGCACAAGCAACTTGTTTCGTTTCCAAAGCCACAGAAAAAGACTCAATCTCTTGGCACAGACGAATGGGTCACATTCACTTACGCAAAATGAATCAGTTGGTGTCAAATGAATTGGTGAATGGTGTTCCTCTTAAAAACTTCCATCTTCAAGACGTCTGTGTTTCGTGCCAGAAAGGAAAACAAACGAAGAAGCGACACCCTTCAAAGAAAATCAACACGGTGGCTGTTCCTCTTGAACGTTTGCACATGGATTTGTTCGGTCCTGTCAAGCACAAAAGTATTAGGAATGATCAATACTGCCTCGTGATTACTGATGATTATTCAAGATTTTCTTGGGTGGCGTTCATGGCACATAAGAGTGAAACCTTCGGTATTATCAAAAACTTGATCATTCAGATTGAGAATCTATATAAGTTGAAGGTTAGGCGGATACGTAGCGACAATGGTACTGAATTCAAAAATCATGCCATGGCGGAGTTTTGCACTTCAAAAGGTATTCTTCACGAATTTAGTGCAGCTTATACTCCTCAACAGAATGGCGTCGCTGAACGTAAGAACCGCACATTGATCGAGACTGCTAGGACTATGTTGGTAGAGTCACAGTTGCCGATTCCCTTCTGGACTGAAGCTGTGGCCTCTGCATGTTATACGTTGAACCGAGTCCTTACAGTCAAAAGGCACAACAAGACCTGTTTTGAGCTTATTAACAAACGGAAACCAGATCTGTCATATCTTGAACCGTTTGGAGCTCCGTGCACAATAATCGATCCTAATGGAAAGTTTGGGGCAAGAGCAATTTATGGATACTTTCTTGGGTATTCCACCCCGAACTTAAGAGTCTGGAATCTAGAGACTAAAAGGGTCGAGGAATGGTCTGAAGTCAGAGTACAAAGGCACACTTTACCAGTCAAATGTCCTGGTCAGCCTTGGATGTTTGAGTACGATGACTTTTTCAATTCGATCAATGTTGAAGCCGTTGAAGAAAATGCTGCTGCAAGGATGTTTTTCGAGAGTGACAATGCAACAGATTCACCGTTGGTTCGTCCAATTATTGTCAATCAAGAACCATCTTCAGTGAACAATAATGCTCTCGACAATGAGGATTTTCACGATGCTACCGATTTGAACGAATCTTCAGAGGATGATGAATTTCTAGATGCAGATCAAGAGGCTCCAACAACAGCAGTTCATGGTACTTCAGAGGGTACTCCTCCAGTGGGCGTCCCTGGAACAGCTGAAGCTACTGCATCATCTTCTTCGTCAATTCCGGGCATTGAATTAGTTGTTGATCTCAATCTCAACAATCTGGGTACAAACATTACAGTTCTAGATAATCCAGAAACAAGGATTCATAATACCCATCCTCAACAAAACATCATCGGAAATGTGCAAAGTGGCGTTCAAACAAGAAACATGTTGCGGAACAACAACAATGCAGGCTTGTATGCAACTATCCGAGAATCTGGTCAACAAAATGATTGGTCTTTCGCGTGTTATGTTTCACAGGAAGAGCCAAGAACTTGGAAAGAAGCTTTGAAAGATAACTCATGGGTTGAAGCGATGCAGGAAGAACTGCAACAATTCCAGAAGCTTGGTGTCTGGAAACTCGTAGAGAAACCTGCTGGTTACAAGAAGATTGGTACCCGTTGGGTGTTTAAATGCAAAAAGGATGACCGTGGAATCGTTATTCGCAACAAAGCAAGGCTAGTCGTTCAAGGTTTTCGTCAGATAGAAGGGATCGACTACAACGAAGTGTATGCACCTGTTGCACGTCTAGAAGCAATTCGGATCTTTCTGGCTTATGCCTCATTCAAAGGTTTCAAGGTATACCAGATGGACGTGAAAAGTGCATTCTTACATGGTGTGGTGGAAGAAGAGGTGTACGTCGAACAGCCTCCAGGTTTTGAAGATCCTATCCATCCCGATCGGGTTTGGTTGCTCAACAAAGCTCTCTATGGTCTTCATCAAGCACCGCGAGCTTGGTACGCAACCTTATCTAATTATCTGCTGGAGAATGGATTTCGCAGAGGTCTTATCGATTGTACTCTTTTCGTCAAAGAACAAGATGGAGATCTTCTACTGGTACAGGTATACGTTGATGATATTATATTTGGTTCTACTAACGATGTTTTGTGTAGGAATTTCGAGCGTATTATGCAGGATAAATTCGAGATGAGTGCTATGGGGGAAATGACTTTCTTTTTGGGCCTACAAGTACAACAAACTGAGTCTGGGATATTCATCCATCAGACTAAATATGTTGGTGACATCTTGAGCCGGTTCCAGATGTCTGATGCAACGCCCATCGGTACCCCATTGCCACAAAATCACGGAATTACTCCAGACTTGAAGGGTCAAGATGTTAGCCCCTCATACTATCGCGCGATGATCGGATCTCTTATGTACCTCACAGCATCAGGACCAGATATAATGTACCCAACGTGCCTGCTTGCCAGATATCAAGTGAACCCGAAGGCCTCACATCTTGCAGCTGTAAAAAGGATTTTTCGTTATTTGAAGGGTTACCCTGACACTGGTCTATGGTACCCTAGGGATAATAACTTTGACTTGATCGCATTCAGTGATTCTGATTTTGGCGGATGCAAAATCGATGGCAAATCCACAACGGCTGGATGTCAGTTTTTGGGAAATCGCCTAGTCACATGGCAGTGCAAGAAGCAGACGTGTGTAGCTACATCAACATGCGAAGCTGAATACATTGCTGCCTCAAGTTGTTGCTCCCAAGTCCTATGGATCCAACAACAAATGCGCGACTACGGTTTTGAATTCCTAACTACTCCTATTTACGTTGATAATTCTGCTGCCTTACAGATCACTAGAAATCCTGTGCAGCATTCAAAGACTAAGCACATCGACATTAAGTATCACTTCATACGTGATTGCTTTGAGAAAAGGCTAATCGATGTTGCTTACGTCCACACCGATGACCAACGTGCCGACCTTTTTACCAAAGCTTTTGACAAATCAAGATTTGACTATTTATTATTGGTAAACGGCATTAAGGTCAAGCAAGAGTAATCCACATCGGAAAATCATTTTTGTAAATACCTTTGTGTTTTAAATTTGTCTTAGTTTGTTGATTTTAGGGGGAGTAAATCCAAAATTTGAAAATCCAAAAACATCGAAAAAAATTTCAAAAACACAAAAACAATAGAAAAACAAAAATGAGTTTCCTGGCGAGCAAAAGAGAAAATGATAGTACATCAGTGGTCTATCCAAACCTCTTTAAACCTAAAATGAAAAACGATAAGCAGCTCTATATAAGATGTATCGGTAGGCTCACAATCATTTTAAAGTGTGCAGGGTGATATAAACTTAAATCCGACTGAAGACCAGGTGGGAACCATTCATTGGCATATGGTCTTAGTACCGAAATTTCGTTTGAGAGATTGCCGAGGTTCTGAGATATTCGGTCTTTATGCTGCTTATCATCTGGGTATCATGGTTGTATCTTTTACCGAAAAATAACGGGGACGCAAGTCTAGATCTTCCATGATACCATACATACGTGTACATACTGCATACGACCTCAATAAGTGATCAACAATCACATGTCCAAACAAAATAAGTGATAATATATCACATTTATCCGGGAGTCAAGTTCGTCTCTCTGCTGTACGAAAGTACTGACCTGTTCACGGACTTGCTCTTGTGCCCTCATGCATCGAAAATCAAGTTCCTCATCAATAAGTGATTCTATCACATAGGGCTTGTTTTCAAATCAAAATAAGTGAGAATCTCACATCATATACGGTCAAACAGATGATAATCGGGATACTCACCGGTAAGATGAACCCTCGTGCATACCTTGATACGGGAATGTGTCGTGATGTGGATGAACACCGGTCGGTAAGTATAAATCATACCTTAACGTATCCCCTCGCCATGATTACAAATGATAAGTTTAGTTTATGTGGACAACAATACCGATAATTGTTATAGGATGCTTATCTTAATGTTAACTAATAGAACAACAAAAGCGTTTTGGCATGGCCGTACACTGATATGATTCTCTTACCCTCGAAACTCGCAAAAAGAATGTTTGTATATATTTATTTACTGCTTTCAGTCTTTACCCTTCAAACATTAAAACACACCTAAAATGTGTTTTAATATAAACTTTATAAAAGCCAAAAAGATTTTATTTCTATTTTATTTTCGATCGTACGATGTTGGAGCTCGAGTCTTCGTTACCTGAAACCTGAACGAAAACCGAAACGACTAAATCTTCATAAACGGTCGAAATTTGCAAGTTTTGAAAGTTAAAAACTAAAATTGATAAAAAATTGTTAAAACTTTCAAACTGTCGGACGGTGTTTTATTATGCAATGGTCACATGTGTGTCGTTTGCTAATGATATTCCAAGCAGTTGTTCTCATTACGCGTTTAGATTTCTTGCATGTGCAGATTCTAAAGGCAAGGAGAACATGGTCGATGACAAAGCTTCGGAATGAAGACACGACGTGAAGGCACTCAAGTGATGAAGATGATCGAGTTGCCGCTGACCATCATCAACACCACAAGGATCTCAATTCATAAAGAACAAGTATTTCACGAGCATAACTCAAGGGGGAGCTTATGTTAAGGGGGAGTTTGTCAACACACTTCCTACATGAAACGGGGAGTTTGTTGGTACACTTTCTGCTTTCAAGACGTGAAGACTTTAAAGATCCTCCGACATTGAAGACTTGAAAGGACGTCAAAGACTTGAAGACACAAAGATCAAGACAAAGATCAAGTTATAAAGATCGAGACAAAGATCGAGACCAAGATCGAGACAAAGCTACAGCTAGACAAAGCTACAGCCAAGGGGGAGTTTGTTGGTGCACTTGTGTCTGTACTTTGTCTGTATTTTGTCTTGATACAAAACGATGTCTTTGTTAGTCCTGTAAGTTTGACCAAGTCAACCATCCTCCTGGTTTGACTTGGCCAAACAGTTAGAAAATGGTTGTATAATGTTCTGTGTCGAAGGTTTGGCTTTCGAAGGATTGTTTCTATCCTTCGATGAGCTCGAAAGATATCCCACGAAGGATACTGATGGACTTCGAAGGATATGCCATCCTTCGAAGTGTTTGTGGATCCTTCGATGGCTTCATGATCGACAGATCATCTTTCGGGCAGTCCACATGATCCTTCGACCATACAACCTGTGCTGGGTATATATATACCCATGCAGTGTGTGTTCAACAGATAGAGAGATAGGCAAACAGAAAGATACACTCGAGAGATAGAGAGCATTCTGTCAAGAACACACACACACACTAGAGAGTTTGCAAAACTGATTTGTAAACATTGAGCTTGTAACCGGAACCTTTCATTCGCATTAATACAAGTGGTGTTAATCGGTGAATATTGTGTGTCTTGTGTTTATGCTTGTTTCTTCTCGGTTTGCACTCTAGCTTGGATTCCGCACTTGCTAGTGTGTTTCACATAACAAGGAATAGGTTGCACCTCAACCTCCGAGGGACCTACAAGCTTTTTTGATACTTTTTGCCATATTTTCTTTTGCTGATTTTGATTGCTTTGCTTTCCGGTTGATGAAGTTATATCGTTAGATTTGCTTTATCTTTTTTGATATAAAAATATATGTTGCTAATCTTGCTAATGTCTTTTAGAAAGACCGGTCTTGACTTGTTACCTCGCCGATTTTGTTGGATATGGTACATCTTTTATTCTATTATTAACAATGAAATTAAAGAAAAGGTCTTGAAATTCCATTTTGCTTTGCTTTGGGCCATGATCTTAATTTATATTCATGTTTTTTGTTTCATTCAATGAACTGCACTATGCAATCAATTCTTCTGCATACTATTTGTTTGACAATATTTGACAAGATGTGATAATGCAATTCATGTACCGCACTAAATGCATAAGGATATTTCAGAAACCATGTAATATTTTATGTAAGCTTAATTTTGTTGTAATAACGATTCTTATGCATCATTTACAGGTAGGTTGCTGGTTTTGTAGATGAGGATGTTCTTGGACTACGAAGTTTGATGTTGCAGGATTAAGTACAAAATAGAACATGAACTATGACTTTTGTTTTGTTTTGTAGAAACAATAAAGTTGACATATTTATATTTGTAATCCAAACGTTTTCAATCAAATATGGAGGTTATGGTTGCTACTCATTTTATATTTGTATGTTGATTATACTTGTTGATTATATGTTGACTATACCTTTTTTAGTATTCAATTGAATAGAAAATGGTAATGATCAAGAACACCGTTGTATTAAGCAGTCTGTTGTATTTGATCAATATTATTAAATCATTAAAAAAATAAATTAGTATTTGAAAATTCTTATAATGTAGTATGTTGTATTTGATCACAACGAAATTGTAATTGAAAAGTAGTCCGTTGTATTTGATCATCTGAGAACCGTTGTAATTGAACCTTTTGATTAGTAGGCCGTTGTATTTGATCATCAGAGAACCATTGTAATTGAATCTTTTTATTTAATTATAGATGATATAAATTATTTTTGAAACTCTTTTAAAACGGTTTTGCTTTTTTTACAACCGTTGTAAATGAATTTTTCGAAACTGTTCTTGCTTCTTTTGCAACGTTCATGAAACTCTTTTACAACGGTGACATACTTTTTAAAACGAAACATTTAAAACGGTGTACAACCGTTTTAAAAGACCAAAATCACGGTTTTAAAAGCTTTCTTTTTTGTAGTGGTTGATTTATTTAAATCTAAGAATTGTTAATTGAAGACATTATTGAACCATCATCTAATCATCGATCCGCCGGAGAGATGAAGTCATAATTAGTTTTTAAATTGTCAATTGAAGACATTATTGAACCATCATCTTCTTATCGATCCGCCGGAGAGATGAAGTCAAAAATAGTTTAAATTTTTATAACATACATGTATAAATAATTCAAAACAAAATATGCAATTACAATATCTTTTGGTGTACATTTGCAATGCTAACAAGATACGTATGGGATACACAAATATAGAGTGAATAAATCAGTAAATGAGATTCAAAATAATTGGCCAAATGAAGACAGTTTAAGAGTCCTATCAAATTCTACAAACACTAATTGTATGTAAAGTTCTAATTAATCACGAAAGGATAATAAAAAAATAATTACAACTTACGATATTCAAAATTATAACATCCTTTAAGGACCTAATGTTGTAGTTACATCAGTTAATTAGATTAGTTTAGCTTTTTATTAACCTTAATCAACAATAACGATTACAAACATTAATATTCTTGTCATAGCATGTTTAAAAAAATTATCCTAAACTAACTATTAAATAGTAAAAACAAAATGAAGTTTACCCTTGCAGATATAAGTAATATAAATCCACTTTAATCAAATATGTAAGCGTAGAATTTGACAAAGGGACTGAAGACCGGTTGACCTTGAAAATAACTTATTAAATTGGCTTATTATTTCCTTTTTTGAGTATGACAAGTTAACAACTTTCTCAATCAAAGATTTGCCTAATTGGCTAAAATTCAACCTGATTTTTTTTTTTTTTGACGAATAAGACACTTCTAGTTAGGGGGTCTTTCCAGTTTGTGAGTTTTAAAGACCATGTTATGTTAAATATATAAAAATATAATTTTTGGATGTATTTTCCTTTAATTGACTGGTTCTATGACGATTTTTACGTGAAACGAATTTTGGAACTCTTAACTATTTGACAGTTTTATCAGAAGATAACAATCATAAACTTATGTTCGTAGTTTTATCCATACATCAAAATGTGGTGATCTCGACTTTAAATAAGAATAATTAGTTTTAAAACACACATTTAATTATTTAAACACGTCGAGGGTGTCTTATACCGTGTTCTTGTATGGTGAAAGTAAATTTCGTTCTCAAAGGGTGATAAACGTTATCATTAATCTGGTTTCATACACTAATAAAGTTACCTTTTCGGGAAGAGCTTTGTTGCATCAAATCATAACATTGTAAAAATACTAGTAAAATACTCGTCTTAAACGGGAATTGAAATCCTGCAAGATACACACATTGATGTATTTATTCTAGAAAGTCTGGAAATTATTGTTAAAAAAATACTCATATTAAATGTTTATATTTTGTTATTAGTCGTTTTGACGTTGTCAATGGTTGATTATTGACCGTGGACATTCTCCAAAGAATAAACAGTGGATTTATCAACTCATTTTGTCCAAAATGGCTGCTCAACTGTAAACTGTTAGCACATGTCGGTCGCTTCATTTTATGTCTTTGGGCTCACCACCAATGGTCCAATACCATAAAACAAAATTCTCTTTATCTTTTTTCTGAATAAGAGTATTTTTCATGTGAACTAGATTTTTAGCATTGCGCGTTGCGGCGGCGACGTCTTAGTTGTTCAGCACGTTATGTGATATGTTAAACATATAAAAATGTGTGTTTCGACGTATCCAATTTAAAGCATTGCGGTTACAAAATAAATGGAATCGAACTCGAGTTGGTTCGTTTAGTGAGGGTTCCACCTACCACTACACCACCCACCTTTGTATCAATACTTAACGGCGTCAAAAAGTACAATAACTCGAATTTATACCGTTGAATAAAAACATATTATATTTGACGCAAAAACGTAGACCAACCGAAACGTACGCAAAAATAAACGGAATCGAACACAGTTTACTTTAAAACGTAGACCAACTGAAACGTACGCAAAAGTAGGCATGAAAATGTGTTATATTTCACCATAATCGTTGGCGAAAAAATGCATTTCAAAACGTGAATTTATATCGTTTACGTTGAAACGTGAATTTATACCGGCACGTAATTAAAATGTCAAAACGTAGAACAGCTAAAAACATACGTAAAAATAAGCATGAAAACACATTCTATTTGATCCGACTCGTTTCTGAAAAAATTGACGTCGAAACGTGAATTTGTACCGACACATATATAAAAATAACAATGTGCGAAAATAGTTTTTTTTTTTTTTTTAAATTTAAGCTAAATAACTAAAATACAAGAGGTAAATTTGAAAAGTTAAGAGTGCAAGGGATGGAATGAGAATTTCTAGTTCTAAAGTTTAGAGGTGGTTATTTCAATTTAGAAATTTACTTGTAAAACAATTTTATATTTTAATAATTTGTAAAATTATTACAAAAATAAATAATGAACTTATTGTTTATTAAAAAAGAGTTTATCATGATTAATTAAAGGGTTATTTGATTTTATTACTCTCAACTATTGGGTATTGGCCGCTGCCACTTTGAACTATTACTTTGACTCTTGCCACTCCCAACTTAACACTTTGTGTGTTGTGTGACTCTGGTTGAGTTTTTTTAGCTCCTATTTTGTCTTTTAGGAGCAGATTCACCTGTAGTCATTACTAATTCACAAAGTGTTAGCCTAATATCACTAATAACACAAGTCAAACACTAAGAAATGTTCACCTGCGGAATGACAGAATACACAAAGTGTTGAGTTGGAGTGGTAAGAGTCGAAGTGACAGCGGCCAATACCCAATAACTAGAAGTGATAAAATTCATTAATTCATAACTAAAATATATTAACTTCTATGTTTTAACAAAAGATGGGCCAATTTTAACTATTGGTGTGCTTTTGTAGTTTAGATCCAAAAGACCAAAAAAAGTATACACCATAAAGGAAAAAACCAAAGGTAATGCCAAAAATCAAACGTGGGTTTCATCAGAATTAAGGTGTACAACTAACCACTGGTTGAAATTTTGTTTCAAGTTATGTTTTCTATGCCACCGACCTTTTCTTTTCATCAGAACTAGGATTTTGACCCGCCGCGCGTTGCGGCGGCGTCGAAAGTTAAAGTAACTCGTATTTATACTATATATTTGACCCGACTCTTTACTTAAAAAAATTACATCGCCATCGAATGAAAACGTAGTATATTTGACCCGACTTGCTTTCAAATACAGTTTACAAACGTACACAAAATAAGTAGAACATAGATTAAAAAAAGTATAATAATTTGTCCACGTTGCGGTGTAAAGTCGTAAAAGTCATTTAAACCAAAGGAGATGTCAAGTTATTAAGAAGAAAAGGTTAGGAAGGTCAAAGTTGTCAATTACTGAAAGTTAGAAGTGAATGTGTAACTTACTTAAAGATAATGGTTAATAGTGTTTCATGTCATAAAATTAAAGGTGTAGAGTGGAAAAACTTGAAAGTGTAAGGGCTTTTTTTGTTGGTTTAAAACTTTGAAGAGAAGAAAAGAAAAGTCAAAAACTTATTAAGAAATAAGAACTAAAAAGTGTCATTGAAGTTTGGAATATTAAAGACAAAGGTCTTCACCACCGACCTTTGTCTTTAATATATATATATATACTAGTTAAATACCCCGCGCGCGTTGCGGCGCGCTAAACTGTATATGTTGATACATATTATGTGTACGCGACTTGGTTCGGTTCAACTCGGTTCGGTTCGACCCGGTTAGGTTCGGCTCAAGCCCGACGTCACGACATTCCTCCATCGTGCATCCCAGAGTTCGACACGCGAAGCACGAAGCGCCGCGAGCCGGTTCCCGCTGCCACGTCACCATGACATCATCATGATGATGTCATCATGTTGACTAATACTTACAATCTGAATTTGTTGAATTCATGAACGTATAACATGTGCATGCTGATTGGGACCGTGAATTAATGTTGGGCCAGACTTATTGGTTGAATCAGACCACTTACATGTTGGTGTCGAAAGATGAACTCGAAGGATAGTCCTTCGATGGATGTATGCAGATGGACCTCGAAGGATATACCATCCTTCGAGGTATATGTGGATCCTTCGATGGCTGTATGATCGAAAGATGATGTTTCGATCAGTTATCCTGATCCTTCGATCAGATCTGATTCGTTGTGCTGTTGCTATATAAAGGATGAAGACATAACAGACAAAGGAGTGGACACGAGGAGCGAACGAGAACACATAGAGAGAACACGGAGAACATATAGAGAGAACACAGAGAACACACGAGAGTTAGAGAGAGTTTGCAATACACATTTGTAAACATTGGATTGTAATCGAACCTTTCATACGTATTAATACAGAGGTGTTAATCGTTGAGTCTTGTGTGTTGATTATTTGCGTGTTCTATCTCGGTTTGCTATTCCGGTTGGATTCCGCACAACCGGAGTGGTTCGTATACAAGGATTAGGCGACTAGATCCTCCCCTAGCCGGACCTACAAGTGGTATCAGAGCCTTGGCTCTTCTCCTTGTTAAAACCGAGTTGTTTTCGGGTTGTTTTTCGGGTTTTAGAAGCTTGTATTTTCTGGAAATTTCTGTTTTTAGCTTCGAAAATCTGCATTTTGTGCTGGAAGTTCACATAAAAACCTTGTTATTTTTCATTTCACATGTTAAAAGTTGGTTTTTAGTGAAGTTTTGAGCAAAACCGCGTTTCGGAAATTTGTCGGTTCACCGGAAAACTCTTTAGTTTACCGGAAAATTTAAATTTTCTGGGCTGTGTCTTCATATCTTCAACAAATATTCAAGTTGTTCTTCAAGTTTTCACCTTTTTAATCTTGTCAAGTGTTTGTGTAAGTTGTTGGTATTTTGAAAATTGTGTTTTGATTATAAAATATAATATAGTACAAGACATCATTTGGTTGGTAATATTGAAAAGAGTGAACCGAAAGTGGATTGACAAAAGCAAAAAGTTTCTGATTTGTGTCAGGAGGTTAACAAGTCAACATACCCAATCACACAAGTTTTGTTTGAGTCCCACTTCAAATCCTTTGAAAGATCAGCTGACTTCGAAGGGTCATCTCAATTTCCTCGAAGGATCAGATTTGTTGTGCTTCGAAGGATAAACATCAACAATTTCGAAAGATCCTAATCTTCCACGATCAACAACATCGAAAGATTCCAGTCTTCGAAAGATATCTGGATCGATAGATACCTGGCTTTGAAAGATACCTGGTTTCGAAGGCTCATTAATTTCGAAAGATCACCTTGGTTGTGTGTCGAAGGATCAGCTTTGTTCATCTTGTTGCCGAAAACAGTTAGTGTGTTGTTGCCAAAAACCAAACTACTTGTTGCCGAAATCACAACTGGGCGAAATCGGTTCTGGGAACTTCTCAGCCGAACACACTTCTTATTTTCATCAAGTCTTGGACGAAATTTAAAAAAAAAAAAAAAAAATCAGCGAAATTAAGTGAGACCAAGGTTAAATCAGTCGCATAAGACACACATCAGATTTCAGTCGTACAACATATCTTAGTTGTACAAGATTCAGCCGAAAACACTTACCTAACATCTGGGCCTAAATCTGTTTGGGCTTTCACGCTTTGGGTTTTCACGTTTTGGTCAAGAGACTGAACCGCACAAGATAGTTGGAACACACATGATTTGAGTCGCACAAGAATTGGATAATCACACAAGTTCTGGGCTCGCACAACATTGATTTGGGTTTATGTTTGGGCTCCGATTTCTTCGACAGTTAAATTGTTTCATCGACTTCAACGATCACCTTTGTTTCGTGGGACTTTGTTAATCATTGTCAAAATTTTAAAAAAAAAATAAAAAATTTTACAATGTCTAAGTCTGTTTCGTGGAACCTTGTTTTCTTCGAAACGCTTGTAATTTTTAAACAGAAGGTTTGAAGGTGTTTAACTGTTTGTTTGAGGTGTGTTTTTCAGGTATTATTCTTTTTCTTGATCAAAAATGAATTCGATGTGGGGTATTCCCTTACCTGCATCTCCTGCATGGGCCGAATCTCCCGTACCTGTATCTTCGCAAACAGCGTTTGTGTCTAGCACTAGCTTGTATGGCATTCCTCCTCCAACAACAGACATGTATGGAATTCCACTTGAACCAGTCCCTCAACCAGTGCCTCAACAGCAAACCCAAAGGCCTCCTGTGACAACTGATCTACATGGCAATCCCATTCAAGTTCCTGTTAAGCCAGCTCAGCATGGGAACCAGAACCCTTTCAGAAATCAAGGAGACCAGCAGAATCAGAACAGGAACAATGAGCGTACGTTGATACCTGTCAACAACCAAAGCCAAGCAGGACCATCAAATGCTAACCAGGCACTTGTGGTTCAAGTATATGATGTTGGTGATTGGTCAATCCGGTTGAGTAGTGATGCTCCAGATGGAACAGCTTGTTTTGCTGAGGTTGTCAAGGATTTAAATCACGCCAGTGGTGGAGAATCTTCCGCCAATGGTGGTGAATCTTCTGAGGATGAAGAGTCATCTGGTTACAGCAGAAGTTCAGATGAGGAATCCTCGAGTTCAGGCAATGATCATTTGGATGACACGTCAAGTGTGCCAGTTGAAGCAGAGGTTGATGAGGTATTGGGAGACACTGCAGCAGAAAATCATAGGAGATCTATATTGGTGGATCAAGCTGCTTATTCTTCTTCTTCTCTCCATTCAGCCGTTATGGCTAATGTCGACAGTTCGTCCAGTCAGGTATGTGTCGATGAACCCACTGCGATTAATTGCGATAATTGTGCTAGATTATGTGCTGATATGGAGGCAAACATGTCTGAGTTGCAAGGCAAACATGATGCTTTAGAAGCTAGTTTGTTTGACTTGCAAGACAAACATGTTTCGTTGAATACTAAGTGGTGTGAGTTGCAAAGCAAACACGAGGCTTTGCAAGACAAGTATGATGTGACATTCATCCACAACCAGAAGTTGACCGTGGATCTTTCTAAGTGCACAGAAGCCAACATGTTTTATGAAAACCATGAAAAGGAATTTAAATCCATGATTGAAACATTAAAGAAAGATAAAACCGAACTGACAAAAATGGTTTCAAGAAAACAAACTGACATAAATTTGTATATTACACGTCTTGAGATAATGCAAAAAGAAATGGCTTGTGTCAAAACTGAAAGTGAGGCGATCCGACTCAAGTTAGACAGCTATTTAAGCTCTAGCTATGTGTTGGATCACATCATTGATGTTCAGAAAGAGAAAAAGGATGTCACATGCATAGGTTACAAGAAATGTCCACCACCTGTTAGAAACAATTATGATGCCATGCCTGATGAGGAGTATAGAACTCACTTTGAGCCATCTGTTCCTCTGGATGTTAAGGAATTTGCAGCAGGACTCGGATACAAGAAAGAAATATCATCAGATTCAGATGTATCAGCAGATACAAGTGTGTCTCCTGCTGAACCGAATCAGGATCCTCCAGTTGTTGTTGAGGATACTGATTCTTCTGATGATGAATCTGATGATACTGATTCAGCAAAGTCCGATGCGGTGATCAAAGAAGAGGACATACCTCTTGAGAATCATATTCTATGTGATCCTCCCGCAAAGCCCGCTAAGACTGTTACAACCGAGTCCACGGCTGCAAAAGAGTCGGAGAGTGTGGATTTGCTGTACACTCTTGTTGGTGATAATAAAATTTATTCTGACAAAGATTTTCCTATTAAGAATGTTAATCAATCCTTAATCAGTAAAGTTTTTGAAAATTCGACAAGTAAGTTTCTGGGAAAGACAGGATCACATGTTACAGTAACACAGTGTCCTCCGATTCCAAAGGCCGAAATTCGAAAACAATATGGCAATCAAAAATTACCAACAGCGCAAAAACAGCAAAATCATACCAAACCAAAAGGAAAAGCACCGACTCAAGGTCAAAGGAAGCCGAATCAAAAGAAGAAAAAGAATGTGAACTTTGTGAAATCTAAGGGAACGGACAAAATTGCAAAATTTGAAAATCAATCTAACTTAGATTTTGTCAAGCAAGCAACAGTATTAAAAAGGAATGAACTAAACAGTTCAAAACCTAGTACCTCGGGCTCACAAAGTTCATCATCATCGGCAAGACGATCACATGATACTTCGGGGTTTGTTGAACGAAGATCATGTTTTGAATGTGGTACAATTGGGCATATTATTCGAAACTGTCCGTATCTTCATAAGTTGAAAGCAAAAGTTGATGCCCCCCATGGTAACAATTACCATAAAAGATTTGTTTCACCAAAACAGGACCCTCGTCTTGTTAAACAACAAGAAGTGAAACAGAGAAAGAAACAACGGAAAAATGTTGAAAAGGTTTTAAAACCGGAGGTTGTCCAAACACAGTCTATTAAGTTAGAAGTTAAAAATGAAAAACAAAAACAGATTTGGAAACCAAAAACGGTAACTGTTTCAGGGGGAGCTACATCAATTCCGAATCATCGGGAAATGGATGTCACAATCCTCGATGATGACGGACGACCCAAGTCTGTGAAGGCTTGGGTCCCCCTCTCCAACTAATCTCTGAATGAGTGTGCAGGATGTTCCAGGAGGAACTATTGATAGTCTTAAGATTGTTGATAGTGGAGCGTCCATGCACAAGATCGGCGACACCAGACTCCGAAACATCATTATACTAGGAGTTGTTGCCTTTGATGGAGAGAGGAGGAAAGAAGACAAAAAGATGTCTGATGAAGGAATGTTGTTGAATGAAGTTGAAAAATTCGACATAATGAGATATGTTCCAAAAAATTTGGTTGTTATGGTTTTGGATCGGGTCAACAGGAAAGATTCCAACAAAATGTACGCACAAGCAGCACGTTTGAAGTTCAAAATCAACAAGATGAACGTGCAGTGTACATTTCTTGGCGGTGTGACTGAAGAAAATATGTTGGTTGATCAAACCAACCGTGTGTGCGGATGCCTTGGCGTGGATTGAACAACCGCACACTACTTCTCAAGAGAAAGATAAAGACCTTCGCTGGTGCAATGTGGAAGACCAGCCGGACCCAAAGGTTTATGATCTTGTTGCTGTCAAGAGATTTCTCAGTAGCTACAAAGAATCGGCTTTGAAGTCCACACCGGGTGGATATCCAGTTTGGGAGAGCACTCAGATTCCTGGCAATGCACGAAGCAGTTGCAGGATACGGTTTTGAATTTCTAATCTCTCCTATACTTGTCGATATTTAAGCTGCTTTATAATTATTATCCTCTCGCACAGCACTCTTTGACCTGACACGTTGATCTCGAATATCACCTCACACGTGATTGTTTCAATATGAAACTCGTCAATGTTGTCATGGTCCACACCGATTACCGACGTGCCAACTCATTTTCTCCAAAATTCGATAAATCATTTCTGATTAACTTAATTTTGGTTAAGGGCACTGAGGTAAACATGAGTTAAAACCAACATCGGAAAATCATTTTTGTAAATACCTTTGTGTTTTAAATTTGTCTTCGTTTGTTGATTTTAGGGGGAGTAAATCCAAAATTTGAAAATCCAAAAACATTGAAAAATTTCAAAAACACAAAAACAATAGAAAAACAAAAATGAGTTTCCTGGCGAGCAAAAGAGAAAATGATAGTACATCAGTGGTCTGTCTAAACCTCTTTAAACCTAAAATGAAGAACGATAAGCAGCTCTATATAAGATGTATCGGTAGGCTCACAATCATTTTAAAGTGTGCAGGGTGATATAAACTTAAATCGACTGAAGACTGGGTGGGAACCATTCATTGGCATATGGTCTTGGTACCGAAATTTCGTTTGAGAGATTGCCGAGGTTCTGAGATATTCGGTCTTTATGCTGCTTATCATCTGGGTATCATGGTTGTACCTTTTACCGAAAAATAACGGGGACGCAAGTCTAGATCTTCCATGATACCATACATACGTGTACATACTGCATTCGACCTCAATAAGTGATCAACAATCACATGTCCAAACAAAATAAGTGATATAATATCACAAATTCTTTCCGGGAGTCAAGTTCATCTCTCTGCTGTACGAAAGTACTGACCTGTTCACGGACTTGCTCCTGTGCCCTCATGCATCGAAAATCAAGTTCCTCATCAATAAGTGATTATATCACATAGGGCTTGTTTTCAAATCTAAATAAGTGAGAATCTCACATCATATACGGTCAAACAGATGATAATCGGTATACTCACCGGTAAGATGAACCCTCGTGCATACCTTGATACGGGAATGTGTCGTGATGTGGATGAACACCGGTCGGTAAGTATAAATCATACCTTAACGTATCCCCTCGCCATGATTACAAATGATAAGTTGAGTTTATGTGGACAACAATACCGATAATCGTTATAGGATGCTTATCTTAATGTTAACTAAAAGAACAACAAGAGCGTTTTGGCATGACCGTACACTGATATGATTCTCTTACCCTCGAAACTCGCAAAAAGAATGTCTGTATATATTTATTTAATGCTTTAAAT
Organism: Helianthus tuberosus; assembly: GCA_030545235.1. Lineage (NCBI taxonomy): Eukaryota > Viridiplantae > Streptophyta > Magnoliopsida > Asterales > Asteraceae > Helianthus > Helianthus tuberosus. The sequence goes on along the minus strand of CM060417.1, from coordinate 113,801,180 downwards.
TTCTGCATCTTTGTATATATTTATTTACTGCTTTCAGTCTTTAAATTTAAAATATTCAAAAAGCCAAAAAGATTTTATTTCTGTTTTATTTTCGATCGTACGATGTTGGAGCTCGAGTCTTCGTTACCTGAAACCTGAACGAAAACCGAAACGACTAAATCTTCATAAACGGTCGAAATTTGCAAGTTTTGAAAGTTAAAAACAGAAATTGACAAATTTTATTGAACTTTCAATCTGTCGGATGGTGTTTGATTATGACATGGTCATACGTGTGTCATTTGTTTATATTAACTATAATCCAAGCAGTTGTTCTCATTACGCGTTTAGATTTCTTGCATGTGCAGATTCTAAAGGCAAGGAGAACATGGTCGATGACAAAGCTTCGGATTGAAGACACGACGTGAAGGCACTCAAAAGACAAAGATGATCGAGTTGCCGCTGACCATCATCAACACCACAAGGATCTCAATTCATAAAGAGCAAGTATTTCACGAGCATAACTCAAGGGGGAGCTTATGTTAAGGGGGAGTTTGTCAACACACTTCCTACATGAAATGGGGAGTTTGTTGATACACTTTCTACTTTCAATACGTGAAGACTTTGAAGATCCTCCGACTTAGAAGACATGGAAGTTGAACCTCACGAGTAGCGTCCAAGGGGGAGTTTGTTGATACATATTATGTGTACGCGACTTGGTTCGGTTCAACTCGGTTCGGTTCGACCCGGTTAGGTTCGGCTCAAGCCCGACGTCACGACATTCCTCCATCGTGCGTCCCAGAGTTCGACACGCGAAGCACGAAGCGCCGCGAGCCGGTTCCCGCTGCCACGTCACCATGACATCATCATGATGATGTCATCATGTTGACTAATACTTACAATCTGAATTTGTTGAATTCATGAACGTATAACATGTGCATGCTGATTGGGACCGTGAATTAATGTTGGGCCAGACTTATTGGTTGAATCAGACCACTTACATGTTGGTGTCGAAAGATGAACTCGAAGGATAGTCCTTCGATGGATGTATGCAGATGGACCTCGAAGGATATACCATCCTTCGAGGTATATGTGGATCCTTCGATGGCTGTATGATCGAAAGATGATGTTTCGATCAGTTATCCTGATCCTTCGATCAGATCTGATTCGTTGTGCTGTTGCTATATAAAGGATGAAGACATAACAGACAAGGGAGTGGACACGAGGAGCGAACGAGAACACATAGAGAGAACACGGAGAACATATAGAGAGAACACAGAGAACACACGAGAGTTAGAGAGAGTTTGCAATACACATTTGTAAACATTGGATTGTAATCGAACCTTTCATACGTATTAATACAGAGGTGTTAATCGTTGAGTCTTGTGTGTTGATTATTTGCGTGTTCTATCTCGGTTTGCTATTCCGGTTGGATTCCGCACAACCGGAGTGGTTCGTATACAAGGATTAGGCGACTAGATCCTCCCCTAGCCGGACCTACAGTATAATTCTTAGTTTGATAACGTCTGCGTTTGTCATTTGATAACTTAGCAAAGGTATATAATGATATAATCCCAAATTCTAATTACCTTTTATTGCAATCGTAGTTGGGGATCAATGTGAATTCCAAAACTTACAATTTCAATCAAAATATATTAAAAGTCTGGTTTACACAACATTTATTGCTATTCTATCAAGTAGTAGGTAACTGGTTCAAGATAAGGTTATGGTTTGATTTGAAGTGACCTGGTTTTAAGCTTTGAAGGATAATCTTTTATGAAAGGCTCTCATATTAACAGATTTGCAGAAACAACACAACACATCCTAAATTAATAACCACCAACACAGGCACGAAACAATCCAAATAAATCCGATTGTAGGTGAAATCGACCAGAACTTAAGGAAACAGAATAAAAAAAATCAGGAAACGTACCATTAAATAACAACACGATAACCTCGAGTGAAACTGGTGTCGTTCGGCTCACAATTCTCTCCGGCTGAAAACCAAGAAGCATCCATCATTATTGTCTTATACTGAGAATTCTTGATCTGGGACCAAACGGACAGCAATTGTGAAAATGATCAATAGTGTAGTATCTAACCTTTATATTGAAACCCAAGATACCCAATAAATAAATATACCTGTTTGTTTGTATAAAATGAATTTATTAGTGATTATATCTCCCTCAGATAATCAAATATTAAGCTATTGATAAACTAATAATATAATCCCTAATGGATAATAACCTATGTGAAGATTCATTTTTCTGGTGTAGTTTCTTTCTAATGCATTTATTATGCTATTGTCATTTAAAACAAAACCCACTGTATTTGTTTCATAAGGATAGTATATACCTCAAAATAGGTAGCAGAGTTACAATCTCCATATAGTTACCAAGAACGATTAAAGACATGACCTCTTTGCTGCGACCAAGCTTGTTGCCATGGCCTTCGCTGATGTGATTCGAATCAGAAATTGGCGGACCGGCAACGCGGAGAAGATGGGATCCTCGTCAGACATAGGAACGACTGGTGGCGGTTTCGGTCTGCAACGGGGACTTTGCTTGATCATCAATTAAGACAGAGAGAGGGCCGATCCGGTCCTCTTCCTCATTCTTGGTCTCGACAACACGGATAACAATCGAGCAAGGGAAGAAAAACCCTAGATGCTTTCTTGTATGGTTCACGAAGCGATGGGAAGCATCTGTAACGAAAACCACAACCACCGGTAAGCACCTATTTCGTCACGGCTTTCTGGTGATGGATAAACAGCCACTGCTCACCACAAACACAACGAAATCGCCATCAGTACGCTGTCCTCTCCCTGAAGATGATGAAATCTCTGAATAATAACAATACTAATAGCCACAAACGTGATGTTACTGAAAGCATAAGATTATTATTGTTCATGAATTAAGACACAACAAACTGAGATTCACTGATTCACATGTTAACAATTCAATAAATCCTAATTTAAACTAACAAACATATATATATTAATTAAAGAGGATTAAATGAAAAAAACTTACCACATATCAGTCTCTCTAATAATCGCTTACTTCCCCCAAGTATCAGTAACGGCCCCGTTCTTCCCCTTATCCTTCTTCTCCTTCTTATCCTTTTTCTTCTTCTTCTTCTTCAACTTATCTTCATCCCTCTCTCTCCTCCTCCTCTTCTTCTCCTTCTCTCTCCTCCTTTTCCTCTCTCTCTCTCTTTCTCCTCCCTCCTCTTCCTCTCCTTCCGCTTCCTCCGCCGCCTCTCCTCCTCGGTCTCGCTCTCATCCTCCGATGAATACTCCGAGCTTACGGTCTCCGACTCTGATTCTGATTCCGATGAATCGGAATTGGAAGCTGATCGTGATTTTGACCTAGAGCGACGGTATCGCTTTCTTTTGGTGGTCCGGCTACCGCTGCCTCTGCTTCCGTGATCGGATTCAGAAGAGATATTGGATTCGGGTAGGTCTTCGGATTTCCTCTTGGATTTGTGGTGGTGGTGATCGCGTTTGGATGAAGCGAGTCTGTCGTCGTCTGGAGTAAATAAGACAAATGAGGGGCAGGTATGTCATTTGGTCGGGAGGTGTACAACTAACCACAAGTTGGAATTCTTTTAGTTATGTTTTCTATGCCACCGAACTTTTCTTGCGCGTTGCGGCACGGGTACTTCACAAATATCGAACGGATTAGTTCAATCATTATGTGACGTGTTAACCACGTGAAAATGTATGTTTTGATGTATCCGATTGAACTCAATGTATCCTATAGTTGCATTGCGATTGGATCAAAACGTAACGTAAATCGAATTTATATCGTACAATCATAACGTATTATACGCGACCCGACTAACTCGAATTTATATCGTCAGGCCAAGAACTCTCGAGTCTGTCAAAGTGGATTTACAAAGTTCATAAAAAATTAAGTGGTTAAAAATTGCATTTCCTAAACTTAAGGGCTAAGAAAGGGTAAAGATAAAATTTGAAAAAGTTTTGGGGTAAGAAGAAAACTATAACAAAGTTGGGGCTGAAAAGGAAAGTACCACAAAGTTGAGGTGTCAAAAGCAAACTATTTGTAAAATTGAGTAGTAGTTTAGGGACTAAATTTGTCATTTTATGAAACTTTGAAAGTACCAAAGTTAAGGGGGTAAAATTGCAACATCGTGAAAGTATGGGGGGAGGCAAAGCCGATGGGGTTTCCACCGTCTTTGTCTTTTAAGAGTATTAGTAATTAGTAATATAACTAGTGGTATCCAGCCACGCTCCGCGGCGGCCTTTAATCGGTACCAGTTTGATTCTTTACGTTATTATTAGCGAAAAGGAAAACCCAAAAATAAAAGAGGCGTTATTATTTTCTCCAAATTCATCCACCATTACACAATCACCGGAAAACTGGTCTTAAGTTGGAAAAATGGTAAAGATTTGAAGGGTTCTAGTTTGAGTATTATTATTTTTTGTCGTTTTCTTTCTCTGCATTTTTGGCCGGTAATACAATGATGTATGTTTAGTATTGTTCCTTTGGTGATTGGTGAGTGTATTGGGCTCCCCTTAGTTGCTTGCTAAGGGAATCCATGCTTAGGATGATAAAATGTTCTTCTGTTGACCCAAAAAAAAAAAAACCAACGGAACAAATGTAAATACCATCGCGGCGTCGCAGCCACCACCGGTAATTGAACACAACCTCACTGCCTTACAAAAACTCATATTCATCTAGGGTTCACAACTCCTAACTTCATCTCTATCCATCTTTCTCCTTCACCAATTCACCCACCCATGTACCTCCATACACGCCACCGCCATCTCCACTGTGGTTCTTCTTGAACGTTGTAGAACATTGCCGTCTTTCTCTCTCTAGAACATATATGTTCACAAAGACCCTGTAAAAAAACCATCTTGTTGACGAAGAACCACGTGGTTGCTGCCGAAGCCTGATCTGGTATAGATCTAGACATGTAGTTCCTTGTCTTCATTAGAAACCCACCGACACTCCAGGACGCCGCCGTTGAAATCGGTGTCGGCGGTTCTTCCTCCGAGGTGTAGAAATTTACGAGTGTGAGTTTACTTTGGTTCTTTCTTACTCCAGTTTCAACATATTAACGGCCGTTACCGTCAATTCACTGTTGTTCGGTTATGTTGGAAATTAATATATATATATGAATTGGAAATTAATATATATATATGAATTGGTAAATATTTTATCTGAATAACAGTATTTTTCATGTGAACTGGTAATTTTTTATCTTTTTCGGCCCACCACCATTTCCATAAATCATAACTTTTTTTGTTAGTGTTACTGTTACTAAATTAAATATTTTTCGGCTCACCACCAATACCATAAATCATAACCTTTTTTTATTAGTGTTACTGTTACTAAATTAAATAATTCTATTCAATTTTCTTACTACAATACAATCAGGCTCAGTTTTAAACCGTTTTTAATATTTCATTAGTTCTTATGTTTAGAAAAAAAAAAACCAATAACTTATAGTGATTACTTATAGTATAATGGAAAAATTACACTTTTCGTCCTTTATGTTTATAGCTAGTTGCAATGGATGACCTTTACCTTTAATAATTACAGTCACAGTCCTTTATTTGGAAAACTCGTTACACATTTCGTCCTTTAGTACTAACCAAGTTAAAATATCCAGTTAAGTTTATTCACTTAAGGGCAGTTTAGTCTTTTTACTTAATTATTTATAGTATAAATAAAAAAATTACATTTAAAATCTTATAAAAACAAATACAATTATCTCTCTTCTCTCTCACACACACACCTTTCTCTCTCTAAACAACCAGAAGCCACCACCACCCACCAACAACCACCACCGCTAGGTCTGAAGCTTGTCCCTGTTTTCAACCACCGCCGCCGCCGCCGCCATCACCTCCTGCCACCAGTCTCTAAACTCAAAACATCACGACCGTTTGTTGTCCACACCACCGGATCTGTTTCACCATTGCAGCCCCGCCACACCACCGTCGGGTACTACACCGACCGCCACAACAATCACCGACCAATTTTTCAGACATCGGATCTATTTCACCAGCTGCCATTCTCTCACTTTAAACACTCTCTCTCTCTCTCACTTTCTCTCTCTCTAACCAAGACCCACCACTGCCGCCTCCATCAGATCTATTCATCCATCACCACCGCCTCCATCAGATCTCTCATCACAGGTGACCTGCAACCTTTTCCGGCAACACCTTTTCACCTTGAATCAGACCTGCAACCTTCCGCCATCAGTTTAACCTGCAACAAGTTTAACCTGCAGATCTTAGATGAGAAACAATCAGAAATACAAACACGAGTATCGCTAATAATCCGGATCTGGTGAGATGTGTGGTTCGAAGAACATCTTTATTTCACTCGCAAATAAGAAGATGAGGCCTTTAATAATCCGCCCCTAACCCCTCCACCGCCCCTAAACATTTTTATTCGGTCTTCAAAATCCAGTCAAATTAGCACCAAAGGTGTATCAGATATACAATTTCAAACTGGTTATCACAACAAAATTAGCACCAAAGGTGTATCAGATATACAATCCAGTCAAATCCAGCCTCAATAATCACTTCACAAACACATCCAAACAAAACCTAATCTATCATATTTCCAAAACAAAATTGATCAAATTAACCTAATGCCGGACATCGCCACACTGACTCAACAGCTTCTCGTCGGACATCGCCACCAGTTTTTTCCACTGTCATTGCCGGAGGTGTACCGGAGTTGTCTCCGGTGGCGCAAAGGAACGACGACGTTCTGTTAGGTGAAAACGATGTCGTGTTGTTACTGTTGAGGATGTTTTGTGTGGATTTGAAATCGCCGGAGGTGTACCGGAGTTAGGGATGTAGATTTGGTTGGGGAAGAAAGGGTTTAGAGAGGGAAAGATAGGGGTGTGTGCAGACGATGAAGATGAGAGTGGGGAGGAGGTTGGTGGTGCTTAGGGTTTCAAACGGAGGAGGTGGATTGGGTAGCTGAGGTGGTGGTTCTGCTGGTTAGTTTAGAGAGAGAGGGAGAGAGAGAGAGATTTCAAAGTGAAGAACATCTTTATTTGATCTGGTGTGATGTGTGTTTTATTTATAATAATAATTGTAAATAAATTGGTAAAATGACTATATTACCCACATGTGCCTTGCACATGGCTATACTTAACTGATAAATTTAACTCTGTTAGTGCTAAAGGACGAAATGTGTAACGGGTTTTCCAAATAAAGGACTGTGGCTGTAATTATTAAAGGTAAAGGTCATCCATTGCAACTAGCTATAAACATAAAGGACGAAAAGTGTAATTTTTCCTAGTATAATTAGATTAAAAGTTTTAGCTAAAAATCGTGCATCTAAATGCTAGCTTGTGTAATTTGTGTAACAAAAGGCCTAAATTTCAAGTTTGTTTGATTTTTACCCGGCCCATATAGATTATACATGTATCTGTCATTGTTGTTTTATAACTAGTGGCCTAGTGGGATTCAACTCGCGTGTTGCGGCGAAATTTCGTCGGTTCGGATAGGTTTGTTACAGTATCAACATATGAGGCACCACTATAAAAATTAGTTTTTCCGGCCGGTCGCAAAACAGTCACAGTTTCCTTGTTGCAACCAATTTACGACCAGACATGTGGATGGAAAACACTCGTCGCAAATTGCCCTATTGCGACTGAGTTGCGACAACTGTTATTTTTTTTGCGACACTATAAGAGCAGTCACAGATACTGCTACCTTATCCAGTTTTGTGAGACTTTGCTTGCGATGTTTCGTGACCACATGCCTTTTACAAAGTTGCAACTGTTTTGCAACTTTTTTGCGCCCACTTGACTATTACAAACTTACAATCTTTTTTTTTTGGTGGCAAAATATTTTATTTATTTTAGCTTTTTTAGCCATTTTCTATTTTAACTCGTTTATAATTTCACGTTTTTAAAATTTAAGCATTCATAATTTCCATAATTATATAAAACATTTCACTTAAAACATCAAATACCGGAGTTATCCTAACAAAATACATATTCAAAACAAAGTTTTTATAACCTAACACAATAATTAGACGTCTTAAAACCTAACTTTTAGCAGCCTTCAATGTTTGTATCCTTTCAATCATAGCCTCTTTCTCCACCTTATCTTTTTCTTTTTTCCATTACCTACCCCACAATAATTCGATCTGTTCAACCTTTCTTTCTCTACTTTTTCTTTCCCTATATCTAGGATGATCTCGTTTCTAACAAACATCCTTTAATCCCGTCCAGATGCTCTTCACCCTAAAAAAAAGTAAATAAAGCTCTAGTGAAACAATACACAAACACCAACTTACCAATTACATAACCTAAGGGAATGGCAATAGATACCACTTACATGGGCTAAAGTACTAGGGTTTCATTTCCAGTACACTCATTAGTCATATGTAGACTACACACAAATTCCTCAAATATTCCCCATTACATCATTTTTAAACAAAATTATGCAACGCAACTATTATTAGATTGTTGTTAGCTGAGGTGACTTGGTCTCGGTTGACTGAGCAAAAGAGTTAACCAAGAAAGCAGTGGCGGACCCAGGAATTTTTCCATGGGGGTGCGGAACATTTTTAAAAATTTTAGGCCCCAAGGTATATAAGTAAAAAATCGGTTAGTATCGGGTCGGGTCGGGTCATGTAAAACAAAAGAACATCGAACTAAATTTATATAATCATCAAAAATATGTCAAACCTTGTTACAAACATAATTAAAACGACACCCTACGGATTTTCATTTTTTGAAATCTATCCAAAACATGGCTCCATAACATATTACATGATATATCAACTATTCAAGTCCTAGAAATAATAATGTAAATAACCCTAAAAATCATCTAAACAACATATACACTATTAAAAGAAAAACCCAAACATTCTTCACTAACAAATATAACCCACCAGATCTACCGTGTGGTGTATGTGGCTATAAAAAAAGGCAAAATATCATCACTAACAAAATATAACCCACCATATAACATAATGAAAAACAAAACGAAGCACATGTCTACTGTCATGGTTAGTATGCGGCTAATATCAACCAAAAAATCAACCAAAATTCATAAAAAATAACAAAGAAATTTACCCGTGTTCGATCGGCGGTGGTATGGTGGCTGATTACGGTGGTATAGAGAGAGCGGGAGAGAATATGTAAGGGTTTTGGGCTTGTTTATTTTATTTTAGTTTAAAATATTGTTGATTTGTTGGGTTTGTTTATTGGGCTAAGACTTAGTAGTGGGCTAGTTAAAGATATTGGGTATTTGGGTTTAGTTATTTAGGTATTAAAAGTTATATATTTAGGTAGTATTTAAAAAAAAATAAGAGTTTACTAAAAAAAATTAAAATATAAATTGATAACACTTTTTACCTAAGGGGTGCAGACGAAAAATTTCAAGAGGTGCGGATGGAAATTCCAAGGGGTGCGGACGAAAAATCCCAAGGGGTGCGGACGTGATTTTCGACGGAACTTAGCACTAAATTTTTTTTCCCGGGGGTGCGCCCGCCCACCCTAGCTTTGTCTTAGGTCCGCCCATGCAAGAAAGTGAGAAAAGTGGTACCTGACTTATGGAGATGTGGAAAGGAGCGTGGACCCAGTAACTTTAGGAAGTTATTTTGTTTTCAAGTAAATTGTTTAGATGCAGCTTTATTTCAGTAAGAGTATTCCGAATTATTTCAGTTTGTTTTTGCTTTCCCTGTAATCGTTGCTTTTGAGTTCAGAAATAAACCAGAAAATTGCCCCATTTCGTTGTGTTTTTTTCTTGCTGTTTTAACTCTGATATCCGACACTTGTTCCCTGTATCTTTTAAACATAATTATTAGCTTGTTTGCCTCTTAGGCTGCTAGCTAGAAAACATCATTACATATTTGAAAGTACCACTTAATTAACCTGTACACTTTGCATCTATTCTTTCCTTCTGGTAATACTAGTGGCGGATATAGCATATTAAGAGGGGTAACGCTACCCCTCAACTTTCTTGGAGAAGTACTTTTGAGTGTAAAAAAACTGTTCTCTTCGTTTTATATATCGCCTACGCCTAAACAAAAACTTTTAGCTTGTGCGCTACCCCTCAACCTTTCTTCTAAATCCGCTACTAGGTAATACTGCATAAAAAAGTTTCTAACACCATCCATTGTGTTAAAAAACATACATGTTGCTGGTAATAATCGGTTATGAAAAAGATGTTTCATGTAAAGCTTGTTATCAGATGTAGTTCTATTTCGCATCTTAAAACACTAAAAAACAAACAAAATCGGATTACACATATGTAAAATAGTATTTTTACATATATGTAATTCGTTATAACACACACACACACACACACATATATATATATATATATATATATATATAATTTGGCTATTACACATATGTAAACTACTTTTAACATGTATGTAATCAAAGACATACATATAATAGATGATAAAAAGATCCTAAATACAAAAAAATATATATAAAATGATTGTTTATTAAGAGTTATGAAAGTTCTGTAATTTTTTAGAGTTCTGAAATAAACCTAACCCGATATATATATATATATATATATATAGAGAGAGAGAGAGAGAGGCCGGTTATTGTACAATAGGGGTTAACATACGCTACGTACGAGATTGTTTTTCAACGTGTGAGTTTTTGCTTCAACATACGATTTTTGATATAATACAACATGCGAAATTGGGTTGTGGTGGGTGGGTTTATTTTTTTCTCAAGGTTCTCGCAATGAGAGTGGTTCTTAAATAAACCCTACCCTATATATATATATATATATATAGTGTAAGTATATGGAGAAAACCACTTTTATTGAGAAAACCCCGGAAACTCTAAGTTCCCGACATTTTTTTTTTGAAAAAAATAACACATGTAATATACATGTTTTTAAGACTTTTGGGCCAAAAAAAACAAAAAAACGCCGAAGGGGTTTTTTTTTTTAAAAAATAAACAAATTTCAGCAACTTTGCTGTGTAACACGTGTTAGGCAAAAAATGTTGAAATTTGTTTATTTTAAAAAAAAAAATCCCTTCGGCGCTTTTTTGTTTTTTTGGCCCAAAAGTCTTAAAAACATGTATATTACATGTGTTATTTTTTTCAAAAAAAAAAAAATGTCGGGAGCTTTGAGTTTCCTGGGTTTTCTCAATAAAAGTGGTTTTCTATATATCCTTACCCTATATATATATATATATATGGGAAGGATAAAACGAAAACCCACTTGAGTTGAGAAAACTCAAAAAACCATTGTAAACCCATGTAACATTTCTATTTTTTTCTAAAAAAACAGGAAATGTAACTTACATATATTTGAACATTTTTATAAAAGAAAAACAAAAAAGCGCCAAGTAGTTATTTTTTTAAAAAAAATGTTAAAAATTTCATGTTACATAATATATATGTGCAAAAAAATGTAACATACAAATTTTGAACATTTAAAAAAAAAAACTAGGAGGCGCTTCTGACATTTTTTTATAAAAATGTTCAGTTACATTTATGTTACATTCCCTGTTTTTTAGAAAAAAATAAAAATGTCATATAAGGTTTTCGTTTTACCTTTCATCTCTCTCTCTCTCTCTCTCTATATATATATATATATATAGTGAAAGTGTAAAATACAATATCCCTTAACGTACGATACGTACGATATAGTGAAATCGCATGTTATAAAATAGCATGGATGAAATCGCATGTGATAATTTTGATGAAATCGCATGTTGGTTTTTTGTAACAATTTCGCATGTGATAATTTTGATGAAATCGCATGTTATAAAACAAACATGCGAAATTGTTACAAAAAACCAACATACGATTTCAATGTGGGATGAAGATCTGACGGCTGAGATGAGCGCGTACATATTGTACGATAAGGGATATTGTACGTTAACCTAACCCTATATATATATATATATATATATAGGGTGGGGTTCGGCTACAAAGTCCATTTTTCCTACAAAGTGTACAAAGTCATAAAACACCACAATTTCAACCATAAAATACACTCAAAACCCACAAATAACAGAGTGAATATCACTAAAACACAATATCCAAACCTTAACATTCCATAAAAACTTCAAACACACCATCGTAGAACTATGAATATAAAACACAACATGATGATCATCATAAAACACACCAATGTTAGTCATTCGAAAATCAAAGCCTTATCATCCAAAACACAACACAAAACCCACAAATATGACGTTTTAGTAATCTTCACTTTGTTATTTGTGGGGTTTGAGTGTGTTTTATGGCTTAAATTATGGTGTTTTATGACTTTGTACACTTTGTAGGAAAAAAGGACTTTGTAGCCAACTCCCACCCTATATATATATATATATATATATATAGGATTAGGTTCAAACGTGAACATATTTCCAGGAGTGAACAGCGTGAACTGATCTGAACCATTGATTTCATAGACATTTGACAAGGGTAAGATTGTAACTTTATATAAATATTTAATTTACATTATTTAGTTATTAATTTAAAATTATAAACACATTTAATATTTCAGTACGGAAGTTGTGGACAAATTCAAATTCATAAGTTATTTTTTATTTATCAACATAATCTTAACATATATTATATTAATCAAGATTATCTTTCATAATCTCTTTAACAAATATCCATATTTTCATGATATTGGATCCAAAATTCACGTTCTGACCAACTTTTTCAATTCCAGAAGTTTAAATTTCCATCGTTCACCACCTACAGTCGATCATCACGTCACCCCGTTGAAAATTATATCGTCGATCATCACGTCACCCCGTTGAAAATTCCGGCGAACATTAATTGAATTACATTCATCGTTTTGCTGTTGCTGATTGATCATCAAAACTCAGGTTGTATAAGTAAAAGTTTAATCAGTTTGTGATTATGTTGCAATTACAACTTGAATATTGAATTAGAGCTTGATTGTTTGTGTATGTAATTAAATTGTTGTCGTTTGAATTCATTGAAGTGTATTTGAATTTTTTTCCCGCAGGTGTTACCGTATTGAATTCATGGCTGACCCAGAAATCCACAATCATAATTCTGACCAAAACATTGCCGATAATGTTTTCGTTACAACATTGGATTGTCCAGGTAGTGTAATGTATGACCATTGATTTACATAGATTTTAACGAACATGTAATATTGTCATTGTTCTTGGTCGTAGGAGCAATATTTGAACTATAGTTTTAGTCATTTTATTCGCTGAGTTAGAGTTTTCAGTCATGTTTTGAATGTTTATAACAATTAACTCCGACGTACACATGTGCACTGATGTGTTCTATACATTCCAACATGATAGTACACATGTGTATAAAACACGCTAGTTACATGTCAGTAGCATAATGTTAATTAATCAACATTTGAAGACCCTCAGTATTGTTCTCCTTGTTTTTTTGAATGACTCTTTTTTACTGTAATTGTGCAGAGTCGGTTGCTAGTAACGTTTATGAAACTCCAAATGGGACTAGGTACTGGACACCAATTGTCCCCCCCCCCCCCCGGATTCAAACCGTTGCTAAAAGGAACTGTCCACTAAAAAAGGTAAACCAACGAAGGACTCATCTACTGAAGAAGATGACGAGGAAGAAGATGATGAACAGGATGAGTACGACGAACGAAACGAAACCGGTACTGATGGCGAAGGAACCGAAACAGGTACCGATGGCAAAGATAATGGTAGTGACATCTAGAAATTTTCGGGTGTATTTACAAACAATTGAAACAATTTGGTGTACCTTTTCTTTTTATTTTTTTGTGATTATTATTTTAGCGTTTGATAATTGTTTTTGTGATTGTTTGATGCATAATTGTTATTGAGTTTGTTTGATGCATAATAAAACTTATTATCACTTACACTTATTATTTTTCTTTTATTTAATGGTATTGTGTGTACTATATCGATGACAATAGGTCCACAAAGATGTTCAGTATGAATCCTGTTTAGTGAAAAAAGATGAAAATTGTAACCGTATACTTGTGTACTTTTCTGATAATATGCCTGTTCACAGGTGTACTTTGATGATTTCGTCACAAGTACACATGTGTACCTACTTTACTAAGTGATACCAACTGGTCATTTTTTTATTCTGAAAAACGTTTTCTTAAATTTAATACACAACACACACATGAATTACATTAACAAGCTGTCAAGAATTTTTGGACAAAAAAAATATCCACACTAATACACAATAAGTTTTTATTCAACGTTATCAAAAGTAACAAAATACCAAACCATCAATTATTAAAAGTAACAAAATACCAAACCATCAAATGCTCCTAGTATGGCAATCACCAAAGTTGCTGTTATAGACTACATACGAAAAATCCAAACCAAAAAACGATAACTATTGTTATAGACTACATACGGAAAATCCAATCCAAACCAATATAGACGTCCTAAAAAACACCTATTTCGTTCGCCTTTTCATGTTTGGCTGCTTCAGCCAATACGCGACTACGGTGCTTGTTGGCCTCTGAAGTAACTAGCTTTATTGCGTACTTTTTCCTCAAGCGGGTAAAGCACGCCTTCTTCTCCTTATGCCCAAGTGGGAAGCCACTATCCCACTTATCGGCTGTTATCCCGAACCATGTCTTCATATGTCTCATGACAAACACTCTGCAATCCACGGTGTTGTTGACCGTCTTCCATTCAAAGTCCAACATTACCACGTCCGCAATCTCAATTTCCGCTCTCTTAGGATGATTCACCATCTTCAAATACTTACAGAAAATGTCTTTCTGAAATGAAAACATCATGTAATAACCAGTTACAATGCTTTCACAAACAACTGAACTAATCTATTTATTTAAATGAAACATACCACTTTGTAAGGCGTAGTCTTTTGGAAGAAGTTCTCGTCGTTGATCAGGTGAATGGGGCAACCCAACGCCACTTTCAGTTTCGAATACAAATTTTCTGCAAAAACAAGACATTATATCTCATAATGCGTTCAGTTAACCGTATGTCCCGCAAAGAACGAGCATACGAGTACACCAGTGTAACAAAGCACATACACATCAGTACACAGGTGTAATCATCGAATACAAAGAATAAATTTATACATTTTTTTTTTTGCGGGTGTCCATATTAACGGATCTGTTCACATGTGTATTTCTTGTGTGTTTTTTAGTACACATACGTATAATATACAAAACTATATCGTACATATGTGCACACCAAACAACCAGACCTGTCCTTTATGGATATATTGATTTGTAAGTGTATTTTGTGGAACATACCACGTTTACACGTGTGTATTTCTTGTGAGTAATAACCAGTCTACATACGTATAATGTACAAAACTATATCGTACATATGTGTACACCGTACAACCAGACCTGTTGTTATGGATAAATTGATTTGTATGTGTATTTCGTGGAATATCCGCAGTATACACGTGTGTACATTGCAGGATTGTTGCTATATTGTACATAATATGCATAACATTTCAGTTTTCAAATCATCTTACAATATACATACACATGTGTACACATTCTCCTGATATTAACATTCATATAAATACACAATGCTTGTGCAACCAGTACACTTATGTACCGGTAAAAAAAAAACAAACCCCTATTGTTGCTTAACCAAACATTTCGTCAACATAATACACAAACATAACATAACATAACTCATCATATTACCACTAGGTACACCAGTGTACATCACGAATATATCAAAATCTTCAACTTACTCTTACTTATAATCGATTAACTCCTACCAACAATACTTCCATTGTAAATAAACAGCTTTCAGCACACAACTATCAAGCCCTAATTCCGATTTGTGTTATTACTTCATTAATAAAAGGAACGGAACGTGTAACTACTTTCTGAAACATTCAAAGATTAACTATTTCAATGTGTACCTTGTATTGTGGAAGAAGAGCTTTTTTTTCCGGCGATTAAGATGCTTCCGACGCCGTTTTCCCTATTCCTCTGCTATCGTCGCTTAATTACAGAGAGAGGTGGGGATACGTGTTGAGGGTTGATTTCATTATAAAAGGGATATTTCAATATTTGAGAAACAAAGAAGAGATATTTACGGGATTTGTTATCTTATTTTAGAAATAATATTGCCATTTCTTTTTAATTGAGTACTTAATATAATTACACTTTTACCCTTTTGTTTTTAATAAAACAATTAAATCTAACCTATTAATTATAACTATGCCACTCATTTCAAATATCAAGATCATATTAATCAACGGTCCAGATCTGTTCACGCAGTTCACTCTTGGGAGGTTGTTCACGCTGGAACCTCACCCTATATATATGAAGTATAGGAAGAAAACTCACTTGAGTTGAAAATCTCAAGAAAACCCTATGTCTCAAAAACCATCAAACCTATAAAGACTAAAAATGACTCAAAAACCATCAAAAATTAAACAAACTATACATGGAAAATAAGATGCGTTTGCAACACATCAAAACAAATGCCCCTTGTTCTTGGTTATAGGGACTTCCAACTGATAGAGAGTGTACTATTGTAGACTCAACAATTGTTGCCTTCATAGAGGTATTAGATTTGTAAGACTAAAAATGACTCAAAAACCATCAAAAACTAAACAAACTATACATGGAAAATAAGATGCGTTTGCAACATATCAAAACAAATGCCCCCTGTTCTTGGTTATAGGGACTTCCAACTGATAGAGAGTGTTCTATTGTAGACTCATCAGTTGTTGCCATCAAGGAGGTATTACGTTGAAATTGTTTATATGGTCAAATATCTTGATGAAGTAACTTCATGATTTAAATTATTCTTTTGTTTTGACTTAGGAAAAGTTTGGACAACAATTAATGGAATTTGGGGGAATCATATATCATACAATTAATAGAAGGCGGCTCAAGGAGAAGAATACAAGCATCCATTATATATCTTTGCATGCATACAAAAAGAAAAGATAAAAGAGCCCAGGCCCATTGATTGATAGCAATTCGGATAAGAGCCAAGATCGTGACATTTGAGTTTTTATCAATTTATGAAGCATGGCCCATTTAATATGATTGATCATATATAAAAAGAATCCATGAATAATAAAACCTGAGATAGGAACAAGAGATATTATTCAGAAAGAAGAGGGGGATCGCAAAAAGAAAAAAAATATAAACCTACTGTGGGCAGAGAGAGAGAGAGTTGGACGGCAGAAAAAAAGCGTCTGAAGAGTTGGAGCAGAATTCAAAAAAGAGAAGGCTTGGCGCTTGGGACTAAAGTTAGGCGATTAACGTTCATAATCTTTTCGGTTAGACTTATTTATTATTATTATTATTATTATTATTATTATTATTATTATTATTATTATTATTATTATTATTATTATTATTTGGTTGTTTAACCTTGAATTTATAAACATGTTTGCTGAATTTTATTGCTTTAATTTTATTTTTGTTTCACTTTCGATTATGAGTAGCTAAACTTGTATAGTTGCTTAGGGTTGATGAACTAGACGAATGGTTTGAATGATTAATTTTTGGTTTTGAATGAAGGTGATGACTTATATGTTATAATTTTGGAACTCGATTCTAATCATGTGTGTGTTGGTATTGATTGGTTCAATAATATATTTATTGATTCTATTGCTCTAGATACTTAGAAATGTACTTTAGAGCCGGGAGTCAGTCTAGGTTGTTAATCTTTCAGTCTAGACCTTGAAGGTGAGAAATCTAATTGAAGTTTAATAATTATTAAAACCAATTAATTGAAACGTGCAATCTCTTCTAGAGGTGAAAAATCTAATCTAGAATTGCTAGGTTATTAGCTGGGCGTTGTTTGGCAGTTTGGGTTGTAACATCCGTCAAAATGTGCCCCCAAAATCCGACCCGTTTTAACATCTGGATCCTAACCTTTGAAACCTCGGGTGTTTTTCGCAAATTTAATAACCGTTGAAAGATTTTTTTTAATCTATATGGTATTCATTTATTTAGTTAATTAATTTAAAGTTTATATATATAATCTATAGATTAGTTTGTTAGGTTTATTGTTCACCATCCATCTTATGGCTTCATTTAAATCCTTTCTTTTGGCGCCCAAAGACAAGTAACAGCAAACATAAGTGTTGGTACACTTTATGTGGACGCAATTCGACTCGGTTAGATTCGGTTCGGGTCGACTCGGTTAGGCCCGGCTCCAGCCCGAAGACACGACATTCCTCAGTCGTGCGCCCCAGAGTTCGACACGTGAGGCACGGAACGCCGCAAGCCATTCCCGTTTACACCTCACTATGACATCATCATTGTGATGTCATGGTGATGTCACTTAGTTTGTCTCATATGTGAACTAATTGAAAGAATTACAACAGAAATGATATCTGGGCCGTTCCTTCACATGTGGGCCGAAGATCTTGAAGTGGGCTTTAACTTATGTCTTGGGCTGCTATTACAAACGACGAAACAGATATAGATTTAATATGTATATCGACGAAACAGAGTGTTTCGTCGAATCTGTGTGTTTCGCCGAGTTATATTTGTGTTTCGTCAAGTCTGTGTATCAGTTTAGTATAAATAGCTTTCATTGTTTCTGTGTGAAACGAGATGAGTGCAGAGAGATCAGAAAATACTTGTAAAGAAACTCTGTCAAAATTCCGTCAAAACTGTGTTTGTATCAGTTTGTGTATTCGGTTCTCATCCCGTTAATCAATAGAGTGTGTTTCATTGGTTAATCCGTGTTGTTCTTTATTACACTTTGTTTGGTTTGCACCGTCACGGGGATTCCGCACCCGTTACCGTGTTCGTGATAAACAAGGATAGGTGTTCGTTATCGATCCACCGGAAAAACGGACCTACAATTGGTATCAACGAGTGGATTATTCGGTTGACCGTGTGTGTTTGAAAGACAAAGGGGTGTAGCTATAAATAGCAACCCTTTGCCATTTCAAACACTTGGAGATTTTAGGAGGTTCAAGTCCTCACCAGGGAGAGATCACCACTTGCTCTCTCCCCGGATGTATACTTCTTTGGTATGGTTCGGTTAGCTTGTTAATCGGGCCGGTTTGCTTTGTTATGTTATCAAATCTATACAAGTAAGTATTTCATCCGTCTCTAATCTTCCCGTCTATGAACATAATCATGATAATCACGGTTTCGGTCCCGAAAACGGTCCTACAAATCAAACCGTAAAAATAACGGAGACGAAGTCTAAGATCTTCCATGATACTATACATACGTGTACATACTGCATTCGACCTCAATAAGTGATCAACAATCACATGTCCAAACAAAATAAGTGATATTATATCACAGATTCTTTGCGGGAGTCAAGTTCGTCTCTCTGCTGTACGAAAGTACTGACCTGTTCACGGACTTGCTCCTGTGCCCTCATGCATATGAAAATCAAGTTCCTCATCAATAAGTGATTCTATCACATAGGGCTTGTTTTCAATCAAAATAAGTGAGTCTCTCACATTTTTATACGGTCAAACAGATGATAATCGGTATACTCACCGGTAAGATGAATTCTCGTGCATACCTTGATACGGGAATGTGCCGTGAGTGGATTTACATCGACTTGTAAGTATAATCCTTACCGTTAATCGTATCTCTTAAATTATGATTACGTCTGATCAGTTTGAGCTTATGTGGACCACAATACCGATAATCGAGGTAGTATACTTATCCAGAGCTTTAAACAGAATCAAAATCATGTTGACTAAGACCGTAAGCTGGTATGATTCCTTGTCCTTGAGATTCGCAAAAAGATTGCACTTGTACAGTTGTTTAGTGTTTTTAACAG
This sequence comes from Helianthus tuberosus, assembly GCA_030545235.1. Classification (NCBI taxonomy): domain Eukaryota; kingdom Viridiplantae; phylum Streptophyta; class Magnoliopsida; order Asterales; family Asteraceae; genus Helianthus; species Helianthus tuberosus. The sequence goes on along the minus strand of CM060417.1, from coordinate 113,781,492 downwards.
TTTTCCGCATCTTCATTTAGTTTACTATGCTTTAAATTTGTTTTTAGTATATTTGTGTAAAGTTCGTTTTTGATTAAGCCGAAGTTGTTGCTTGGTGTTTTCTACCGGAAGCCTGAAACCTTCTTCATAAAAACGTTCTTGCAACTGAATGGAATTGTGTCTGCAAAATATTTCCAGCCTGTGTTACTGTTTTGACTGCAAAATATTTCCAGGTGAAAAATCTGTTGGTGAAACAGACTTGTCGATGAATCACAAGTGTCGACGAATCACAATAGTCGACGAATCAGACCTTAGTCGGCGAATCACATCTGATTCGTCATAACAGACGACGAATCACAGGAGCCCAAATCTGTTTTGTCATGGGCTAAAGTTTAGGCCCAAGTTCAAGCCCAAGTTTCTGTTTCGCCGGGCCCATTTCAGTTTCGTCGAATCCTCTGATTCGTCGAGACAAGGCAGTGTATATATAGGTCCCACTTGTTCACTTTTTCAAAACATCAGTTATCTTCTTCTTCACACAACCAAAAAACCCAAACCTACGGTTACTCTTCCAAATCGCTCAAAACATCTGTTTTTAATCAAAATTTCACAAACTTCAAAGGTAGTAACATGTTCTGATTTACATTCCGAACACTTTGAACTGTTCGGTTTTTCATCCGAAACCCTTTGAGACCTTGTTTTTCTTTGATTATATATGTGTTGTTGTTGCATGTTGTTGTGTTTTACTTCTTAATCTGATAGATTTAGGTTTATCAATGTTTGTTTTGCTTTGATTTGTTAGTGGGTTTTTATAACAAAAACAGGGGTTTTGTATTTGTTAAATTTATTAACTGTTTTTACAAGGGTTTTTGTTCGGAAATCATTTATGGTTTGTTATAAATGGTTTGGGTATAAACAAAGATGATTGAATGTGTTTATGTTTATATCTGATGTTTGTTTAAACCCAATTCGGCGAAACTGATAAAACCCCCAATTTTGACGAATCTGATTTAACCCTAATTTTGGCGAATCAAACATTCGACGAATCAGACGACGAATCAGATGACGAATCAGAATAGGAACGAAATAGACTCGACGAATCAAAAAGTCGACGAATCAAACCAGTCAATGGTCAACCCTCTGTTTCGTCGTTCAAAGTTCTGTTTCGTCGTTGATCCTCTGTTTCGTCGTAAATGCCTTAGCAGTTTTCTGATGTTGCTGTTTGTTCACAGTAGACATGTTTAAATAGGTTATCTGTTATGTGAATACATGAAAGTGTATTCATACATGTCTAAATGCTATGTTATATAAATTGTGACTTATTCTGGACATTTTCATGTACAGATGGCTCCTAAAGCACCGCAAGAAAAAGGAAAACGCAAGAAGGCGATCAAGAAAGAAAACAAAACCGAAGAAGAGATTATGTCAGAGAAACGCCATAATCAAGTTGCATATTTGGATCCGGAAGACAAGCTCACGGAATTTAAAGATATGACGAAGTGGATCAGGGAGTCACGTATCAATCATGCTGTTACATACTCGACACCCGTCTACAAATCTCTAATTAAAGCGTTCTGGGATTCTGCAAGCGTCGTTCAAATCGATGGAAAGGATATTATCAGAGGTCGTGTGAATGATCTGTATGTCGTTGTTACTCCGGAGATATTGAATCAAGTTCTTCAATTACAAGATCAACCGAATGCACCATATTCAATACCAATCATGTGTTCGCGAGGCTGTTTACTAAGGATGAAATGTAAAGGAGATCTTTTCGTCAAACAAATCAACAAAGGTGATCTTCCATTAAGATACAAGTTTTTATTACATGTGCTTATTCAGTGTCTCAGCAATAGACGAGCTGGATATGATATGGCGGGAGATGATCTTGTTGGTTTCATGGTTGCTTTAGTGTTAAACAAACCGTTTAGCATCTCGAAGTATATTTTCAGCAACATGAAAGAGAATATGACAAGGACTGGTAGTAGAACCACAGGGAACAAGTTTTGGATGTATCCACGGTTTCTGCAAATGATAATGAATGTTCAGCATCCAGACCTTCCTAAAGCTGAAAATGATCTGTTGAAAATAGAGGCAATGAATTTCAACTCCTTACGGCTAATCAAGACTATGGCTGCCAAAAGATACAAAGAAAGTGTTCCTCCAAGGAAGCTTTTTGGCGCACTAGTGAATCCTGATTATGTTGCTCCTGCAAATGACAAATGGCGTCATGATGACAGCCAATCTGACAATGAAGAACCTGAGTTGGAAAGGTTAAGGATAGAAAAATTTGGTCCTGACCCAGTTGATTCAGATGAATCTGGTAGTGATGATGATGAAAGTGGTGGAGATAGTGATGCAGGTGATGCAGGTGCTGTTAGTACTGCTGTTGGAACATCAAGCAAGGGTGCTGTTTCTGGTACATCAGATAGTAGTTCATCAGCAAGTGGTGATGATGGAACTGATTCGAGTTCTAGTGATCATTTAGTTGAACCGGGTTACGAAATGTATATTGATATACGTGGAGTAAGAAGGTATAGAAAGATTAGAACAGAGGATGATCCAGAGTATGTTCCAGAAGATCCTGAAGGTGAAAGGAGAACAAAAAGAAGAGCAGAGAAAGCTGTTGAAGTACAAAAGAAGAAAGCTAGGAGATATCTGAGTACTTATACTCGGAAATCTGTGCCTCAGGAGTCTTCATCTATTGCTCAGGAGCCTGTACAATCTGTAGCTCAGGAGCCTGTGCAAGAAATTCCTACTGTAGTTACTTCAGCTACAGAAACTCCAGTTGCTCCAGTTGTTACTTTTGCTATAAGTTTTAGTGAAAACCTTATTATTTTGCATTTCTACATATTTGTGTTCGGTTTTTATTGAAAGTTTAAGCAAAATCGTGTTTCGGAAAATTTTTCGGTGACCGGAATCATCATAATTTTTGCCGAAATATTCATAGTGTTCTTCATCATATTCAAAGTGTTCTTAATATACTTGTGTGTTTGATCTTGTTTGAGTTTGAATTAAAGTGTGATTTGTGTTTATTAGTATTAAATTGCTAGTTGTTTGACAATATTACACATGTATGATTTAAGTTGAAAAAGGGGTCTGCATAGTTTGAAAATTGAGGCTCTTTGGAAGAAGATAAGGTTCAATAAAATATCTACCAAGAAAATATCTCACAAAGATCTGAACCTGTTTCGTCGGATTAAAACGATCAGAAATCCATTTTCGTCGATCATATCTTGTTTAGTCAATGAGGGCACATTAATCAGAAATGTTATTGGACCAATTAATCCACTTTCACGTGATATTATTGAACCAAATTGTCCACTTTCAATAATATTAGTGATATTATTGAACCAAATTGTCCACTTTCACGTGATATTTTTTATTGAACCAAATTCCCCCTTAAAGTATTCATCTTCGTTGATTTAATACTCTTTGGGTTTTACTGGTTTTGGGGTCGGGTATTCGCGGAGTTGATTTGAGTCGCGCTTCTAAATATCACGGTTTCATCAAAAATTGTTTCGTCAAAACTTGTTAAATTTTTTAACAGAGGCTTTGCAAAACTAATTTAACTGATTGTTTTCAAGAGTGTGCTCAGTTTTTCACATACATACATCAATTATGGGTTATACTGAAATGTATGGTAATGGAGGTTTTATCCCGCAATCAGCTCCACCTCCGGTCTTCGATCCGAGTGCCTATCAACTTCCAGCGCATTTGAGTGCTCAAGCTCAAGCTCAGCCTTGTTCTGGAGGAGGTTTTATTCCTTATACACCTCCAGTTGCCAGTACTCAAGCTCAGCCTTATTCTGGAGGAGGTTTTATTCCTTATACACCTCCAGTTGTCACTACTCAACCTCAAGATTCCACAACACAACCTCAATTCGATCCAAGTGTCGATTGTGGTCCGGCCATACAGTTGGGAAACAGTGATCAAACAAGAACTGCGTTTTATGCTGAAATTGTCAAGAATGTCAGCGATGGTGAATCTTCAGGAAGTTATTACAGTTCAGAATCGGACGTCAAGGAGGGAATGGATTCTGAAGCTGATAATTTGTCGAATGATGCTAACGAGAAATCGGACTTGATCAAGAAAGCTGATGCTACATCAGAAGAAATGGAGAAGATTCTCACTGAAGATGGATCTTTCTCTTCTCAGACTGCCTTTATGGCTAATGTCTCAGCTTCTACAAGTCAGGTAAAATCTGAAATTCTTATCAACTGTAGAGATTGTGAATATATGAAAAATGAATTTGATAGAATAAAACTTGAATGTGATACGATTCATATTCACAATCAGAATTTAGTTGTTGAAATGGCTAAATGCAAGGAAGCGAATATGGCTTTGGTTCGAAACGAAAAAGAATTTAAATCTATGATTGAAATTCAAAAGAAAAATGTTTCCGAAGTGACAAAAACTGTTTATCATAAACAAGTTAGTATAAATGATTACATTAACATTGTTGAGGAAACTAAAAAGGAACTAGCCATTGCCAAATGTGAGCATGATGCAATCAAGCAAAAATTGGAGAGTTACTCTAACTCCCGATTTGTGCTCGATCACATTATTGATGTTCAACAACTAAAGGGAAACAAGAAAGGTGTTGGGTATAAGAAGTGTCCGCCCCCTTTGAGACATGATTATACTTATATGCCTGATGAAGAAGAAATGCCACGGTTTGAATCCAGTGTGCCTCTTAATTATGAGGAAATTACTACTGGCCTAGGGTTCAAATCGGACAATTCTCCAAGTACAAATTCTGAGCAAAAAGAGTCAACATCTACGAAACAAGGTCCTCCAATCATTGAGGACTATGATTCGTCCGATGATGAACCAGATGTGAGTGATGAGGATAAATCTCTTGAGAAGAACAAAGGAGTAGAAGTGCCTTTTGAGAATCACATTCTGTGTGATCCTCCTACTCCTGTTGTACACTCAACTATTAAACAAGAGATAGATCCTATCACTGAGACAGTGTCTACCATTAAAAGTGATAACGTGTTGTATACTTTGGTCGGTGATAGTAAAATTTATTCAGACAAATATTTTCCAATCAAAAACGTCAATCAATCCTTGATTGATAAAGTGTTTGAAGATAATACAACTAAGTTTTTGGGAAAAGCGATCCCGAGAGTTTCAGTAACTCAGTGTGATCCGATTCCAAGAGCTGAAGTTAGAAGAAAATTTGGAAATCAAAAATCACCAACGAAGCAACAACCTATCGCTTTTAAGGGTAAACAACAACAACGAGCTCAAAAGCCTAAGGCTAAGGTTGAAACAAAAGGAGCTCGTTTCAAGAAGAAAAACAAAGACATTGAATTTGTGGCCTCCAAAGGTACTGATAAAGTGGAGACTTTTGAAAATAAGACAAATACTGATTTCGTTCAAAAAGTCAACATTTTGAAACGTAATAGTAATAACAGTTACACTCAACACACAAATGGGTGTGAAGCTAGTACCTCTGGGTCTACAACTTCAACGTCAGGTCGTCGATCAAATTCTCCTAAGTTTGTTGAAAGGAGAACTTGTTTCAAGTGTGAGAAGTTTGGGCACATTATTAAAGACTGCACAAACTCGCCCAAACCAAATTTTGTTGAAAGAGTCCCCTCTGAACAAGGTCACTTACAACGTCGTCCTGTTTCACCAAAACATGATAAAAGAACTGTTAAAGAACAAGAAACAAAACAACGACGTCAAAACGTCAAAAAGGTTGAAAAGGCGTTAAAACCGGAGGTTGTCCTAACAAAATCTGTTGAATCAAATGTTAAATATGAAAAACAAAAACAGATTTGGATACCAAAATCGGTAAATGTTTCAGGGGGAGCTCAATCTATTCCGGGTTATCGGGAAATCGAAGTCACAATCTTCGATTATGCCGGAAGACCCAAGTCTGTGAAGGCTTGGGTCCCCCTCTCCAACTAATCTCTGAGTGAGTGTGTAGGATGTTCCAGGAGGAACTATCGATAGTCATCGGATTGTTGATAGTGGAATGTTCTTGCACAAGATAGGCGATAGAATAAATTGTTGCCTTTGATGGAGAGAAAAAGAAAAGAAGACAGAATTGTCTGTCGAAAGAGATTGAAAGCTTCGACAAAATGAAAATCATTTCAAAATGTGATTGTTCAAGGTTTTGATCGGGTCCCCAGGGTAGATTCAAATCAAAATGTACGCACCTGCAGCACGTCTGAAGATTCATAATTCACAAGATGAACGTGCAGTGTACATTTCTTCGCGGTGTAATTGGAGAAAATGTGTTTGTTGAACAAACCAACCGGGTGTGCGGATGCCTTGGCATGGATTGCTCAACCGCACACTACTTCTCAAGAGAAAGATAAAGACCTTCGCTGGTGCAATGTGGAAGACCAGCCGGACCCAAAGGTTTCTTATCTTGTTGCTGTCAAGAGACTTCTCAGTAGCTACAAAAATCGACTTTGAAATCCACACCGGGTGGATAACCAGTTTGGGAGAGCACTCAGATTCATTGCAATGCACGAAGCAGTTGCAGGATACGGTTTTAAATTCTAATCTCTCCTTTACTTGTCGATATTTAAGCTGCTTTATAAATTGTTATCCTCTTGTAGCACTCTTTGGCCAGACAATGTTGTCATGGTCCGCACTGCTTACCGACGTGCCAACTGATTTTTCCAAAATTCGATACATCATTTCTGATTCAAAATTTAATTTTGGTAAACGGCATTGAGGTAAAACATGAGTTAACCGACATCGGGAAATCCTTTTTGTAAATATCTTTGTGTCTTTTAAATTTATCATAGTTTGTTGATTTTAGGGGGAGTAAATCCAAAATTTGAAAAATTCAAAAACATTGAAAAATGTCAAAAACGCAAAAACATTGGAAAAACAAAAATGAGTTTCCTGGCGAGAAAAAGAGAAAATGATAGTAGATCAGTGGTTTGTTGAAACCTCTTTAACTGAAATGCAAAATGAAAAATGATAAGCAGCTCTATATAAGATGTATTGGTAGGCTCATAATCATTTTAAAGTGTGCAGGGTGATATAAATCTTAAATCGACTAAAGACCAGGTGGGAACCGCACATTGGCATATGGTCTTAGTACCGAAATTTCGTTTGAGAGATTGCCGAGGTTCTGAGATATTCGGTCTTTATGCTGTTTTATCATCTGGGTATCATGGTTGTATCCCAAACCGTAAAAATAACGGAGACGAAGTCTAGATCTTCCATGATACTATACATACGTGTACATATTGCATTCGACCTCAATAAGTGATCAACAATCACATGTCCAAACAAAATAAGTGATAATATATCACAGATTCTTTGCGGGAGTCAAGTTCGTCTCTCTGCTGTACGAAAGTACTGACCTGTTCACGGACTTGCTCCTGTGCCCTCATGCATCTGAAAATCAAGTTCCTCATCAATAAGTGATTCTATCACATAGGGCTTGTTTTCAAATCAAATAAGTGAGTTTCTCACATCTTTTATACGGTCAAACAGATGATAATCGGTATACTCACCGGTAAGATGAATTCTCGTGCATACCTTGATACGGGAATGTGTCGTGTGTGGATGAACACCGGTCGGTAAGTATAAATCATACCTTAATGTATCCCTTCGCCATGATTACATCTGATAAGTTGAGCTTATGTGGACAACAATACCGATAATTGTTATAGGATGCTTATCTAAATGTTAACTAATTGAACAAAAAGAGCGCTTTGGCATGATCGTACACTGATATGATTCTCTTACCCTCGAAACTCGCAAAAAGATTGTCTGTAGATATTTATTTACTGCTTTCAGTTTCTGTATCTTTGTATATATTTATTTATTGCTTTCCGTCTTTACAATTGAAAAATGAAAATTCCAAAAAGATTTTAGGTGTGTTTTAATATAAACTTTATAAAAGCCAAAAAGATTTTGCTTCTAGTTTATTTTTGATTGACTGATGTTGGAACTCGAGTCTATCCTACCCAAAATCCTGATTATAAGCCGGAAAACAATTGCATCTTCATAAACAGTCGAAGTTAACAAGTTTTGAAAGTTAAAGAACTAAAATTGAACAATTTTTAAACTTTCAAACTGTTGTCGGTCGGTGTTTGATTGAGATTTGATCTCATATGTGTCGTCTGTTTAAATGTTAACTATATTCCAAGCGGTTATTCTCATTATGCGTTTAGCTTTCTTGCATGTGCAGATGCTAAAGGCGAGGAGAACATGTTCGATGACAAGCTTTGGAATGAAGACACGAAGTGGAGGCACTCAAAAAAAAAAAAAAAAAAAAAAAAAAATGATCGAGTTGCCGCTGACCCTTCATCAACACCACAAGGATCTGAAGATTTGACAAGTCAAAAGATTCACGAGCATAACTCAATGGAGAGTTTATTTTAAGGGGGAGTTTGTTAACACACTTCTTAAATGAAAAAGGGAGTTTGTTGATACACTTTCTTCTTACGAAGCGTGAAGACTTTGAAGATCCTCCGACATGAAAGACACAGAAGACGAACCTCACGAGTAGCGTCCAAGGGGGAGATTGTTGGTACACTTTATGTGGACGCAACTCGACTCGGTTAGATTCGGTTCGGGTCGACTCGGTTAGGCCCGGCTCCAGCCCGAAGACACGACATTCCTCTGTCGTGCGCCCCAGAGTTCGACACGTGAGGCACGGAACGCCGCAAGCCATTCCCGTTTACACCTCACTATGACATCATCATTGTGATGTCATGGTGATGTCACTTAGTTTGTCTCATATGTGAACTAATTGAAAGAATTACAACAGAAATGATATCTGGGCCGTTCCTTCACATGTGGGCCGAAGATCTTGAAGTGGGCTTTAACTTATGTCTTGGGCTGCTATTACAAACGACGAAACAGATATAGATTTAATATGTATATCGACGAAACAGAGTGTTTCGTCGAATCTGTGTGTTTCGCCGAGTTATATTTGTGTTTCGTCAAGTCTGTGTATCAGTTTAGTATAAATAGCTTTCATTGTTTCTGTGTGAAACGAGATGAGTGCAGAGAGATCAGAAAATACTTGTAAAGAAACTCTGTCAAAATTCCGTCAAAACTGTGTTTGTATCAGTTTGTATTCGGTTCTCATCCCGTTAATCAATAGAGTGTGTTTCATTGGTTAATCCGTGTTGTTCTTTATTACACTTTGTTTGGTTTGCACCGTCACGGGGATTCCGCACCCGTTACCGTGTTCGTGATAAACAAGGATAGGTGTTCGTTATCGATCCACCGGAAAAACGGACCTACAATAAGACCGTGAGGTATGGGGCGAGGGTTTGGGCGTGGGTTGGGGAAAAACGCCCAAGCCACCACCCCGGGGGCTTGGGTTGGGGCTGTGGGTTTGGGCGTGGCCCCATTAGCGTGGGTTTGAAGCCGGGCCTGGAGCGGGCTAGTAAGTGACATGGCAGGCTCTCAATGGCCAAACCAAATTCATGCCCCCCAACCCAACCCAAGCCCCACCATACCCCATGGGCGTGGGTTTTGGTGGTGGGTTTTTTTCCCATTCCACGTGTCAACAAATGCCCCAACCCAAGCCTCAACCCAAGCCCCCCATACCCCACAGTCTAAGCTGTCATGGTTTCCATTTCAGTTGAGATAGGTTGATTGATTCGATTCCGCATTTCCGAATTTACGCCAATCACGAACATGACCAGAAATCATGTCCCAATACATCAACAATCGAGAACCAAAATCTTTTCCTTCCTTTTATTTTCAGAAGATATGAAAAATGATTTCAAAACAAATTGTAGAAATGATATAATTATACCATCTTCTTCTTCTACACCCACACACCACCACAAAACGTTCGGACACCTTTGCACCCTTGCCGGAAAAAAACTAGAAGTCGCCGGAGAACCCGACGCCGCGGGAAGCACGACAACGATTCACGGCCTTTTATTACGTTTCGGTATACCCTCCTCTCACCAAATTCATTCTTTTTCTATCTTGTTATTTTCTTTTTTTATGATTATAATAAACTAATAAGTTAGCATGAGCAAAAGAAAACTAAACAGTGAGGGTGCTGTTGTTCGGCTGAGTAAACAAGGAAGAAGACTTTTACTAGTTTTTGATGTATAACTAAAATAATGATTTAAAACTTAAAGAATTTCATATACATATGCTATGGACCAGTGGTGGGTGCATAGCATACGAAACATGTTAGCTTAGGAAACGCGACCACAACTCGGGTTAGACATTTGTCCTAGTTGAAGGGACGGGTGCACACGTCTTGAAGGTCTGGAGTTCGAACCCCGGCCAGACCCGGTTCTGTGCCGTTTTTGTGGGACTTTATTTTATTTTTTTCCCCCTGTTTTAAGCAGTAAAAATCTAATATTAAAAAAGGGTAACAGTTTTGGTTTTATCTTTTTCCTTTTATTTCACTCAGCAAAGATAATAACAGTTTATCTTTATTAGTTCTTTTATTAACACAAATTTTTACAAGTCTAACAAATATATAATTTACATATTTTATGCAAATAAAATCCATCTAATTTATAGTCAAATTATACAATTCCTATGTCTTGCACTTTTAAAATGATAAAGCAATTAACTAATTCCTCGTTTTAACAAACTAAATTAATACTTTTTTTACAATGATTATTCATGATGGATATTTTTAGGGCAATCTTATCATTGGAGTTTCTCATTTTTCGTACGACATTCTAAGGAATCACAAAACGCAACTCGTGAGTAGATCTTACTTTTCCCCTTTTTGACACTTTAACTTTTTGGGGTGTTTCATGTGTCACATTTTCTATGTTTCGTATACTTTTCAATAACATGCCAAGTTAAGTGTTATATGTGTTCATGGTCTGGTTCGTACGTGCATTACATGTTATCATTCATATGCTATATGTGTTAACCGCTTTGTGTCAAGTGTTTCATAGTATCGTTTTTCGCCTTTCGGGGCTTGAATCGCATCATTGTTTCATAGTATCGCTTTTCGCCTTTCGAGGCTTGAATCGCATCATTGTTTCGCTTTTCGCCTTTCGGGGCTTGAATCGCATCATGGTTTCATAGTATCGCTTTTCGCCTTTCGGGGCTTGAATCGCATCATTGTTTCATTTCTTATGGTTTATTATGTCATGTTACATTATTTACATATGGATTGGTTGATTATTGGATTAATTGATTTATGCCACCTATTACACTTAATATTGCATGTTAAATATTTTTTTAAGTAAAATCAACAACTTTTAGAGTTAAGTAAAAACAAATAAAGATCTATTCACCAACCTTTGTTGACCCAAAAACCATTTTACACATGATACAGGTGAACAAGTACAAAGAGAAGATTGGACATAGGATGGGCCTTAGTTAACAAGAAACGGATTAGTGTAGTTTATTTGTTATGAACAATGTCTTGTGTTTGTATTTGTGTATTTGAATTATTTGCTTCGTGAAACATTTGTTATGAATAAATTATTATTTAAAACACGCAATAGCAAGTCATAAGCTCTCGAGTCAACCCAATCATGCCCCGATAACCTATTTCCGCTGCGGGTCGGGGTGTGACATGGGTGGTCGATAACTCGGGTTCATCTGTTTATTCGCATCTAGAGTTTCCTAGGGTCTCCGTGTTCTTAGTTATTTATGCTTCATAATTTGAGGGTTTTAGTAAATAAATTACTTAATACCTGATAGTTGTGGGATTTGGTGGTCGATAACTCGAGTCAGTCCATTTTAGTTATTCATCACTTGTCGTACTATGGGTTCGTTTTACCTTCCGGGGGTTTATCGAGTTAGACATAGTCTTCATTCAAACCAAGGTTAGGATTTTATTCATAAGTCTAGGGATTCTTGCCTAGGTAACCTATTTTTCCCATACTTGAGTTCCAGTCCAGTTTCCAATTGTCTACGCTTGCTGTCAGTTTGGTCGTCTATTTGTTTACATTGCTTTTTAGTTTAAAAATATTTTTCTCAAAACAAAACCAAATTATTAGGCTAGGGGTCGATAGAGATTTAGTATCAAGAGTCGCTAGATTGTGTCCATGGTTCGATACTCGGACTTACTTGTTTTACTACTTACGACCGGTACACTTGCCGGAAGTGTGTGGTTTACGGGTTTTTTCCTATTTTAAAACTTGTTGAATTTAGTTAATAACACTTTTCACACATCACTACCTCACTTGAAAAACCTCCGTGTTAGGGGTGTACCCTCCTTTTTCACCCTAAATCATCAAATTACTCAAAGTCTTGAATAATTCATGATCCATATGGTGATTCTAACACATATTCATGCTTAATTTCCAATTAATTCGTGGATTGATCATAAATCCACTTCATACAAAATTACCAAATTAAATTCTACAACTTACCACGTGATTATTATCATTAAATGGTAAGGATTCTTCATTCATGTATTGATTTCAACATCCAGTTTGGTCTTGATTTGGCTTGAACTTAATAAGTTGAACTAGAGAGTTCTTCCTCTCTCTCTAGACATCGACGCACGCGCACACACACTAAAGAATGCAGAATTTTGACTCTAAATCAGTTGACCATTTTCATCAATTTCCAAAGATGTCACAATTGGCCCTTGTATTTTCCTTCATTCTTTCTATTTAACTTTTTATGTTTACTAGGTTAAACAACCAAGTTAAGTTAATTCACACCATAAATCTATTAAACACCATGTTTGTTAAAACACTACTTTATAAACCCGTGTATTACACGAATTAAATATAAAAAAACTTAGATTGAATAATATTTTAATTTATAAGTGTTACAAACCTGTGTATTACACACGTAAAATAAAAAAAGTTTGTAAGTCATACTTCTATATAATCCTGATCACATAGTTAAAAAATGTAATAATAGTATAATTTAATTATTGAGTGTTTCCGATTAGTATTAATATAAGGATGGTTTAGTAAAAAAGATCTAATTATTCTATTATTTTATTTTACGATAATATTTAGTAAAGTACATTGTATTCATTTATAAAATTAATTAAATAGTGCATCCTAATGTTGTTATTAACATATTTAAATTAAATTTATTACATTATTAAGGATAAGTATTAAAAAATATTTTTAAATAAAATGTAAGTCTAAATTGTAAAGCTGAAGGAGAGAGTAACCCATGACAATAATTGGAATCTTATATTAAAAGTTAAATAAGATTTTATGTTTATTAAAAGTTAAATTAGAGTGACATGCGGCATTAAGGGGATTTTTTTACTAGTAGATTTGTTACTTTATCATCTTTGTCAATAATTAATATTTTAAATCATTTGGTTTTAGAAATATATGTGGTTAATCTTAATGAGGTGTTATATTATCAAATAAAGTAAATATAATAATGCATAAATAATTAAATCGGGGATATTAATAATAATAAAAAATAATAATAGTTTTGTTATAGATAATAATATACCTACGATCAAAAGGCTTTTGATTTTAAAGGATATTCATATTAAATACATACATATTAAAAAAAATATAATGACCCTTATCGTATGTAATAAAGGTGAAAATAATCTTGATCTTTAATATGTAAAATCAGTATATTCAAGATGTAAAGTAATTCTTATATTTTTATCTATATATCATATAGTATAATTTAGTAACTCAAGTATCATGGTATATCAATTTCTTTTGAGTGAGATGATGCACAAAAAAATTAGTTATTAAGGTGGAGAATGGTTTTTATATTAATTTAGTTATTATTATTATTATTATTATTTATGTTTGATGTAGTACAATAAATTGCCACATGGCATTTTGATAAAATTCTTTATTATGAGATAATGCCATGTGGCATTAAGGAAACTTTTTTATTAGTATTAGATTGGATTTTGGAGCATTACATGGTTTTCTCATTCATGTTGTCTTTCCATTTCATGAAAGGATATTTTTAATTTGGTTGAATAATCATTTAAATGTTAATAGTTGATCATGTGCTTTTGAACAATTCTCGTTTCTCCCTGATGTTTCCGCCATAAGTTAGGGTGTTACATGGATGCTATGATGTAGTGGTTATATAAGAGTTAATATTTAGTTGTAATAAAACTTGTTAAGATATATTTTTTAACCATGTATTGGTGAAACTAACAGTACCGATCCAGAAGTAGAGTAGGAACGACCATAGCGGTTGTTTTCTAGCGACGCGTGTGGATGCTTTGGCGATGAGGTTGTAACACCTTGTAAAATCACGTCCAATGATGTGTTGACACGTGTATTAAACCACAATAAAGTCAAACATTGACTATGAGGGACTAATTTTGTGAAAGATCAAAAACTTTGATTATGGAAGGACTAGAAGTGTTATCATGCTTAAAATAAGTCTCTGAATAACCTCTCATAATATTCGTATTCTCATATTAAGCCACTTGCTGGATAAGCGAAACCGTTTGCGTATAAATCGAAAGTTTGCACGGTGAAGGGTTAGAAGCGTCAACATGTTTAATAATACCTCTGAATGACCTTTTAATGAACCCGAAAGATTATTACGTAACGCCTCGCATTTTCGCAATTCTAAATTTAAAATTATATTTTACGACGCTTATGGAGTTGGGTTGCGAAACGGGTCTCGTAGGAGCTACGAGTCGTTCTAAATAAAGAAAGCAGGCTTGTGGGCCTTGGGCCCAAGCCCAAAGCCCACTATCTAACCCAAGTATAAACAATGAGTGAAACCCTACATCCCTTATTTTCTACAGCCGACACCATACATCTTTTCCCGCTCATTTTTGTCTTCAACTTCATCTAAACCCACACAAATGCAAGGAACCTCTCCCTCTCGATTATATGTACAGAAGACACACACAAACAAGTATCAACTCCCTGCTTCGTCACAATACTCCGGCGACCGGAGTAGGGTTCCGGCTAAAATCCGGTGCCGCCTTCTTCGGCTGTTCGTCTCCAAACACACACACACACCATCCCCCACCTCTGGTCGACGACCGACGGCGCGCACGAGCTCCGGCGAGGATCTTTGGTGCGACATGAACGAAGAGAGAGAGAGAACGACCGAGGGGTGAGAGAGAGAACGGAACGCGGAGAGAGACGACGGCAGTGCCGCCATCTGCGGCGGCGGCGGTAGTCGCTCAGCGCCGATTCGGCTCGATTTCGGTCAGTTGTTTTGAGTTCCGGTTTGGGTCGAGTCTGGTTCGTCGGTGGTTCGGTCTCGGGTCAGCCGATTCAGCTTCTGTTCGGGCTGCTTCGATTCATGTTTTGGTTCCGGGAACCGTCTTCATCGTTTCGGTACAACCCTTTTATTTTTTTATAGTTGATTCATTTTTTAATTACTTTAATAAAACAGGATTGTATTAGATGTTAACTGAGATTGCTCCTTGTTCATATTTTGTTCGGCTGGCTGTTTTAAAAGAAGAAGATGAACTGATTGGTTATGTGCAAACGAGTTAATTATTGGATTTAAACCAACTATTGACTGAACTTATATGTTCATCTAATATAAACTGAAACAAAATATTTATATACAGTGTCTTGGTCTTTTGAAGAAGATATGCTATTCAATAAAAATAATATATAATACTTGTTTCCTACTTTTGAGTAAACTAGTAATATTGCCCACGCGCGTTGCGGCACGGGTACATCGCACATTTCGAATATTGTAAACATCGAATGAATTAGTTCAAATGTTATGTGTTGCGTGAACCACACAAAAACGTGTGTTTCGACGTATCCGATTAAACTTAATGTAACCTACATAAGCATTGCGATTGGATCAAAATGTAAAGTCAAGTAAAATAAATCGAATGTATACCGTACAACTATAACGTATTATAGGTGACTCGACTCATACATAGAAAACAAAGCGGGTATAGAGGAAAAACATACACGTGTAACAAAAAGATATTAATTAGAGCTTTTAAAAAAGGAAAAAACCACAATTAAATTTCACTCGATTAAGAACAAAATTTACGAAGCAATTAACAATCATAAAATAAGTATAAAAACATATTATATTTTACGTGACTTGTTTTCCAAAAAATTTACGCGGAAATGTAGAATAACTCGAATTTAGACCGACAGGAACGTAAAAATACGCACGTAAAATGATTTTTTTAACGGAAAGGTATTATATTTAACCCCACTCGATTTTTATTAAAAATGTTTACGTCGAAACGTAGACAACTCAAATTTATACCAAGATGTACGTTAAAATAGTTTTTTTAACGTAAAGGAACGATACGTAATATAGTTTAAAGAAAGTAGTTTAACATAAAAATTTATAATGAAATTCAAAAAGAAAAAAAAAATATTTGCAAACAACATGGATCGAACATAGATCCTTCCAACACTCAACCAAAGCAGACAGCCAACTATTATAAATGTAAACTATATTACTTAGTGGTGGGCGGTGGAAAAAAAAAGAAAAAAGAAAATTATTTGCAAACAACATGGATCGAACATAGGTCATTCCAACACTCAACCAAAGCACACAACCAACTATTATAGGAATACATTTGAGTGTGTAACAGAAATGTAATTTATATAACTTAGTAGTGGTCGGTGGTTTTTGCCACCGACTTTCTATTTTAAGAGAGTATAGAATAGAATATGGGTATTTTGAAATATCAAAAAATACGGAATATCTTGTATACCAAGTCGTATATAAATAGTTGTAATCCATATGAAAATTATTTTTTAATACGCCGCCTCTGAATTATGGAATTAGAAGTTCCGTTGTCAAACATATGTTGCCATTATTAGTAATTAATGCATATTTTTATTTTGTAAGATAATGTAGTGTTCGGTGATTTCTATTTTAAGAGAATAGAATATAATAAATAAATATATGTATAATCCAAGTTGTATCCAAAAAGAGAATTGGGCCCAAGAAGGACACAAAGTGCGGCCCAACCATTGAATTAAGAAGAAGAGCACGGTGAGCAAAAATGGCTATTTACCTATAGTCTTAAAGTACAAAAGGCACTCGAAATTACCATTTTGTCCTATACTCGAAATTACCATTTTGTCCTATAATAAGTAATAGCCATTTTTGCCTCCCCCTCCGTTTACATTTTACACGCAACTTTTATTGTTTGTTTGGCTTGGTCCTTCACCGACAAAATTTACCACACACTCACAGCCCTTCACGAATTATGAAACTACTTACAATATTGTTCTTATGTGTTTCAAATCAGTCATCTGGTCTTCAACTGCTGATGGCGGCGGAGTTGGGGTAATCTTGGGTTGCTCAGCTAAACTTGTTGGTGGTGCCGGTGGCGGCATTTCAACTGAATCCCGCTTTCCGAGCAGCCCACCTTCACTAAATAAACTTGTCATTGACGTTGGCAGCGCAAACTGAGACCCCATGACTTTGCTGAAAGTGTCGAATGTTCCACCGGACCTGTCTTTCACTATGATTTCCAAGGCTTCCTTGTGTGCAGGATCAAGGGCCTCCGTGTCTTTTAAGAGGTTTTGTATTGTTGGCAACAGCAGATCCCGGACACTGGCAGCTGAAAGATCTGCAACAAAGATATGAAAAGTCCAATGAATGCAGTAGAGTTTTGTTTATATGTCGGTATGACAAAATGGTAATTTCGAGTATAGGACAAAATGGTAATTTCGAGTGCTTGTCGGTGGCCGTAGCCACCGACTTTGTACTTTAAGACTATAGGTAAATAATAAACTCATAACAATTTTGGAATTTTTAAATTTTAGGAAATTGAACATGTTTTGAGCCAACATTTGTGGCCCTTGTTCCATAGAAAAAAAAAGGACAAATCAAGCAGGCCATGAGATGTGGGATTCATATTCATATGACAACTTGATTAGTATTTCTATTATTATTTATTATTACTATTATTTTTGTTAGTCAAAGGCATAATATATATATATATATATATATATATATTTTATATACTAATATAAACGTTGATGATTGAAAATTTAAATCGTAAATTCGTCTAGCTAATAATATGTATAGATATAGGTAAATATATTTTCTTTTTTTTAACTATGTGAAATTAGTTGGTTTCGTATCTCGTATTATAGGTTATTTCCTATCGCCGTATGAAGTTGTCCTCATATTCTTTTCGCGCGCTTAGTTCTGTAAGGAGTCGCAAGCGTAACCACTCATAATCTCGAGACTTCATCAACCCCGCTCGCGGTTTAGCATTACCATATGCAATTATGTGAGCATACTCGATCACTTTTTACACTTTATTACCTTTGGGATTCAATACATGTACTTTGAATCAAATACATATACATGCTAGAATTTTATACAAATAATCTCTATATATGGTCATACGTGTTATATTTGCAAACATACATGTTATACTTGCAATCATACGTGTTTAAATTTATATGCTTAACTTAGTTATTGCCATGGAAAAACAAACAATCTATTTAAAACATTTTTTTATACTTATACCCAAACTTGTTTGCTCGCCAATACTATTTGTATTGATCTATGCTTTAACATGTATTGCAGGATTTGGATGATGCAAGGATTCTAGTAGGATTGTCTAGAAACGCATTTAGATTTTAATACTTGTTGTACTGTACTTTATTTTCAACATGCTGTATTCTGTTTCCAATACTTGTAATAATTAATTATCAATGAAATGAAATTTAATTATTTGAATACTTATGGTGCATTATTTATTTTTAATTTTGTGGTATTCTAGTTCAAACCATGTAAAATGAAATTATTAATTCCATTACACAAAATAGCGTTATGAAGTCTCTTGCAATCTACACACTTCGTCTCATCCTCATCCTGATGTTTCCACCATCGGTTGGGGTGTGACATATTATATCTAATCACATTCTTGAGAATGCAAAACAATGGCCATTTAGGGCTTTAATGTCGATAAATAACAATACGCACAAGTTTGTACGTTAAAAATGGGTGAAAGTGTCAACATGTTAAGTGTAAAAAAAATATTTGACTTGGAATTGTTTTTGATCAAGTTCTCACGGTTTTTTCATTCGTTCTCACGGTTCTCACAATATTTAGCGTTCTCATTTAAACCTTCCCACACACACACATATATATAGGCCGATTATTGTACAATAGGGCTTAACGTACGCTGCGTACAAGATTGTTTTTCAACGTTCGAGTTTTTGCTTCAACATGCGATTTCTGATATAATACATGCGGAATTGTTTACCACAACATGCGATTTCTTTATAAACATAAACATACGATTTTGCAGCTTATAAACATGCGATTTCATTTTTTTGTAACATGCGATTTTCATTTTTTTTGTAACATAAGCGATTTTGTCATCGTGTTCGCTGCGTACGTTAAGACATTTGGTAGGATACACTTTTTCTATATATTTATATATGTTTTAATTATTTCAGTAAAAGGTTTTTGTATAATGATTGATCTCGAAAGCTCAGTGTGTAGATTTTAGTTACCAAATAATCGATAAATCCAGTATTTTCAATTTAAATCTCATACTTCTAAAATTTAAAAGTTATAATAATAAATAGGATGCATTAAAAAATTATGTGTCATGGATATGGTTTTCAAAAGATTTTTCTGGTTAAACGTTATAATAATAAATAGGAATGCATTAAAAAATACATATCATGCATATGGTTTTCAAAAGATTTTTTTGGTTAAAAGTTACAATAATAAATAGTAATGCATTAAAAAATATGTATCATGCATAGAGTTTTCAAAAGATTTTTTTGATAGATGCAGGTGAACCCTTCTAGTTCTATATACCAGATTTTACCCACCCTATTCACACATACTCAGCCCATTTGTAGGCACTTTATTGACCAAGTGTTTTACCTATAACTTGATGGAACATAAATCACCTTTACCAATGATCTTTTGGGCTAGTGGTTAAGGGGGAGGTGGGAAACTTTGCTTCTCTTGGAGGTCCTGGATTCAAATCCAGGCAAGCGGTGATTTTAATACTAACTTGGTGATACTAACATACTAACTACTAACCCGGTTAGTGACATCCTAACTGTACGCCGTTCAAAAAAAACATAAATCACCTTTGTTTTGCTAGCTTGATTGCTTTGTGTAAAGAAATGATTGCCCAACTATTTTTGTTTCATTGCAGTAGAAGGTTTTTGTATAATAATTGATCTCTAAAGGCCAATGTAGCTTTTAGTTATTACCAAATAAATGATAAATCCAATAATGTTGTAAAACAATGGTCTATTAGCAACATGAGAACAAGACTATAGAGATCAGGTAGAAAAGAGAATATGGAGAATGTGAATTCTTATTCATTGAGTTGTAAACATACAATACAAAGAACCTCTATATATAATGTTCTTACATTAATACAAAGGACACGAAGAGATGGGAGTTAGAATGTGGATAGTCACCATAATATAGTTTATTTATAACACTCCCCATTGACTATCCACGTGATAAAAGAAAACAATGTATTATACGCTTGGTGGTGCTGCCTCGTTAAAAACCTTGTTAGGAAAACCCAGTGGGACAAAACCTCAGCTAAGGGAAAAAGAGTGCAGCGCGTATTATCTCCTCCTGATACTTTTGGATCAGGTATGTTGCCTCATTAAAAACCTTACTAAGAAAACCCATTGGGGTAAAACTTAGTTAAGGGAAAAAGAGTGCAACTTATATAATGCTCCCCCTCATTTTTACTTGTATCCTATAAGTGACTCAGGTTCGGCTTCTTTGAAACTTGCTCAAACTTCGTAATCCATTGATGTGCAGCTTGGTATGTTAGTTGATCCATTAATGTCAAATCCTTCAATGAGCATTGATGTATGATCTTCATGTGAAATTTTAATTGCCTTCACTTATAAGTAGATACCATAAGATCCATGAATATGTTTTGTTACATTCCCTGCACTTACAAAACTAACCAAACTTGTTGATAGGTTAGTAAAATATGAATCCATATCTTTTTTACTTTAAGGGTATAAAAATATATGTTTTACCCATTACATTATATCCTTACTATACACGAGTTATATCTTGTCAATGAATTTCATGACATGTGTCTGTGTATAAATACTAGCAAGATATATAATTCGTATTTAACTATGGTACTTCTGGACCAATGATCTTTACTTCTTTGATAGGAGATGATAAGAGTCATTTTCTATACCAACTACTTGGACATCATAAAATGTACGTATACCTTAAGCTTTGTGCATATGAAAATGTCCACCATCTTCTAGATGTATTATGATTGATGGATAATAATAATACAAATGCTTGTTCTACATATCAAGCCACATATTTGCAATACTATCTTTAATTTGCAAATTCTTCCTTTAATAATTGAGCTTATTTTTATCTTTTCAGGAGATTCAATGATATTATCAACATATATTAGAATACTCATAAACCTCATATTGTTTTTTTTAATGAAAACAAATGGATTCACTACAATTTATGTATTTCTCTCTTTGTTGAGCTCATTAGTAAGTCGATTATACCACATTTGAATCGACTATTTTAGTCCATACTATCTTTTTTAACTTTATAAATATACATTCTCATACTCCTTTCCACTTTGACCAACAATGTTTGTGCATACACTCTTTAGGAGTGTTGACACGCAAACCTCCTCATTGATTTTATATTATATGCAAGGATATCTTAAACACTTGCTTCATTTGTAAAATCCATATTGTACAATGTTTGTACACTGTGTACATTGAGATGCCATAATAACCAGGTACACATTTTCTATGTATCTTTATTGGAGTATTGGTGCACAATAATTACATGCATAAGGTGTTTCAATTAACCTCTTAAGCACTCAAATGCTTTAGGATACTCATGGAGAATTCCAGTTATATTCAATTCAATAACATATACAACATGTATACGTATTCAGATCCGAATTTATATAATAATCATAATGTTCTCGAGAACTTATTTTTATATGACTTAGTATCAAGTGATACATAACTTTCATAAGACGCATGTCAATTCTCTTTTATATATTACCAGACTAATAAGATATTGGAAAGTCAAAACATCCACCACGGGAGAATACGTCTCCTCATAATCAGTCATAAGTTTTTGCAAAAATTCTTGTGCCACCAATTTTGACTTATATCACTTAATTTGATTTTCACATGATTCGTGTAAAAGACACATTTGTATCCAACATATTTTACAACTTCAGTTGTATGGACTGTTGTTCCAGAAACTTTCCATTTCATTAGAGAACTAAACTCTGCCTTATTTGCGTCTTTCTATTTTGGCCAATCATTTCTTAATATTCATTCATAGGCAGATCTTAAATCTGATCCTCATCATTTAATCATTTTAAGCGCTACATTATATACAAAAGTATAACGACGTCGATTTTTATTTCGATTCCATACATATCTTAGACATGATACAACTTATCGAGATCTCTTTATTTTCAGGTACCTGAGGTTCTTCTTGAACCATCATGTCTATTGTCTCTTCAGTAGATCTTATTACTATAACCTCGATTTGACCATCTTAATTACTTGCTCCAATTTTTGAGGAATTTTATTATTGGAATCGACTAGTCTACCACGCTTCAAGCGTGCAATAGACTCATTACAATATATGTGGTTGTCCTCTTGGACACAAATATAACTGGAGCATAAGCAGTTGATTATGTGACTTACTTAGTCACTCTATTTAGGTCAGTGAACTTGTCTGGTAATTTGTTCTTTAATATTGGTAAATGAATTATACTTTAAACTTCTAGTTCATAGTTTATAGTCTGAGGATCAAGATGACATGTTAATTCATTTCACTTTTCACTTTCCAACTGCTTGTTATCTCCCCCTAATGTTAGGAACATTCATTAACTAAAGTGAAAACCAATGATCCATAAACAAATTTCTCACTAATGGCTTTAAGTATTCAATCATATACGATTATTTATACCCAACATATTCTCAGACTTTTTAGAAGTCCCATCTTTGTGCGGTTTGGTGGATGAGTTTCAATATATGTCGCACAACCAAAATCTTTGATGAGACATCCTTGGTTTCTGACCAAAAACCAACTGTATGTGGAGAACTATAACTTATTGGCTTGATGTGAATTGATGATACTATATATAAATTACATGTACCTAAATGAACTTTTGCTTCTCTCATGATCATTGGCTTTTTGTAACCAATAGTAATCTGGATTAATATGCTTGCTATCACATTAGCTAAGCCACAATCACACAAGCTTAAGGTTGTGGATTTGATAACCATTTAGACAATGCATCGATTTCAAAATACTAAATGGTATCATGTCGGGATACACATATTCCCTTATTATTTCCAAAATATTTAGGGATCTAAACCATACTTTAGTTGGTATATCATTAACTTCCCTTGAGAGAAAATATTGCATGCACTTAACAAGAATAATCTTGTAGTTCTTCATTAAATTTCACATCATTATTGACTCGGTGTGGTCTAACCGATCATGCCAATTAATCAAATAATCATGATTCATAAACTTTTGATTTATGATCAATATCATAAGATGTGAGATAACAATGTGTTCTTATAACACTCCCATAATTCCTCACTTCTAGTGGTCAATCTCATTGTGACCATTATTACAATTTTGATAGTCGATCTCATTATTAACTTGGCTATGTTACAACTTTTGATAGCTGGATCTCATTAGTAACATGATCAGCATTATAAGTTTCTCAATTACATCCATCATCCTGACATTTTCAAAGATCTTATAATCATATTCACTTCAAGGAATGATGTAAACCAACCAAGTTTCATGGTTCGGACAAACGGATATGAAATCATTTCAAAGTTGTTATCCTTGTTCCATAATATTGTTACTTTAGCATATTTGAGATCGACAAATGAAAATTGTTTTATCCGATTTTACCTTGTAAATAATCTTCTCTTTGCATAACACCATAGAGAAGTAATCACATGTCCGAATCATATAATGTCTAACATCTTATGACCTTCTACAAACTCAATATGAGATTTAGGGAGTATGACATCTCGGGTGTCATGTCTAAACTTTTGATTCTCTTTCATGAGAGATATTAAATCATTTTAGATGATCGATTGAATACTACAAATGAGTATATGATAACATATGAAATACACAATATAAAATAAAGTCGAATTATATAATACATGGCATCATAATATAATATGTGACCACATAAAACAATTTATTATTATCACAATATGTGACTACATAAAAAGTTGGTATGAAATCTTTATGAAATATGCGTTTTCATCACACTTAAAAGCAAATATTTAAATCATATGTATTACCTGTAACCAATTAATCTTTTTCACTTTTGATCACATCATTTAAGATAGAAAATTTATTAATTCTATTGTATCCATGGTTCAATCATCTCCATCAAAATCGGCCACAAGACCAAAAGCGTTTGTACAAAATAGTATTTGTACGAAATACAATTTCATATGTTGAATCAAAATATTAATAACATTACTTGTTAATCTTGAACTTGTAGTAATACCGTATTTTTAAAGCACTACACCATAAAAACCTTTTATATTTCTTAAATTTTGTGTAGTATTTATAATCATACAAACCACACGTTGGAGCACGTATCTAAGATACTTCATAGTATTCTTTAGAACATAAATGTATATTTATATAATTCAAGTAGAAACATAAAAAGTATTTTAGCACTACATCAAAACAACTAAAAAATTCATGGTAACGATTACTATTTCATGATCCCTTAAATAGCATTTGAATTTCAATTCCATTATTTATCAAGACTTATAAATCTTTAAAATGATGTGAAAACAATAATTACCATTTAAGAAATATAACTTTCTTGAAAATCATTTACCAACATTTCAAACCCATTTGTAAGGATAAAACTAAATTGAAAACAAACTTGCGTTTGATGACTAAATTAATTTATATTAATAAAATAACTAATTTTTCTTTTAATTAGAATCAAGATGGGGACATTTTTGTTTTTCCTCAGTGATGTAACTGTGTCCTCTTAAAAATTAAATACAAAATATACGTGACTTGCTTCCCTTGTATTTTCTCATTTAGTAGTTGCCTAATTTAGAGATGGGCGGATCAAACGCCATCACCCACAAATCATCTTCCCCAAGATTATTAGGGTATTAAAGAAAACATAACAATTGACATTTAGTGAGAAACTAGAAACGGTCAGGAAGTATTAAAACGTATAGCCCTTTTATATTTCAAACAATTAATCCAAATATGAAATTAATACACATTAAGGAAGTTACAAATATCATAGATCGCTAGTGTTATCAAAAGTGATTATAAACTTGACGCTTAGCCATAATTATATTTTATATATGCTAGAGTAGTAGTAGGGTAGGGTAGGGTAGGGTAGGGTAGGGTAGGGTAGTAGTCGTAGTAGTAGTAGTAATTGTTATATCAATGCCACTATTTCCACATATTATCAAATAAATATACTATGACAAATATTATGATTTTATTTCATATTATATAAGTTTAAAACATGATGATTTAAACATATTTGATCGAAAGAATACCATAAAGAAAAACCAAACAAAATAGAGCATCAAAATTCATATAAATTGTTTAAAAGGACATGGATTATCTAAAGCACCAAAGTGTATGATGAAATAATATAGTATTTTGTAATTCATTTAGGGATATAGCAAACTCAAATAACCATATTATGATTCGACAATAAACTTAATGTTCAATTATTCTCTAAAACTTAGTTTATCTTACATAAAACAACAATTTCTCATAAAACGATGTAATCAAATGATTTGTCGTATGGTCTAAAATTTAAGAAAAGTAAAATCAAATGCCAAGATCAAATTTGTAAATTACTAAAGGTGCAGGGCTTGTAAACAAAAACTCTAGAATCATATGTAGGAGTGAAAGTCAAAGCGTCAAGCAGATGCTAATTGAGTTTTCATCATTTTTTTTTAGATTAAGTAATTAATGGGGAGGTTAAGGTAACCCACCAGCATATTTCATTTTCTTAACCGATGAATGAGAACCAAGATAAGTGAGGATTTAATATCTCACCCCATTTACCATTTACTCTAATTAAACCTTTTATTCACCCCTAATTAAAGTAAAGATCCATTTACAACCTACTGAATGTGGTGGTGGAATTCTTTTTAGAATATTAAAAGCTTTGCCATATAAATTTTAATTTGGATTACTATTTTCAAAAAAAAAAAAATTAGTTTACCAAAATTATGGTATTTTGGTTTACCTTCATCATATACAAATTCTTTTTCTTTCGTGGCTTGGAATTTTTTTTAGAACCACGATCAAAGCATCCAAGTGTAAGTCAAATATAATGATAGGAAAAACTATGAGTATTTATTACCTGATTTGTGAATAGAGATCGATTCAGTCGTTCCTCCTTTCTGATTCGCCTATGGTCAAGACAATCGCTTCTTATTCTGGTGTCTACAATGTCAATGGACTTGCGATGATATTACTCCATGAGCAGAGAAAAACGAGCGAACTCGTGCTGATAACGTGTTGTAAAACAATGGTCTATTAGCAACATGAGAACAAGACTATAGAGATCAGGTAGAAAAGAGAATATGGAGAATGTGAATTCTTATTCATTGAGTTGTAAACATACAATACAAAGAACCTCTATATATAATGTTATTACATTAATACAAAGGACACGAAGAGATGGGAGTTAGAATGTGGATAGTCACCATAATATAGTTTATTTATAACAAATAATTCATTTTCAATTTGAATCTCATGCAACCAGTAATTCATTTTCAATTTGAATCTCATGCAACTGTGCCTGTGGCTGCCCAGTCACAACCGCCCAGTGGGTGTTATCTTGACAGTCATTGTTCAAGAAAAAAAGTTAGAATAATAATGAGGAATGGATTAAAAAAAACTGTATCATGAATATGGTTATCAAAAGATTTTTGGGTAGATGCAGGTGAACCCTTCTAGTTCTAGATACCAGATTTTGCCCACATATTTCAGCCCATTAGTATGCACTTTATTGACCAAATGTTTTACCTAACTTGATGGAGCATAAATCACTTTTGTTTTGCTTGCTTGATTGCTTGGTGTAAATAAATGATGCCCAACTTTATCAAAGTAATCATTAAAGCAGATCTCTTATTTGATGCCACCACCTTATTTGTTAAGCATGTATCTCGTTGCTTTTAATCATCACTAGTGCTCTAGTGGTAGCCACGGGTATTTAAGTTCTACCTATGGTAGTTCCGAGTAAGTTTTTCCATCCAGGTCTCAAGTTCGAGTCTGGGTGATAGGAGTTTTTCATTGAGGGGTTTAAAATGGTGATCTATTGTGCGAGAGGGCTCTCTAGCGCGGACCCAGTTAAGACAACATATGCTAGACCTCTCGACATTTGCGAATAATTCACACCTTTAAAAAAAGTATCTCGTTGCTTTTACGCTCTAATGAAACTCAAAATCACCGAAACAAAACAAAATTTGATAAGATCTTTTTTTCTCATAATTCTGATGTGAAAAGAAAGGATGATTGCTATCTCGCAAAATTAATACAAAAACGTATAACATTCTCTTAAAAAGGAATAACTAATTCCATAAATAAATTTATAAAATATAGGATTTATTAAAATTCAAATTAAACGATAAGGGTTATATTGTAATTATACTACTATTTTAATGAAATAAAAGTAAAACTTATTAATACTATAATATAAATAAGAGTAGAGTAGAAATTAAAAAGCTATTAAAGCCTAAGGGAAGAAATTGGAAGTTACGAGATGCGATACCAAGATGAAAGCAAAATGTACAACTTAATAAAGTACAAATCGATTCGAACAGTACACAAAATTTTGATAATTAATGCTTTGGTAATATTAAAAATAATTAAACTTGTTAATAAAATAATAATAATAATAATAATAACAAGAACAATAACAAGAACAATAACAAGAATAATAACAATAATAATAATAATAATAATAATAATAATTAATAATGGGTTAGCGTATAATTGGAAGTTGTGTTTTTTGGTAAACCTAATAAGCAAGCTTGATCATCTAATTAAGTAATCAAGGGCCTCAATTCAACGGGTAGAATCACCAAAAATTTAAGGCGCATGAATTTTAATAGGGGTATTATGGTACATTCAAGATAATATTTTCTCTGTCTTCCACTTCCCCAATTTTTTTAAAACGCTATTAACTCTTTCATAAGACAATATTTTTTTTATCATTTTTGATGTAACAGTTTGTATCATTTTTGGAAATATAATGAAAAACGTTTGAACAAAAAAATATAGCATGACAATGAACGTTTTTTATCTTTAAAATGAGTATAGTATCGATATATAAAAAAAGAAAAAAAAAACGCAAAGAACTGGATATGCCGAGTTCACTATGTTTTAACATTGTGTTTTTAAAAAATTGTTGATTATAACAGTTAATTCATTGCGTTTAAAAAAAACATAATTGGCTTTATACCTGATTGCGTTTTTTTCTTTCCAAAAACACAATTGTTCTCTGTTTTAACAAAACACAATGGGCGGCTGATGGTGGTGTGATTTAGGGCTTCGATTATGGTATGCAGATTACGGGTATGGACTGTGGTTCACAATTTGTGGTGGGTGGGGGTGGTTGATTTTGATTCTGGTTTGGATTTGAAGTTCGGAACATCAAAAACAAAAGTATGTTAAGACACAATTCACATGAACAGAGTGTGTTAAAAAATCCAATTAACAAACGCAATGAACTGAGTATGTTATTATCAATTGCTATTCAAAAAAAAAAAAAAAAAAAAAAGAGTATGTTATTATCAATTGCGAGGTTAAACACAAATCTGAAATAAAACACAGTTTTGTTAAAAAATGCAAATCATAACAAACACAATTCTAAAATAAAACACAGCTCATCCAAAAACTAACCTAGTGTAAAACACAACTTTGAACAAACCAAAGCTTTTGCAATCAATTTTCATATCTTTTTCTTTCCGTCTCATATCATAATCAAGTGGAACCCACACGCGAAATTAGTCAAAATCACAACAGATTGTGTGGTTTTGAAAGATTGGGTTTGGAAAGATCGGGTTTCAAATTTGTGTTTTGGAAGATGTGGTTTTGGAATATGGGGTATTGACTAAATGCCCTTATTTTTACTTTTTAATTATGCCACATGTCACAGTCACATTTCTTCTTAGTTTTTGTAAGTTCTAGAACGGTTCGTTAAACGAACACTAGATCTGTGTTTAATTCGGTTTTACGTGCGGAATCCGTTAAACTGAACCGTAATCGTGTACACGTATGTAAATATCAATGTTTGAATCTTTATTACAAAACACACGACAACCGGAGAGAGTTCAACTCTTCTAGACTCCTTTCTAATAAGCTAGCTCGATGACGTTTTGGAAAGTTAAGAAAAGTTCATCTTGTGCGCATGACCAATTTTGTATTTATAGAAAGAAGTGATCCAATGTAGGAGTCATGCGTTCATGATATTAACTCGATCGCATGCGCATGAGTCCTACGTGACTATATAAGCATACCATGTATTTCCATTTTTTCATGCGCGTCACTTGTTATCACATGTTATAATTAACGGGAATCCCATGCACTTGGACTCTCTCTCATATGCTTTCTTGAATTCTTATTATCATAACATCGTGATGATGTTATGATGACCTTATATATCTAAAAACCTAGCGAAACCTAACAAAACCTCTCTGGAACACATTACTGACTCAAGACTTTTACACTTTATACGTACATGAGATTTCTAGGCTATGGACATACTAAAACTGCACTAACAGTTTTTTCACCAAACCATACTTTTTATTTGATCTTTACCTATAATTGCAATAACAATAAGGTTTGAGCGGTCCAACCTAATCTAGAAAGACATGCAACCTGTAACCGAGTGTGACATGATATCCATTGCTATCTTTTCTCTGTGCCAACAACAATCGCGCCAGACCACTAAACTAACATTTCACCCCCAACGATTAGTTATTGAAGCTTGTATTCCGCTTTTTTTTTTTTTTGGAAAACAACTTTCATTAGACCAACAACATCAACTCTACTAACAAGTTGCAAACAAAGAGCCAAAATAAATAAGCAAGAGCAAACCGTTACAACATAAATGATTTCCACTTAGCCAAATCTAAATTCACCCCTTTGTGTAGGTCCGGCTAGGGGAGGATCTAGTCGCCTAATCCTTGTGTACAAACACACTAGCGAGTGCGAAATCCAAGCTAGCATGCAAACCGAGATAGAACACGCAAAAGCACGACACACAATATTCAACGATTAACACCACTTGTATTAATACGTATGAAAGGTCCAGTTACAAGCTCAATGTTTACAGATGTACTCTATAAACTCTCTCTCTCGTGTGTGTGTGTGCTCTCCAGCAGAATGCTCTAAGTGTTCTGCCTGTTTTCTCTCAAATGTCTCCCAAGTGTTCTCTAAAAAATGAACACAACACACAACATGGGTATATATACCCGACACAGCACCTGTGGTCGAAGGATAAGGTGATCTGGTCGAAGGATCATCTATCGACCAGAATTCTACCGAAAGATCCATACATACCTCGAAGGATGATATCCTTCGAGGTCCATCTGTATCTATCGAATGTTTATCTTTCGAGGTCACCGAAGGATACAAACCATCCTTCGATGACATCCTTCGACACAAGCATGTTTCAACCAATGTGCTAACTGTTTGGCCAAGTCAAACCGGAGGATGGTTGACTTGGTCAAACTTACATCAAACGCACATAACAAACCTAAGACATAACTCAGACTAACACGAGACATCGTTTTGTATCATGACAAATTACAGACAAAGTACAGACACAAATAGCTTTGTCTTGATCTTCGTGTCTTCAAGTCGAAACCAAGTCGAACTGAGCCGAGTTGAACCGAGCCGAGTCGTGTCCACAAAATATGTATCAACAAACTCCCCCTTGGACGCTACTCGTGAGGTTCAACTTCGATGTCTTCCACGTCGGAGGATCTTCAAAGTTTTCACGTGTCGTAAGTAGAAAGTGTATCAACAAACTCCCCTTTTCATTTAGGAAGTGTGTCAATAAACTCCCCCTTAGATTGAACTCTCCATTGAGTCATGCTCGTGAATCTTTTGACTTGACAATTCTTCAGATCCTTGTGGTGTTGATGAAGGGTCAGCGGCAACTCGATCATTTTATCCTTTGAGTGCCTCCACTTCGTGTCTTCATTCCAAAGCTTGTCATCGACCATGTTCTCCTCACCCTTAGCATCTGCACATGCAAGAAAGCTAAACGCATAATGAGAACAACCGCTTGGAATATAGTTAAACAAACGACACATATGAGATCAAATCTCAATCAAACACCAACCGACAATATTTTGAAAGTTTAGAAAAATATTCAATCTTAATCCTTTAACTTTCAAAACTTGTTAACTTCGACAGTTTATGAAGATGCAATTGTTTTCCGGCTTACGATCAGGATTTTGGATAGGATAGACTCGAGTTCCAACATCAGTCAATCAAAAATAAACTAGAAACAAAATCTTTTTGGATTTTATAAAGTTTATATTAAAACACACCTAAAATCTTTTTGGAATTTTTCATTTTTCAAACGTAAAGACGGAAAACAATAAATAAATATATACAAAATGCACAAACTGAAAATAATAAATAAATATCTACAGACATTCTTTTTGCGAGTTTCGAGGGTAAGAGAATCATATCAGTGTACGGTCATGCCAAAACGCTCTTGTTGTTCTTTTAGTTAACATTAAGATAAGCATTCTATAACGATTATCGGTATTGTTGTCCACATAAACTCAACTTATCATTCGTAATCATGGCGAGGGGATACGTTAAGGTATGATTTATACTTACCGACCGGTGTTCATCCACATCACGACACATTCCCGTATCAAGGTATGCACGAGGGTTCATCTTACCGGTGAGTATACCGATTATCATCTGTTTGACCGTATATGATGTGAGATTCTCACTTATTTTGATTTGAAAACAAGCCCTATGTGATAGAATCACTTATTGATGAGGAACTTGATTTTCGATGCATGAGGGCACAGGAGCAAGTCCGTGAACAGGTCAGTACTTTCGTACAGCAGAGAGACGAACTTGACTCCCGGATGAATGTGATATTTTATCACTTATTTTGAGGGACATGTGATTGTTGATCACTTATTGAGGTCGAATGCAATATGTACACGTATGTATAGTATCATGGAAGATCTAGACTTGCGTCCCCGTTATTTTTCGGTAAAAGATACAATCATGATACCCAGATGATAAGCAGCATAAAGACCGAATATCTCAGAACCTCGGCAATCTCTCAAACGAAATTTCGGTACCAAGACCATATGCCAATGAATGGTTCCCACCCAGTCTTCAGTCGATTTAAGTTTATATCACCCTGCACACTTTAAAAATGACTGTGAGCCTACCGATACATCTTATATAGAGCTGCTTATCGTTTTTCATTTAAGGTTTAAAGAGGTTTAGACAGACCACTGATGTACTATCATTTTCTCTTTTTCTCGCCAGGAAACTCATTTTTGTTTTTCTATTGTTTTTGTGTTTTTGAAATTTTTCAATGTTTTTGGATTTTTCAAATTGGATTTACTCCCCCTAAAATCAACAAACTAAGATAAAATTTAAAAACACAAAGGTATTTACAAAAATGACTTTCCGATGTTGGTTAACTCATGTTTTACCTCAATGCCGTTTACCAAAATTAATTTTTAATCTGAAAAGAGTTATCGAATTTTGGGAAAATCAGTTGGCATGTCGGTATGCGGTGCGGACCAAGACAACATTGTCTGGCCAAAGAGTGCTGTGAGATAATACAAATTCATAAAGCAGCTTAAATATCGACAAGTAAAGGAGAGATTAGAAATTTAAAACCGTATCCTGCAACTGCTTCGTGCATTGCAAGGAATCTGAGTGCTCTCCCAAACTGGATATCCACCCGGTGTGGATTTCAAAGTCGATTCTTTGTAGCTACTGAGAAGTCTCTTGACAGCAACAAGATCATAAACCTTTGGGTCCGGCTGGTCTTCCACATTTCACCAGCGAAGGTTTTTGTCTTTCTCTTGAGAAGTAGTGTGCGGTTGTTCAATCCATGCCAAGGCATCCGCACACCCAGTTGGTTTGTTCAACAAACACATTTTCTTCAATCACACCGCGAAGAAATGTACACTGCACGTTCATCCTGTTGATCTATAACTTCAAACGTGCTGCAGGTGCGTACATTTTGATTTGAATCTACCCTGGGGACCCGATCAAAGCCTTGTACAATCAAACTTTTAATGATTTCCATTTTTGTCGAAGCTTTTCAAACTCTTTCAACAGACACTTCTTTTTCCTTTGCTTTTTCTCTCCATCAAAGGCAACAATTTCTTCTGTCGCCTATTTTGTGCATGGACACTCCACTATCAACAATCTTACGACTATCAATAGTTCCTCCTGGAATATCCTACACACTCACTCAAAGATTAGTTGGAGAGAGGGACCCAAGCCTTTGTGGACTTGGGTCGTCCTTGATCATCAAGAAAAGTGATTTCAATCACTTGATGATTAGGAAAAAGAACCTGAGGTGCTCCCCCTGACTGAATTACCTGTTTTGGCTTCCAAGCTGTTTGTCCTTTACCAGTATTTGTATTAATTGTTTTTGCATTTACTGGTTTTACAGTTTTAGGTTTTGCTTGTACAGGTTTTTCTTCTTTGACCTCTGATTTTAAGGCCTTCTCAATTACCTTTTGATTCTTTTGTTTTAACTTCTTTTCCCTTTCTTTCAAGACACGTGGGTCTTGTTTCGGGGAAACTGATCGTTTTTGGTAATTGGTTTCTTGAGGAGCACTCGCTTTGGCCTTCAACTTTTGCAGGTATGGGCAGTATCTTACAATATGCCCAATTGTGCCACACTCAAAACACATTCTCCGCTCTACAAACCTCGGAGAAACATGTTGATGACCAGACGGAGAACCAGACAATGAACTTTGTGATCTAGATGTACTTGGACCTAAATCACATCCTTTGGTATGTTGGGTGTAATTATTCTGATCATTTCGTTTTAAAATTCTAACTTGTTTTATAAAATCAATGTTAGATTTATCCTGAAATGTTTCAAGTTTATCTGTACCCTTGGATCCAACAAAGTTCACTTTCGGTTCTCGTTTCTTAACAGGAGCTCTTTTGTTTTGCACCTTTTGCTGTTCAACCTTAGGTGCTTGAACATTCTTGTTCTGAGCCTTCTTTCCCTGCAACTTACCTTTTCCGGAGTTGACTTGTTGTTTTCGCTCAATTGGTTGTTTTTGGTTTCCGTATTGTTTTCTAATTTGTTCACATGGAATTGGATCACATTGAGTGACGGTAACTTTGCCACTTTTGTTCCCCAAAAACTTATCAATACATCCTTCAAAAATTTGCTCAATTAAATCTTGATTTACATTTTTAATTGGAAAATCTTTGTTAGAGTAGATTTTGCTATCTCCTTTGAGCGTGTACAACAAGTTATTCCCTTCACAACTAGATACAAGGGACTCCATTCCTTTTGACATTTCAGTCTTACTCGGTTCCACTGGTGGATCACACAGGATGTCATTCTCAATTGGAATATCTGTTGTAACCGAGTTAGACTGTTGTTTCACAATTTCTACAGATTCATCATCCGATGAATCAGATTCATCATCCGAAGAATCAGT
The DNA here is from genome assembly GCA_030545235.1 of Helianthus tuberosus. NCBI lineage: Eukaryota > Viridiplantae > Streptophyta > Magnoliopsida > Asterales > Asteraceae > Helianthus > Helianthus tuberosus. The sequence goes on along the minus strand of CM060417.1, from coordinate 113,746,951 downwards.
ATCCTCAACAATGGGAGGACTCTGTTCCTTAACACACGATGAATCTGTCACATTCTCAGACTCAGATTCTGATTGACCCAAGGATGATGTACCAGTTGTGAACCCTAGGCCTGCTGCAAAATCATCTAGATTGAGTGGCACAGTAGGTTCAAAACGGGGCATATCCTCGTCATCAGGCAATTTGGAGTAATTGTGATTCATTGGGGGAGGACATGATTTGAATCCCATACACTTCTTATCCCCCTTTTTCTTTTGAACATCAATAATGTGATCCAAAACATAGCGGGAATTGGAATAGCTTTCCAATTTCTGCTTAATTGTCTCACATTCACATCGAGCTGTTGCTAACTCTACCATTTGCTTTTCAATTGTGTCAATTAAATCATTGTTAGCATGTTGTTTTCTCAAAACAGCCTTTTGTAATTCAGAAACATCATGTTTTAATGACGCAATTGTTGCTTTAAACTCCTTTTCATTTCTGGTTAAAAACAAGTTAGCTTCAGTTGCTTTAGAAAGATCAACAATCAATTCTTGATTGTGTTTGTGTGTGATTTCAAACTGCTTTTCCTGTTCAGCATATTTAACCTTTAAATTATCACAATTTTCACAACTAACTACAGTGGGTTCATCGACACATACCTGACTTGATGAACAGTCGACATTAGCCGTAAAGGCTGAATGGAAAGAAAAAGATCCATCTTCAGAGAAGAACTTAGCAAGCTTCTCGGAAGTTCCAGCAGATTTCTGGCACAGAATAGATCTCCTCTTGCATAATACTTCAGCTTCAGCCAAAAGTTCATCAACCTTCAAATCTAAAGCATCACTTGATAAATCACCAGCATCAAGTGATTCCCCATCTGTGCTCCCACTATAACCCGAACTATCTTCATCTTCTGAAGATTCACCAGCAGACACGGGTTCTACTACCTTCTCAGTCACTTTAGCATAACATGCTGTTCCACCATTTCCTCCTTCTCCAAGCTGAAGCGACCAATCACAACCTTCATCTATTTGAACCACAAGTGCCTGGTTGGCATTTGATGGCCCTGACTGGCTTTGGTTGTTGACAGGTATCAACGTACGAACATTGTTCCTGTTCTGGTTCTGCTGGTTGCCTTGATTTCTGAAGGGATTTTGGTTTTCATGCTGAGCTGGTCTTGTGCATTCCCTTTTGAAATGACCTCGTTCACCACAGTTAAAGCATGTTACAGCTTGCTTGTCGAACCCATACTTGGTGTCTTTCTTGCTTTCCAAGTTGTTTCTCCCCGTCCTTTCCATAAACTCTTTTGCTCTTCGAATTGCACTAGCAAGAGCCCATTTGATATCCATCATTTCAAACTCATCTCTATCCACTTGCTGATAATCTTCATTGGTTAGATTGATATTCCCAATCTGACCTGCGACCAATCCACAATAAGCACTAACCAAGGTGTTCAACATCTCCATATGCTCCTTGGCTATTTCGACACTGACTTTGGAAAAGTTGGAAGTGTCTAATCTGACAGTGTTTGGATTGGAAGTGGCTTGAAAGTTTGAAGAGTTTCCATAAAACCCTTGCTGTTGCGGTTGTTGCTTCTGAGCTGTCGATTGCACATACTGTTGTTGAGAAGAAGAATTTTGTCTTGGATACATCGAGTATGCTGAAGGATCAAATTGATCTGTTGTGGAAGGTCCGGTGTTTGAGACGAAAGCTGTTTGAAGCTTCGCGTGTTGAGAAGCCGGTTTTTCTCCACTGATACCTCCTGCAATCCCAAAGTACATCTTTGGACTTTGAGGAGTTAGTGTTCTTTTTGCCTTAAGCTTTTCTTCCACATCCTTGTTCTCCAATTTTTGAATTAAATCATAAACGGTGATTGTGTCTAAAACACCATTTTCTTTGAGAATTTCAAGATAACTACTCCACTTTGCTGGTAAGCTATCAGCAAATCTCTTCGTCATTTCTTGTGGAGTGGCAGTGACTTTAAAAGCAAACATCTCGCTCAACAAGTGATGAAACCTTGTAGATAAATCTGCCAAAGTCTCATTCTCCATGCACGTGAATCCTTCAAACTCTTTCTTCAGTAAATCTTGCTTGATCTTTCTTGATTGAGCATTACCTTCACATCGTAACGTGAGCATATCCCACAAGCTTTTAGTAGTCGTGCAGTAAACAAACTGGTGGTAAATGTCTCTGTTAAGAGCTTGTGTGAGAATCATGAATGCTTTCTTTTCTAACTCAAACTTCTTCTTATCTTCATCAGACAGAGTGCTGTAAGTTTGTGGATTAGATCCTGCAACTTCCAACTCATTGTCAAATGGAGTGAAGAAACACATCCATAGATCTTGACCTTGCCCCAGAACATAAGTTCTCAACCTTTCTTTCCACCATCCCCAATCATTGATGTGATTTAACTTTGGCGGTTTTGTGCTTGTACCAGTTTCACTGTCGTTCTGCATCATAGATTGAATGCTGCTGCTTTGATTTGTGACCAATGCCCATTGATTTGCAGTTATCATTGCAGCTTGAGTTGGGGCAATAGCTCGCATCCATGCAGATTTGTCGAATTCTGGCTCAGGTTGTGTAACTGATGATCGTGAAGATGTTAGAGTCCACGCGGTTGGATCCCACTGATCGTTTGTAGCTGATGATTGTGGAGTCGAAGTTATTTTAGTCCACGCAGTTGGATCCCACTGACCGTTTGTTCCCATTTTATAAAAATTAATATATTAAGTGAAAATTGATTTAAAAAAATTTAATTTTCACAAACTATGTTAAAATTTCGAATGGTAACAACCAGCCGAAGGATCTCTGATCGAAAGACCTGAAAAACACAAACTGTTAAACTTAAACAGATTAGGATCGAAAGATCAACACTAGTTCGAAAGACAGACACTTGTTCGAAGGATCAACAGTGTTCGAAAGATCACTGTTGAATTTCGAACAAAGACTTCGAAAGATTCTCCTAGACGAAGGATCCTTATCTTTCGAAATGTAACAGTAGCTCGAACAATATATCCTTCGAAAAGATTCCTTGGCTCGAAAGATAACTCACTGACTTCGAAAGATGCTCGAAGGATGGGTATCTGTCGAACCTCCTTGATCGAAAGATGATCTTTCGACTTCGAAGGATATCTTTCGATGAGCTCTGACTCACTGACACAAAGTTGACAGGTTGGTGAGAAAGGTGACGGGTTGGTGCGCAACTTTCGGCAGAAGGTATGTGCAGGCCTTACTTTCTGCCAAAACAGATTTGGTTTGAATATTTTAATCACTTAACCCTTCCCAATGCACAAACAACTTTCGAAAATAGTCAAACAAGATCAAAAGATGTAACACTTGAAGAACACTTGAATATATGTTGAAGATATGAAGAACACAACCCAGAAAATTTGAATTTTCCGGTAAACCAACAACTTCCGAAACCGGTTTTTGCCAAAATGTTTAATAAAAACCAAAGACTAACATGTGAGCATGAAAATAACACGGTTTTTAACAAAACATAAAGCAAAACACCAAGATATAATCCGATTTTAAGATGTTTTCCAGAAAAATATAAACTTTAAAACCCGAAAAAAACAGCACTTTAAACACCGAAAAACAGCAAGAACACCTCGGTTTTAACAAGGATAAGAGCCGAGGCTCTGAAACCACTTGTAGGTCCAGCTAGGGGAGGATCTAGTCGCCTAATCCTTGTGTACAAACACACTAGCGAGTGCGGAATCCAAGCTAGCATGCAAACCGAGATAGAACACGCAAAAGCACGACACACAATATTCAACGATTAACACCACTTGTATTAATACGTATGAAAGGTCCAGTTACAAGCTCAATGTTTACAGATGTACTCTATAAACTCTCTCTCTCTCGTGTGTGTGTGTGCTCTCCAGCAGAATGCTCTAAGTGTTCTGCCTGTTTTCTCTCAAATGTCTCCCAAGTGTTCTCTAAAAAATGAACACAACACACAACATGGGTATATATACCCGACACAGCACCTGTGGTCGAAGGATAAGGTGATCTGGTCGAAGGATCATCTATCGACCAGAATTCTACCGAAAGATCCATACATACCTCGAAGGATGATATCCTTCGAGGTCCATCTGTATCTATCGAATGTTTATCTTTCGAGGTCACCGAAGGATACAAACCATCCTTCGATGACATCCTTCGACACAAGCATGTTTCAACCAATGTGCTAACTGTTTGGCTAAGTCAAACCGGAGGATGGTTGACTTGGTCAAACTTACATCAAACGCACATAACAAACCTAAGACATAACTCAGACTAACACGAGACATCGTTTTGTATCATGACAAATTACAGACAAAGTACAGACACAAATAGCTTTGTCTTGATCTTCGTGTCTTCAAGTCGAAACCAAGTCGAACTGAGCCGAGTTGAACCGAGCCGAGTCGTGTCCACAAAATATGTATCAACACTTTGGCACTAATTTTGATCCACAAATAACTCAAGTACTTAATGTACTTAATTCCTCCATAAATGTTTACAATCTTGATCGGCTCATTGTTAAACACCAAACTATTTCGAGCTTTCAATATCGTCCAGCAAGTAATGAGAACCACATATTGAACTAGCGTCCTTTTAAGGTGTTGCCCTAGTATTTTGTTGTGCAATCCAAAAAGATCATGGATGGAAAAAGCATAAATCAGAGGCAGATTGCAACAATTACTAATATTTTGCTGGACAACTGAAGCAACATAACAAGAGGTGAAAAGATGATCAACTAACTCGGCTGCAGATAAATACAGGCTGCAAACATGAGTCCCATAAACGATCCTTCTTTTGATCAAAGAATCAGTGGTCGCCAAACGGCCAGAGCTCACCAACCAAACATATTAACCATCAATGGGACCCAAGAATTCCAATCAATAAATCATGCTACTGGCCTCTAATTTTCATTTTCTTTCTTGATACATTTTAATTGTAGGATGATTCTAATCATCTCGAATGCACTTCCATTCATTTTGATCTAGGGACTTAGGGTTTACCTTAACACCTAGGGTATTAAGGGTGACATGACATATAATCGGCGTTGTACACCATTCTCTCATTGTGTTAAGAGGCATTAAAGAAGATATTAGTTAACAGTGGCGGATGCATGTCGCAACCCCCGTCCCCTAACAACCCGGGAACGGGCGGCGGCGAGATCAGTTTCGGTGGTATTCATTTTGGCAGCGGAAATTACATCAGGACCGTAGTTAGGAAATATTTTATCAGAGTAAAATACCACACTTTTATAATATTAAACACATGGGAAAATCTCAAGTTTCTAGTACACACATTTTCATAGGGATAAACCCTATTTTATTTAATAAAAACATCTCTTTATTTAGGTAACTTTTATAGCCACTTTTCCAAGCCTTCAGTGCTGTCCAGCTGGCTTCTATTTGGCTTTTACATTTTGTTACCTGAAACGCGTTTAAAAATATTTTGTCAGTGGGAAATACTGGTGAGTGAATCCCAGTTTAATCAAGAAGAGTTTTATCTTTTAACAGTATTGAGAGCGATTACAATGTTTATATCTACACAATTACTCATTCAGTATTGTCAATCCTGACTGGTGGGTTTAGGGTCATATTACACATTGGCTAACTCTTTGTCCAATGGTAACGTATTCCACATTTTGTATACAAAACCCCAACATACCGGCAGTAATTGAAGAATTACAAAGACTCAATCACTGCTAATCACATTGTAGAACATTTAAGGTTTTGTAAAAAACTGTTGGGGCAGTGTATCTAATACGTAACCGGGGTTATGATACTTACAACGAGGCAGAACTTCGTTATTTAGGGAGTATTATGCCCGAAGATTATAATTGCTATGTAGAATTTCTAGAGAGAGAAAGAAAGATTGAACGGTTTGAGACTGAGGCTGAAGGCCTCAATTTATAGTGTCCATTCGACTTTCGTCGCGCCCCGCGAAGGAAACCAAGCAGGGCTTTGCGGCCCGCGAGGCTAGCTAAGGTAGGCCCTAGCTTGTCCGATTCACCCCTACCTCCAACACGTCGCTGCCACGTGGCAGCTCAGGGTGTCGCCCTGGTGACTGGCTGTCGCGGCCCGCGTAGATCCCAGCCAACACGTTCGCGGCCCGCGAGCGACCCCAAATCTTTGTTTTTATTTTATTTTTAATTATATAAGGTATTTAGGGCTTGGTTTTCGCATACGGGGTATGTTTTAAGACATATAGGGGCATTTAAATATATTAGGGGTGTCGAACAAAAATTTTAGGAGGGTTGTTATATCCTCCCCACCTTGTTAAAGCATTTTCATTACCAAAGCCACAGAATCAGAGAACCATACTTTCCTGCCCATACAAAACACGCTTTTTCCCGTTTCAAGGATTTTACATCAGTCAGCCACCACATAATTTTTCTTGGCCTCTAGTCTAAATAAATTTGGAAAATGGTCCTTAAATGTCTTGTCACCCAACCACATATCAAGCCATAAATGAACTCTAGCACCGTCCCGAATATCACCTTAATAGCGCTAAATAGAGAATAAATTTGCACAGGCGAAGTGGTTATTTTAGCCATTGTTCTCCACGTACCGTTTAAATCTTTGTTGTATGCGAGAGCTTGTCATGATCTTGGAGTATGATGAAGAGCCATATGAGACGTCTCCACAACCCACTTTCATATTCCATGAATCTCCACCACCATCAATAAGGAGAGATTAGAGGTTTTGAGGGGACTTAACCCAAGAACCAGTGGCGGACCCAGGATTTTTGGACAATGGGGTCCAATTTTTCCGGTGTTCAAATTTTTTGGGTCGGTCGTTGTTCGGGTCGGGTCGAGAAACATAATAGAAAACAATATCATAACTAAATTACAAGTTTCATTTACTACACATTCAGCTAAATATAGGTGAGAAAAAATTGAAATAGGAAAAAAATAGAGTTATTAATTTAAAATCAGGTTTAAAAAAAACACAAAAAAATGAAACAAACAAGTATTGAACCCAAGACCTTTTGTGTGCAAACAAGGGGTTTTACCACTGCACCAGGCTCAGTCTCATTGTTATGGGGTCCAACTAAATTATTTTATGGGGTCCATAGAAAATTTTATATACCGCTTCTACTACTTTTTAAAAAAAGATTGGGGTCCGGGGACCCCGTTCTGCTTAACGTAGGTCCGCCCCTGCAAGACCCTATCTTTTTTATCAGACATCACATGACTCCACTTCACCACACCACATTCAAGTGAAAAACTGATGAGTGTCCGATAATCCAGATGACGATTTTGTATGTGAATGGATGGGAATGCAGAAAAAGCACTACTAGAAAATACATTCCTCTTGACACGCGAACAATGACACGCGCATATTTTATGACATTCAAAAACGTATGTCAAGAAAAAAATGTCATGGTTTACAAAATTTTTAATAAATCTATGACATTCTTTTTTGTGTGTCATGTTTTTAGCGTCATAAAAAAAAACAAGATTTATCTTGACACGCAAATAATGACACACTCATTTTATGACATTCGAAAGTGCCTGTCAAGAAAAAAAAATGTCATGGTTTTATAAAATTCAATATATTTATGACACATTTTTTTGTGTGTCATCCTTTTAGCGTCATAAAAAACAAGATCTATCTTGAAACGCGATTAATGACACACGCTTATTTTATGACATTTAAATGTGTGTCAAGAAAAAAATGTCATGGTTGTACAAAATTTAATAAATTTATGAAACTGTTTTTATGTGTCATCTTTTTAGCGTCATAAAAAAACATTATATAAACATAAGGGTTAATTTCCTATAGCAGTTATTGTTTATGTTATATGCAAATTATGGTTAATTTCCAATAGCAAATCATGGGAAAAACTTGAAAACTGTTAAAGAGAACAAATTGTACGGATATATATATATCTAATATATTAATTAAAAATTATCCTATATATTAATAAACCAACCTAATGAATAGTAGTTGTCACATCATAGTAACAGTAAACTTTTCTTATTGGTTCAGTACATCCACTCACATATAACATATACATATAACATATAGTACATCCACTCACATATAACATATACATATAACATATAGACACGTGACAAAGTTAATGAATAATAAAGTGGAATTTTTGCATTACCCACCCGAAACAGTTGGATGAAAACACTTCTGGGCCCTTTGGCATCTTTTGTTGACTTTTTAATAACACTTAAAAATTGTTTGTTTTTATAAATACTTAAATATTAAAATCCACCCACCCGAAATACCCTCTCTTGGACAAACACCCCTACCCACCCATCCGAAACACCCTCTCTTGGACAAACACCCCTACCCACCCCAAAACATCCCTCCACCCGAAACACTACCCACCCAAAACACCCTCGCTTGGACGAAAACACTTCTGGACGAAATGGAATGGTATCGAAAATACCGGTTACGGTACAGGTATATGAAGGTAAAAACTGGTAGCAAACTGGTACCTGGAAAGCAAAAGGTTGCTACCGAATTGACTTAAAATCTTTCGGTTCGGGAGATTCGGTACCGGTACCCAATACCATTTGCTCATCTCTGACCACGGGTTTCATACGAACAACATCATTACCATAAAACTTTTTTTGTTGATTTTCTTTCGGTTATCTTATACTGTTTTTTTTTTCTACATTTTCGTTTTATTCTTGTCAGCGGTTCTGTGCGTAACGCGCTTGTAGTGATTTCAAAACACATGTAAACACAGACTAAATGACAAAAGAAGTTCGCCGCAACGCGGCCATAGTAATAAACCTAGTTATATTAACAATGTCTCATTTAGCCTCCTGAGTTGGGTTGAGCTCGGGCTAGTTTACTTAATGAGCTTGTTTTTAGGTTCAAGCTCGTTACAGTTAGGCTAGTCATAGTGGTTTTGGGATGGCCATGCCGTTTGTGTTGGTTTTGGAAGGTACCCTATCACTACTACAAAAATAAAAATTCTGGGCGGCCAATAAAATAAATTTGGGTGGTCTATACCATTAAGCCGCTCAAAATAGTGTTTAACAATTTTTCAAGATCATAACCTGCCTAAAACAATTGCCCACCGCCTAAGATATACATGTTTTGAGAGACCCATTAGATTTTGGGCGATTTTAGTGTGGACCGCCCAAAAACCATCCATTTATTTTCGTTTTCCCTCCTAACCTAATTCGTTTTCATTTTCCCTCATTCCCTTCCTAAACTTCCCTATTTTCTAACCCTAAGTTGTCTCCCACATTACCACCACCAGCAAAATTATGATAACGAATCCCCTCGCATATGTGCTGGTGACTGACGAATAACCACTGCTTCAATCTAACCCCCAAAATATGGTGTCCGAGTCTTAAATCAACAGGTATCTACCCCCCCCCCCTCCATTTGGTGAAATCAATTAAGAATTGTTAGGTTAGAACGTTGTAATTTTTAGGTTTTTTTTTGTTTGTGAATTTGATTGCAGGGAGCCAGGGTTATAGTGTTCTGTAAATTTGGGTTTAAGATGATGATTCATTTTGTAGGGTCTTTTCATGTTTATTGAAGAGTTGACTTATAAGGTTTGTCCTGTTAAACAATGTCTGTACGTTCGACAATGAGTAGAACAATATATGATACCTTATCTAGGTTATAAATAAACCACCATCATTATGTACCAACTGTTGTTACTTGCTTCTTTACATGTTTCTATATAATCTCGTATTTGGATTAGAAGTAAGATTTTTAAATAATGAATTGCTTCCTTAGGCAATTTCTCTTTGAGAAAATTAGAATCATAATCAGTTCACCTAAATGCGCGGTGCAAAAGTATGTGAGTTCTTTACTTCTTTTGGATTTATTTTTGTTTTTGTTTAAAAGTAAGCAAGTCTTTTTATTCATAGTAGAAGTGGAGTATAAAAGATGCATCTTGGTATTTTTAATAGATGAAAGGAACTCAAAAAGGGCAAATTATAATCAAGACTCAGTTCAGAAGGAAATTTATGGTATCTAAAATGTTTATTGATTGCTACACTAGTAACAAAGCGATGGTCATAATCAACAAAGTGAACGGAGAAGTTGCGGTTCACGACGTCGACAATAGAACAATTGTTATTTGGGACACCAGGTGTTTGATGTAATGTTTGCTAGTTGTAGTTCAATTTGTTTCGTAATCACGGTGTTGAATGAGTGTTAATAGGGGATATTGAATTGATTCTACAGAACTTGCATCAAGGATATCCAACTGAGACTATGATCAGGTTTCTTAAAGCGTGAGACGGGAACATCTCCAAAGATTGTAACATGGTTAAATCAAAATCACTCTGTTTACATGTGCATAAACCTATAATTTCTGCAGAGTTTTATAGACCGTGAGGGACTAGAAGCTTATAGGGATGTCAAGTTACACAAAAGATGTATGTCTGCAGCTGATACTATGTGTTTACATTGAGTATATTATGTGAGTTCTAGATCTATAGACATCAATGTGATCTTAACTCATTCTTTTGAAACTATCACTAGTAGAAAATCTATTTTTCTGGGTGCTTGAAAAAGTTATATTGAGTGGCCGGGACCTAAAACCGCCCAAAATACTTTTGTATTCGTCTCAAAACCAAAGAACTACCCAAATTAAAAACTAATCGCCCAGAAAACACATCTTTTAGGGCAGTTTAAGATAGCCCAAAAATAACTTTGTGTTTTTTTCATCGAAACTAAGACTGCGGGGAGTGGGGGCGTTGGTTGGGCGAGGGAAGCCAGGCAACGCTGGCTAACCCACTCCGTGCTAGCGTTGGGTTTGGCGTTGCCCAGCTAGCGTCGCTTTGAATCCTGGCGTGGGGCCGGGGGGGGGGGAGTTGGCTAGCCAGGATTAGATGTTAATTTTTGACGGTTAGCCATAACCGTTTGGCATGGCGGTTTAATGGAGATCGCGAAGATCGAGTGGAGGCACGAGGGGAATCCAGAATTTAATTTGGTTCCCCATTTTAATATTTATAGAACTTTGTAATTTTTTAGGAATTATTAACTACTTTTTTTATTTTTTAGGATTTAATAAGTAGTTTTTTTAATTTTTAGGAAGTTATGTAATTTTTTTTTAAATAATATAAGTTTGTATTTTATTTTATAAATCTCAAATATATATAAAAAATAAAGTAAGCCAACATGGAAGCCCAACACCGCTAACCCACACCGCTTTCACAACCCCACTTTTTTTGTGGTGGTCCAGTAAAGCCCACAATCGCCACGTGTCGAGCAAAGCCCCCAATCTAAGCTCCCACTCCCGCAGTCTAAGGGGCTGTTTGGCAACATCTGAATGGTTAAGTGCTGAACTATTAAGAGGTCTGAACCATTAAGTGCTGAACCAGTAAGAGGTCTGAATCATTAAGAGCATGTATAATGGTTAACCGTTCAGAGGCAAATGCCTGACCAATTCAGATTAGAGGTCTTAACCATTCAGACTCCGTATAAATCTTAACCATTCAGAGGCAAATGTCTGAACCATTCAGACATCTGCTCGTGAAACAAACAGTCTGAACCATTAAGTGTTGAACCAGTAAGAGGTCTGAACCATTAAGAGCCTCATTAAGAGGTAAATAAACAGCCCCTGAGTTGTTCACCGAAAAAGAACTTTTTTTTAGGTGAATAATTTATTAAAATGAAAAAGTTGAAATTCCCTCCACTATTTTCCACCTCCTGATTCCCTTTTCCCCCTCAATTTACCCTGCTGCATACTCGATCCCCAAAATTACCCCTAAAACTCAATGCTCTCAAACTTCCAACCATCCATCTCTTTATTGCTCATTTACTCTTGTTCCTTCTATTTCCGATGAACCACCAGACGAGTAGACGACCCAACCTCGTCTATTACTCGTCCAGTGCTGCTTTAGTCATTGATATGGTTCAATTGCGGTTTATGAACCATAGAAGCATCTTTCACATATAATATTAGGTTTAGGTTATGGTTTCTCATTATGATTTTGTATATGCATTAGGATCATTTTTATTTACATATTGGTTGTTGTGTGTATATGTATTATGGATGTATTCACAATATGTATATGTTTATTTATGTTGTTTTTTGTTTATGTTAGGTTTGAAGAAGCACACCAATCGCTCGATGAAATGCTTAACCAAAAACTGACTACTTCTTACATAATGGTGAGTTATTGTTTATATTCTTGAAAATGATTTTGACGACTAATTTTCTTAGACGTCCTGTTAGATTGATTTACACTTTTAATATTGGATTCATGGATAATGTTATTGATATTATTGAACATGCACTTTTACTTAATCAACATTGATTTACACTCAAACTTTTGTGTCTGATGAATAAGGATGCATTTGATGTCTCAATCTTAGTTTAGATGTACTCCTATCATGGGTACTTGGCAGTTGAGTATAAATTTTGGGCCTTTACCTACTATAAATTCATCTTGGCAACTTTAGCAAGCTATTTTATTGATATTTTGTTAACCATTTCATTTTGTATTTAACGAATTACCTTTTTTAGAGGTTTTAGACAACTTACAGAATAATGATATATGTAATTACAGAAAGAACAAGCAAAGGCATTTGTTTGAGATATTGGTTACTCTAAAGCTGCTGGCTTTTTAACTTTCATTCAAGATAGGTAAAATCTCAAAATCTATATAATTTGCCTAAAAATATGCATTATGAACTCTTTAATCCAAGGACTAGGATCTTTATTCTTCATTTAATCCAAACCCTATTATTTACTTTTTTGTCCTCGTTGTAGGATAAAAATATGTTTGAATTTGCTATTTCAAAGTAAAATAAATTTACAATGTAAGTATTCTATTTGTAATTTACATACGTTTACTTAAGCTTGTTGTTTAGGTTAATCGGGTTTAGATTGTTGTTTTGTGTTTATTAATTGGGTTTCTGGGAGTTACGATATGATTCAAATTCTTTATATGTTTTGGGTTACATGGGTTCGGATGATAGTAGGTTTAGGTTTAATAATATATTGACTTTGTTACTCTACTAATATATCTCACTTTTTTATTTGTTTTTTAGATCTAGAATGACACCATATATCACATAGGAGGAAATCGACACATGTGGGTTAAAAACATCATGCATCCATTTTTTGGTATTTAATGATAAAAGCAAGTTAGTTTAGTATTGCATATGAATAAATTTAGTAAACCATGTATTTCTTTTTTTTTTTGAAAGGCGGCATTTCATTAGAACCAGTCCAACTAGCAAGCCTCTAGAGGACCAATGATAACAAAAGCAAGGAAACAAATGGAAAAAATCCAAGCATTACATTACATGAAAGAAAAAAGCCGCCAACTATACGCATCAAGACCCATGATCCCAACTCTGTTTGACAACCCGAAAGCCTTAATCTCTTAGACAACTTGAGCCGTAGACCTCCTAAGATGGTTAAAATTGAGGGTGTCTCTAGTTTTCCATAAAAACCAGCAAGCGGCGAGGATCATGGATTGAATAGATCGCTTTTTACATTTTCGGCAAGCTTAAAAAAGAGTGTAGAGTCAACAAATCTCTGTAGCTGAAAGCAAAGAGAGGCTGCAAATGACACCAAGACGCCACTGCAGACCAAACTTCAAGGGCGAACCTGCACCCGGTGAAAAGATGATCTATTATTTCTTCGACTTCTTTGCAGAATGGGCTGAGATAGGAGTCCAACAGAATATGCCTAAACCGCAGACCATCTTTGGTGGGCAAACCATGTATGTTGTAATGTAATTAAATATGTATATTGAATTTGTTTGGATTAGTTAGTTTGTTGCTACACTTATATAAATTATATAAATAATAGACTTGTTTAGCCCTGCGAGCTCGATAAGTGAAGATGGAGCTGGGGATCGTTTACTAGACAACTTAAAAAAATGGGTAAATGTTATTGAATATTAGTAAAAACTAATGTTACACTAAGATTCGAGCAGCTTGCGAGCCGCTTGGCTCGTTTGCACCCCTACTAATTTTGATTTTTTATAGGGCAATGGCCGTGTATGCTTCACGAAGTGGTGCCAACATAAGGGTTAAACTCATCTGGATTAACGCTAGGGTAAGCACTTAATCCCTTATTTAAATTGTGGTTGTAATGATTGTAAATATTGAAACCCTTTAGTTTAAACTTAAATCGCAATGGTTTCACATTTTTTGATATTTTTAATTGTGTAGTGTCCACGTCAGCCAGGAGGTACTAAATGCGGCTACTATGTGATGAGTTCATGAAGTAGATAATTTACGAATGCCTTGACAATGATAATGTAAGTTTAGGCATATTTTAGTCTGTATATTAGAGGAATACTCGGCTGCGTATATGGATGACATTCGCGAAGATTGGTTGACTTATGCGGTTACCTCTATTTTAAGTGACAAATTGTATTTTAGGTGTTGACGATGTATTGACAAACAATTCTTTTTTTGTTAACGTTAAAATATTTGTAGGATACTTGAAAAATGATTATGTAATGGATTGTTTTGGTATATGTATATATGTGTGTATTTGTTTTATGAAAAAGATTTATTGTTTTTGTTATTATACATGTATGTGTCCAGGGCAAATTAGTAACTCTATAAAAAAATTTAAACGATTAAAAGCATGACGCGCGTAAATGAATGTCATACACATGTGTCCTAAATACTTGTCATGAATGTATGTCATTAAAATGTGTCATAAAATAAGTGTCATGATGTGTGTCATTAAAAGGTGTCATAAAATGAGTGTCATTAAATGTGTGTCATAAATGTGTGTCACTAAATGTGTGTCATAAAAACATGACACACAAATGCATGTCATGTTAATTTTATGACTCCTCAATCAACGACACACTTTTGCGTGTCATAACTACCGTTTTATGACGCACAATGCGCGTCAAGAAATGTGTATTTTCTAGTAGTGAAGTATGCAGACTCAAGTTAATAACTTTAAGAAAACCATCTTTCAAATATATAATAATTTAATTTGTATTTGTATTATCGTTTTTTATTCTTTAATTGAATAATATTGTAGAATGAACTTATTATATTACTAGGAACTTTTTTTGAACAACAAGAACCCTTGACATCAAGGAGTTATTCACTACTAGAAAATATACATTTCTTGACGCACATTGCACGTCATAAAATGGTAATTATGACACGCAAAAGAGTGTCGTTGATTGAGGAGTCATAAAATTAACATGACATGCATTTGTGTGTCATGTTTTTATGACACACATTTAATTACACGCATTCATGAAACACATTTATGACACTCATTTTATGACACTCATTTAATGACACGCATTCATGACGCACATTGATGACACACATTTATGACATGCAATGCATGTCAAGGAAGACCTTGTCATAAATATGATGACACGCTTAGATGCGTGTCATGGTTTTAGGTATTTTTTAAAAAAAAATATTTGTTTTTTAGAATTACCAGATTTCTTATTAAATGATAATTGTCTCATACTAAAGAATAATATATATCCAATCACTCTGGTTCATGCAATATTTCAAAAAAAAAAAAAATAACAAACATTTAAAAATTAACAATAGATTTCATAAATGTTGATGCTAACAAATCAATATCTCATGCAATATTAAAAAAAAAAAAACACTAACAGAAATACAATACTCCATTAAACTACGTGAGTGAACACTAACGATCCTTCACCATTTGCTTGTGTAGCATGCCCAGATTTTCTTTCTACTGACTTCTATCATCTTCATCTACAAAATGAAAAAAAACCCCCTCAATTCCATCCACTCTTTCATCAGTCAAAAGGGTATGAAGAAAAAACGACATAAAATGAGGCCCATTTATCAGTTAAGGTCTATGTGTCCGTCATAATATTTTTCTTTTTTTAAAAAACATGTACCCTACGTGTTCTGTGAACTGTTCTTCCTTCTCTTCGTAGCTAGAAAGAGCAACACCTTTAATCCGGTCAATTCATCAATAAGGAAAAAAAAAACTAATAAACCGAAACATGACAATTTGTTTTATCCCACTTACTCTTGTTTTATCGCGTATAACAAGAGTAACGTTGTTTTGCCCAATCTCATCATGACCTGAAAAAAGGAAAAGATCAAAGTAGATTGTTGAAAGCTTCCATAATTAGAAGAACCAAACAAAGATCTAAAAATATGTACCTGGAAAACGGTTTTTACTTAGTCGAGACTTATTTGCAGCATGCTCACGACCAATATCATAGCACCACCTAAGCAATACATTTTCTTATAACTTGAAGCAATATTTCGTAATGTGAGGAAAATAAGAACAAACCACAACTCAAGGTACACACCTAGATATAACATAATAGCTAATACTAGCAAACCAATTTAAAAAAAAAATCGGAAGTATTACACTTTTGTTAGCAGAGTTATAAAAAAAAGTCTGATCAATATATTGGTATTGGTACCTGTTCAACTTGCAAGCCCAAGAATGAATGATTTCAGCAATTCAGTCCCTTGGTATTATACTAAGACCCCCGTAGTGGGGCGTTTTTAAAAAAAAAATTCAAAAAAACGCTCAAAAACGCCCCCCCCCCCCCATTACACCTAGGCGTTGTTTGGCGTTTTTTTGAAAAAAATTGAATTGGCGTTTTATATAAAACGCTCAAATGTGCATTGGGGAAAGATTTGACCGTTGCCAACGGTCATTTGTTTAATAATTTTTTTTTAAATTCCAAAATTTACCTACTATATATATACTACCCACTTTTTCCTATTTTTTATAAAAAAAACTCACACTTTCTCTCCTACTTCTTCTATATTTTATACAAACATGCATCCATTCCGACCCCCCTTTGGTGTCCCCGCAAGACCCATGAACCTGAACACAACCCAACCGCAACACCAATTTAACCTTCAAGACATGGACCCGAGCATGTTAACATACGCGGCTTACTTGAGTGGCGGCACTCCGTTCGTGCCTCCCACCTTCGGCTTTGGTCAAGCCGGCGGGTCGCAACCTTCACAACAACAAGCCGAACCCGATGTCGATGTCGTACCGGAGACGCAACCCGAACCAGTGCCAGAGAAATCGAAACGCGGCAGAAGGTCGCATAAGAAGAAGGAAAAGGACGAACCTCGACGTAAAAATACTCACCTTAAATGGACGAAGGAGGAGGAATTCACGTTGACTCGGGCGTGGCTCGACGTTTCGGAGGACCACGGAATTGGTAACTCTTATATTTTTTTTTACTTATTTTTTACTTATATCTATACTTTTATTTTTAACATACAACTTATATTTTTACTTTTATTTTTCAATTTGTAGCAAACTTTCAAACGGGTCCCATTTTTTGGGATAGGGTTCGTGCACTCTTTTATTGCACGTGGGGTCAAGGCGAGCATCGGGACAAAGATTCCATTTCTAGCAAATGGACCGACATCAACAACAAGTGTCATGCCTTCCAAGAAGTGTACCTACGTAACTACGATAATCGCCCGAGCGGTGAAGGTGACGTCGGGGTTTTAACGAAGACTTTGGACGAGTACGAGAAAACGAAATGCCCTTTCCCGTACTATAAGTGTTGGGATCTACTACGAAAAAGTCCAAAGTGGGCGCTAGTAGGTACCATGACGTCTAGTGGTAGACGTCGAGCTAAACGGTCAAAAACATCATCCTCCGTTGACCCTGAAACACCGACATCGGATGCCCGCAATGTCGATCTAAATGAGGTGGTGGACGTTGACGAGGAACTTGAAGAAGAGTTGACCCGACCGCCTGGTAGAAGAAAGGATAAGCGAACCAGGAAAAAAACGGTGGAGTTGTCTTCCAATCTCGAGTTGAAGGAAGATTTCGAGGAGATGAACCGTCGTCTCCAAGACATTCGCGACCTCGGCCACCAAGGTTATGAGATTATGAAAGAACGAGTGGCCGAAACAAAAAAGTTTAACGAGATGCAAGAGGCGAGGCAAATGGAAAAAGACATTGAGTTTTTGTCCAAACCGATCGACCACCTCCAAGGCGACGCGTTGATCCTTGCGCAAATGCATCGCCAAAAAATTCGGGAAAAATATGGACACTAGATCATCTTTTTTTTTTTTTAACTTTATTTTGTTATGAATGCACCATAATGTGGTGACTCTCCACATATGTAACCACCATCTCTTCATGTCCTTTGTATTAATGTAAGAACACTATATATAGAGTTCTTTGTATTGTATGTTGGTATCTCAATGAAAAAGAATTCCTATTCACTTATTCTCTATAGTCTTGTTCTCTCATGTTTAGTATAGTTGTATATGGATTGCTAATAGACCGTTGTTTTACAACACGTTATCAGCACGAATTGCTGCAAGATCTTCATATCCATGATTTGAATCTTCATATCCATGATTTGGTTTTTCTTTCATCCATTCAGGTAACAATACACAAAGCTCATATTTCTACTTAGTAATTGTTTTATTATTTTAGACATCTTGAATAATGTTATCGTATCCATGAAAAGTGAAATTAAGAGTAGAAACAATTGACCCGCAGCCTTTCACCTTGGACTTCATGACTCCATGTTTTGTCCTCATTTTATTGTTTTTGTATATAATCATAACTAGAAAATTTGGATTTAGTTTTGTGAATATTTTGATGGCATGAAAGTAACTAAGGAAAAAAAAATGCAGCGCGTATTTTCTCCCCTGATAATTTTGGATCAGATATGTTGCCTCATAAAAAAAAAACCTTACTAAGAAAACCCAATGGGAAAAACTTAGTCAATGGAAAAATAGTGCACTACGCATTATACATAATTAACAACATGATTTATGATGATGTTAAATTAGTACTTCGGGACCTATAAGATAAACTGATACTACTGGATCAGTTATGTTGTCTCGTTAAAAACCTTACCAAGAAAACCCAATGGGAAAAACTTAGTGAAGGGAAAAAGAGTGCAACATTTGAGATTAGAACTGTAATCTTACCAATACATCTAGCAAGAACGTAATATCAGATGCCGTCTTGTTTGCAAGATACGTCAATGCTCTGATCGCAATTAATTATGGTACTTCTTGACTAAGTAGTTCAACATCCCTTTCTTGGGGTTGATAAGAATATTTTTCTATGTCAAGCGATCAGACAATCGTTCATGTACTCAACGAATGAGCTTTTTCTATGTAACATCTTCTAGATGTAGTCAGATTGATGATTGATGAGCAAAAATAGTACATATATACTCGAACTACAGGTCGAGAATAACTACACTTTGTAAAGGTCATTCAAAATTTTCCTCTTTAGTTTGAGAGTTCCCTCTCGATGATGTTTACATTATCACTGTAAAAGTGAAATCTTGTTAAATAGATGTAGCTCATTTTATCAAAATTATACCTCTCTTTTCAGAGTATAGTCGACTGTACCACATACGAGTAGTTTCCTTTAAGATTCATATATATAACACCTATGGGGTTATTGTTTCATAATGCTTTGAGCATTTTTAATCCTTCAGGGGGTTTTCATACAGATGTCATTTGCAATTGTCTCGTACATGTATACGGTGATGACATCCATAAGTTGTTTTATCTGAAGTCATTCTAAGATTGCGAGGCCGCTTAAACATTTAAAGATTATCGCATCCACTACAGGGGTATACGTTTCCGCGTAATCAACTGCTGGGATTTGGGAAAAATCTTTATGTTAAAATGCGTGCCTTACATCGCAAAAACTTATTATTTACGTTTCCTTTTATTTAAAGACACCCATTTATAACCTACTGGTTTGACGTCTATGGGTGTTCGAACTGCTGGTTCGAAAACATTTAGTTTGTCGAGCAAATTTAGTTCAACCTTAATTCATGTAGCCATTTTGGCTATTTGTGTGCGTACACTCTTGCACACTTTCTATATACGTAATCTTTTTTTTCATCGATTACATCTATTGCTATAGCATAATCAAATATATCATTTTACACGTGTTTCATTACGGTTCCATATTGTACTTATTTTGTACATAATTCATCGCGATCTCATATTTGTTTGGTACTAGAGTTTCTTTTAGAACTCCATTAGCCACTTTTGGGGTTTTGACAACAACCTTCTTTAAGGTTTAGTATGCAACCACTTCTAGGGTTTTGTATGTAACCACTAATGGTGTTTTATGTGCCACCTCTTTTGGGGTTACACCAACTGCATTACTCTGCTCTTTTTGTGTTTTGTGGGTTTTATCTTTTTGGAACCGATTTATCTCTTACAATTTATTAATTTGATAATCATTTTGTGAGTACTTCCATTCGAGCAGATAAGTTTAAGCTGGTATATGTGACTTTGTCACCTTATTTGTGTTAGTGAATGCATCTTGTATTTCATTTGTTATTATTTGCAAATACACGCTCTTTATTTTGGACTTCAGATTTGCATTGACCACTTCAGGGGTCGATATATAATATGATGCATTTTTTTATGTTACCAGTCTTTCATTTTCTTGTCTCCCCCTAAGACTGGGAATACGATGTACATATCCCATTTTATATGTTATCGTGGTGCTATTGGTACATAGGCTGCACAACAAAATATATATAAAAAAAATGGAAACTTGGTTCTCTTCAAGAGACCAGTTGTAATGGGGAGTATTTGTGATAAGCAGTTGGTTTTGAATTGATATAATCAATTGACGAATTTCGTCTCGACTACGTATGCCTCTCACTATATTTCACATTGTGCCCAACAATGGTCCCTACAATTGGGTTGTCAAAGAACCGTGTTAAACCATGTCAAAAAAAACAACGTTCCATAGTGTTGGGCATATGCTAAAAAACTCACATGTAACCATGTATGAATGCCACAATCCACACAACTGTACATTTCAATGGTCCCATATAAGAGGGATTGTTTGTAGGAGTTTATTGTTTGGAAGGGCATAAAAAATTATTTGCCACAAAAAAAAAAAAAAAAAAAAAAAAAAAAACTAACTAGACATATGATAAGGCATTTTGGGAGCAATGTTTTTAGATTACTTAGAGGTGCTAAGGTACCGGTTAGCATGTTTGATTATTTAGCATATCATGATGCTATCTTGATGACCTATTTGGTCATGCCATGTGGTGAACGTATAAATATTCTAGTAACTTCTAATATAGTCTTCTTGGCCATATTTACTATATGACATATTTTAGATATTTATTACATTTTCTTTTACACCATTCCAAGGTGATGACTTTTCATTCAAACATAGTGGAAACTTAATAAATTTCTTCAGTATACATTAGAATATGATGCATTATGAATTACAAAATTCGATATCAACGGGTAAACTATCGATGCTCTTCTGGAGCATTTAATATGCTATTAACACGTGAAATAGTATCAATAGCGTCTCTACCACGTGAAATATTATAGTTTTAGCATTTGATTTGAGGGAAAACATGTACTATTCATAAGGTTTTCCATCACTAGGCTATATGTTAGCCAAAAACACCAAGTGTGATGAACTAAAGTTTGGGTTGAACTTGAAAAATCATTATTAAAACAAACGGGACTTTGTATACATTTGGGAGAACTTCGGGTTCTCAACATTGATTTAGGATTCATTGAAATTCAGTATAAATGAGCATCAACACTAACTCAAATGAATTATTATCTATATCACCTAGCGTATTAAAAGAATAGTAGACTATTATATTTCATCATGTGGATAGTCAAGGGGGAGTGTTATGAATGCACCATAATGTGGTGACTCTCCACATATGTAACCACCATCTCTTCATGTCCTTTGTATTAATGTAAGAACACTATATATAGAGTTCTTTGTATTGTATGTTGATATCTCAATGAAAAAGAATTCCTATTCACTTATTCTCTATAGTCTTGTTCTCTCATGTTTAGTATAGTTGTATATGGATTGATAATAGACCGTTGTTTTACAACATATTTTTTTCGGTTTTTATATTTTATTTCAAGTAGTGTAATTTTTATTTTAAATTAATGAAGATTTTTATGTTTTAAATTAAAAAAAAAATAATTGTGAAATGATTGCATGGGCGTTATTGGGCATTATTCTCACTACGACACTTTTGCAATAACCCCCAATAATGCCCTATGCTGACTGGACTGCCACGTGTCGCAAAACGCCCCATGGTGGGGGCATTATTTGGCTAAACCACTACACATGGTCTAATAATCCGTGGGGTCCCAGACAAAAAGATCATCAGACTTTGATAACCAACCCATATGAAACAACGCCTCAAGTGACATAAGACCGCCCGTAATGGGGCGTTTTTTTTTAAATTAAAAAAAAAACGCCCGAACACGCCCCCATCCCATTACACCCGGGCGTTTTTGAGCGTGTTTCGAGAAAAAATTGTCCCCGGCGTGCTTTAAAAAACGCTAGAACTCTATTTCTTTGCCCAATTGAACCTTGCCATGTGTATATACTTAGTTTTAATTAAAAAAAAACAAAAGAAATTAGTTTTAAAAGTTGCAGGTTATAGAAAGGAAGAAGAAGAAAAGTTGCAGGTTTTGTTCTTGTGGGTAAAAGGAAGAAGAAGAAGTTTTTTCATTTTAGTCCATGCATTTCATTTTAGTTTTCATTGCCGGTTATAAAAAAGGATTTTAAGTTTTCATTTTAGTCCCTGCATTTCTAGTATTGTATTTTTTTGGAAATGTAATTTTTTTTGGAAATTAGATTTTGGAAATGTAATTTTTTTTTTTACTTTTGAATAGGTTTTTTTATTTCTAGTATTGTATTTTTTTTTAATTTAATAAAGTATTTTAAGTTTTTAATTAAAAAAAAATAATTGTGTAATGATTGGAAGGGGCGCTATTGGGCATTATTCCCACTGCGACACTTTTGCAATAACCCCCAATAATGTCCCCATGCTGACTGTACTGCCACATGGCAGAAAACGCCCCATGGTGAGGGCATTATTGATAAAACCACTACACATGGTCTAACATTTCACAAACTTTATATCCAAACTAACAGTAATACTCACAGCTTTGTGTAAAAGCATATCCGATTCTTCCCATCGGCATCAGTAGAATACCACCCAAGTATATAAAAGTTTGTAAACACTTTCTTATCTGTTCCACACACATTATCAATCAACTACACAATCTTAAAAAAACAATCCGCTACCTTATAAAACCAAACCCCTAACATAATCATAAGAAACTATTATCTTAACATAAAATCAAAATCCTAAAATTCAATCACAAACTCACATAGTTCCTGTTTCTTCTCGAGGAAGGGGCGATCGAGGAAATGTGTGTAGGGATCGTAGAGGAGTTCGAAGTTGTTGAGGATCTCGACCGTGCGGCCACATTGTACTCCGATGCGATGACGCAACAGAAAACCTTAGAGGATGGAACCCAACTAAACAACAAGAAAAAAGAAGGCAGATGAAGCTAATGTTATTCTTTGGTCATTCAACTGCTTGACGACAATTGGGTAGATGAAAGGGAGAAATAGAAGGAGCGGGAAGATGAAAATAATGGGGGAGGGAAATGAATATTGGGGAATATGTGCAAGTCTCTAGAGGGAAAAGGTGAATATGGGGGGAAATAAAAAAAAAATCAAAGGAAATGGTTTAAATGGGTGAAACTGATTTAGGAAAACAAATTTAAATTAGAGTAAAATGCACGGATAGTCCCTATGGTTTGGTGAAATTTCACCTTTAGTCCCTAACTTTTCAAAATTACACTCTTAGTCCTTGTGGTTTGACAAGTTGTTACTCGGATAGTCCCCAAAGCGGATTGAGGTTAGTTTTTCTGGTTAAGTGGGTGTGAAATGATAAGGACTATCCGAGTAACAACTTGTCAAACCACAGGGACTATCCGAGTAATAACTTGTCAAACCACAGGGACTATCTGAGTAACCTTCACCAGCTTTTGGGACTATCCGAGTAACAATTTGTCAAACTACAGGGACTAAGAGTGTAATTTTGAAAAGTTGGGGACTAAAGATGAAATATCAATAAATCTTAACTTCTAATAAATTAACATAATAAATATTTTTTTGTAAGTATAGTTAAAAAAATAGAACTTATTAACTTATACAAAATATAATAGTATTTTTTAAAGGAAATAAAAAAAACTTACATAAATTCTAATTGATGTACATCTAAAAAATGGTCATATTTACTTACAATTTTTTAAAGGAAGTAAAAAAAAACTTACATAAAAAAATGAAATAAAATCGGTAGTGGTGGGTGGTGATAGGTGGCAGTTGTAGCAGTGGTCGGAGGTGGCGGTGGTGGGTGGCGTCCCGTTTCCCCGATATTCGTAGGTCCACTTATGATTACTCCATCTTTCTTGGTAGCAACCTTGTGGCGTGGAGTGCCAAGAAACAACCCACCATCTCCCGTTTTAACTGTAAGTCTGAGTGTCGTGTCACGGCTAACACTTTCATTGAAATAATATGTTCGTGAGTTACATGCCGTTCCATAGGATTGTCCTCCAACTTTTTTGTGTGACAATCAATGTGCCCTATTTCTTACTTAGAATCATGTGGTTCACAAGCATGCCAAACACTTTGATCTCGATTACCACTTCATCAGGGAGCTCGTTTCATCTGTCAAGATCTAGACTCAGTTTGTTCCAACCAACTTGCAGGATGCCGATATCTTTACGAAAAGCCTCCCACGTTCACAATTCGAGTTTTTTCGGAATAAGCTTCGCCTTGGACCTCCACCATCTCGCTTGAGGGGAGATATTAGTCTAGGTTAATATATTGTTTTGTATTTATCTCATTCTTTTGTACTAATGTGTAAATTTCTCAATTATTTATAGAGCTGATTTCCTACCCTTGATTAGTGGAGAATCTAATTACACATATAATGAAATATAAAAAATATGTTGTATAATGCGATCTTCACCTACATGTAATAAAATATAATCAGTAAGGGTCATAGTTAATTACCCGTGGGGCTGCGCCGGGACGCGATTGGAATTCGCTACATATCGCATACCATGACATCCGATGAATGAATTTGTAAAACTAAACAAAATAATATCTAAAGGTGTTAATGTTACTTGTGTCGTAGCTCAACTCTATACATCAATAAAAAAATTTAGAACAATAAGGTAGATATAAAAAATAAATGTAAAAAAAAAAACGATAGAAACTCGGTCAATTTCGGTACACTCGTTGTAGTAAACGAAAAAAAGTTAAAAATATATCCAAAACGGTATTTGCACATGTCAATTCGTTATAAAAAAATTCAAAAGTTACAAACGAGTTTTACATACTAATATGAGTTTTGTTTGGTAATAAAAGCGAAGCTCAAAAATGAAAAAAAAAAAAAGAACAAAAAAACAAAAAACAGGCATAAGTAAGCAAAACGCTAAATTAAAAAAAAAGCTCGAGTCGCAAAACCTTCCACTACAAAAAAAAAAAAAAAAAAAAAAAAAAACTCAAGTTACCAAAGCCTCCAAGGCTTATGTTAGCATATTGACACTCTTCAACTTTCTTTCTTATATACAGAGATAATATTAAATAAAACTAAAATATAATTTTAATAAAAGAAATAATATTATCAAAAGATGGCGTTTTAGACCCATATCTTTTGGCCCTTGAATTTTTTTTTCAAAACAATATTATCAAGAGATGCAGTTTTAGAACCGCATCTTTTGGCTCCTGGTTTTTTTCAAAACACCCATGAGATGCGGTTAGATAAGAACCGCATCTTTTGACTCATGCTTTTTTCAAAACAAACAAAAATCTTTTTCAAAACACCCATAAGATGCGGTTATGGAGGGGAACTGCATCTTTTAAAAACATCCGTAGCATCTTTTGATCAATTATGTACTAGTGAATTGAAAAGATCAAAACCGATTCGAAACGAAACAAAAAAAAACTCGATTAAAACGAAACTAAAAATCAAAACTCAACCGAAACGAAACCGAATAAACTGACCAAACGGAAGCAAAAAACCAAAACCGAAACGAAACAAAAAAAACTGAAAATATTGAGACCGATTCGAAACGAAACCGAAAAAACCGACCAAACCGAAACAAAAAACCAAACCAAACTGAAACCCGTCCCGACCCGAAACGCGTCCTGTGCGGAAACTCGTGTCGGTCTAAAACCCGTTGCGATCCGAAACATGTCCCGTGCGGAAACTCGTGTCGGCCTAAAACCCGTTGCGATCCAAAACCCGTCCCGTGTGGTAACTCGTGTCTGCCTAAAACCCGTTGCGATCCGAAACTCGTCCCGTGTCGACCCGAACCCGATCCAAACCCATCTGTTCCGATCCAAAACCCGCCCCGTGCCAAAACCCATTCTAATCCGAAACTTGTCCCGTTTATTTAAGGTGCTAACCCACATCGACCCATTTCATTAAAGTTGTCGACCTGTTTTGATCCGAAAATAACAAGATGTAATTTTAATTGACCCGTTGTAACCCGTTTAGTTAAAATATCTTACCCAAACTAACCCATATAATTTTAAAAGCAACCCAAACTAACCCACTTGAAAGCCTTTGGGTCAAGATTGTCACCTATATATAGTTAAATCTAAAACGACTTGTTTGACCTAAATTTTGTGCATATAATAATATTTTAGAACTAAAGTTTTACAACAAAAATACAAATGTATAAAAATATTATATTACCTTTTGTCAATTTCTTTGTAAGTTATAATTATGCATAAAATACCCGATAAAAAATAAAATATAATATAAAACGGTTAGACATGTTGACTTGAACCCAACTCGTTTAGCTAAACAGGTTGGCGGGTTAAACCTAAAACTGGCCCGAACTCATTTAAACTAAACCAAACTCATGAATTTCGAGTTAGATTTGTGTCATATTTTAGTCATACCGGAAATTCACACCCTTAATTTCAATGAAAAGAAGAGGGAAAATTTTAAAATAAAGTACTTGAAAATTTAAAATGTCATTAAAAGCCTACTGAAAAGTGCCAATAAAAACCTAAATTAATGGCATTAAAGATAAATGCCACTAAAAGTGTCTTTTAATTAAACATGGCATACACAAAGTGCCACTAAAACCTAATTTAATGGCACAAAAACAAAATGTCATTAAAAATGTGTACCACTAAATGGACTTTTTTTGTATACCTTCCAAAACCAACACCAAACGGCATGGCCATCCCAAAACCAATATGAAAAGCCTAACTGTAATGTGCTTGAACCTAAAAACAAGCTCTTTAAGTAAACTAGCCCGAGTTCAACCCAGCTCATGAGCCTAAACGAGACATTGTTAATATAATTTTTTTAATTAATTTATTAGATATATATTACTTTTCATAAGTCCGTACAATTTTTTCGCTTAACAGTTTTCAAATTTTTCCTATGATTTGCTATTGGAAATTAATCATGATGTCCATATTACATAAAAAATAATTGCTATAGGAAATTAACCCTTATGTTTATATAATGTTTTTTTATGACGCTAAAAATATGACATAAAAACAGTGTCGTAAATTTATTAAATTTTGTACAACAATGACATTTTTTTCTTGACACGTATTTAAATGTCATAAAATAAGCGTGTGTCATTATTCGCGTGTCAAGATAGATCTTGTTTTTTTTTATGACGCTAAAAGGATGACACACAAAAAGTGTGTCATAAATATATATTGAATTTTGAAAAACCATGACATTTTTTTTTCTTGACAGCCACTTTTGAATGTCATAAAATGAGTGTGTGTCATTGTTTGCGTGTCAAGATAAATCTTGTTTTTTTTATGACGCTAAAAACATGACACACAAAAAAGAATGTCATAGATTTATTAAATTTTGTAAACCATGACATTTTTTTCTTCACATACACTTTTGAATGTCATAAATATGCGCGTGTCATTGTTCGCGTGTCAAGAGGAGTGTATTTTCTAGTAGTGATTCCTAGAACTAATATTGCACTTAGATTTTCTATCTCATTTACGATTATATATAGTTAACGTATAAGTTACTTTAACTCAATTTGAAGTTCTGTTTACTAAAATCGCGTATAAGCCCCTAAAAGACTACCCAACCGTTGACAGTATTCCAACATTGTTAATTAACAGCGACATCCACACTTACATTTTCTAACCCTCTCAAAAACTAGTGTGGTAACTGACTACATCGCCAAATGCATGATGCATTCCTCATATCTACCCTTTGGCGACCTCGTGGAGTCATTAGTAGTGGTTGGCAGGACAAGTGTTCTGAAAACAAAATTTTATATTCTAATGATCCCTGTGGTCCATTTTGCTCACTCCTCATGAGGTACATTCACAAGCCGAAATTATATATTTATATATGTGGCACGGATTGATTCGTAAGTAAATCCGTAAAGAATTTAAAAACATTCCTGCGATGGAAGTGATAATCTAGATGTAGAAGACGATTTAAACATCAAATATATGTTGTGATGCTCTAGGTTTTCTTGTTAGCACAATTCTGCAGAAGCCGGTGGGTGGGTGGGATGGGGTTTGTCCCCAACAGTTTTTATTTTTATCTCTTTTTTATGTTCAATAATAAATTTGAACAAATTAAGTTTATTCATGGAACCAACACAGCTATGAATCATGTGTATGTTATATTATCTACGTATGGTCTATACATGCACAAATAAATATTCAAAAGTTAAAAAAAAAAAAAAACCTATGAACAAATTAATTTAATGGGTTTTTTTTATATAACATACACATTTGTATATAAATTAAGAGTAAATTTTATAAAAAAAAATTGAGTCATTAGAGGAAATAATAAACAATTAGGTGTGTTATTTTTGTTCTCACAATAACTTAGTGTTCCGAAATGAACATCACACTTTACACACACACATTGATAAAGGTTAAAATAAAAAGGGTTGTTAACGTGCGAAGCCACTAGTACATAATAGATCAAAAGATGCTATACGTGTTTCCAAAAGATGTGTTTCCCCTATGTAAACTGTATCTTATGGGTGTTTTGAAAAAAATCAAAAGCTAAAAGATGTGGTTATAAAGCCGCATCTCTTGATATAACATAATAAATAAAAACTAATGATAAAAAATAAGTTAATTAATACTAAAAACTAATAATAAAAATAAGCTAATTAATACTAACCGTATATGTGTGATTAATATTTTTATTTATTAATAATCCAAAATAACAAAATATGAAAAAGCGTTTTCATATATAGTATTAACAATAATAAATAAATAACTTTTTTATGATAAGACATTTTTTATGATTACAAATAATTATTTTTTATTTACTGATTTATTTTGTATATAGGTGTGTACTTATTTATTGATATGTATTATGTATGTATATGTGTATTGTTAGTGTATTTATCGACGTATCGTTTAATGATTAATAAAAAAGGTTTAAACAGATTGCAACACTCATGTGCATGTTGTTTAAACATATAGCGATGATGGTCAATTAAGGTTGTTCATGCTACATTTTTGTCAATGAAGGCCGTTTAGGATGATTAATGATCTATAAGGATGACTAATAGGTCAAATAAGGACAATGGTGGTTGACTATGGTTGTTCATGCTCTTTTTTTCGTCAATGAAGGGCGTTAAGGATAATCAATGGTCTATTAGGATGATTCATCACTATAATTGCCATTGTAGCACGTGTGTGGCCCAGCCTATAAAGGCCATGCGAACTTGACGTCATCTCCGCCTTCCTCCAGTATATTAGTAGTCTTTCGTGAGTGCAACACTCACCATTTTGTTTGTTTCAGAGTAGTTTTGGTGGGCGTACTAAACCCGCTACGTACCACACCATCGGGCGACTCACTTTTGGTCATAGGCAGCCGACTACCAGCTATCCCATTGCATTCATGTTTTTTCCCGGCGACTGGTCTAATTGGTTGAGCAACGATGCCTTATTCTTTCTACTGCAACTTCCGTCACTAAAACTGGTACCATCGGTACAGGAAATCTCATTTAGTAAGGATCTGTTTGGTATAGGGGAATGGAATGGACGAGGTCATAGAATGGATAAGGTAATGGAATGGATCATTACCATTCCTTGTCTTGTTGTTTGGTTATCATGTAGGAATGGAAAGAAACATTACCTTGTGTTGTTTGGTAGACAAGAAAAGACAAAGGAATAAAATCGGTAATGAGTTGTGGTGGTCGATTACAGTGACGGTAGGTGGTGATATGTTGCGGTGGTAGCAACGGGGATAGTGGCGACGGCGGTGGGTGGGTGGGTGCCAGTGGCGGGTGGGTAGCGACGACGGTAGTGGGTTGTGGTGTTGTTAATGAAGAATGAAAGAGGGCATGGGATGGAAAAAACATAGGGGGTGGATGGAATAATTTTGAAGGAATAGAATGCCTTGTGTAATGGTCGATTCCATTCTATTGACCAACCAAACACCCTTTTTCTTCATTCCTGCATACCAAACACTACTAATAGTTCCAGTCAGACTAGGGAAGTAGCAACAAGATGTAGTGTGGTAGTTTTGTTCTAGGACAGTTCCAGACTGAACTTATAGAAAGAAAGACGAGGATTTCCACATCCATCTTGGGCAATAGAGCTCGTACAACAAGATATCTTTCTTCTTCTTCAAATGGAGGAAGGGATCTCGAAACGAAACGACTAGTTTGATCTGGTACAATGTAGGTCGGGGGTTTTGAGTCATAAAGAGTTTGTATTTTATTGGACTTGGTAGGGCCACTAATGGTCAACTAGGGTTGTTCATGCTAAATTAGTGTCAATGAAGGTTTTTTAGGATGATTAATGGTCCATTAGGATGATTGATAGATCAATAAGAACAATAGAGGTCAACTAGGGTTGTTCATGCTACATTTTTGTTAATGAAGGATGTTCAGGATGATTAGTGGTCCATTAGGATGATTAGTAGGATAACTACGGCCATTGGTGGTCAACTAGAGTTGTTCATGTTTCATTATTGTCAACAAAGGGCGTTTAAGATGACCATTGGTCGATTAGGATGAATGATGGGCCAATTAGGGCTAGTGATGGTCAAGTAGGGTTGTTCATGCTATAGTTTTTTGTTAATGACAAATGATAAGGATGATCAATGGTCCATTAGGATGATTGATGGACCAACTTGGGCTAGTAATGGTCAACTTAGGTTGTTTATGCCACATTTGTATCAATGAAGGTTGTTTAGGATGATTAATGGTCCATTCAGATGATTGATAGATCAATGAGGGACATTGGTGATCAACTAGGGTTGTTCATGCTACATTTTGTTAATAAAGGACGTTTAGGATGATTTGCGGTCCATAAGGATGATTGATAGGTCAATTAGGGCCAATGGTGGTCAACCAGGGTTGTTCATGTTTCATTATTGAAAATGAAGGGCGTTTAGGATGATCAATGGTTCGTTAGAATGGTTAATGGGCCAATTAGGGTCAGTGTCACACCCCGACCCGCAACATAATGGTACGGGGCAAGATGATTCCCCAAAGCTTATGGCACTTATTAAAACTTCATAATTAAACATGTCAAGATTAAATGTCACACTTGTCATATAAGGTCAAATATATCAAATACAACAATATCCAAACAAAATAATATGATCTTGTCTTTATTTATTACTAAGGCAAAAGCTCCTATGTGATCTTGATTTAGCCCAGTCTTCAATTCTTAGTACCTGTATCATATGTAAAATAATATTTTTGGGTCAGCTATAATGAGCTGGTGAGTAAACCTTGTTTAAGTGAAAATAGGTTTACCATTTTAAATTTAGAAGTAAAAGAAATATATTTTGCCTTTTTTAAACTCAAATATTAGTTAAAAAATTAAACATGCAATTAATCATGTGAAGTAATGCAACAAGTAATATGAACATAGAATGGTGACTGCATAATGACCAAGACCAAGACCAAGACCGACACCAAAACCAAAACCAACTTCTTGCGTCCCACACCCAATAAGGGTGTGACTGTGGCGTTACCAACGTCCCATAGTTAGGAGGAAAGGTCAGCCCAAGACTAAAGGGGGCGATACCAACATCTCCAGGTCATGAGGAAAGGTCAGTTGTGGATCCACTGAATGAATGACTATTGACTGTAATGACAAACACAACAATAACCTCAACAAACAACAACAAATAAATGCATATAAGACACACCAAATATTGCATGCTTGATATTAGATAAAAACGATTGATCGATACACATTGATACACCCCAAAAATTTAATGATAAAAAGGAGGAGAGAGTTTACTCACAGGTCGCAAAGAATTAATCCACGAGTATTACCGCACAAAGAGAAATGGATAATATCTAAAATTATAACAATCACCCTATAATATAAATAAACAAAGTACTAAATGAACGGGATGATACAATTAGGATTAGTGATTCGGGTTCTTGATTGAGACTTTTAGTACGAAAATATTATTTGGAAAAAATATATAAATAGGTAAGCTTAAATGAATATATATATATATATATATATATATATATATGGTAGGGATATGGTAAAAAGTGTTTAAAATGTGAGAAGGGTAAGAAGTGTTTTAAACCATTGGATATTTGATCTAATGGTTGAGATCAATACGGTATAAAAATGTAAATTGTGTTTTAATTAGAAGGACCTTATGTAAAATTGAAGGGCAATAGTGTCTTTTCCAATGTTTCAAATATGGTAACCGTATCCTACACAACCAAAACCCCCCATCAATCTCCTAAAAACCAGCGAAGTTCCCGTAAAAGCTAAATTCTTCTATTTCCTTCAACATAACCACAGAGCAGAAAACCTAGAAGTGTTTTAAAAGTAATCGGATCACATTCTTCGTCGACCAATTCCTGTTGAACTCAAGGGTTTTATATTTCAATAATCCCATCACATTCTTGTTCGATTAACAGTAAAATCAACAATCAAAAGAGTGTTCTATGGATTCAAACAAAGTAAAGAGGACGCCATTTGGTTCGAAGAGGAAGTGAGAAGCAGCAATTTCGAAACCAGGTTAGTGTTTTATTGGGTATTTGATGTTCGGTACAGTGTATTGTTATCAATGGTGTCTATTGATGTTTGTGATGTTGTTAACAACCCGGTTAGCAGGTTTATGGTTTTATTTAGGGTTTGTAGATGGTGTTATAGTGTCATATTAGTAGAATGTAACTATTTTACAAATGTAGGGTTATATGCAAGAATGAAGGGTGTTTTAATGGGGGTTATATTTTAAATCGGTCTGTGGTGTGTTAATGGTTTTTGATGATTGAAGGGTGTTTAAATGGGGGTTTTATAAATGTAATGTCTTTTCCAGGGTTATATGCAAGAATGAAGGGTGTTTTAATTGGGGTTTTATTTTAAATCGGTTTGTGGTGTTTTAATGGGTTTTGATGATTGTGTTGTCCTTAACAATTATGAGTAGATGGTGTCCGTTGATCACCATATTGCATATAACACTACAATTCTGATGTACATGGTATCTTCTGATCACCTTATTTAAATAACACTACAAGTCTGATGTTGACATAGTGTTATATGTAGATGATGGCTGTTGATCACCATATTGCATATAACACTACACTTCTGATGTAGATGGGGTATCCTGATCACCTTATTGCATAAAACACTACAATCTGATGTTGACATAGTGTTATATGTAGATGGGCACTGTTTATCTCCTTATTTGCATATAACACTACAGTTCTGATGTAGATGCTGTCTTCTGATCACCTTGTTGCATATAACACTACAAGTACTTTCAATTGATAGTGTCTATTGGTGCTCCTCCTGATCAATACTTTTGAATAAATTATAGTGTTTTATAAATCAAAATGTATAGTTATAATTTGGATTTCACGGTTCGATAACTAATTGTAATAGCATTTAATTTTAGTCCGGATAAGCGGCCGAATACCCAGATTCAAAATGGGAAAGGGATTCCATAACACAATTGGACAGAGCATCCCGTTGAGCGATTCGGATAATGATAACGTAATGGAAGAAGGTATATATAAAATTCAAAAATACGCATGTAAAAAACAGTTTGATGGACACTTTAGTTTTAGTAAATTGTTATTCAATATCACGTTTTGTCGGAATTCTTGCACCATGTATCATCAAATATAGGACACTTTAATTTTAGTAATTTGTTGGTTTATAATAACAAAATGTGTTCGATTTGCAGCTAAAACATCACCCGCTGCGAACAGCGATGACGACTTCGAGTCACCGCTTCCAGTACCATTCGCGGAAGGTAAGAAGTTGATTAATTCAAATTAACTGTCGGTGATTTTCGTATGATTGGGAGCATAGTATAACATGTATAAATGTTTTTTTTAGTTTCAAAAAAACAACATACAGCAACTGATACAACACACCATGTCTCCACCGACAACGACTTCGTTACGCAACCACCAATCACAAATCAATCAGGTAACTTGGCCCAAAGTTATCAGTGTTTTTAATTCATTGTAAATATAGTCTAACTGATGTGAATATATGGGTTCCAGCTGCCAAATCACAGCCGGTCCGCGACGATGCTGACAAAGAACCACAACAACCAGACGTCGTAACAAGATGTAAGTCAACAGCGGCTAGGAGGAAGTCGACGAGACCACCGGCGTCATTTCCATCCAAAAAAATATGAGCCCTTCACCGGGCCAAAAATTAAACTGAAGACGTCTTCGAAGAACCTTCTTACATTGGTCAACAACTTAAATAAACCACAAAAAAAGAAGGTCATAGAAATGGGATTCGGCACATTGCTGAATTTCAACATACGACATGTACCGACGCGGCTTGCATATTGGTTGGCAAGCAACTATGACGACAATGCAGGAGTGTTGAACTTTGGCGAAACCCGTCTACGGATCACAGCAAATTTGGTTAATA
This sequence comes from Helianthus tuberosus, assembly GCA_030545235.1. Taxonomy (NCBI): domain Eukaryota; kingdom Viridiplantae; phylum Streptophyta; class Magnoliopsida; order Asterales; family Asteraceae; genus Helianthus; species Helianthus tuberosus. The sequence goes on along the minus strand of CM060417.1, from coordinate 113,712,330 downwards.
AAATATTCGAAATACCAAACGGGGTATAAAGATTGTAGAAAAAATAAGAGCAAGGGACAGCAATCCAGTTGTGAGAGAATGGAGGGACCAGTTTGTTGATTATACTAAAGTGTCGCCAGTCGGGCTGAATGTCATGATGGTTTCAGACACTTCAAGTGACCGGGCGTTTGAATTGAACTGGTTGGTATTGTATAATAATGTGCTTGGGAAGATAAGCGCATGCAACACAGTTAATCAGCGATTCTTGGGATGCGTGGACCGAAATGTCCCAATATCGAGCTTTGATTGGAGCAGCTACATGATAACCTGTTTAGAACACACGGTGAATGCATGGAACCGGAAGAGGACTGACCCTTTTAGAGCTCAATCGTGTTACTAGTGGTATGTGACTCTACTCTATTGTTCCTCATATGAGACTGAAACACTACATGCATAAAACACCACAACACTTTATATAACAACAGAAAATTGGTTACATCAGCTACATTGCATACAAAACCATTAAAGTCTTTTAAAACACTGTTTCAATATGTCACTATGTAAAACACTACAGTCACATGTAATATATTACAACAAGTCTGTTTGGAACACTACATTTGATATACTGTATGTAAAACCATATAAAACACTACAATCACTTATAAAATACTACATGCATAAAACACCACAACACTTATATAATAACAGAAAATTGGTTACATCAGCTACATTGCATACAAAACCATTAAAGTCTTTTAAAACACTATTTCACTATGTCATTATGTAAAACACTACAGTCACATGTAATAGATTACAACAAGTCTATTACAACACTACATTATATATATTGTATGTAACATCATATAAAACACTACAATCACTTATAAAACACTACATTTACATACAGTTCACTATGTACAACACTACAATCAGTTGTATAACACTAAAATCAGCATGCGTAACCCTTTACATGGGTACATAATTATAAAAATTGAATGCTTATATGTGCAGGCTGCATATGCGTACGACCGTATGGATGTTTTGAAGTGTGATAAGAAAGGATCAAAACCGATAGAGTTGATAGATGACGCAATGCTCGACGAACTGCTCGGAAAGCTTGACGACACACTTTGGGTAGACCACCTAAAGCATAACACCCCAATGATACCTAAAATTCATGTAGATGAAGAAAAGCCGAGGAGTGAAAAGGTTAAGAAGATACCTGAAGACAAAAAATCATCATCCACCAACGCTAAAAAAGTTGAAACGGCAGCTGAAAAAAGTGCGGAAGACAATGTGGATGGGGGCAACGAAGACTACGGACCATACGATGAAGGGGACGACGACCACCTGGGAATATTCAAACATTGCAAAAATTATCTGTTGTCGCAGACAAGTACACAGGAGTTGCGGTTTGTAGTTGGGGCAGACGACGAGTTTCGGGTCCCAATGGTATCACAGTATCGCACGCCGCCCGTCTACTCACAGGAAGAAAAAGAAAGTGAAGAGGTACAGGACTTGATAACCTTTTTAACGTTTGGTATGATATCATACCTATTTATAATTATATACATCTGACAATGGTTTGGATGTCACTATATAATTTGGTTAACAGGATCATGCGCAAATTCTGGATGATGCATTTAAGGAATTTGAAGATTGCATTGAGAAGGTCAAAATTACACTGACGGAAGCTTTACGTTTGCACCCAAACAGTGACAAGATATTGAGTAGGAAAGCGTCATGGATTGCGACGGTCCGCAAACATCTGAAGGACGTTGCGGATGATGAGGAAGGCGATGTTGTGTCAGAAAAAACCCCCACACCTGTCAAAAACACTGGACTGTTGACTCAAGGTAATCAATCTCCTTTCTCACCCATGACTTCATCATTTTGCGTAGAAGTGGATCAACTGATATCTGCAATACAATCCATACGACACCCAGGCACACGATCGAAAGCTGAGGGCATCCAACCAGTAAACTTGAAAAGTGAACTGGACAACGTCGCAACAACGTCAAGTATTCGTGACACTGAAAAGGAAGGAAATGACTTATTGCTAGATAAACTCCGGAGACCAAAAAGAAACACCAATCTTTCGGATGCGCTGAGGACACCGTACGTGCAGCGTGTGGTTTCATTAACAGATAAACGGGAACAATTGGAATCTGCATTGGCTAGCTGTATACTCAGCGTAACGGGAAACAAATGGTAAGTATCGACAACACCCAAAAATTAAATAATTGAACGAATCTGCTTGCGAATTAATAATTGTATTTCATGTTATTACGTAGGGATGTTATATTCGATTGCCCAGCAGGTGTCTCGATTTTGAGAGGCTCGTTTGAGACGATCTACCCGGAATTATGCTTGGATGCAGATATTATATCAGCATGGGCTGCAGTCCTTAACTACGAGGAGCGGTTAAGGGCACCGGGTACCCCCGCGAGGCTGTTTTGCAATGCCGGAATGTTGGTAAAGCACTTTTCACACTTTATAAACACTATTTGATAATGTAGGACAGTATATAACACTACAACACTAAAAAAATAGAACACAATGTAACAATGTGTATAACTAAACAACACTTTAAAACAATTTATATAACACTATAACACTAAAAAGAATTTAGAACAGCTATATAACACTATATAACAAGCTGGTACATTAAAAATCACTTAATAAAAAAATAGGATAAACATATAACACTATGTAATAATGTGTAAAACTACATAGCAGTTTAAATAAAAGAAAAAACTATTTATAACATTATAGACTGCATTCAACCATCATATGTATCCTATGAAACTAAATATTATGCCTTTATAAAACTAAACCAACTTATAACACTACAACACCATGTAACAATACAAAACAGTTTTTGAATATCGTCAAAATATCGAAGGGACCGAGGAACTTAAATCAACTTAAATCTGTGATTTATTATAAAATAGGTGACAACTGATTTTGAAGGGACCGAGGAACACAGAATCTCGAAGTTCTGTGGCGGGATGGAAGCAATATTAGGCCAGACAGATAGCATGGACATCATAAACTTTCAAATGGTATTGGTGTCGGTGCTGTATAATAAACACTACATTCTAGTGTTCTTCAATCTAGCACAATACCAAATATTGGTGATCGACAATATCGAGGGTGATGTCCCTATCAACATACGATACAGCGGCGACGTAGAAAAAGTTGTAAGAACACTAACAGTAAAATAATAGTTGACATACAATATCTATAACTTTTAAAAAACCCCATTTGACGTCGTAAATTTTACAGATCAATGCATTCTGCTCGTATGTCAAAAACCACTCGCCTGCTATCGCTAAAAAAACTACGATCAACATCACCGGTTAGTCTGAAGTTCCCGTGGCAAACATTGTATAACGGCGTTGATTGTGGAATATTCGTCATGCGTCATATGGATACTTTTAAAGGTGTTATTGTAATTATAGTTTAATTATTGAAGTTGAAACGAGCATGTACGCTAATTTGATTTGTATTTCTGTTCACTAGGGACAAGTGTGCGCGAATGGAACTGCGGACTATCGCCAGAGCGAGACATCAAGGGGGAGGTGTTGAAAGATCAATCGAACGAACTATGTGACTTGCGAATAAAGTACTTATCAAAAATCTTGTTAAGTGACGTAAACTCACTGCGATCTAAGATGGAGAAAGAAGTACATGAGTACGCAAATTTGAGTGAAGATGAAAGAATGGAAAATGCTAAAACTGCAAAGGAAAGGATCGAGTCCCGATTGAATGAAGAATAGCACATAGTTTCATTAAAACTGATATGTTTTGATACATGTTTTATTTTAGATATTAGCCTGGTTCTCATATGTTTTGATACATGTTTTAATTTAGATATTAGACTGGTTCATTTTGTTTGGGAAACGGAACATACTGTACAAAGTGATGGTAATGGTCTATTTTCTATAATATAACACTATAATTCAGTATAAAACACTGCAGGTATAATGTGACAACATGTAAGTGTTTGATTCATGTTATTATTATTGTGGTAGTTGAAACTATAATATAACACTACATTTAAATATAAAACACTATATTATAAAAAAAGAATTCATTTAAATCAATTTAAAAAAATGACAATTTCTTTTCATCTTGACAACCTACAAAATCATAAAATATAACACTATAATTAAATAAAAAACACTATAAGTAAATGTAAGTCTTTAAACTAACTGTATAGCACAATAACACCATGTCTAATACTGCATTTAATACATATTACCAGCATGGTCACATTTGATTCATGTTATGTGAAATCAAACCTATAATATAACACTACAATTCAATATAAAACACTATATTTAGAATATGATAAACGAATTTAAGAAAAAACAACGTAAAAAACATTATGTTTCCCATTCATGGCCAACATGAAAGAAAAGACAAGTTTAAAATCTATAAAATCCAACACAATGAATCCAACAAAAAAGTAAACGTCATTAAAAAAATAAAAATAGCTCAAGTACGCATAATTTAGTAATCAACTGCTCCTGCTCTTCATCTTCTAGCTCCTCTTTGTCATCTCCTTCACCCGCCGCATCTTCTAGCTCCTCTTTGTCATCTCCTTCACCCGCCGCTTCATCACTTTCTGAGTAGTCGTCGTTCTTTTCCCTAGCCGGGTACGAGCAGGTACGTATATTATGCCCCCGACATTTGCAATTGCTACATTCACGACCTATTTTTTCTTAACAGATTGACTAATGGCAATTTCACGATTACTCTTCATTCTCAAAGGCTTGACCATACCTTTAAATCTAGTGGTTTTGGGCATGCGAACAGTTACAGGTGTTTCTTTGGTGTTTCTTTGGTGTATCCAGTTATTTCAGCAAACCAATCGCGACGGCTCCTAGGGGGTGCGTTTACGACTGCCTGATCAGCCGTAGATTGATACTGGACAACATGGTCCCTGAAAACGCACAACGCATCAAAGTTATGAACCAACCTGTTAATAAGAGACTCGGCTGACCTTGTTATCTCCCGTACAACACCATTAACTTGCTGGTAACGATCATCACTTTCACTAATCCCTAATATCGCTCCAGGAGCACTATTAGGAACAGCTTCCCTGGTCCACCGTCGCATTATATACCTTTCAGGGAACTGCCTGATATCAAGAAACCGCAAAACGCAAAAAATGTGCGCGCACAAAAGCCCAAACTGTTCATACCTATTGCATGAACAACTCATGGTCATGTCTAGCTGCCGCATCATAACCTAATACATAAAAACAAAAAATAATGAGAACAAAAATATATACTCAATTAAAACTATAAGATAGAACACCATGTACAAGAAAAATTATAAACAAACAATTGTTACATTCTATGGTTACCTAAAAAAATGTAGTACACGTTTGAGAAAAGTCCTTCACAGAGAAGTTCAAAAAGTTATCCTCTCTTTCATCCCATTTTCCAATACCACACTTGTGAATGGCTGTCTGAATTTCAAGTTGCGCATCGAAGAAAATTGTCCATGTGTATATGTTTGCCGCCTGTTGTTCTAAGACAAACTCTTTTGCAAAAATTTGGGGGTTCGTGTGCCTAGTATCGTGATCATTCTTCCTGTGCTCGTGTCTTTGGGCTTCAATTGCAGAGTCAAAATGCCCCAAGAATTCAACTAGCGTACAGTTCAGGTTGCAAAACTGCCCAAAGAAATGGTTCTCACTCTCCAAACGTGATGAAGTACGCATCAGCCCAAACATGTGTTCATCACGATAGTACGCAGGGAACCATGTATCCCTAATCTGATAAATTGACTGTAACCATTCATGATTCACCAAATCAAAATCAGCTAATATAACACCCCATTCGGTTTCAAACTGTTCGGGTAGTAATGCATCAGTCCAAACAATACCACACAACCTCTTCTTAAAATCGGTGCTATTGCATAGGTTGAACCCAACTCGTTTAGCTAAACAGGTTGGCGGATTAAACCTAAAACTGGCCCGAACTCATTTAAACTAAACCAAACTCATGAATTTCGAGTTAGATTTGTGTCATATTTTAGTCATACCGGAAATTCACACCCTTAATTTCAATGAAAAGAAGAGGGAAAATTTTAAAATAAAGTACTTGAAAATTTAAAATGTCATTAAAAGCCTACTGAAAAGTGCCAATAAAAACCAAAATTAATGGCATTAAAGATAAATGCCACTAAAAGTGTCTTTTAATTAAACATGGCATACACAAAGTGCCACTAAAACCTAATTTAATGGCACAAAAACAAAATGTCATTAAAAATGTGTACCACTAAATGGACATTTTTTTTGTATACCTTCCAAAACCAACATCAAACGGCATGGCCATCCCAAAACCACTATGACAAGCCTAACTGTAACGAGCTTGAACCTAAAAACAAGCTCTTTAAGTAAACTAGCCCGAGTTCAACCCAGCTCATGAGCCTAAACGAGACATTGTTAATATAATTTTTTTAATTAATATATTAGATATATATTACTTTTCATAAGTCCGTAGAATTTTTCCGCTTAACAGTTTTCAAATGTTTCCTATGATTTGCTATTGGAAATTAATCATGATGTCCATATTACATAAAAAATAATTGCTATAGGAAATTAACCCTTATGTTTATATAATGTTTTTTTATGACGCTAAAAAGATGACATAAAAACAGTGTCGTAAATTTATTAAATTTTGTACAACAATGACATTTTTTTCTTGACGCGTATTTAAATGTCATAAAATAAGCGTGTGTCACTATTCGCGTGTCAAGATAGATCTTGTTTTTTTATGACGCTAAAAGGATGACACACAAAAAGTGTGTCATAAATAAATATTGAATTTTGTAAAACCATGACATTTTTTTTCTTGACAGCCACTTTTGAATGTCATAAAATGAGTGTGTGTCATTGTTTGCGTGTCAAGATAAATCTTGTTTTTTTTTATGACGCTAAAAACATGACACACAAAAAAGAATGTCATAGATTTATTAAATTTTGTAAACCATGACTTTTTTTTCTTGACATACACTTTTGAATGTCATAAATATGCGCGTGTCATTGTTCGCGTGTCAAGAGGAGTGTATTTTCTAGTAGTGATTCCTAGAACTAATATTGCACTTAGATTTTCTATCTCATTTACGATTATATATAGTTAACGTATAAGTTACTTTAACTCAATTTGAAGTTCTGTTTACTAAAATCGCGTATAAGCCCCTAAAAGACTACCCAACCGTTGACAGTATTCCAACATTGTTAATTAACAGCAACATCCACACTTACATTTTCTAACCCTCTCAAAAACTAGTGTGGTAACTGACTACATCGCCAAATGCATGATGCATGCCTCATATCTACCCTTTGGCGACCTCGTGGAGTCATTAGTAGTGGTTGGCAGGACAAGTGTTCTAAAAACAAATTTTTATATTCTAATGATCCCTGTGGTCCATTTTGCTCACTCCTCATGAGGTATATTCACAAGCCGAAATTATATATTTATATATGTGGCACGGATTGATTCGTAAGTAAATCCGTAAAGAATTTAAAAACATTCCTGCGATGGAACTGATAATCTAGATGTAGAAGACGATTTAAACATCAAATATATGTTGTGATGCTCTAGGTTTTCTTGTTAGCACAATTCTGCAGAAGCCGGTGGGTGGGTGGGATGGGGATTGTCCCCAACAGTTTTTATTTTTATCTCTTTTTTATGTTCAATAATAAATTTGAACAAATTAAGTTTATTCATGGAACCAACACAGCTATGAATCATGTGTATGTTATATTATCTACGTATGGTCTATACATGCGCAAATAAATATTCAAAAGTTTAAAAAAAAAACCTATGAACAAATTAATTTAATGGTTTTTTTTATATAACATACACATTTGTATATAAATTAAGAGTAAATTTTATAAAAAAAAATTGAGTCATTAAAAGAAATAATAAACGATTAGGTGTGTTATTTTTGTTCTCACAATAACTTAGTGTTCCGAAATGAACATCACACTTTACACACACACATTGATAAAGGTTAAAATAAAAAGGGTTGTTAACGTGCGAAGCCACTAGTACATAATAGATCAAAAGATGCTATACGTGTTTCCAAAAGATGTGTTTCCCCTATGTAAACTGTATCTTATGGGTGTTTTGAAAAAAATCAAAAGTTAAAAGATGTGGTTATAAAGCCGCATCTCTTGATATAACATAATAAATAAAAACTGATGATAAAAAATAAGTTAATTAATACTAAAAACTAATAATAAAAATAAGCTAATTAATACTAACCGTATATGTGTGATTAATATTTTTATTTATTAATAATCCAAAATAACAAAATATGAAAAAGCGTTTTCATATATAGTATTAACAATAATAAATAAATAACTTTCTTATGATAAGACATTTTTTATGATTACAAATAATTATTTTTTATTTACTGATTTATTTTGTATATAGGTGTGTACTTATTTATTGATATGTATTATGTATGTATATGTGTATTGTTAGTGTATTTATCGACGTATCGTTTAATGATTAATAAAAAAAGGTTTAAACAGATAGCAACACTCATGTGCATGTTGTTTAAACATATAGCGATGATGGTCAATTAAGGTTGTTCATGCTACATTTTTGTCAATGAAGGCCGTTTAGGATGATTAATGATCTACAAGGATGACTAATAGGTCAAATAAGGACAATGGTGGTTGACTATGGTTGTTCATGCTCTTTTTTTCGTCAATGAAGGGCGTTAAGAATAATCAATGGTCTATTAGGATGATTAATCACTATAATTGCCATTGTAGCATGTGTGTGGCCCAGCCTATAAAGGCCATGCGAACTTGACGTCATCTCCGCCTTCCTCCAGTATATTAGTAGTCTTTCGTGAGTGCAACACTCACCATTTTGTTTGTTTCAGAGTAGTTTTGGTGGGCGTACTAAACCCGCTACGTACCACACCATCGGGCGACTCACTTTTGGTCATAGGCAGCCGACTACCAGCTATCCTATTGCATTCATGTTTTTTCCCGGCGACTGGTCTAATTGGTTGAGCAACGATGCCTTATTCTTTCTATTGCAACTTCCGTCACTAAAACTGGTACCATCGGTACAGGAAATCTCATTTAGTAAGGGTCTGTTTGGTATAGGGGAATGGAATGGACGAGGTCATAGAATGGATAAGGTAATGGAATGGATCATTACCATTCCGTGTCTTGTTGTTTGGTTATCATGTAGGAATGGAACGAAACATTACTTTGTGTTGTTTGGTAGACAAGAAAAGAAAAAGGAATAAAATCGGTAATGAGTTGTGGTTGTCGATTACAGTGACGGTGGGTGGTGATATGTTGCGGTGGTAGCAATGGGGATGGTGGCGACGGCGGTGGGTGGGTGGGTGCCAGTGGCGGGTGGGTAGCGACGACGGTAGTGGGTTGTGGTGTTGTTAATGAAGAATGAAAGAGGGCATGGGATGGAAAAAACATAGGGGGTGGATGGAATAATTTTGAAGGAATAGAATGCCTTGTGTAATGGTCGATTCCATTCTATTGACCAACCAAACACCCTTTTTCTTCATTCCTGCATACCAAACACTACTAATAGTTCCAGTCAGACTAGGGAAGTAGCAACAAGATGTAGTGTGGTAGTTTGGTTCTAGGACAGTTCCAGACTGAGCTTATAGAAAGAAAGACGAGGATTTCCATATCCATCTTGGGCAATAGAGCTCGTACAACAAGATATCTTTCTTCTTCTTCAAATGGAGGAAGGGATCTCGAAACGAAACGACTAGTTTGATCTGGTACAATGTAGGTCGGGGGTTTTGAGTCATAAGAGTTTGTATTTTATTGGACTTGGTAGGGCCACTAATGGTCAACTAGGGTTGTTCATGCTAAATTAGTGTCAATGAAGGTTTTTTAGGATGATTAATGGTCCATTAGGATGATTGATAGATCAATAAGAACAATAGAGGTCAACTAGGGTTGTTCATGCTACATTTTTGTTAATGAAGGATGTTCAGGATGATTAGTGGTCCATTAGGATTATTAGTAGGATAACTACGGCCATTGGTGGTCAACTAGAGTTGTTCATGTTCCATTATTGTCAACGAAGGGCGTTTATGATGACCATTAGTCGATTAGGATGAATGATGGGCCAATTAGGGCTAGTGATGGTCAAGTAGGGTTGTTCATGCTATAGTTTTTTGTTAATGACAAATGATAAGGATGATCAATGGTCCATTAGGATGATTGATGGACCAACTAGGGCTAGTAATGGTCAACTTAGGTTGTTTATGCCACATTTGTGTCAATGAAGGTTGTTTAGGATGATTAATGGTCCATTCGGATGATTGATAGATCAATGAGGGACATTGCTGAACAACTTGTTCATGCTACATTTTGTTAATAAAGGACATTTAGGATGATTTGTGGTCCATAAGGATGATTGATAGGTCAATTAGGGCCAATGGTGGTCAACCAGGGTTGTTCATGTTTCATTATTGAAAATGAAGGGGGTTTAGGATGATCAATGGTTCATTAGAATGGTTAATGGGCCAATTAGGGTCAGTGTCACACCCCGACCCGCAATAGAATGGTACGGGGCAAGATGATTCCCCAGAGCCTTATGACACTTATTAAAATTTCATAATTAAACATGTCAAGATTAAATGTCACACTTGTCATATAAGGTCAAATATATCAAATACAACAATATCCAAACAAAATAATATGATCTTGTCTTTATTTATTACTAAGGCAAAAGCTCCTATGTGATCTTGATTTAGCCTAGTCTTCAATTCTTAGTACCTGTATCATATGTAAAATAATATTTTTGGGTCAGCTATAATGAGCTGGTGAGTAAACCTTGTTTAAGTGAAAATAGGTTTACCATTTTAAATTTAGAAGTAAAAGAAATATATTTTGCCTTTTTTAAACTCAAATATTAGTTAAAAAATTAAACATGCAATTAATCATGTGAAGTAATGCAACAAGTAATATGAACATAGAATGGTGACTGCATAATGACCAAGACCAAGACCAAGACCGACACCAAAACCAAAACCAACTTCTTGCGTCCCACAACCAATAAGGGTGTGACTGTGGCGTTACCAACGTCCCATAGTTAGGAGGAAAGGTCAGCCCAAGACTAAAGGGGGCGATACCAACATCTCCAGGTCATGAGGAAAGGTCTGTCGTGGATCCACTGAATGAATGACTATTGACTGTAATGACAAACACAACAAGAACAACAATAACCTCAACAAACAACAACAAATAAATGCATATACGACACACCAAATATTGCATGCTTGATATTAGATAAAAACGATCGATCGATACACATTGATACACCCCAAAAAGTTAATGATAAAAAGGAGGAGAGAGTTTACTCACAGGTCGCAAAGAATTAATCCACGAGTATTACCGCA